>CM060952.1:71994527-72729527 GCA_030765055.1 Mantis religiosa
AATTATATTGACTTCCAAGGCAGTTTCTGAACATTAAGAAGAGTTCTTATGAAGCTAGGATTTATATTGGGAAATAACTAAGCGTGACAGACAAATTTTAATGGAACATCGTACCATACACGCAAAAATATTCAGGGATATTGCAAAGGAAGTTTATATAGTTTATATGGATGAAACTTATATCAATGCAGCACATACTAGACCATACACCTGGAGTGAAATGCGTTATAGGGACTCTGCAGCAATGTCAGAAGGCCAACAGTTCGTTATCATGCCTGCTGGAGGAGAACAGTGTTTTGTTCCAAGTGCCTATGTACTATTTAAGATCCAACAAAAGCATGGAGATTACTACCATAGTAAGAATTACAACTTAGTTTATAAAAGCTGCAATACTGGCTTTGAGAGTGACAATTGTGTTTGGACAGCATGTGCACGGCACTCCCCTCTCATGATCTTACGTATGTGACGTATTATGACGATAGATGAACTATCCCCATCACAGTTGCTACTCATCCCTACCGCGATAATACACATTTTGTATGTAGAAAAACACTCAACAGTATCCCCTTTTCTAAATAACAATATACACAAACACCACACTCGCAGACAAAATTACTTTTTTCTTCAATCATATACGCACCAGTTTGGAAATAAAAATATTATTTATGCTGGATCAAAATACTTTAACATATTACCAAAAAGACTGAAGTCAGCGATAGACAGGAATACTTTTAAAAAAGAGCTCAAAATGTTTTTGTTTACCCATTGTTTTTATAATGAAGATGAGTTTCTTATCCATAATGAAAATTAATCACATTTTAAGCATAGTTGAGTTTTTTGACGTAATAGCATGTACAGATTTACATTATCAATATTTAGGTTATTTTCATAAACTTGTATTCTTTGTCACATGACTAATTGTCTATATGTGTATAGTGTTATTTTATATTGGAATTATTTTGTATTATAAACTGACATGGTCTATGTAACACTGTTTTTGTGTTTACTATAGGGCTGAAAATAAATAAATTGATTAAGTAAATAAATTATGATAATGGTAATGATGAGGATGGTGATGGTGATGATGATGATGATGATGATGATGATGATGATGATGATGATGAAAAACTTGAACAACTGCAACTTGAACAGCCAGTTAAACAAGCTTCTCATCCAGCCACTGGTGTCTCTAGTCTCCTTGAAGATTGAGCAGCAGAATATCACCAGTACTCCATTTACACAGATGGCTCTCGGGTAGCTGAAGGCCTTAGTATAAATGCTAAAGTAGGATGTACGTTTGTGGTATTCTCTCGCTCCATAGAATGCCATTCTTCCATGTTCAGACTTGCCAAGGAGTGTTCAGTTTTCCAAGCTGAATTATTAGCAATCCGTGAAGCAGTGAAATGGTGCAACAGCTTACAATGTACCGCTCGCCTTTACAGTGACTCACAAGCAGCAATTGCAGCTTTGAAAGATACGAAAAAATGTAGTTCTATTGCAGCTAAAATAAGAAGTCAATTATTATGTAGTTCTCATCTGTGTATTAAATGGGTCAGAGGACACGCAGGGATTGCCGGAAATGAACATGCAGATGAGCCAGCAAAGAGAGCTGCGGCTTCAGATCTTCCTGAGACATACACTCTATGCTCCATTTCGTATATGAGGCCAACATTAAAGGAGATTTTCATCAATGACTGGAATGAATAATGGTTAAAAAGTGATTGTGGTGCTTTGACTAAGGATTTATATTTCCCAACAGCTTCTGACAGACATAAATGTAAATTCATTAATCCTAAGTATGTTCTCACTCAATTTTTAATTGCACATGGCAAATTTTCAGCTTACTTATATCGATTCAAAATCAAATCCACATGTGATTGTATTTGTGGAAATCATCTTCAAGATGTCCCTCACATTTTATTTGATTGCCCGTTTATCTGTTTTGAAAGATACGAACTTGAATTATTGCTTCAATCCTTATGTTACACTTTCTCAAAACTACCTACACATAGACTGATGAATTACAAAACTTATCAATATTTCATGGCTTTCTTAAACAAAATATTTCTTAAGCTAAATGATTCATCTTGATGTTTACTGTATGTCAGCTTGATATCAAATTTGTTATGCTGTAAATTGTATTATATTCATAAATTTGTAAAACTATATTCCTAATATACCTTAGGGTAAAATAGGAATCAAACAATTGGATAATAAATAAATAAATGATGATGATGATGATGATGATGATGATGATGATGATGATGATGATGATGATGATGATGATGATGATGATGATGAGTGAGTGAGTGACTGTGTGGTGTTTTAGGGGCCGACATGGTCTATGTAACACTGTTTTTGTGTATACAATAGGGCTGAAAATAAATAAATTGATTAAGTAAATAAATTATGATAATGGTAATGATGATGTTGATAATGATGATGGTGATGATGATGATGACGATGATGACGATGATGACGATGACGATGATGATGATGACGATGATGATGATGATGATGATGATGATGATGATGATGATGATGATGATGATGATGATGATGATGATGATGATGATGATGATGATGATGATGATGATGATGATGATATATCTGTTAAGGCAGTGAGAGCTTTCCAGTTTTGTGCTTTGACCCATGAAAGAAGTTGGCGTCTGTCAGAAACACCAATGAATTTTACATTAAATTAATGTATTTACAAATGTATGTAGTATCTAGTTTTAGCAGTTGAAACAATGACAAAAGCCCAAAGTACGGTAGGTTGTGCCTGTTGTGTGCTGTAGATTTACACCATGAAGATATTCTCAAAACTGATAACGATCCGTCTGAGTATAATAAACCGGTCTTCAGGCCCAATATAAAGTGGGACGCAAAGAACCAAAGTAAAAAACCGTGCATAAACAGAATTATAGATACAAATTTTGTTACTTTTACTACTACGGTAGTATTGGTCTCGTCCATACCTAGCCAGATCCATGTAAACTACAGCAGCAAACAACTTTTTAGCGCACCTCAGTTGATAAGATAAATATATCCACATTTATTAAATTATTATTAAATAGTTTAAAATGATTAGTGAGAACGGTAAATTGAAGAATGGTGTGAAACTATATATGCATTAATGTTTAGAAGCCGAATATATTCGTCATAAACTCTCGCGGATACAAAGTGGACATTCCGTGTAGTATATAAGGACGGTTGGCATGACAATATAGCGGGCAGGTCCAAAGCTACAGGGTCGCTCTTATGAGCTCAAACAGTACACAAAGGGAATCCTGCGAAGTCCTGCGCGAAATGCGACGCCGGGCCACGGCGTACAAGGTGGCACCAACCCATGTAGCGACCATGGCCTCCCTTTTGAACCATATTATAAACATTTGCTTCTGATGTAGAATTACTATTTAAACACCACCAGAAAGAACTCGAAATTTTATACTTACATATAAAGTCAGGTTTTTATATTTTACTGAAATAGATCGCAAATTATGATATAGAGCGATAGGCAAAGTTTTAACGTTGGTTGCTATCCGGAGGCCTCGAGTATCTGTTGGATTTGCCTGACCAAGAGCTAAAAACAGTAAAAACCTCCCATTTGCGAAACTTATGCCTTGGTAAATTTAAACAAATAAGGAGAGATGTCTCGGAAAGAGTGGCGTTTTGTCGTTAATTGTGAGCTTTAAAAACTACAATTTTTTTTATTTGGATTCTGTGTATTTCTTGAGTTCTGTTTATAAAAAGTCATTCATTTTGAAGAAGACTTCTGAAGATTTTAAATTTTTTTTCATTTTCTTTATTAAGTAAGTAAATTGGCATTTCCATGTTAATCGTTGTTCTAATGTGAGTCCTAGGTACCTCACTTAATCTGATTCTGGAATCGGCTCTGCTCTGAGTAAAATAGAATGAAGCTGACTGTTGCATTTGTGAGTGAACTTGACAATGCAACTGTAAGTGTACACCATCTTTTGTCTTGGGCGGAGCTGTGTTTATGTAACAAGACCAGATGTTGCTTACCGATGTGTGCCATCTGTTGGCAGTGTGGAGAACTACCGACAAGGAGACAAAAATACAAAATATTGTTATTGTAGTTCTCAAGACAAAACTAAGGTAACGAGGTGAAGAAAACTGTACTGAAAACGACACTAAACTTATCAAAAAATATAAAGAAGAAATTGTATAGCATTAAAGCTACAAAAATGGAAAACTTTTGCTAGAAGCGGATAGAAAGGAAAATATTGGCGTGCGAAACAAAGAAATTGAGACACATTACAGCTAATTCCTAGAGATAAAAGTACTACAATTAAGAAATACGAATATTGTTCTTTAAGTATCCCTGGGTAGGTGATGGTGCTGTCAGTACAGATGAAAATAATGAACTGCAACTACAAGAAGACAATGTAATGTTTAAATATGTCCACTAAAGAAAGCAACAACTATAACATATGAGTGCAGAAGCTTTAATGTCATGTTGGCACGTTGGCCATAGTAGCTCAATGGTTTAGAGCGGCTGGATGGAGACCGGAAGATACCTGGTTCAAAACCTGGCTACCCTTTCATAGTGCGTCCTACACACGGCCAATGTGAAAGAACAATTAATTTCCACTAATTGTACCTAATAGTGGTCCGAACTATAAAGCCCTGACATTAAAGTACTTACAGCATAGTAAGTCGCCATTAAGGTAGTTGTATAATGTGTTTATGAGAACTCCTAGTGATTTACCGGGAAAAACACGAGTCTGTTGGAGAATTTAATGTCATGTTGGCACGTTGGCCATAATAGCTCAATGGTTTAGAGCGGCTGGTTGGAGACCTGAAGGTCCGTGGTTCAAATCCTGGATATGGCTTTGAATATTTCAGTCTGGCTCTACCCTTTCATAGTGCGTCCTATGGTGTTATTGAGGATCACGTCATAAGCAATAATAATAGATAAGATCCAAATAATTACAATGATACAATTCAATATTAATAAATGGCAATTAATAATTATGATAAAATAATAATAATAATAATAATAATAATAATAATAATAATAATAATAATAATAATAATAATAATAATAATAATAATAATAATAATAATAATAATAATAATAATAATAATAATAATAATAATAATAGTAATAATAATAGTAATAATAATAATAATAATAATAATAATAATAATAATAATAATAATAATAATAATAATAATAATAATAATAATAATAATAATAATAATAATAATAATAATAATAATAATAATAATAATAATAATAATAATAATAATAATAATAATAATAATAATAATAATAATAATAATAATAATAATAATAATAATAATAATAATAATAATAATAAGTTAGTTACTAACACTCCCCACATGGCAACCTTGGCCTTCGGGGTAACCTCACCCCACCAAGTGATGACCGGACCCATTTCTCAGGTGGAGGCACCCAGAGGGCGATGTCCATTACCTCCGATGATAGGGTGATAGTGAAGATGGCGGTGAGGTGAGAGGACCTACAGTTTTTACCGTGGACTCCGAACCACGTTGGGCATAGGGGATACTTCACGTGTGCTAGACAGAGGTGAAGGCGTGGATAGGGCCGACTTAAAATCGCCAACCCCAGAGCCGGGAATCGAACTCGGGACTCTTAGAACGGGAGCCGCGAACGAAACCACCGCGCTACCCCGGCGCCCATAATAATAATAATAATAATAATAATAATAATAATAATAATAATAATAATAATAATAATAATAATAATAATAATAATAATAATAATAATAATAATAATAATAATAATAATAATAATAATAATAATAATAATAATAATAATAATAATAATAATAATAATAATAATAATAATAATAATAATAATAATAATAATAATAATAATAATAATAATAATAATAATAATAATAATAATAATAATAATAATAATAATAATAATAATAATAATAATAATAATAATAATAATAATAATAATAATAATAATAATAATAATAATAATAATAATAATAATAATAATAATAATAATAATAATAATAATAATAATAATAATAATAATAATAATAATAATAATAATAATAATAATAATAATAATAATAATAATAATAATAATAATAATAATAATAATAATAATAATAATAATAATAATAATAATAATAATAATAATAATAATAATAATAATAATAATAATAATAATAATAATAATAATAATAATAATAATAATAATAATAATAATAATAATAATAATAATAATAATAATAATAATAATAATAATAATAATAATAATAATAATAATAATAATAATAATAATAATAATAATAATAATAATAATAATAATAATAATAATAATAATAATAATAATAATAATAATAATAATAATAATAATAATAATAATAATAATAATAATAATAATAATAATAATAATAATAATAATAATAATAATAATAATAATAATAATAATATTTCAATTATTTATTTTATTAAGCTTTAATTTGTACAAATTTCCCTTTACTTATATAAAGCTTCCAGGATTACTTTTGATAATCAAGGTATATATTGTTTAGGCTAGAGATAAATAGATATTTTCGCCTAATTCTTACAATGAGTAAACAGAAGACAGTCGACTTACCTCCTCCGACAATCACGGCGTCATAACGTGGTTTAGGTTTCGACGTGTAACGGACAATTGAGAGTCGAACCATCCTCGGTTTGTCAACGCTAAAACTGACTTACTTTATCTGAGAAGCAAAGGCCGCTGAGGGAGGTCATGAGCTATCATCGCTTCGCTACAAAGTTAAATACGGGATCGATCCCTGGTGACGTCTGCTGTGATCTGGAGTAGTTCGTCTACCTCTTGCACATTACACGTTGACTGTGTCAGTGGACGGTGGATAAATGCTACATGGAACTTTATCTCGGCTCCGCTGGACAGAGGCAGTTAAAGTCAATCTTTCCCCGCTTTCTGCTGAAGTGGAGCCAATGTTAGGGAACTCTGTGCCTTACGTTGTATGCTCCTACAGTTCATATGTACCTTCCAGGTCGAAATTCCGGTGCACCGGTATGGTCCTGCTAATTAACAGCGTCGTTAACAAACAAAATTAACATTAAATCGCCTGAGTCTCGGAAAATTATGATGACAGTCTCAAAACCACGTCACCATCTAAATCTTTCCAAAAGTAATCGTCTTGTGGATTTTCTGTATGTCCCACGCAGCTTTCCCAGTCTTGTTGTGTTACCTTGTCAATTGCTTCATGAATAAATCATTTAACATCAGTTAGTTTAAATGTGCTAATTCTATTTGTAACCCTTCCCCGCTTTATTTCAGCCCACACCAGCTCAGTTGGATTATATTGGTAAGGGGTCAGGCAGACTCGCTTGAGATAGAGTATACAGTCTGATTTTTAAAAGAAGATAGGTGAAGGTCATCAGGCAAGGGGCGCGAAGAGTAAGAAGGAAAGGTCGTTGCTATGGCAACGTAAACAAAGGTAGCCAGATTGCTTACACTGGTGAGTCACATACTTATCCCTAGTTGTATGCGGGAAACAGGGTTTGCCTAATTGCACTGTGTTCCCGTAGGAGGGGGGATCCATCCCTTTCAGCTGCCGTGGAGCGAGCGCTGCGGACCCTTAGTACTCGTGGTACCTCTGACATTACTACAGGAACCTAGTGCCGAACATTCATGCCTCTCCCGCCGGGGAGTTGTTCGGATTGGGTTGCACTCGAGAGGGCAGTGTGTTCCCGACACCCACGGGGAATTAGGTACCTCCGGCCAGGATACGGCTGCCCGGAGGGGGTAGAGGGTTGCCGCACAAGTCCCGGGTACTAGCCTGTAGAGCTAGTAGAAGGTGTGCTAGAATACCAGGCTACGGCCGCCCGGAGGGGGTAGAGGGTTGCCGCATAAGTCCCGGGTACTAGCCTGCAGAGCTAGTAGAAGTTGTGCTAGAATACCAGGATACGGCTGCTCGGAGGGGGTAGAGGGTTGCTGCTTAAGTCTCGGGTACTAACCTGCAGAGCTAGTAGAAGGTGTGCTAGAATACCAGGCTACGGCCGCCCGGAGGGGGTAGAGGGTTGCCGCATAAGTCCCGAGTACTAGCCTACAGAGCTAGTAGAAGATGCGCTAGATCAACAAGCTACGGCCGCCCGGAGGGGGTAGAGGGTTGCCTAATAAGTCCCGGGTACTAGCCTGCAGAGCTAGTAGAAGATGTGCTAGATCACCAGGCTACGGCCGCCCGGAGGGGGTAGAGGGTTGCCTAATAAGTCCCGGGTACTAGCCTACAGAGCTATTAGAAGGTGTGCTAGATCACCAGGCTACGGCCGCCCGGAGGGGGAAGAGGGTTGCCTAAGAAGTCCCGGGTACTAGCCTACAGAGCTAGTAGCAGGTGTGCTAGATCACCAGGCTACGGCCGCCCGCAGGGGAAAGATGATTGCCTAAGAAGTCCTGGGTACACAATTACACAATGTAATTACGTTTATTATTGTTTCTTGGGCTGTTTGTAATTTCTCCGATGTACACACAACGTTTCCCTTTTACACTGCTCTGACACAACAACTCCGATATTTCCTGGTCAACTCTGCTCTGTATTGTAGACACTGTCTGCAAACTCAGCATTCGGGGAGTTCTCACTGATGTAAACAAAGACTCGGACTTTTTCTTGTCACGAACCTAAACAAACATTCTGATGTCAATAGAAATAGTTTTTTAATAATCTATTATATCATAAAATATAAGGTAAGGAACGGCAGTTATCATAAGAACTTGTTTATAAAGTTAATGGTACACACTAACTGTTAAGGTATTATAAAATACAGTTTTCTTAATGACGCTACTGCTGAGAGTATTACAAATTAGTTGTTTAATATATCTCCTCTTGCTGTGAAAGTATTTCGGTAAAGTTCAGTAACATTCTGTATATAACAAAATGTGTAATGACGCTATTTCTGTTAACGAGTAAGTCTGTTTAGAAGACTAACTTGAGAAACTATTTGGAGTATGTCAACGTAGTGTTATAATTATATGCTTTTAGAAAAGAGACGATCTCTTAGTTATAGTGATTATCCGCCAGGATACATTGTTTATAAGGCGTTGGTCTTGTTGTTCATAGATGGCACCACCTGTAATACTATTTAGTACAGAATAAAGTTTGTATTTATTTCCAAAGCTTTATGAGAAATTGTAATGATATTCATTAATTATGGCTTGGATTTTGTTGAACGTTATGATATAAGCATAAAGAGTACGCGTAATATATGCCACCGTAATACTGAACGAATAAGTAATTGTACCTGAGAGCACATGTCTTCTAAACGAAATATATATCTACTGTTTTCTACAGTTATCTCATACCCCTCATGCTTCGTCACCTTCCTTTAAATGCCGTTCTTTTCCTGACCAGGATCTTCAATATGTGCATCACCTTGGGTCACGTTCCTCGCGAGTGGAGAGAGGCCAGGGTGATATGTATATTGAAGCCTAGGAAGGATCCTGTACATCCTTCCAGCTACCGATCCATCAGCCTCCTTTCTACCCTCTCGAAGGTTTCGAGTGGTTAATCCTAACCCGAATGACTCCCATCTTGGGAGATGTTCAAGCTATTCCTGACCACCAGTTCGGATTTCGTCCTGGGCACTCGACTACCCAACGGCTGCTACGTGTGGTGGAGACAGCGGCCCTGGGTTTCCAGGAACGCGCCTTCATGGCAGTGGTATCTTTGGATGTCAAAAAGGCCTTCTGCATGACATGGCATGCCGGTCTGATCTTCAAACTTATCCAACTGGGGCTACCTACCCAGCTAATCAACATCCTACACAGCTTTCTCAGGCACAGATCATTTAAAGTCACAGTAGCGGGGAAACATCTACACTGAGACCCGTGAGAGGCGGAGTCCCCGAAGGCTCTGTACTATCCCCCACACTATTTAGTGTTTTCATGGCAGATTTTCCAACTCAACCACAGGTCGAAATGGCACAATACGCTGACGACGTGTTGTTGTTCTGCAAAAACAGACATATACTCAGAGCCTTCAACCCAATTCAGAGACACCTCCGTCTCACACAAAAATGGTGCAGGCGTTGGCGGATGTCCGTAAATCCGGACAAAAGCCACGCCATTCTTTTTACGAAGCGCCACACCGCCTTTGACTGCCCCAACTTCCACTTCAGGGGCCGAAGGATAGAGTGGACTAATTCAACTTGATAGCGTTCAACTTGATAGAGGCCTAACTTTCCGCGGACACATCAGGGAACTATCGGCACGGGTGCAGGGGGCTATTGCCTCTCGTACCCAATGCTGGATTCGCGCTCGATGCCAGTCCGCTTAAAGCTACACCTCTTTCGAGCGCTGATAATCCCACTTATGTTGTACGCCTGTGAAATCTGGGGCATGGCTGCCGATAGCTGGATAGCATACCTTCAGCGTGCACAGAATAGAGGACTCCGATCCATCTATTCTGTGGGCCGTTCTTTTCCCGTAAGGTTGCTTCACGAAGCTTCCCTTCTCCCATACGTGGAGGACGAAATTAGACGCCGGGCAACAAAATTTTCCGATAAAATTCCTGCTCATAGAAGCGCCCTGGTTCGGTCTCTAGGAGACTACGACGCTGCGAGACGCCGCTTCATGCGTTACCGGGTACCCCGTATAGCTTGCGGGCATCCGAGGTAACAAAGGAGTTAATCCTTACAGCAGCACAAGCTAAATTACAAAACTCCAAAAGAGCTGTTTGGCTACAAAATTCACCCCACTTTAGAATAATAAAACACCAGGGTGTAAACAAAAAAGCGGTTTGGCATCCTGTACAAAATTAAAGAGGAGCAAAAAGCTACCTCAACAAATTTTTCCTCTACAAAAAGGAATATCACATCATCCTACAAATATCACAATTAACAACCTGCGGTCAGACACAAAACCTGGGTGGGTACGCAGCAAAAACCTTCTGGCTGTTAACAGCCTGTCAGTATACGACTTGGACTTGGAGTTATCTCATGGTTATATTGGTAGTTCTTTTTGATGAATGATTTCTTGGAACTTGTGTAAACTTATAAAGAACAACATCAAACCATGTTCTATCCTCATTTCACAAATGTACATGAGCTAATTCAGTAAACGTGTGAGATAGCATTTCCAAAATATCTCAGTAAAGCACTCAGCTATTTCTGAGATGACAATTACTTATTATTGGATTCAATTTTAAATACTTACACCTTTTGTTTATTCTATCATGTACATAGCAGTTACAAAAGTATTGCACTCCATCCAGAAATTGTATACCAAATTTTAATTGGTAATATAAGTTTTAAGTCACTTTGATGTCACAAAATTCATTTAGTTAAGAAGGTAATGGCACGTTTGTGAGTCCATCAACAGCTAAACTCAAAGGTCCAGATTGGTACTGCAGCATCCAAACACAAACACGAAGATAAAGTGTAAAATATTGTCACCCGGGCGGTAGACTCGCGAAGCCGATAAACAAATGATGGCCGGTGGAGATTCGGGAAACTTCGGGGCCGATCGTTACCGAAAGAGACAGTTGAGAGTGATGTTTTGAGAAAATAAACAGTTTTGAGGTTGCTAGCAAATTGTAATGTGCTGAATGTATTTGCTACGAAAATGAAGTGTAGTTTTTGTGTTTTCTAACCTCGTCTTGTTATTTCACGAACCCACAAAGTCACAACTGGTGTCAGAAGTGGAACATACGACAATGGAAGCTGCATTGGCAAAGATTTTAGAGAAAATGGAAGAAATGAAGACGGCAAATGAAAACTTCACTGCAAAAACAGAAGCGGCAAATAACAGCCTGGCCGCGAAGCTGGAGACTACAAATGGCAACCTGGCCGCGGAGTTGAAACAAATAAAGACCGAATTGACCACAGAAATGAGGGCAGCGACCGACAGCCTGGCCACGGAGATGAAAGCGGCAAACGAAGCCCTTGCCGTGAAGTTTGAAGAACAGTTGGCCGGCGCGAGGGATAACGTGACGGAGCTGGTCAAGCGGATGGGCCAAGTGGACGAGCGCGTCGAGGACCTGGCGAGCCACGTTGACGTTCTGGAGGGAAAGGCTGACAACAGCGTCAAGTCCCTGAACGCCACAGTAGAGGACGTCGTCGGCAGGAAACTGAAGGATTTGAAGGCCGACGCGCCGGGAGGTGACACAACATCTGCGCGCGTCAAACCGCCGAAATATGACGGTGCGTCAACATTTGAGGTCTTCCGCCGCCAGTTCGACACAGTGGCCAAGCACAACAGATGGTCACCGGAGGTGGATGTCACACAGCTAATAGCCAGCCTACAGGGACGGGCCGCGGAAGTCCTAAACGCGGTGCAGACAACGGTGACGCCAAAGGACATCTGGGAGGCCCTGGAGAATCGTTTCGGAAGCCACCGCTTAGCCGCAGCGTACAGCAGCCAACTAAAGGCAAGGTCACAGCAGCCGGGGGAGACGCTGCAGGAGTTCGCCATAGCGATTGAGCAGCTAGCTGGCAAGGCCTTGGTTGACCTGCCACTTAAGTTCGTATCCCGGGAAGCCGCCTACAACTTTGTCGACGTGGTACGGGACACGGAGATTCGTCAGCGCCTAATGCTCGGTGATTATAAGACCATCCACGAGGCGCTGACAGCGGCATTAAGGATGGAGGCGGCCAAGGTAGCATCTATCCCGACGTCGAGAACGAGGAGTGTCCGCTACGCCGGAGACAGGAGACCAGCTGAGGGACGGCGGCGAACACCTAGTGGCCTGTGTTGGGGGTGTGGACAGCCCGGGCACCTGCAGAGAGACTGCCCACATCAGGAAGAGCGGCCGGAAGAACGAGTAAGGCCCGGCGTGGAGAGGGGCACGTCGGCGCCATTACCACCATCCCCTCGAGTGACAATCCGCGCCGTCAGCCGGCGGATGGATGACAACCTCATCGCGGACGGCTGGGTAAAAGGAAAGCCGTGTCGCGTGCTGGTGGACACCGGGGCGGCCGTGACCATTATCAGACCTGACGTGGCGAAGGGTTTGCCGACGAGGAAGCCGAGCCGACCATACCAGCTTATGTTGGCATCGGGCGACACCTTGCCTGTGGAGAAGGAGGCCCTGCTGGAGCTGAACTTGGGACGGAGTGCCGTGCGTCTGTGGGTGTTCGTCGCGAAGGTGGCTGAGGAGGTAATTCTGGGACTAGATGCCCTCAGGAGCCACGAGGCGACGGTCGACGTCGGCAGGATGGTCCTGAGGCTTGACGGAGAAGAGGTTAGACTGCGTCAACTGGAAGAGTGCCTTGGAATTTGCAGGGTCATCTTGAGCGAAGACGTGGTTGTCCCCGCGAGGTACGAGGTGATGGTGACGGCGCGACCGGAAGCCCAGACAGCACGTTGGGTCCAGGGGCAGCGGGAGTACGACTTCACCTCGGAACATCGCAGAGGGAAGAGTCACGGTAACGCGGACGCTATGTCCCGAAGACCCTGTCCAGAAGATTGCGGCCAATGTACAAGAGTGGAGGGGAAGGAGCGTGCCGCAGCAGTTCGAGTAGTCACGGCAGTGCCTGCGGATGGCTGGGATAGCGCAGGCCTGAGGAGGGAGCAGCTGTCGGACGCAGACTTGTGGCCACTCTTGAGGGATGTGGAGAACCTGGTGGACCACCTTCACGACATGCACGAGATGGCTCGCCAGAACATCCAGAAGGCGAGCGACCGCATGAAAACCCGATACGACAGGCAAGCCAACAGCCAAGGGTTCCAGCAAGGTGACCTGGTCTGGTTGTTCCGCCCGACCCGGACCAAGGGACGCTGCCCGAAGCTTCAGCAGCCATGGCAAGGACCGTGCCGTGTGGCGAAGAGGATTAACGACGTTATCTACCGCATCCAGAAGGTGCCTCGGCGAAAGATGTTGGTGGTACACCTGGATCGCCTGGCCCGCTACGAAGGCGCTGTTCGGGACGACCAGCCTTGAGGAGGGAGCAGTGTCACCCTGGCGGTAGACTCGCGAAGCCGATAAACAAATGATGCACGGTGGAGATTCGGGAAACTTCGGGGCCGATCGTTACCGGAAGAGACAGTTGAGAGTAGTGTTATTAGAAAATAAACAGTTTTGAGGTTGCTAGCAAATTGTAATGTGAAGAATGTATTTGCTACGAAAATAAAGTGTAGTTTTTGTGTTTTCTAGCCTCGTCATGTTATTTCACGAACCCACAAAGTCACAATATGTACAAGATCTTAGTAAAAATTAATAGCTTATTAACACACAATTTAAGTCATTATTCTAGTGTTTGTAGAGCGAACAATTTCCGTGATATTCCTTGTTTGAGTTTGAATTGGACAATACATATGTTGTTTGTTATTTATTTTTTGTTGTACAAAGAGAATGTAATGTCAAAGCAGTAACATGACGACCAGCTATTAAAAGATTTATCCTTGACTTAAGTCTACTACATCCCTGTACACAAATGATTTTAGAAATAATTTCTTGTTACGATAGCAGACCATAAACATCGAGAAGAACAAGTTCAGTTAATTTAGCGAGTACCTATCTCATTTCACATCAGTTAAATAGATGACTAAACATCCGTAATAACAATTAATTGTTTTAATGTGAGTGGAGAAAGTAATATGACTGAAATTTGGAAACTGTGAAAACACAATATATGAGCAGTAATAGAAATCTTGGAACATAATAAATTATTGCGAGTTATTGACGACCTCCTCCCAAACAGGAGAGATATTCTAGAAATGCTCTCACTTTTTGATAATGCGGTATAAGTCAAACTACTTCTAAATGTTTTGCTCATTAGAATTGTATACAAGATCCAACAAAATAGCACGCAACTTCGTATGATTACCATTAGAACTGTGTAACAACTTTCCAAAAATTGTGAATATGTATAACATTTAGAGGACTTCTCTTCTGACCTACAATAATTTATTCGTTCAATATTGTCTTATATATATTACAGCTGTTGCCTGTTTTATATCATAAACATAAATTTAATCTAAACGTTAACCAAGATATATAGTTGCGTTGTATTATAAAACTTTATAAATAAATACAAACTTTGTTCTACACCAAACGATGTAACAGGTGGTGTCATCTATGAACAGCAAGACGAGGTCGTTATAAACAATGCATCCTGGCGGACAATCAATATAACTAAGAGATCGTCTCTTATCTAAGAGCATATAATTATAACACTAAGTTGACATATTCCAACTATTTTCTCAAGTCAGTCTTCTAAACAGACTTACCCGGTTACAGAAGTAGCGTCATTACATATTTCGTTGATTATACAAAATAAATACAACAGACTGAAGTGACAGTCAAATGTTTAACAAGAGATCGCTTTCTGCTGTTTTTATTATTTAATAAGATTAGCATGAGATCAAGAGAAATACAAGAATAAGTTTGACATTTTATAGACATACCAGAATGTAGGATTTAATAAGTAAGTAACGAATATCTCGGAAGCAGTAAATGACATAATAAGATAAGTTGACACAAATTACGCTTGTTTAAACACATCTGCATTAATTATGTAATAAATATGTGTCCATTAATTTATATTAATGTAGATAAATGTGTGGAAATATTTAAATGTGACGTGTGTCAGTGTGTCAGTGTATGGCAAGATCTCCATATTCCTTTCGATGTATGTTCTAACCTCTCTTGTACTTCCGCAGTAACCTCCATAACAACTTGTTTGGACAGTCTATGACTCTATAGAAAATTTTCTTCTGATAGCTCCTCAAAATAGTTTCTCCTCATAGTCCGTACGAATGTAATTTAGACGATCTTAAATATAGTAAATCGACAACAACAGCTGCATCCATGCCCGCCATCTTGGCTACTTACAGGGACGTATTTAAGGGGGGGGGGAGTCCAGGGGGTCCGGACCCCCCCAAAAGGAATTGTCATTACGAACCTTTAATAAATAAATAGTTGAAATATAACTAATTTAAAATGAATTGAAAAAGTTTATTTAAGTTTCTCTTCTTAACGTCTCTATTCACTGTACAAAACAAGGCCGCCTAGTGCAATGAAAACTCTTAATAAGTAAATAGAGTCAACATGAAAAATTCAATGCCACCGCCGGGATTTGAACCACGGATCTCCTGGTTTTCGTTCACTCGCTGTTTCTCCATTTGACTCGTATATTTCCCCGGTAAACCACTAGGGGCTCTCGCATTCCAGATACACCGTTTGTGGCGACTTACCATTGTAAGTACTTACAATGCAAGTACTTACAATTGGAAGTCGCCACAAACGGTGTATCTGGAATGCGAGAGCTCCTAGTGGTTTACTAGGGAAATATACGAGTCAAATGAAGAACTGAATGTCATGACAGCAAGTTGACCATGGTAGCTCAATGGGTAAGAGCGACTGGATGGAAATCAGGAGATCCGTGGTTCAAATCCCGGCCGTGGCATTGAATTTTTCATGTTGACTCTATCAATGATAAACCTTAGCCTATGTACGGCTAGTGTGAAGAAATGATTAATTTCCATTAATTAACTAAAATCTTAATAAGTTATTTTATAAAAAAAGTAATAATAAATAGTTTCACAAGAAATAAACATTTCTGAGAAAAATATTAGCAGCAAATGACTAAATGATCAAATAAATTTGAAACTGTGACTTTCTTTTGTTCCCGACTGTGCACCTCTTGCTTGCCCTTAGGACTGTCTTCAGAACTGAGTTATTTAAACTAAAACAAGGGTCATTGACTAAAGTGAGTGAATATCTTCTTTTGGATGGAAGAACTTTCGTCAATTTTCTGTTCTCAGAAACATGTCTATTGATTACGATTAAAATGCTGCATGTTTGAGACACGACAATTTTGAATTTTTGGGGAAAAGGCGATAAACACCTCTTTAATTTCTAGGATTATTTAACTAAGAAACCAGGTTATCATAAATAAAAACATCAGGTTAAAGGAGAACGTGGAGCTCATAAAATACGCAACTCCCGCAATTTCTACTTCCCTCGTATCAGCTATTTTCGAAACATCTCATCATATATAACAATTGTTATGCACATTTAACAGTCTCAAAATTGCTCGTAGCATAGTTTCATAAGAAACCTAGTATTTTATTTATTTATTTTTAATACTTTAACGTCCTTTAACTGGAGAATCATATTGGGCAGTAAATGAAACGGGTGATACCATCACATCAGTCTAGAGCGAATAGAACATAAGATTTACCCGACAATCGTCTTATTAAGATAAGGGAATACCCTGTAAAAAGTCCTATTGAGAAAACTATCTTGATCTCGATTGGAAATCGCTTCCGCGGTGCCCAACTTGCGCTCATATGAGCAAAGGTGGATTTTTTTTCACTTCACCCCACCTCTTCATGAAAGAATTTCCCTTTTTCTCGCTCTCTCTACATAATGGAACGTTGCGTCTTATATTCGCAGACAGTGGGTGGAGGTAAACCCTCCTTTCCCTTACGCGGCAAGGTTGGCCAAGATCTCTTCCCTGGGAGTCAGACACGCTACCACCAAACTATGGAGGCGGGCTCCAGTTGTAATCATTTATAACCAAACAGTTTGCCTGATGACGATACGCAATGGAGCAATCGTGCTTTATATGAGTTGTGAAATTGTGAGAACCAGAGAGACTCATGTCAGTGTACGGGAGTACGGGATCAATGTTTATTGCCTCTACCACATGCTTAGTAAGCACAAACGTGTTACATTCCATTTAAAAAGTTGATATTGAGATGTCATCAGGAATGCAAGTTTTGACACCAGAACAGTGGAAAAAAAAAAAAAAACTTAAAAATAAATCGAGATTTAACTGTATTGGAACACCACAGTGAAGCGAAAAATTATTAAATTATAGATGAGTCGTATTTTTTACACATCTGCTTCACTTTCGTACCTGTTTTGAGGACATGTTTCGCAAATCATCGCTTGCATCTACGGCTCTTGTGCGACTCATTTTGAGGACATGTTTCGCAAATCATCGCTTGCATCTACGGCTCTTGTCTGCGCGCGCGCTCCAGAACCCAAATATTGGAGGAATATAAAATGTGGGATTTAATTTCGTTATCTTTCAAGGATGCGAAACGAAGACTTTCAATAAAATCGTCCAAAAATGGCTTCAATAATTTGAATTTAAACACTACATATTTAAGGTAGCTGCATAACAAATAGAATGCTTATTGTGAACTTTCTGAGGAAAAACCCTAAAAATTGCTTTACTGGAAGTGAAGTCTGTATGACTATTCTAAACCTAACAGATAGACGAAAATTTACTGCACAAGTAACTCGTTAAAATACACAAATAATATCAATTATAATAATGTATTGCAAAGTTAACTAATTCCGATATATTATTTGTTAGTGATTAATATTCTCAGATACTTACTTAAAGATATGCAATTTTTAACTTCTAAGATCCTATTCCCTTTTTCATTCAAGGAGAACTAATACTTCAAATGCATCAATTAGTGGTTCGTTTTTGCTACTTATATCACTTTATCCCAGGTATAAGAACAAAAGTGTGCAATTAAAGGTCTTTTTATAGACTTTATCCAAAGAAACAAGACAAAAACAAGCTTTCCTGAGAACATTTTGTAGAAGATGTGGTGGAGAAAATAATGTGAATGTAATATATTACATCTGGTTTTTAGTTTTACTAACATGATAAAAATACATCCCTGATTAATTATTAAAAGCAAATAATTCAACGTAGATTTTTGGACACCCCCCCCCCCCCCCGGAAATTGACTTCTGAATACGTGCCTGACTACTTACAATTGTTAAGGACTTAACATCAGAAATTTGACTTGTTATTTTAACAAGAGATTTAACACGTGAGTTACCCTAACACATGTTAGTGAAATACAATGTTTGTTTTAATTATTGCTTAACTCGTGTTAAGTCTTAACATCTATTGGTGAAATCGGGCTTTAATGTATTTATACATTAAAATTGGGACACCTGTCTTAACTATATCTATCAGCATTCCATGTTTTGCAGATATTCTTATGCTATCTGCACTTCTTTCAGAATCTTAACGTCATCTCTTTCTTTAGCCAGTAATTTTTTTTTTTAATTTAGCCAAACTTGTCACCATGTTTCTGTGTATTTGATACGTATTACACTTTTTCGGAGACAAAGATAATCTACTAACCCCGGTACTCAAAACAAACTTTTTTTAGTTAATTGATGGAAATTAAACATTTCTTCACACTAGCCATATATAGACTAAGGATTTTGATAGAGTCAACATGAAAAAGTCAATGCCATGGCCGGGATTTGAAGCACGGATCTCCTGGTTTCCGTCCAGTCGCTCTTACCCATTGAGCTACCATGGCCGTTGTATCTCCAGCTCTGACGTTTTTCGATTGCAAAAGGTGGAGAGCGAAAGTTAATAGTACCAACATACAGTAATGACAATTGAAAACATATCCTCATAATTATCTTTACAATGAAAGCTATATTAGCTATAAAACACTGAAATATCACTTACAATTTCATTATCATGCAAGATATTTATTACATCACTCTGTTCAAATATTTCGTTCACACCTTTCACACACACTAACTGCATCTGTTGGTAGTACTGGGAGTCTCTACATCGGGTGTTGTGGTCAGGAAGTTAATACTGTCTGCTAGCGCCAATAGCATTGTCACTGCTAGGCGTGGCTTCCGAACCCAACACCGTGTTGTCAGGTTAAATTTATTTTAGCCACGTGAATTTAGCTGCTTGCGCTGGTGAACTTTCTTTGGTATATTTTGCGTGTGTGAATTTCGATTTTTAGTGTTCGTAAGTCCTATTATTATCGCTATTATAATAATATGGATACTAGTTCGTGAAATATTTAAAATACACATTGTACCTCTGCTTGAAATTCCCGCTAAAGAACTGGAAATGACCTGGTTGAGATTTGAAACACGTGAGAGCCGGGAATTGTCGGCCAAACTGTAAAATTACTTACAAGTTCCAACAAAAATGATAAACTGTTTAGGCGGATTTGATTATTCTTATGAGAAATTGCAATGAAAAACATTGAGATATATTTAATTTAGCAGTATTCCTTTCTGACACATAATTGTTTGTTCGTTCGATATTCTCTCGTATATTCTGTAACTACTGCTTATTGCCACGTTACTGAACGTCAATCAAATTTAAAGTGTATCTAATGAATAAACTTACACCTTTCTGTGAAATTTTGTAAATAATTAATAATTTCTTCCCCGCCATAATATATTCCAGGTGGTGCCATCTCTGTGCTGCTGGTTGAAGTAGCTATATAGCCCTTATGGATAACTTGCCAACCAAAATGTCTCTCCTAAGTACATTCAATTGAACCAAACATATCTGTTATGACGTCAGCAGCTCCTGGAATTTAATGATGACTCATAAGACACATTCTCGTCCTTATGGAGTATGTATTGTTGTTATGTATTAATACAGATAATCCTACTTCACTTAAAAAGTCTACATCACAATAAACACTCAGCTATTTCTCAGATGACCATTACTTATTATTGGTTTGAATTTTAAATACTTACACTTTTTGTTTATTCTATCATGTACATAGCAGGTACAAAAGGTATTGCATTTCACCCAGAAATTACATTCCAAGCTTTAATTGGTAATATAAGTTTTAAGTCACTTTGGTGTCATAAAATCCATTTAGTTAAGAAGGTAATGGCACGTTTGTGAGTCCATCAACAGCTAAACTCAAAGGTCCAGATGGGTACTGCAGCATCCAAACAGAGACACGAAGATAAAGTGTAAAGTCTCGCTACACGTTATAACGTACAACGTGAGACTGTTTAATTGTGGTTCTTTTTGGGCAATTTCAGATCTATAACCTGTAATTAATTTGAAACATCTGAGCATCGCTTATGTCTGCTGAATTCCGTATGCATTTGTTTTTAGAAACCTTTTCCTGTTAGAACAGCTGACTGTAAGCTTACGCAATAAATATGAGGGATGTTCAATAAAGAACGACATACATTTTTTACAGTCCTAATTTTTCACACTAAAATTCAACTTTATTATATTGTATTAGCTTAATGAGAAACAAACACGCCCTAGTAGTTTCATTGTTGATACTCCTGGTTCCCGCCCGTGAGAACAGGCAAGTTCAGACATGTTCAGTATCACCTACCGCTGCAACGGAGGTAACACGCGAGGAACAATACGCGACTTTGAAATTCTGCTTTCATCTCAACAAATCTGCAGTTGAGGCCTATACAATGTTACAGGAGGTCTATGGAAAGTCTGTTCTTCCGGACAGCAAAGCTCGAAGGTGGTTTAAAATGTTTAAAGGGTGGAGACAATCAATTTCAAAGGAAGGTGAAGCTGGTGCTCCAGTTACTGCTCTTACGGAAGAAAACATCAACACTGCTGCTGCCATTGTGAGACAGGATCGACGAATTACCTTAAGATTACTGAACATTTCATTGGGTGCCACCCACACGTTGGTGACAGAAACATTACACATGAGACGGGTTTGTGCGTGATGTGTTCCAATACTGTTGATTCCCGAACAAAAGGACATTCCCATGCAGGTCTGCATGCAGTTAAAGTTGATATTAGAGGAAGATCCGGAGTTTATTTCATAACTAATCACTGCTGATGAAACTTGGCTACATCATTTTGATCCTGAGAGCAAACAGCAAAGCTCAGAGTGGAAATCTCCTTCATCGCCAACCTCCAAAAGAGTAAAAGTGGTTGCGTCTGCTGGGAAAGTTATGGTCATCTCATTCTTTGATATTCACGGAATGGTTTATCAGCATGTTGTACCTGCACACACATCAGTAACTGAACAATACTACAGGGATGTCCTGAAAACATTGCAAGTCCATATCAGGCGTAAAAGACCACATTTCCCTGAAGCAGGCTGAATGCTGCACCACGACAATGCGCGGCTGCGTGTTGCCAATGTTGTTGCTGAATATCTTACAAAAATTAACGTCGACATCGCTCACCCTCCCTATAGACCGGATTTAGCCCCATGTGACTTTTTTCTATTCTATTGAAGAAACGCCTTCGTGGGAGACATTATCCTTCATCCGAGGCAGTAGTGAAGGCCGCGGAGGCCATTTTGAAGGATCTCTCAAAAATGGTTCCCAGCATGTCTTTGAAGACTGACAGAAACGCTGGGACAAGTACATCGCATTCAGGGGAGACTATTTTGAGAAGGACCATCAGCATTATGAAGATTAGTAAAGCTACGTTGTAAAAAAATGTGATCAATCTTTATTGAACAGCCCTCATATGTATGTGTATAACTGACATCATTTGAGTTGAATGAAATAAAAACAAACAGAATAATAAAGACAACAAACAAGTTTAGTTAATTTTAGAAAACGTTTCTCTTATTTATCATCAAGTAAATAATTGAAGCACTCCTGCAATTTGTTTTACTAGAGTGGAGAAAGTAATGAAGTGAAACTCGCTAGATTAAATAAATATGAGAGAATTTAAGCGACGAGGAGAATGTCAAACCATAGGACACGAATTATTGCTACAAGCTCTTCATAAGCTTGCTGCTACCAAACATGAGATATTTTGGAAATGCTCTCACACAGCACTACCGTGTTAAAACTGTATACCTCACGTACATCTGTGATATGTGGAAAGTATTTCCGAATGTACTGTTGCTCACAATTGTATACAAATTTCAACAAATGTAAATGACAAACAAACTAACAAATACTCATCTGAAATGAGAAAAAAAACCATCGGGTAACTTCATTCATTCATTCATTTATTCATTCAAGCAGCTGGCGGCTGACTGAGGGTCAGCACGATGTGTGTCATTCGTGTACCTGTCCTACACGGACTTAACCACTTAATGACAGGAAATGTGGGGTTTTGCAGGTTGGTGGTTTAAAATAATGTAGATGAAAAGAAGGGAGGTAGCCGTAGCTCCTCAGGGTAGCCAACTCGGGTGCAACGCTATGTTAGCACCGCTGGTGTGATAATTTTTAGGAAGAGTTTAATTTAGAAAGTCTATTAAATTCAAACAGTAATAATTTTAGGTTGAAATAAGAAATCTATTGTTACCGGGTGTGCCCGCATGCCATGCGGGAAGCCGGTATAGCTTGTAGCGTCTTTCGGTTGTTCTATAGTTCCCTAGAGACCTAACCAGGGTGCTCTGATGTTGAGGCAAACTCGCGTAGAATTTTGTGGCCCGCTGCCTAATGGCATCTTCCACATAGTGGAGAGATGAGGCTTCATGAAGGTATCTCACGGGAAACCTCCAGCAAACAGAATAGATGGAACTAAGACATCGATTTTGTACACTCTGGATTTGTCGCAGATTGGATCCTGCGGCCACGCCACAGATCTCACAAGCATAAAGCATGATTGGAAGAATTAAAGCCTGAAAAAGGCGCAACTTAAGGGGTGTCGGTATTCCTAAGCGCATCATGGGGTATAACGAAGCCGAAGCTCCGCATGCCCGATGAGCTACCTCCTGGATGTGACCCCGAAAAGTTAGGCCCTTGTCCAGCTTTACACCTAAGTATTTTATAGAATTTGTCCACTCTATCCTTCAGCCAAAACAATTAAAGACGGGGAGGTTGGCGGGAAAGAGACGCTTAGTGAAGAGTATGGCTTGGCTTTTCTCTGGGTTGATAGACAATCGCCAAAGCCTACACCAATCATGAATGAGGCTTAGGTGTCGCTGTATTGGGTTGAAGGCTCTGCGTGCGTTTCTATTTGTGTTGTATAGTAACACGTCGTCCTCATATTGGGCTATGTTGACGTGTAGCTCCGTGGGGAGATCCGCCACATACACGCTAAAGAGTGTAGGGGATAAGACACAGCCTTCTGGGACGCCTCCTCTGATGGGTCGTCTGGTAGAAAGCTTTCCCGCCACAACAACTGTGAAATGTCTGTGTTTGAGGAATGAGTGTAAAATGCGTATCATGTGTGCAGGAAGCCCCAGGGTGATTAGTTTATGTAGGAGGCCTGCATGCCAGGTGGTAGAGAATGCCCTCTCGACATCCAGAGATACCGCCGCAGTGAATGCCCTTTCCTGGAAACCCAGGGCAGCGGCCTCCACCAGACGGAGCAACTGCTGTGATGTCGAGTGCCCAGGACGAGAACCAAACTGATGGGGAGGAATAGCTTGAATGTCCCCAAGTAGGGGCGACAAGCGGGCTAAAACAAGCCTCTCGAAAACTTTCGAGAGGACTGACAGGAGGCTAATGGAGCGGTAACTGGCGGGGAGAGCCGGATTTTTACCGGGCTTCAAAATGCAAATCACCCGAGCCTCCCTCCACTGCCGTGGAAAGTGGCCCAGGGCGAGACACATGTTAAAAACCCGAGTAAGAAAAAGAACGGCTTTGAATGGAAGATGGCGGAGCATGATAGGTGTCAACCCATCAGGTCCCGACGCTTTTTTGGGATTTAGACGCCGGAGTGCGCCCTGGAGCTCACTGGGTCTAATGACAGGTAGTCGGTCCGCCTCAGCAAGAGGACGTCGAAGGTACTGACGAACCTCCCGCTTGACGCGGCCAGTGAAGTCTAGGTCCTGGGGGTCAGCTCGTGGCTTCATGGTTCTCTCTAGGTAGTCGGCAAACACATTTGCTTTAGCTTGGGGTTCATACACCAGGTCTTGGGTGCCTTGGAGAGGGGTGTTTGGCGCTGCTCCACGATTCCGGAGTCCTTTTGCAAGCCTCCTCGCCTCGCCATTCTCAAAATTCACTCGGGACATCAACTCCTCCCACGCCCGCACACTGTGCTCGCGTAGTCGAAGTCGAACCTCTCGGCGCAAGCGCGCGAGCAGAACCTGATTATGGCGAGTGCGGTGTAGCTGATAGTGTCTGCGAGCCGCCCAAGAGCGACGAATGAGAAGATGGATGTCTAGCGGGGTGACGTGAGGGTGTAGAGGTGCTGGAGTGTGAACGGTGAGGTTGCGAACTGTTCGTCCTACGATGGAGGTGAAGGAGGAGATCGCCGTCTCCAGGGTCGGTATATCTGTAATGTGTGGGTTAGGAGGTATGGAGTCATTTAAGCAGACCCGTACGCAATCCCAATCGACTTCACGGTTTTGAACCGTGAATACATGACTGACAACCCTTAAGTTGACCTCAGCCACAACTGGGTTGTGGTCGGAATATAAGGCGCTTTGTGATTTGAGTGATAAGTGGAATGGAAAATGTTTGATGATTGCGAAGTCAATGACCGAAGGACGGCCTTGAATTCGCGGGAAACGAGTGGGTTGCCAGGGACCCTCTACTCTCAATTGAGGATCTCCATCTATGATGCGGATGATTTCTCTGCTCTTGCGTCTGTCCGGGGACCCGAATGCCAACGCGGGTGTTTAGCATTCAAATCCCCAGCCATAATGACGTTGGGATGTAGGGCGAGGACGGAGAGAAATCATTAGCAATGTACTGTTGTCTAGGAGGGTGATATGCAGACACTATCAGGACTTCGGAACCGCCCAGATTCACGCAGACGGCAGTGGCTTCAAGGGTTTGAAGAGCGGGAAGCTGGACAGGTTTAAGACAACCCCCCTCCTCACAAAGATCGCCGTGCCGCCGCCGCGACGGCCCATACGGTCGATCCTGAGGCCGGAAATCCTGGTAGCCGGAAATCCGGAAGGACATTTCAGGTCGGAGATGTGTTTCCGATACCGAGATGAGATCCAAAGCAAATGACCTTTCGAAGTGCAGGAGTTCATCTTGTTGACCATTGATGCCACTCGCATTCCAGAATGCGAATCTGAACGAGGACAGAGATCTAGTTCGACCCGCCATCCTGGCTCGCGCGGCTTACTGCGGACAACAAGGCAAGCGCCTCCATGGCAATGACCATTCGGGCTGCAGAATCCGTGGTGTCGAAGAACCTCACCACCAGTTCACAGAGACGCCGGCCGTGGTTCTGCAGCATCTGCTGCTACCATCCCAGCATCTCCGAGGCCTGTGTGGTGGGAGGAGGAACTTCTTTCGAAGTGGAGGCTTTGGTGGGAGAGGGGGATGCTGAAGAGTGCCTGGGCGCCGGCCTACCATTAGCCCGTCCGTCCCTCCGCTGGCGATCGGGTTTGGGAGTACCTCGCCCGCTCAACGCCTCGGAAGCAGACTCTCGCTCTCTGGCTGGGCATCTTCCCTGCGCTCTATCAGAGGGGGTGGTATTAGGGGCTGTTTCTGTAGCCTTAGGTGGACGTGTGTGTTTTGCCCGTGATACCGTCGGCAAATCCACAGGCTTGCGCACCACCTCCGCAAAGGTAGGCACACCAGGTGCTTTCTGAGTGGTATCAGAAGCAGCAGGCTGCACTGGTACGATGGGGGCAGTTTTCTGCCTAGCCTGGAAGATATAGCGGCTTTTGTTCCTCCGCACTGTGCACGTCTGCGCCAGGGTCGGCATGACTTCTTTCAGGAAGCCAACAACCCCGGGGAAGTCATCCACAATTATCGGAGGAACATGTTTCCGTTGACCCCCACCATTCTGACCTCTGCCAGCATTGGCAGGGGTTCGACGGCTGGACCGGCCAGAGGGCACGCCCTCTGCAGCCAGTCTCTCAGCGCGCTTGGCCTTCCGTGACTTAACTTCACGAAACACCCATCCGTGGATATGTATCGGGTAACTATATAAAACGTGAACATATATATTTGCTGCAGAAGACATTCTTTTTAATGTAAACTTATTTGTTCATTCACTATTCTCCTCGCAAATATTACAGCTACTTTATATTCTCATGGAATTAAAGAACAGTTAAATGTAGTCCATACTTAAAGAACGTAATTACAAATCATTGCAACTCTGCATAACTAACTACAAAGCTCAGCTAAGCTACACGATATTACAAGTGGAGCCATCTATGGACAGAAAGACGAAGTTGGTAAAATGATACATCCTGGTGAGTGAGGCTAATACAATTATATCGCTCAGCGATCTTATTGAGATTACCTGGTTATAACTAATAATTAATGTCGACTTCCTTCCTTATCACATTAAGGAGAAATCGCTTGTTTTATTGTTTCCATATTCTAATACATCTTTAAAGAGCTCAGCTGCACTCTTCTTTTCTCGTGCTATTTTGGAAATAACATTAAATTTGAAGTTAGCATAGAAAAACCTACTTTTGTAACATTTAACTGTCACTACAGTCTCTTGTTTTCCGGTTGTGTATAAATCTAAATGTAGAAATAAACTACTTTTTTAAAGATTTATCTTAACATTTTAGCCGATAGTAAAATAAATCTTTGTAGGAAAGTGGATTGAGAAAGATCTTGTATCTCATAACAGACTTTCTGTTAGTTACATTGATTGTCCGCTAGGAGTTACAAACCTTATAGCTACTCTCTTGCTGCCCATAGATGGCTCTGCCTGACATATTAATTAGCGTAAAGGAAACTTGTAAATATTTCCTAAGATATAGAATAAATGTTACTTATATGTTTATACTTAGTTTATATTTAACAGTTTATCACTATGTCAAAATAACAAATTCCAATATCTCTGAATGTCTAAGGCCCGGTATATTTATGCATAAAATATAATCTAAGTTCAAGAATATGAAAATGATCTTCAGTCAAGCTGAACTTAGAATTTTGGTTGTATAAACATTGATCTAAGTTCATGGCGTCTTGATCTAAGCTCAAATGTAACTCGTGAATATTCTCCAGTTAACTTGATTGAACTTAGATCAGCAGAACTGCAGAATTTACGCAATAGCTTCTGAGAAGTGTAGCTTTAAATAAACAGTAAATAAAGCATTTTTGTGGTTACTTCTATATATAATTTGCCTCTTTATTTCTCAATTGTATGTTAAAGATGATTGTTTGTGTTCATAATCTGTACATTGGATTATTTGCAGAATTCAGATTACTCTGATATCTCTGATGATTAGAATTTTCAATATGAAAGGTCTCCTCGTGTTTTCCAACATAGAGGAAACCCCATCTGAGAACTAAATGACAGAAAATTCAAAATGAGATTTCGACTATCAAGGCATGTAGTTGAAGAACTGAAGTATAGGCTACATGCACAATTAAGAGCACAAACCCTGAGAAAATACGTACTTAATCCAATATTTATGATTCTTCTCGCATTACGGTTCTACGCACCTGAGATCTTTCAGATGGTGATTGGGGATGTATTTAATATAAATAAAGGGACTGCGTTTAGAACAATGCACAAAGTTACAACGGAGATTGTAGCTTTAAGATCCCATTTCATCAGGATGTCTATGGTAAAGGGTGAAATAAGTTAAAGTTAGCTGAACGCATCTTCTCTTTTGCTTGAACTTCCATTTTTTGTTTATATTTTCCAACTTACAGTATTGTAAACAGACGAAAATGAAAACGATGTACATTGGGCATATAATGGAGATAAAGTAAGCAAATAATTAAGTTTTTGACAAATACTGTTTCAATATGGAGAAAATTCTAAAACGGTTTATTTCAAATAACATTATTTCTAGGACAAATAACCATAAAGCGAAAGATTTATTTAGTTTTTGTTATGTCTAGATTGGCTACTCTGTGCTCTTGCATTAAACAGAGTCGAATAGTTCCGATAATTCTCGAATCCTTTCGATACAACACGAAAGTTACATGTTTGGCGATGATGCCCCCTTTGTTTTTGTGATCTCAGATCAGTACTGAATGGCGTTCATCTGTTCTAAGATCAGCATTTTACAACTCACTTAGTTCAATTTTGATCTTCGATTATAATGAACTGCAGTTAGC
The DNA here is from genome assembly GCA_030765055.1 of Mantis religiosa. Lineage (NCBI taxonomy): Eukaryota > Metazoa > Arthropoda > Insecta > Mantodea > Mantidae > Mantis > Mantis religiosa. The sequence goes on from CM060952.1 coordinate 72,023,165, forward strand.
GATTTTGATGCAACCGGAACTAAGAGACACGACTTTTTCTACTCGTACAAAAAGCTATACTTAGAGCATTTATTCCCCTGTCTACTTCATGTTAATCAAGATAAACATTCTAACCCATTCAGCGACTCTTTGCCTTCTCCAAGATTGGTGCAGGCTTTGTCGGTTGCCCATCAACCCGGAGAAAAGCCAACTTTCCCTTCATTCAGCTACTCTGGGCGAAGAATAAGACGGGAGAACTCTATCAAATACCTGAGAGTAAAATTGGACAAGGGCCGAACTATTCGGGAGCACATCCAGGAGCTGTCACATCGGGCGTGGGGATAACTCAGCCTCGTTATGCCCCTTGCTGCGATCTGTGATGTCAGCTCCCCTAAAGTTGCATCTCTTCCGGGCTTTGGTCCTCCCGGTTGCGCTTTATGCGTGCGAGGTCTGGGACATGGCCGCAGTCTCTAAGGTATGTCTAGTCAACACGAGTGCAGCTGCGTCTCAAAGGAACCTGATCTTCCCGTCCACTAATGATCGTCATAAATCTATGTCCACACTTCAGAAATGGAACACTGTCGTTGAGGACCAATAGCAACCCTGATTTTCTCGAAGTGACAGTCGCATGTTTACTCCACGTGGAGTCTCAGTTGACAAAGTTCCAACTTACACTTGATCTGCTTCATTACTTGCAGAAATTCGTTGTGTGTTACGATGTGGAGACTGTAGGAGGGAAATATAGTGGTGATTACAAATGAAGTAATAGATAACTTTCAGTCAAGTGAAAATAATTTAAGTGAAGCCAATTGTGTGAATAACTGGGCCGAGTTATGTTACTGGAGAAGCCTCAAAAAACAAAGTTATAACGCGAACTGTTTCTAAGCAAATTCAAACGCTTGTTTTGAACACATATAAATATGTACTGACAAATAATCTTGATAAGACATCACGCAATGAATCGGATGTTAAATTCTGGGTATTCACAGAAATACAGTAATAAATATTTTGACGAAAGGAATACCAAATAAGCCGATCAATTTTGAAAACAAAAGGAAACGTTTCTCTAACGTAGATAATTTCACATGCGATTTAATTCGCCGAGAAATTTATAGATTCTATGCAAAAGGGAGAGCGCCCACCTTAGATGAATCGATTGTACATTTGCAAGAAATTTGTGATTTTCCTTATGGGCACTGCACTTTGCGCGGTCTCTTAAAGGAGCTGAGTATCAAATACCGTACTTTGAATAAGATAAGGGTTATTATGGAATCCAGTAGAATTATAGCTTGGCGATATATATATTTGTCAAACCTAAGGAAGTTTTGCAGTAATGAACATAAGTTAATTTATTTAGATGAAATCTCGTACGATACCCATGACGTATCGAGAAAGGTGGCAACCTTGCAGAAAGGACTGTGGAAGATGAAATTAGGCGCGGGCCACCAAATTCTTTGACAAGTTACTAGCACACCAGAGCGCCCTGGTTTTTTCCCTAGGTACTATGTTCCCCAAGAACGCCGACTAAAGCCATACCGCTGTCCCGCACATCCTGTGGGCAATACACGTAACTCTAAGCCCAGTACACCAAACTTAACGAAATTTACCTACCCGAGTTCTTTGTCTGGACCATCAAAAATTTAGAAATTTGCTCTTTCAATAGTATTTTTTCCATCAGCAGTACAGGAGGACCGTTGTAATTATAGTTTATGAACTATTTATTTATCTAATCTATCAAAAATACCACCGGTGCATCCATATAGCTGTGAATGTTACTTACGTCATTGTCATTGTCTTCAACGTCTGAGTACTGCAAAATTATAATGATAAGTTCCAAAATCTCGTTACGTGCTATTTCTTTCCAAAAGTCATCTTCCTGTAGTTTATCTGATATCTCACCGCAAAACAATGGGCGATCATTTGCCTCTCGCTACTTTTTAAACGTTTGTCTCGATTGTGTTTTATTTCGGCTGCAGCACCGGCCTGCTCCATGATGAAAAGCTTACTGATTTTAAATTGCATATACATAAGTGTTCTTGGGTTTGTGAGGTACGTGAGATGTACAGGAAATACAGTGTTAAATATCAGAAGTAACTCCACACTATAAACAATAACATCTTAATCATCATTCAACTCGATACAGACCTCGTTGTGAGAGAGCTGTCTGGTATAGGAATACAAAAATATTATATAAAAGCAGTGTCTTTTAGTAATTGTTAAATAAAATGCAGGTTAATTTAACATAATAAGTTAATAGTGTGTATAATTTCACCTATCTTCTGTCTAATCTGTATACAGTATACAGAACACATCTATGTGATATGTGAAGCAGAAAGATAAAATGTGAGGCTATTACGTTTATAATAATCGAAACATTTGCATACTTTTCTCTCTCTGAATTAGCTCGCACAGAGCAATCATCACAAAACTACTTACAGTACTGTACTTAAAGGAGAGGTTTATCGTACGTATGCAAATAAAAGAAAACGTCCAATAACTTCGCTAAACCAATCAACTGCTTAACCGTTTTAACAGCATAACCAATATTATTTTGTGACCGAACTGATTTCTGTTAACGATGACTTTGGCAGTTTGGCGGGGAACAAGCCACTGTTTGGAGGAATCAGAAGTTTCGGTAATATACTCATTTATCATCACAAGTGACAATTCTCCTGTCAAATCTATCATCTATAGAATTACGGATAAGCTGACGACAGATATCCACTCTAATTTGAGCCTGTTGAGGTGTCAGTTGGCGAGGTACAGATCTACAGCTTCTGTATGACTTCCCAAGTGTCTTAATGTGTCGATGTCTGGTAGCCTTTCATGTACGAAGTTCTTCTGAAAGACTACGGCTACTTTTTTGCGGATTTCCTCGCAAAACTTGTATCCTCAATATTGTGACGTTAATATTTTGATACACTTTTGAAAAAGACAAAATTGGTAAAAACTGTATACTTGGAAGATGGAATAATATCGGTACACGTGACATACGGTCGCGTAGGTTTGCTGGGCTGTTAGGCGTAGGGCGAAAGCCTTGCTGACATAGCTGACGAAGCAGTGAGTCAGTGGCTGCTTCGGCAGAGTTTCGGCATTTAAACCCAAGGGTTTTGGCCCAGGCGGGAGTAGTCTCGCACGTGCTACCGGAATCTGCGTCGTCCGATTCTCTGAAGGCCACGTCTATAATCTTCAAGAATGAACATCAAAACACATGAGCAGGAACCTTAGGCCAGGTAAAAGCCACAATTGTCCTCGTATAGATAATTTCTTTCGGTTTTGGGTAAATTGTAGAATAAACGCTAGTTAACCAGAACTACATGTCGAATTTTAACTTAAGCCAAACCTGCCTGGTAACCAGACCTTGGTACGAACATCTCCCTTCTGAGCTACCCCGCTCTGGTAACGTTAAATGGGAAAGCGTAATGTACCTGCTTGTTGGCGCAACCATGAACGTTACAATATTCCATACCTTAGGTCTTCCGGAACGTGGTAAATCTTCAGTGTTTTAGTCTGTGTTGTCGAAACGTTGGTACTATCGTTGTGTCACACGCTCACTAACGACAAGTCCTCATTACACATCACATATCCTTCGAGCTGTGACAGCGACTTTGTAATCTTGTTTCCTGTAATGTTTTAGAAGGTCTCTAAGTTCAGGCTTTGTTATCTCCATTTTGTGATTGTTTATTAGCAACTGAAGACTGATAAATGCTCGTAATGTACGAAACACTAGACATGGCATCATGTATATAGCATTGCCAAACCAAAGAAACACAATAAATTCGCAAAACAGCAAATTCAAAAAACTGACTTTACTTATGAAATCACTTAATACAAATGTCGACTGCAAACCGGAGATGTTTGAATAGTTATTCATGTATCAGTAGTAAATGTTTGTAAAATTGATCAAAAGGGAGGTCATGGACACTACATGGGTTAGTGCCACTTTGTACCCTGTGGCCTAGAGTAGCATTTCGCGTCAAGTTATTACTTACACAATTTTTTGTGTTAGTTGTTTTCTATGAGCTCCTAAGAGCGACCCTGTAGCATCGGACATCCCCGCCAAGTTCATTCATTCATTCATTCAAGCAGCTGGCGGCTGACTGAGGGTCAGCACGATGTGTGTCATTCGTGTACCTGTCCTACACGGACTTAACCACTTAATGACAGGAAATGTGGGGTTTTGCAGGTTGGTGGTTTAAAATAATGTAGATGAAAAGAAGGGAGGTAGCCGTAGCTCCACATGGTAGCCAACTCGGGTGCAACGCTATGTTAGCACCGCTGGTGTGATAATTTTTAGGAAGAGTTTAATTTAGAAAGTCTATTAAATTCAAACAGTAATAATTTTAGGTTGAAATAAGAAATCTATTGTTACCGGGAGTGCCCGCATGCCATGCGGGGAAGCCGGTATAGCTTGTAGCGTCTTTCGGTTGTTCTATAGTTCCCTAGAGACCTAACCAGGGCGCTCTCATGTTGAGGCAAACTCGCGTAGAATTTTGTGGCCCGACGCCTAATGACATTTTCCACATAGTGGAGAGATGAGGCTTCATGAAGGTATCTCACGGGAAACCTCCAGCAAACAGAATAGATGGCCCTAAGACATCTATTTTGTACACGCTGAATTTGTCGCAGATTGGATCCTGCGGCCATGCCCCAGATCTCACAAGCATAAAGCATGATTGGAAGAATTAAAGCCTGAAAAAGTCGCAACTTAAGGGGTGTCGCCATTCCTGAGCGCATCATGGGGTATAACGAAGCCGAAGCCCCGCATGCCCGATGAGTTACCTCCTGGATGTGACCCCGAAAAGTTAGGCCCTTGTCCAGCTTTACACCTAAGTATTTTAGAGAGTTTTCATTTTTTATTAATAAAATATGGCCTGGTGCCGGTACATATGGGCTCGGCTTACAGGCTTAAATTTACATGATGTTATAGTTTACAGGGATGTACAGATTGTTCTGTTATTTGGGCTTTATAAATACCCATTCGGCGACCTTATCTCGACCGCCGAGAACAGTATTACATTGTTCAATGTCTTTCTATCTAACTGTTTTGCATTTTTTTGTTATTTTTTGTATAATATAATACATATTTACACACACGCATTCAATCACACACGCACTCACTCACGCATACACACCCACTGAGCACTATATACACTGTACAGTTTTGGCAGTTATACTGTGCGACAGTTTGGAGTCCGACGGGTATCCATGTTGCCGTGACTCCGGCCTCTGCCTGTGAGAACGTGTGGCCGTGGGCCGGGGAGTGTTGGGGGATGCTGGGCGCGCAGATTGGGCGAGCCGCCGTCTTTTAAAATATCTTTATTCTTGAATGTTTCCGGTGCTGCGGCTCGCCCTTCCCAATATCGGATATGTTGGGATTTTTGTGGAGACGTATGCGCGCCCAGGTGGAGGAAGCCCGTTTCAGGATAACCTCAGGTATTGTGAGGGAGTTTGTTTCCAAATGGATTTGTCGGTTTGTGGTAAGGAGAGGAACGGAAAGGATCTTCCTGAGGGAGAGGTTCTGGATTGTCTGTATGTACTTACGGGTTGATTTTGATGCGTTGGCCCAGGCCACACACGCGTACAGGACCACCGACAGTATAAATGTCCTGTAAAGGATAAGTTTGGAGTTTAATTTGAGTTGTTTACTCCTGAAGATGGGGGCGCATAACTTCAATCTCTGCCGCCCTTTGTTGGCGATATCTTTTATATGGGTTGACCAGTTCATCGTGCGTGACAACGTCACGCCCAAGTACTTGACTTGCTGACGGCAATGCAATATTTGACCACCGACCGTTAGGTCCATAGCCAAAGGGCGCCGCTTGGTAAAATGTATCAGCTGGCATTTGTTTGGATTAATTTTGACTTTCCAATCATGGAGCCATGAGAGGAAGCGGTCAGCATACCGCTGCATTTCTAATAGGCCGAAACTATAATTTTTGTGGTGGTTGTAGATGGCAGTGTCGTCAGCGTACATGGCCACTTTGCATCTGGCGTCCACAGGGTAGTCATTTGTGAATACTATGTACAGAAATGGAGACATGATGGCCCCTTGTGGTACGCCAGTCTGCATGACTCTTTCCTTAGAGGAGGAGCCACCCACTTGGACGTAGAAGCGCCTATTTTTTAAGAAACTGTGCAGCATAGGAGTTGAAATTTGGAGGCCGGGAAAGTTCCGGTGCATCTTATAAATAAGGCCGTTGTGCCAGCACCGGTCGAAGGCGGCTTCTGCGTCCAAAAATAATGCCAACGTTGAAGCCCCATTTTTGAATTGCTCGGTTACGTCGTCTGTTAATCTGAGGAGCTGAAGCTCGGTAGAATATCCTTTTCTGAAGCCAAACTGAGAATTTGAAAGTTCATGGTCCGAAACTTGTTTTTGGAGTCGGGAAAGTATGATTTGTTCGAGCAATTTAACAATAGTGGACAAAAGACTAATGGGGTGGTAATTTTGAGGTTGCCTGGTGCTTTTCCCCTGCTTCGGGAGCATTATTACCTTGGCTCGTTTCCAAGTGTCGGGGAAATGGTTGTGCTGCAAGCAGGCGTTGAATATTTTTGTGAGTTGCACCAGGGCTTTTCTCAGGAGGTGTTTGAGTTCCTCATTAGTCACTTTGTCCGGGCCGGCGGCTTTCCCATTAGGTAGTTTCCTAATGAGCTTGTAGACCTCCTGCGGGTTTGTAAGGGGCAGATGTTGCTCGTGCTTCTGCACCTCCCAGTTTTTTACCCAAGCGTTAACCTCCCTCTCTAAATCGAGGTTGGTCGCTGTGTTTTCGGTGAACCTGTCCTGTAGACAGTCAGCGAAAACCTCGGCTTTCTCCTCAGAGGAGTAGTGCAGGCCGAGTTGAGTTTGGAGCGCCTCAGTGGCGGCGTTGGCGTTTGAGGAGACTTTGAATGCCTTTAACAATTTCCACAAACTATGGTCCGAATGGGTGGAACTCAGCATCTTGTTTTCCCACTGTTCAATTTTGTTGAGTTTAATTTGTTGCCGAATTGTTTTGCTTAGCCATTTTGCTAGCGTTTTGTACTCTGGCTGACGGGTGTACCGCCACAGTCTCGTCAGACGCCGACGTCGAGCAATGAGCCGCTCCACCTCCGGGTACGTGCAAAAACTGGGTGGACTTGTGGTGTATGTGGTAGCGTTTCGTCTGGCCGTGCGCAACGAGGCGGTGAAGTTTTCAATGGCGGCGTCGATGTCCGCCTCGTTGTGGTATGACAGTCTGGGTTGCGCCATCCTGTGCATATCGAGCGTGTAGGCTGTCCAGTTTGTTTCTGCTCGCCTCGGCGGACCGGTTACGCTGGCCGCGAGGGAGCCGCAGAGCTCGAAATGCACAGGCAAATGGTCAGAATCGAGACTGTGATACACAATAAGATTATTTGTAATTGCCGCATTTTTTGTAAGCACGAAGTCCAAAATTTCAGGATCAAGTCCTGTTCTATGCCAAAATGTGGGTTCTGGGGGGAGGTGTACCTCGAGGTCGTCATTATCAGTTATAAGTTCAACCAGGAGATTTCCAGCCGCGTTCGCTCGGCGAGAAAACCACCATGGGTGTCGAGCGTTGAAATCTCCTGCAATTATAACGTGGTCCTCTAAAGCAAGGATTTGTTCGAGGTCTTGTATGAAGTTAGGGGAGGTGGGAGGCCGATAAAGCGCTACCAGCATCACCGTTCTATTGTTCGCACGTATTTTCAGAGCCGTGCACTCCAGTGCTGCCAAAGCAGGCAGCGTGACAGGAGCATGAACAACTGTGTTTTTTAGCAGGATGGCGGTCCCCCCCCCCCCTTGTCTGCCAAGTCTGTCAGTCCGAAATATATTATACCCTTGGAGCTTGAAAGTGTGCTCCGGCTTTAATTTAGTTTCGCAAATGGATGCGATATCAATTTTGTTACGCCGCAGGTACTTTTCAAGTTCGTAGCGCTGCCTGTAGATGCCGTCGGCATTCCACAGGAGCGCGCGAGATGAAGTTATACCTCCCCTGCGTAAAGCCATTTACTCCAGGAGTGTAGAGATGGCACATATTATTATTTCTGCTTTGTCCCAAGTGTTGCTGCAGCTTTTAAATTGCTCGATGAAAGGCCGCAGCTTGGTTAGCATGGATGAAATGTTGAAATCTTTAATTAAGGAGAGCAGCTCTAGTCCAAGTCCAAGTCGTGTACTGACAGGCTGTTAACAGCCAGAAGGTTTTTGCTCCGTACCCACCCAGGTTTTGGGTCTGACCTCAGGTTGTTAATTGTGGTATTTGTAGGATGATGTGGTATTTTTTGTTGAAGAAAATTTTGTTGAGGTAGCTTTTTGCTCCTCTTTAATTTTGTACAGGATGCCAAACCGCTTTTTTGTTTACAGCCTGGTGTTTTATTAATCTAAAATGGGGTAAATTTAGTAGCCAAACAGCTCTTTTGGAGATTTGTAATTTAGCTTATGCTGCTGTAAGGATTAACTCCTTTGTTACCTCGGATGCCGGCAAGCCATACGGGGTAACCGGTAAGGCCTGAAGCAGCGTCTCGCAGCGTCGTAGTCTCCTAGAGACCGAACCAGGGCGCTTCTATGAGCAGGAATTTTATCGTAAAATTTTGTTGCCCGGCGTCTAATTTCGTCCTCCACGTATGGGAGAAGGGAAGCTTCGTTAAGTAACCTCACGGGAAAAGAACGGCCCACAGAGTAGATGGATCGGAGTCCTCTATTCTGTGCACGCTGAAGGTATGCTATCCAGCTATCGGCAGCCATGCCCCAGATTTCACAGGCGTACAACATAAGTGGCATTATCAGCGCTCGAAAGAGGTGTAGCTTTAAGCGGACTGGCATCGAGCGCGAACCCAGTATTGGGTACAGAGAGGCAATAGCCCCCTGCACCCGTGCCGATAGTTCCCTGATGTGTCCGCGGAAAGTTAGGCCTCCATCAAGTTGAACGCCCAGGTACTTGATGGAATTAGTCCACTCTATCCTTCGGCCCCTGAAGTGGAATTTGGGGCAGTCAAAGGCGGTGTGGCGCTTCGTAAAAAGAATGGCGTGGCTTTTGTGCGGATTTACGGACATCCGCCAACGCCTGCACCATTCTTGTGTGAGACGGAGGTGTCTCTGAATTGGGTTGAAGGCTCTGAGTATATGTCTGTTTTTGCAGAACAACAACACGTCGTCAGCATATTGTGCCATTTCGACCTGTGGTTGAGTTGGAAAATCTGCCATGAAAACACTAAATAGAGTGGGGGATAGTACAGAGCCTTCGGGGACTCCGCCTCTCAGGGGTCTCAAGGTAGATGTTTTCCCCGCTACTGTGACTTAAAATGATCTGTGCCTGAGAAAGCTGTGTAGGATGTTGATTAGCTGTGTAGGTAGCCCCAGTTGGATAAGTCTGAAGATCAGACCGGCATGCCAAGTTATGGAGAAGGCCTTTTCGACATCCAAAGATACCACTGCCGTGAAGGCGCGTTCCTGGAAACCCAGGGCCGCTGTCTCCACCACACGTAGCAGCTGTTGGGTAGTCGAGTTCCCAGGACGAAATCCGAACTGGTGGTCAGGAATAGCTTGAACATCTCCCAAGATGGGAGTCATTCGGGTTAGGATTAACCTCTCGAATACCTTCGAGAGGGTAGAAAGGAGGCTGATGGATCGGTTGCTGGAAGGATGTACAGGATCCTTCCCAGGCTTCAATATACATATCACCCGGGCCTCTCTCCACTCGCGAGGAAAGTGCCCCAAGGTGATGCACATATTGAAGATCCTGGTCAGGAAAAGAATTGCATTGAAGGGAAGGTGACGAAGCATGAGGGGTGTCAGCCCGTCCGGCCCCGCCGCCTTGTTTGGTTTGAGGCGTTGAAGTACGTCCTGGACTTCACTGGGGCGAATGACGGGAGGTCGTTCCGCGTCCTCGGGAGGGCGTCGAAAAAATCGGCGTACCTCCCTACGAACGCGTTCGGAAAAGATGTCGTCCTGGGGGTCCTCTCTCGGACATAGAGTGCGTTCAAGATAGTCAGCGAACGCATTTGCTTTGGCTTGGGATTCATAGGCCAGGCCTTGGGTGCCGTGGATGGGTGAGGTGTATTGACCTTTGCGAGTCCTGAGGGTTCTGGCGATACGCCACACGTCCCCATTTTCAACGCGCAGTCTGGCCATTGTGTCCTCCCACGCTTGCACCTTGTGCCCACGCAGTCGGACCCTGACCAGTCGACGTAAACGTCGCAAGAGTCGCGATTATGTGGCGTGCGTTGTCGCTGGTACCCGCTAATTTGCCATGCCATGTGGTGCTGGCTGGCTGTATAAAACCAGAAGGTTTTAGCTGCGTGCCCACCCGTTTTAAGGGTTTTACCGCAGGTAAGGTAAATAACGGAATGTTGTAGGGTGAAATGTTGATTTTTAGGATGATGAATTTTTCTGAGGTTACTAGTAGTACCTGGGGGTTGAAGGACAGGATGCAACACCTTGCACCCTGGTGTTTTATTTATTTAAATTTTGGGTTTATAATTTTGATGCTAAGCACCTTGGAAGAATTATGTGGAGCTCAGCTTTAGCTGCTGTTCGGATTAGCTCCCTGGTTATCTCGGATGCCCGGAAGCCATGCGGGGTAACCGGTGCTGACTAGAGCGACGTCTAGTGGGGTCATAATCTCCCAGGGATCTGACAAGGGCGCTTCTACGAGATGGTAAACTTGCGTAAAATTTTGATGCCCGGCGCCTGATTTCATCCTCCACGTATGGGATACTCGAGGCCTCGTGTAGCAACCTGGTAGGAAAATAAGGACCCACAGAATATATAGACCTGAGTCCTCTATTCTGTGCACGTTGGAGCCATGGTAGCACGCTGTCTGCGGCCATGCCCCAGATCTCATAGGCATACAGCATAACCGGGATTACCAGCGCTCGGAAAAGGTATAACTTCATGCCAACTGGCATCGAGGTTGACCCCAGCATTGGATACAGTGAAGCAATTGCTCCCTGTACCTTAGCCGCTCGGTCCCTGATGTGTTGGCGAAAGGTTAGACCTTTGTCCAAGTTAACACCTAGGTACTGGACAGAGTTAGTCCACTCTATCCTTCGACCTCGGTAGCTGAAATTGGGGCAGTCTGCGGGGGTGTGGCGCTTTGTGAAAAGTATGGCGTGGCTTTTGTCCGGATTAACGGACATCCGCCAACGCCTACACCACTGCTGTGTGAGACGGAGATGTCTTTGTAGGGGGTTGAAGGCTCTGAGGATGTGTTTGTCTTTGCAGAACAGAAGCACGTCGTCAGCGTATTGTGCCATTTCGACTCGTGGCTCTGTTGGGAAGTCTGCCATAAAGACGTTGAATAGGGTGGAGGATAGTACAGAGCCTTCGGGGACTCCGCCTCTCACTGGTCTGAGTGTAGATGTTTTCCCCGCGATTGTGACTTTGAATGTGCGGTGTCGCAAGAAGCTGTGTATAATGTTGAGTAATTGTGTTGGTAGCCCCAGGTGGATCAATTTGTAGAGGAGCCCGGCGTGCCATGTCGTGGAAAAGGCCTTCTCGACATCCAAAGAAACTGCAGCAGTGAAGGCGCCTTCCTGGAATCCCAGGGCAGCAGTCTCCACCACCCGCAGCAACTGTTGGATTGTCGAGTGCCCAGGACGAAAACCAAACTGATGTGCGGGAATGGCTTGAAGGTCTCCCAGTATTGAGGACAAGCGGATGAGAATCAACCTCTCGAGAACTTTCGAGAGGGTGGAAAGGAGGCTGATGGATCGGTAGCTGGCGGGGTGAACCGGATCTTTCCCAGGTTTCAATATGCAAATCACCCGGGCCTCTCTCCACTCTCGTGGAAAGTACCCAAGGGTGAGGCACATGTTGAAAATCCTAGTGAGGAATAGAACCGCGTTGAAGGGGAGATGGCGGAGCATTAGTGGGGTCAGCCCGTCCTGCCCCGCCGCCTTTTTTGCTTTGAGACGCTGAAGTGCGCCCTGGACTTTACTGGGACGAATGGTGGGGAGTCGAACCGCGTCCTCAGGAGGGCGACGTAGGAAACGACGCACCTCCCGGCGAACGCGTTCGGAAAAGTTATCGTCCTGGGGGTCATCTCTTGGACATAAGGTACGTTCAAGGTAGTCAGCGAAAGCATCGGCTTTGGCTTGGGGAACGTAAGCCAGGCCTTGGGTGCCATGGATGGGTGAGTTGTATAGGCCTCTGTGATTTCTGAGGGCTATGGCTATCCTCCACACGTCGCCATCCTCGACGCGCACTCTGGCCATCTTGTCCTCCCACGCTTGCACCTTGTGCTCGCGCAGGTGGGCACTGACCTCACGACGCAAGCGTCTTAGAAGCGCTCGATTATGTGGCGTACGGTGACGCTGGTATAGTCTCCGTGCAGCCCAGGATCTTCTGATGAGAACGATGATGTCCAAAGGAAGGACATCAGGGTGGAGAGGAGCCGAGGAGTGGACTGTCAGATTGTGGGTAGTCCGCTTCACGATGGAAGTGAAGGATGAGATTGCATTCTCCAGGGTGGATATGTTTGTGATCCTTGGATTTGGCGGGATGGAAGTGCGGAGACAATTCCTGACGCCTTCCCAATCGACTTCTCGCGTCTGAAGCGAGATGTCATGACTGGCAACCCTGGTGTTGATCTCTGTCAACACCGGATTATGGTCTGAATGTAATGCGTTTAAGGATGTTAGGGTGATATGAAATGGTAGATGCATTGTGATGGCGAAGTCTATGACTGAAGGCAGTCCTCCTCCTCGCGGGTAGTGAGTGGGTTGCCAGGGACCCTGCACTTGAAGTAGCGAGTCTGCATCTATCAGGCGAATGATTTCAATGCCTCTTGCATCGGCCCGACGACCGCTATGCCAACGTTGATGTTTAGCATTGAAGTCGCCGGCCATGATTGCACTGGGACGTAGGGCTAGGATGGAGAGGTAGTCATTTGGGACAAACTGTCGTCGTGGTGGATGGTACACGGAGACTACCAAGACCTCTAATCCGCCAAGGTTCATACTGATGGCCGTGGCCTCCAGGGTTTGCAGAGGTGGGAGCTGCATGGGCTGATGGACCACATTCTGCCGTACCAGGATCGCAGTTCCGCCACCCGGGCGTCCCTGTCGATCCGTACGATGGCAGATGTAACCCGGAAGGCGGAACCGGGAGTCTGGACGGAGATGCGTTTCGCTGACTAGGATGACGTCCAGGGCATGAGCTCGAGCAAAGTGAAGCAGCTCGCTCACCTGACCGGCTAGGCCGCACGCATTCCAAAATGCGAATCGAAATGAGGTTCGAGACCTAGTTCGATACGCCATCACGGAGTTGCTGCGTACCTGCTGTCAGGAGGGCCATCGCCTCCATTCCTACCAGCATCTTGCCAGCCGGGTCGGAAGAGGTGAAGTACTTCACGACGAGCTCGCAGATCTTCTGTCCATGCATCAGCAGCAACTGCTGCAGCCACGTGAACACATCTGAGAGGTCGAGTGTAGCTGTGGGAGGAGTGGTTTGAAGTGTAGCCTGCTGGGCGACTTGTTTGGGTGGCGAGGGTGTGCGTGTGCGAATGGGAGCAGGTCTTCCTCCCGCCCTCTCATCCCTTAACTGTCTAGGAGGCATGGGTTTGCCATGCTTCTCCTGATCAGTAGGATTTCGGGGCTCATCAGAAAGCCTCCCACCATTCCTACTCTGGTTGGTGTCAGCGTTTTTAGGGGCTGGGGTACGCTTTTGTTTGCGTGGCTGTGTGGGAGTATTGTGTGCCTCCCGTGACATCTTTGGTCCATCAGAGGCCCCTTGTGCTACTTTAGCGTAGGACGGTCTCTCACTTTCCTGTTGTTCCTGCCGGTGGTTGGGCCGGGCGCTGGTGGTCGTTGTTGGGAGCGGTCTTTGCTCCACCCTGGTTGTAGCTGGCTGCTGCTGTCTTGAAGGGTTTCTTCGATTAGCAGCTATGACTGCCTTACCGGCAGGACATCCGCCATAGCAAGCCACATGCTTGCCCTTGCAGTTGGCACATGTAGGCTCATCGGTGGGTGACCTGGGACATACCTCTTTCTCATGAGGTCCACTGCACCTCAAGCTGCGGGGAGTCCTCTTGCAGAAGTGACTCAATGGTTAAATCCCAGACACCGGTGACATTGGGGGGGACCGCCAGAGCTCCTGACTGCCTCTATCCTCACTCGGAGGTAGCAGATGGTTGTGACTCCATCTAGCTTCCCCTCCGGATCGTTGGCACGTTCCACTATCACCAGGAATAGGGGGATGGGGACAGGGCCGTGTTGACCCTGCTGAGCTGGTTTGGTCAGCTGCCTGACCAAACGGGGCTGGATGCCCTGACGGCTGAGGTCATCCACAATATCACCCACCGGTGTGTCCATTGGTAGGCCTCTGATGATGTCACGGCTCTTGTCTAGGCCGAAGGTGAAGTAGGGAATAGACTTCTTGTCCAGTGCCCTGAGGAGGAGTTGGTAGTCTCCGGCGTTGCTGGCCTGGAAGACAAAGCGGCTCTTCCGCCTAGTAACCCTGCACGACACCGAAAGGGTAGGCACGACTTCCTTCAGGAAGCCCACCATACCCCGGAAGTCGTCCACGATTATAGGCGGAATGTGCTTCCTGGCTGGTCCAGATTGACTGGGCCCTCCAGTTGTCTCCAAACGAGCGGCCCGTCTTTCCCTACGTCGGTTGGTTACTCTTTGAAACTCAGCCTCGTCAACATCCGTGGAGACGTTTGACGAACTGAGCTCCTCCTCGCCGACGTCCATTCTGGAGGATGAATTTGCGTTGAAAAATTCTGCTTCTGAATCGGAGCAGGAATCTGAGAGCTCGCTCTCGGAGTTTTGGCCTATCCGTTGCGATATAACGCGGGAAGTGCCCTTGTCTGATTGCTGCTTGGCGACAGCGAGTCTTTTGGCCTTGCCATTTACACTCTTTTCGAGCTTTCGGCGAGGCCGTTGCTTCCTACAGTCTGGGTTGGGGCCCTGACTGCAGGGTGGGTTACACCAGTGCTGGTACTAGGTATTGCATCCATTACCGGATGGTTGGATGCTTGGGATGGTGGGGTTGGACCCTTTTGATCGGGCATTTTGCCCTGCACCGAAGTGCAGTGCGCAGCTAACCTAGGCTATATACGTACCAGTCAGCACAGACTTGCTAACAGCTTGAGGTACAGAGGGCCGGAACCGAAGGCGCCTTATAAAACCGTCTTTTAAGACGTTGGCTTAGGCCGTGTACCTCGCCGGAGCTGGCCGGCTGTTTTCTTGAAGGTTGTTCTTGTCGCTCGCACGCTGCTGCCTTCTCTTGGAGAATTAGCGAAATTGCCGGGAGCTTCCCGAAGGTCCCTCCCGATGCTGGCAATTCGCTGACTCCGAAGTTCTGGACGCTGGCAACTCTCGCAGGCGATGTGCAGTCCGCGACGTCTCGAAGCAGAGTCCCCCGCTAATTTTTTTTTTTTTTTTATAGCCAGGCCCCTCCCCGCCTGCCCGGTGGTGATCAAACGTCATTCTCCGGCAAGCATTCTACATCGCCTCCCGCATGCTGTTAATACTAACATGCAGGGGTGCGGGGTTACGTGAGAGATTAGTGGTGTTAGTTAGCAGATCCCGCAATAAGCACTCTGGGGAGTGTCGTGTATGATATGCCCAGCATGAGTCATGCTGGGCGGCGTGGTGTAAGAGGCCAGTGTGGCAAACATGGCTAGGTGCCCTGAGTGCCAGACTGGGGAGTCGCGTAGTGTAGTGTATGTTATTTGGGCATGCGTGAAGTGTCTTTTGCGGTGCATGCGTCCATGCTTAGTGGAGGGTTAGTGTTAGGTTATGATCATGCGTGTTATTCATGGTGTGTTAGTAGTACTGAGGTGGTGTTAGTACACGGGATTAGTAGTACAAGGCATGCATATAATATTAGTAGTGGTTTGGAATGCTGAGGGAATTCTGTAGGCAGATGTGATGGTAGTCTTGAGGGCTGTGTTGGGTTCTAGACAGGGATGAGCTGATTAAGAAAGTCTTGAACGTCATGTTCGCTAACGTCGTTGTCCGAGTATCGGTGAAAGAGGTATAGGGTCCTTTATGTTTATTGGTGAGTGGGTCATAGCTACCAATGCTTTGGATGAGTGGGTTTGTATTTTGTTCTGCATTTTTGTAGAGGTCAAAGGCGAGCTTGCGGTTAAATTCGTTAATGGTATGTATTCTTAGTTCCTTATGTAGAGGTGCTGCTGGGGTTGTACGCGGGAGTTTGCATATCAGCCGTAGGATTTTATTTTGGAAAGTTTGTAGTCGTTTGATGTGCGTTTTGGCTGCATATCCCCAGACTGGGGCGGCGTAGGTAATTAGTGGTCTGAGGAGGGTTTTGTAGACGACCAAGGCAGTTTCGATGGAGAGAAGGCTGGAGTGGTTTAATAGCGGATAGGGTTCCCTGAGTCGGCCGCATGCTTTGCCTCTGATTTGACTGATATGTGTGCGCCATGTGAGGCCTCTATCCATGGTGACACCAAGGTATTTTACTGTGGGCGACCAGGTTATATTAGTGCTGAAGAGTTGTAGGGGAGGGAGGTTTTGGGTTCGATGGGTTGTGCGTTTGGTGAAGAGAATCGCTTGACATTTGTTGGGATTTGGTTTTATTCGCCAGTCAGTGAGCCAAGATTCTAGTTGCGTAATGTAGTTTTGAAGACGGCGGTGAATTAGACGTGGTTGCCAGGATTGGGCCATGATGGCTGTGTCATCAGCATAGACGAATGTTTTAACTGAGTTAGGCATGGGAATATCGTTAATATATATGTTGAAAAGGAGTGGTCCCAGGATGCTACCCTGGGGAACGCCGGCGCGGATTTGTCTTAGGCTTGAAAGGGAGCCGTTAACCATCGATCTGAAGGATTGTCCTGAGAGATAGTTGGAAGTTAGTTTAACTGCTGAGTCTGGGAAATTGTAAGAGATCATTTTGCGTAGGAGTCCTTTGTGCCAAACTTTGTCAAAGGCCCGTTCGAAATCGAGGAGTAGTGCACCAGTTGATTTATTGATGTTATAGCCATGGGTGATGTGTTCTGTGGCTCTAAGTATTTGTAGTGTTGAGGAGTGGTGTGTTCGGAAGCCGAATTGTTCGTTGCAAAGGAGCATAGTGCTTTTAATGTACGCGTTTAGTCGCTTGAGTATGACTTTCTCAAGGGGTTTGTTGAGTGAGCTGAGGAGACTAATTGGTCTATAGTTCATCGGGTCGTGAGGAGGTTTGTGTTGTTTAGGGAAGTGTAGTACATGAGCAGTTTTCCAGGCTGTTGGGAAAATGCCATGCTCAAGAGAGTAATTAAAAATGGTGGCTAGGAATTTAAGTGACTTTAGTGGCAAGTTTTTGACGGCTATATTGGGTATCTGGTCAGGGCCTGGTGCCTTGCGGTTGGGAAGGTGGCGGATTAGCCAAGCAATCTCGGAGTGGGAAGTCTTTCGCATTTTGTTATGGGTAGGTCGGTTGTGAACATCGCGTGTTATTTGATGTGTTTCAGTTATAAAGATGTCGGATGATGGCTGGTCGTTTGGGGATAGAGTTAACTCAAGGGCGTCGGCGAGTGTCTTTGCTTTCTCTTGGTCGGTTTCGGCTATGGTGTTGTTTGTACGCAGTAATTTTAAAACGTTTGATATTATTTTCATATTCTAGATATATTTGTATAAGCAGTTCAAAGGCAAGTATTTTACAAATACATACTAGTATGGATTGGAAGTATATTAGCAGAATTACCTCAGATTGAGCTACAGAAAAAAAATCTTTCCAAATAATGATTTATTGTCATTAAGCTTATTACAGCAATAGACAAAGTCAAAAATAGAGTACAAATTAATACAGTTATAATACAGCGAAGATAAAAAAAAATAAAAAAAAATACTTACATTAGATATACAAATATAGAGACTTAAAATAAAATGAGGAAATAAGAATACTTCATGACATAAGCCAAAGTTTAACTACACCTGTTAAAGTATTCCTGTATTGAATAATAATTTTTGGAAACTAACCATTCATATAATTTGCATTTAAATGTATTACCTGATAATTCAGTTAATTCCAAAGGTAATTGATTATATAGCTTAATGCCCAATACTTCAAAGCTGTTAGAGGTTTTAGTTAATCTATGAAATGGTATATTGAGTGTATAATTAAACCTAGTATTATAATTATGAATATCCTGCCTGAATAGCTGGTCGGTTAAGTTACTTTTTACATAGATGAGAGTATTATAAATATATACATTTATCAAAGTCATAATTCTTAATTTTATAAATAGAGGTTTACAATGTGCAAATTTATCTGAATTTGAGATGATACAAATTATTATTTTTTTTTTTTTTTTGTAATATTAGGATAGTAGAAATATGACTGCTGCTTCCCCAGAGTAAAATGCCATATGAGATTATACTGTGGAAGAATGCAAAATAGGCTGTTCTTAAATATGAATCAGGTACATGACTTTTCAAATTTCTGATTAAATATATAACTCTGGACAGCTTCGCTGTAATATAGTTGATATGGGGTTGCCATGTCAGCCTATTGCCCACAACCACACCTAAAAATTTTACATTCCTTGAACAATCTTCATAAGAAGTCTCACGCAAACTAAATGTAAGTTGTTCAGTTTTGTTCTCATTTAGCAGGAAACCATTGGCTCTAAACCAAGTATTTGCATGCCTTAGAGTATATTCTGTTAGCAAGTTAAGGCTTTGATAATTGGTACTGGTATTCAAAAACGTGGTATCATCAGCATACAGTACAGTATGGGATTTTAAGAAAGAAGGTAAATCGTTAACCATTACTAAAAATAATAGTGGCCCAAGTATTGAGCCCTGTGGAACACCACATTTTAGCTCCACCATATTAGATTTCTCACCTCCTATACATACAACTTGCTTACGATTTGATAAGTATGATTCAAACAGTTTTATTGCAATGCCATTAACACCATAAAAATTTAATTTGGATAATAAATCAGCATGTTTTACACAATCAAAAGCTTTGCTCAGATCACAAAAGGTGAATTCCAAAGGTTAATTTAAACAATTAACTAAATAAGCTTGACTGTAAGAGAAAGAAGACCTGATCATCGTCTTTAACAAACATTTTCTATCCATTTTTTGTTTTGTCACGTAAAGTAAGTGGAGGAGGTGCTGTATTCTATTTCAATTTTCAGCAGAAATACACGTTTTAATGGAAATTATTTGTTCAACACAAACGATGTGAAGGTCAAGGTTTGTTAAGATACAGTCTGACTGAAATAATGCTCCGAAATGCACTAAATTGCGAAAAATCGCGCGCTCAATAGTGTTACATTGCCGGAACACTATAGCTGTATTTTTCATACTTGCTTATCTGTCAGCTGGTGATATGTTATAGTACCGCATTGCTACAGATGAAACACAAAGATAATTACGTGTGCTTTGAGAGTTGTGACTGCAGTTTCAAAGTTGTTGCATTTTCTAAAAGATCACATAATTATCTTATATAATTTGTAGCAATACAGTATTGAAACATCATCAGCTGTTTCTTGCAGTGAATGTTCTGTATGGCACATGCATTATTTTCCACTTTAATTGCCTCAACATTTTGTAAGAACTTTCAAGGAATTAACAATTGCATGTGGTATTTGACAGGAAATTTTGAATAATAACATTGTTTTGACAGTTACTGCTTCCTTTTACTATACTGTCTCAGTAATAGAACAAATTAATTTGACATTTACTTAAATAAAATGAGTAATTCAACTAAATCAAGTACAAAGAATACATAGAGCAATACTAGCTATAACTCAAAACACTTAAAAGTGATGAAACATTTAATTACAAAGAAACTTTAATAAGATATTCTGTGTAATATTACACATATTTGTAAATCATGTGAAGAACACAGTAAACATTTTCATTTAAAACAAAGACACTAACTTAAAAGTACAGTTGTTACACTAAGTGATATAAACGACAGAAATGATAAACTTGAATATTTTACAAATAAGCTTTAGCGTAATGTTCTGTAATAACATTGTAAGGATTGCTGAAGAGTTTAAAGTGATGAATAACATAATTCATTGTATTAGGTACATTAAAAGTTTAAAATAACATTATAACACTTTAGCTATGTATTAAGTATAATACATGTTTCAATCTTAATGAGATTTGTTGCCCCAGGCATTACCTAAGGTTAAGGAAAAACCTTTGACAAAGAACCTCAAATCAAATGAAATCAAATTTATTCACCATAAGACTTCCAGTTACAGAAATATCGGCTTTGTCAATACAATTTTATATTAACGATTAACAGTAAACACATGAACGAATAAACAAATAAGGTGATAGTATTTACAATTGCAATATAGAAAGAATGGAATAGGTTATTAGAATATAATACATATTTCTAACAAAACTGATGCAGGTATTCATTTACTGAATAAAAACATCTTTGTATTAGATACTTCTTCAATTTCCTTTAAAATATTGTTAAATTTAGTAATTGTTTGAAATATTGAGGAGGTTTGTTGTACAATTTAATACAGTTATAGTGCATACTTTTTTCATATAGGGTTCTCTTATGCCCTGTAACATGAGGATGTGATGTACCTCCAGTGTTGTGACTATGTATTTCGGCATTTGTGACAAAAGTATTTAACTGTTTATGGGCGATCACCAGCACCTAATAGAGATATATAGATGGAACTGTCAGAATATTCAATGATCTGAAATAAGGTCTACAACTTGTGGTACTGGAAAGATTCATCACTAAACGTATGATCCTCTTTTGTATTATAAACATTGTTTTCGTATAGCTCGTCTTTCCCCAGAATATTATGCCATAGGATAACTGCGAGTGAAAGTAGGCAAAATAGGCTATTTTAAGCACAACAAGATTGACTGATGATCTTAAAGTATATAGTGTAAAACAAGTTTGACATAGTTTTTGGATAAAAAATCAATGTGAGTTCCCCAATATAGATTACTATCTACCCAAACTCCAAGAAATTTAATTTTATCTGTAGTAGTTACTGATTCATTCTCTAAGCATATACTAGGGAAACTCACATTTTTGTTGATTTTATGATGGAAACCTACAGCGATACTTTTGCTCTTATTAATAATAAGTTTATTGTCTTTAAACCAATTTAAAACATAGTCTGTTACCCCATTATCGTTTCCTTTGAGTTCTTGTTTGTTTTTGCCCAGAAATGAGAACACTGGTATCATCAGCAAACAGAGTAAATTTAGTATTAATGCATTGGTTGTTTTTGGCCAGGTCATTAATATACAATAGGAACAATAAGGGACCCAATACTAAGCCCTGCAGAACTTCATATTTAATGTTTTTTACACTAGGGCGAGCAGCTTTAATCTCCTTCGAACCATTTACTACATATTCAATTTCCGAAAACTGCTTTCTATTTATTAAGTACGATTTAAACCATTCAAATGGAACTCCTCTGATAGCATAATTATACAACTTGTGTAATAATATATCATGGTCGACTAGATCAAAAGCCTTTGACTGATCAAGAAATAGTCCCATGCATTGATTCCCGCTGTCTAGATTTTTTAGTAATGTAATGAAATACATGTAATGAAATACAAAAAACAATTAAGTCAGTGTAACGACAGTATTACAGTATCACTAAGCAGTTTGAGAGGAATAACTGATTTTAGGTAAAAGATTAATAATATTGTGACGACCTGCTCTTAATTTGTGAATAATTAAGGAACACATGGTCAGGTCGAACACTCGGGAGCAAACACTAAGAGCAGAACTACATGCTTTAGCGAGAGGATGGGATCCTTTCTATAATGGTTCATTGGTAAAAAGGTCGGGTAAAGCTAATTAAAAGTGTAATTAACTTAATAAGAATATTTACTTCAACAAACAGTTTTACAAAGGCGGCCATCACGGCCATTTACCAATCCAGAAGTGGAGCTGCCTACAAAATCATCCTACCCTATGAGCCGGCAGTTTCAGAGAGAACGTCTATCGCTTAAAGACTATTCATCTAGTCATAAAGGAGGGGGGAGTGACGTCACAGCTACTACTTGAGTCACCAGAGAGTAAATACAGTCGTTTGTGACATCTCTCCCTCGCTTACCCAAAGATCAATGGATACATTGATCTTTAAAATAATATTACATTAATGTTGAAATAGTGTTACATTACATTTAGCCTGATATAATCTTATTTCTTCATTGTTAAAAAAACGTTTGTTTTGTTCACATATATATATATTAAAAATGTATGTTGTCTCTAAAGGAATATAAAACATCATGCCACCTTATTGAAAATAAGATTAACTTCTCCATTATTTGGATTCATACAAATTTAAAACGGAAAAGAATTATTATTTTAAAAAAACACTGATTATAACTCTGGAGTCCCCAGCATACAACTGTTAGTTTGATAGTTGGCCACAAAATAAAAAAAAAATCGCTGTCACTACACAACTCAATGAATTAGATGCACCACCAAAGTTTTTATTTCTTTGAAGCACTACTCATTGTAGATTTCTGTTGTAATCAGGGGAACCATTTCCCACACAGGATTAAAGTACGTAAGGTAGTGTCGGCCCTTACTCGGCTAACACATTATGAGTCCACTGGATCCTGTGGTGAGGGGAAAAGACCTCCCCCACCCAAGGTTTGTGAGGGTGCTGTACAGGATGACCATACAGGTTGCTAGCATACCTGCCAGGAAGTTGGGGGTTGTTGTAGTTGCAGTAAATAGTGGCTAGATGTGTTATAGCTGGGTCTCCTAATGACATTCAACTAGCCAAACTGGAACAATTTTACAAGAGTATCAGAGACAAAGAAATGTATTTGAAAGTGACATACCAATTGAGTAGATAACATTAGATAACATACAAAACATTAAAAAATAAGCTGTGATTACAAATACAATACATCAAAGTTTTTGAATAAATGAACCTAAAATTACAATAAAGAACAGCAATATGTATGTGCACATATTAACCATATGAAAACTATCTGCGTGGCCACAAATAAACCTAATTAAGGGTACCCTTGAAAAGAAGGGGAAAAAAATTGTATCGCGTACTACCTAGATTTGACTTTCAAAAATTTAAAATTTTAGAAATTACAAGCAAGCTTACTACTAAACACATTTTGGTTCTAAGACAAAAAAATTGACAATTAATACAAAGCACTTGATAATAAAGTGTATTGCAAAACACTTTCACATTTGAGAGGAAAAAAAAATGATTTGAAATACAGAGTTTAACACAATATTTTGTAGTAACATCCTGAAAATATTACAAATGCAAGATGAACACAGCATTCCATTGCAATGACAATCCTCCATTTAATGTACACTTAGTATACAGTTAGTTTCTCAGCCAAACTTATTTCTGTATTTCATTGAATAATAAAATGATTTTCTTAGCCATGGCATAAGTCGACTGCATAGTGACATCATAGTTGTTTCTGCTAACATAAGCAATTAAACATATACATGTCCCCCTTCATGCAACATAATGTAATGAACAGTATATTATCATATACAAATAACACATGCAAGCATGCAATTAAAATCCCAAACACTAATAAACATGCATAACATAGAATACCAGAAAATATTACATCTCAACGTTGTATCAGGAACCTATCAGCTTCCTGACAAGCAATGCATGTTAAAGGCCCATTCACCCTGTAAAACTTAGCAAATACACACAAAAAATTTTTATTAAATCTATCTTCACAGCATCCACGGTTACATTACAGCATTGCTTTAAAGCTACAACTGAGTGGCTGTCAGCACTTTTTAAGCCTTCTTGGCTATTTATGCAGAATTACTAAGTGGATCTAACAATTTGTTTCCAGGAGTCCTCAACATCATTTGAATAGGTTGCAATTTAGACAAGCCAGTAACATGAGCTACATTTAAAGTACTGACTGCACTACCTGTATCCAGTATAAAATTAACTTCCTTATCATTGATTATACCTGTATGATTTAAAATCTGACTTGATACACGAGCTATATTCCCTTGTATTGATGAGTGTGAAGAAACCTGACTGGAACGTTACTGTAATGTTGCTAAGTGTGGTCCGTTGAGGCTGGACGTTGGTCATTTTTTGAGTGGGGTAGGGGACTGCGACACACACTTGCCATATGGCCTCTCCTGTTACATCTGTAACAGATGACTGATGAATCGCTCTGAAACTGATGACCTGGAGCATGTGCAAGAGATTGATTACGCTGCAACTGAAAACGAGGCTGGCTCGACTGTACAGGCACTGGTTGTTGTATCTGAAACTGATTGAACTGTGTACATAACTGGTCAACTCTACTAATTAAATCTGTAATAGATAAAGAAGGTGCAGCCGTAGTACTAGTGGGTGGCAACAGTTGTGGCGCTGAGGGTTGGTTAAGAGTTAAGGAAGATTGAACTGTAGCATTTATATTATTTTGAGTAAGCATGTGCTGTCGACTTTGTACATAAAACTGAGCATGATCTACTCTATGAATGACAGTTAGAACCTCATCAATTGATTCTTGTTTTAGGGGAACCAGATTCTGCACAATATGAGGTTTTAACCCTTTTAATAAATGTTTAATTTGTTCAGCTTGTGTCATACATGGATTTATCCTATCACACAAAGATAACCCATCATACACATAACTCATAACAGGTTCTGAATCTAACTGCACCCTCTGGTGAAGCTTCATTTCTAGCAAATCTACTGAATTTGTATTTTGAAAAGCTGTAAGAAAACTGCTAGCTAAAGTTATCCAATCATGATGTGGGTTTCTATGTCGAAAGATTTGGAACCATTGTGCAAAGGATTCTTTGAGGTAACAAGGGAAAAATTTCAATTTCATTTCATCATTCCAGCCATTGGCTGTGGCTACCATTTCAAAGTTTCTAAGAAAATCACATGGTGATTCTGAAGAAGCACTAGTAAAATATGATGGTTCAATTGCAGTGTTTGCAGTACTGGAGCCATAGCTTGACCTGGGGTAGACACAAGCTGAACATTAGCACTAGAATCACTAGAATTGGAGATTCGTTCTGATTGTACCAAAGGTTCCATTGGTAAGTTAGATTGGCGCCTAGTACGCTTTGACATGATGAACTAAATAATGATCAGTAATCAGTACACAAGTTGAATTACTAAGAACAGCAACAAATGGGAAGAAAAATTACTATTTGGCACTTTGGCACATTTATGCAGAACTACTATATAGATTAAAAAAAATATATAAAAAATATTAAAACGAAGCCAGAACTAACAACTGAATCCTTCAAGTTGTTAGTGGCTATGAAAGGTTCCACCTACTGGAACCAAACAAATAATTCCTTTAAAAACGCAACATTTAAACGTCAAGTTTTCTAGTTACACTTTCACTTGTTTCACACTATAAATTCAACATACTCCTTAACTAACAAAATGTTAATTCATAGTACTTTTATTAGTTTTTAATGTTTACTTTAACTACTACTTCTATGAATAGGGTAAGAAAACCATTTTCTACATGGTCTTACACTTTTTATACGCAATTTCTACATATCAGTGGCATAAGGACAAATGAGCTGGAAAACCTGATCGAAAAGAAGTGTGCTGGCATTCCAAGACAACCAAAGGCGATATACCTACACGTGGGAACAAATACAATGAAGCAAGCGTCCTGTCCAGAAGAGGTTATGGGTGACTTATATTGTGCGACACAGTGTATAAAAAGAATATACCCGAAAACATTAGTGATAATAAATGGTGTGGTGAAAAGAAGAGACATACACTTTAGGTTCATAAACAGTGTAAATGAAAATATACGTTGGATGTGCGAGAAGTTGAAGTGTGTCTTTGTGGATGTAGATAAACAAATGGACATGGACTGTATAGGAAGGGATGGACTACACCTGAGCAGAAAGGGAACAATGAGTCTAGAAAGAATCATGAAAACTTCCATTGAAAAGTGTACAGCGACTTTAAACTGGTTTATGGCCCAGGGAAACAATTAGAAGCAGGGGGTACAAAGAATTTTGACGGGACAATAAAGGCATGTAAATACTTAAATAGAGATAAGGTAAATGATTGTACAAATAATATTACTCAAGAGGCACACATTTTAAATAAAACTTTGATGGTAGGAAAGAAACGTAATAATTTTAGCCTATTTCATCAAAATGTTCAAAGTATTACAAACAAAAGGGTTTTAATAGAGCAGAATATAGTAAATATGCAACCAGATGTACTAATATTTACAGAACATGGGCTGAAAATAGACGAAATAAATGTAAATAATTATGAAAATTATACAGTAGGGTCTAGCTTCTGTAGGGAAAAACATAAAAGTGGAGGGGTAGTAATTTATGTAAAGCATGGGATTAAATACAAAGAGATAGACTGTAAAAATTTCTGCAACGAAATGTGCAGTGAACTCGCAGCCGTAGAAATAATGTTAAAAAACAGAAATCTGTTAGTAATAGGGGTATACAGTCCTCCAAATGCAAAAAAAGATACCTTTCTCCAAAGATTGGAAGAATGTCTAAATAGCACCACAAATAAAAAGAGGGACACCATAGTAATAGGTGACTTCAATATAGACGTATTAATAGAAAATAAAAAGAAAAGGTTATTGTTAGAAATGCTAAACAGAAATAATCTTACTCTGACTGAGACTGAACCAACAAGGGTAACTAGAAGCTCTGCGACATGTGTTGACCTCATGATATCAAATTTAAACAAGGAATGTTATGAAACTAAAATAATAAGAAACGGAATAAGTGACCACTATGGCCAACTAGTAGATAGTAAAATATTAGGTAA
Organism: Mantis religiosa; assembly: GCA_030765055.1. Taxonomy (NCBI): domain Eukaryota; kingdom Metazoa; phylum Arthropoda; class Insecta; order Mantodea; family Mantidae; genus Mantis; species Mantis religiosa. Next base: position 72,049,837 of record CM060952.1, read on the forward strand.
AATAAAAAATAAAATAAACAGTCTGGTAGAATTTAAAAGAAAAGTAAACAAAAACACCCTAGAAATATTAAGAAACTATATCAAAGAAACAAAATGGCTTGAGATATACGAAAAATCTAATATTAATGAAGAATATGGAAGTTTTGCTAAAAATATAGAAAAATGTCTAGATACAGTAATGCCTAAACGTAGGGTAAAGGGAAAGCTAAAAAAGTGTGAAAACTGGGCTACCAAAGGTATAACTATATCTAAAAGACGTATGCAGTTTCTAAATAGCCTGAAACACCCAAAACTAGATCATAAATCATACAATTATATCGAAAAATACGGAGAGACTCTTAATAAAGTAATAAACGAAGCAAAAGTGCAACACAATAAAATACTGATACAAAATGCAGAAAATAAAACCAAAGCAACATGGAATATTATAAAATCATTACACAAAGAAACAAAACAAAAATGGGAAGAAAATATTTGCATTGAGATTGAAAATAAACAAATAGAGAACCCAATAACCTTAACAGAGAAATTTAATGATTATTACATCAATGTAGTAAAGACCTTAGGTGTCATAAAGTGCCAGTCTGATCAAAAATTTGAGAACAGTATTTCTAACTCAATGGTATTGCGTGAAGTAACATGTGAGGAAACTTTAAAACAGATAAACTCCTTAAAATGTAAACGCTCGTGTGGATTAGATGAATTCACAAATGAAATGTTAAAGTACTGTAAATACGAACTTGCTGATATAATTACATATATAAGTAAGCAATCATTTATAACAGGAACATTTCCTAAAGCACTAAAAGAAGTAATAGTTAGACCAATATATAAGAAAAAATTGTCAAAACTAGCATTAGAAAATTATAGACCTATAACATTGTGCTCAAGTTTTTCAAAAATAATAGAAGGACTATTTCTAGATCAGTTACAAGGTTTTTGTAGGAAATATAAAATAATTTCAGACTGTCAATTCGGTTTTCAAAAAAAGAAATCAACTGTACAGGCAATATGTAAAGGAAATGACATCATTATAAATGCATTAAACAGAAAAGAACATATAGTGGCAATTTTTCTGGATCTGACAAAAGCTTTTGATTGCGTAAACATAAATCATTTAATTACCAAAATAGAAAATTATGGGATAAGAGGCATACCATTAGATTGGCTGAAATCATATCTTCAGGACAGGGAACAGTGTGTGGAAATTATACATAATTCAAATGGTAAATTGGACAAAATTAGATCCTCATTTAAGAAAATAACTTACGGTGTACCCCAAGGCTCGAAACTTGGGCCCTATTTATTCCTTATATATATAAACAGTATATTCAAAACAGTAGTAGATGCAGGGGAATTGGCCATTGGATATGCCGATGACACCACAATCATAGTGAAGGAAAAAACGGAAAGTGAAGTACAAAATAAATCCAAACTTATACTTGAAAAAATTAGTAGTGAGTTAGGAAAACTAGGCATGGTAATAAATACAAGCAAAACAGAATGGATGCAAATCACCTTAAACAAAGAAACACAATCACATATGCAACTAACATTAGATAATAAAAAAATACTCGAAGTAACAAAAACTAACTTCCTTGGACTAATAATAGATAACAAACTAAATTGGAAACAACACATTGAAAAAGTAGTAAAGAAAATAAATATGGGACTATATATTTTAAAACAGGCAGCACAACAAATGGATAGAGAAACTCTAATGCAAATTTACTATGCAGTCATACACTCTCATTTATGCTATGGGGTGGTATTATGGGGAAATGTACAGAGAAAAGCAATGGTAAGAATATTAAGACTCCAGAAATATGCCATCAGAATAATTTGTAGATTAAAAAGGAAGGATTCGTGTAGAAATGTCTATAAAACATTAAATATATTAACATTTACAGCATTGTATATATATGAGTGCATTAAATACGTAACAAAAAATTCTAGCAACCAAAATAAAAACATGTACATACATACACATAACACAAGAACAAAACAAAATTATTTCTTAAACAGATTAAGAGGAACATTAAGTAACAAAAATATAGAAAATAAATCTAAAGAATTGTACAATCACTTACCGAATCAAATAAAACAGATAACACAAGAAAAATTTAAACTAAAAAGCAATTAAAAAGTACCTTGTAGAAAACCCAGTCTACTCTATAGATGAGTATAAAAGGTTAAATAAAGCTTAAATAGTAAAGGTACCCTCTGCATATTTTATTATATTTTATTATTTTAATATTGTTATGTACAGATTGTATTTGTTAAACCTGTTGACGTATCCTATGTATTTGGATCATATGGATGAAATAAAATGAAATGAAATGAAATGAAATGAAATTTGCTTTTATTTGAATTTTAACAATGAACCTTTAATAAAAATTATACACGGCGCCTAAAACCAATATGTGAGGATCTGTTCTTACTTTGTGAATAATTAAGGAACACGTGGTCAGGTCGAACACTCGGGAGCAAACACTCAGAGCAGAAGTACATGTTTTAGCGAGAGTTTGGGATCTTTTCTATAATGGTTCATTGTTGAAAAGGTAGCGTAAAGCTAATTAAAAGTGGAATTCACTTAATAAGAATATTTACTACAACAAACAGTTCTACAAAGGCAGCCATAACGGCCGTTTACCTGTCCAGAAGCGGAGATGCCTACAATATCATCCTACCCCATCAGCCGGCAGTTTCAGAAAGAACGTCTATCGCTTAAAGATTATTCATCTAGTCATAAAGGAGGAAGGGAGTGACATCACACCTACTACTTGAGTCACCAAAGAATAATTAATACAGTTGTTTGTGACAATATGTTCCAATACCGCATTACTACAGATGACACAGAAAGATAATGACGTGAGCTTTGAAAGTTGTGACTGCAGTTTCAAAGTTGTTGCATTTTCTAAAAGCTCACATAATAATCTTATATAATCTGTAGCAATACAGTGTTAGACCATGATCAGCTGACTCTTGTAGTGAATTTACTGCATAATACCTGTACATTATTTTCTACTTCAATTACTTGAAAATTTTGTATGAACTTTCAGGGAATTAACAATACACAAATGAAAGTACAAAAAGCAATTAAGTCAATGTAATGGCAGTGTTCCACTATACCATATCCTCTCACACAGGAGAGACCGTCTGGAAATGCTCTCACTCGGTGATAAGTGACACAGATGAATGAAATATATAAACTACTTCTAAATGTTTTGTTCATTAAAATGGAAGAGTTAAAATTGCTAATAGAACAATGTAACAACTCAACTCAACTCCATGCTGGCGGGCTGTCTGGAACAGCCCGAAGGGTAGTCAAATCATATACCTGCTCTGGGAAGAGCTTAACCACGTTGTGGCGGGATGTGGGTGTTGCAGAATGACGGTTGTAGATTAAGTGGGCGTAGTGAAGGGAGGTAGCTGGTTGCTCCTCAGGGAATGATGAACCGGGTGCTACCGACAGCGTACACCGCTGGTGGATTAGTTAATAAACTAGGAAGAGGATATATATAATTTTGAGTTTTCCTGAATAAATTTTGGATAGCTGAAATTTAGTTTAGGCTGGAATGGAGATCATGTGGTTACCGGTAATGACCGCAAGACATGCGTGGTAACCGGTATCGCTTTAAGCGACGCCTACACATAATCCCCAAGGGATCTGAGGAGGGCGCTCTGATGTTGAGGCAAACTCTCGAAGAATTTAGGCGCCGGGCAACTGACTTGAAAAGGCAGCTGGAATATCAACTTAGTGTTATAAGTATATGCTTTTAGATAAGAGACGATCTCTTAGTTATATTGATTGTCCACCAGGATACATTGTTTATAACAACCTCGTCTCGGTGTTCATAGATGGCACCACCTGTAATATCGATTAACGTGGAAACAATCTTTGTATTTATTTATATAGCTTTATGACAAATTGTAATTATGTTAATTAATTATGGCTTAGAGTTTATTGCTCCTTATGATATGAAGATAGACAAATCCCGTAATTTATGTCAACATAATACTGAACGAATAAGTAATTCTACGTGAGAAAACATGTCTTCTAAAGGAGATATATATCTACGTGTGTTCTACAATTATCTTAGAAGTAATGCCGTCCCTCTCGAATAAATGCGAGGTGACGAGGAGGAAGAGCCGCTTTGTTTTCAAGGCGACAAACATAGAGGACTACCAGCTACTCCTCAGGGCACTCGAGGGGAAGAAGATCCCCTACTTTACCTTCGGCCTGGACAAGGCACGAGACTTAAAAAGGGTGATCAGAGGACTACCAGTGGATACACCGGTAAGCGAGATCAGCGATGACCTCACCCGACAGGGTATAACACCGCGCTTGGTCAGTCAGCTGACCAAGCCAGGACCGCAAGGTCAGCCTGGCCCCATCCCCATCCCTCTCTATCTAGTGATAGTAGAGCGGTCCAACGACCCGGAGGCAAAGATAGATAGTGTCAAAACTATTTGTTACCTCCGGGTAAAGGTCGAGGCCGTCAGGAGTTCTGGCGGTCCTCCTCAGTGCCACCATTGTCTGGGGTTTAACCACTCCAGCAGGTTTTGCCGCAGAATGCAGCGATGCCTGCGGTGTGGAGGACCTCATGACAAGGAGGCGTGTCCGAGGTCGCTTACCGATGCGCCCACTTGCGCAAACTGCAAAGGTGCGCATATTGCCTGCTATGGCGGCTGCCCAACAAGGAAGGCGGTTATAGCTGCCAGAAGACCGGCACAGGAAAGGACACTTCAAAGAGCGCCAGCCAGGGAAGAGACCAGGGCTCTCCCTTCCTCAGTCTCCAAGGCTACGACATCCAGCAGGCAGCCACCAAATGAAGACCGTCAGCAGGTTGAACGGCGCCCATCTTTTGCTGAAGTTGTGCAAAGATCCTCTGACACCCCAAAACAGTCTCGTGGGAAAACACCAGCACCCACACAGAAACACAAACAGACACGGGCCCCAGCCCCAAGAAGCGCAGCTTCCAAACCAGACCTCAATGAGAGGAGACTATCTCGCCAACCCGAGAACCCGACTGTGGTGGTGGCGCATAGCGAACCTATGCCCCCTAGACAGTTGAGGGACGAAAGGGCTCGAGGTAGGCCTGCTCCCCTTAGGTCATCCTCTCCAGCCAACACCAACATAGTGTCCTCTACCATGAGCTCCACCCAACTAACGGCTTCCCTGGATCTCACGGAGATGTTTAGGTGGTTGCAGAATTTGCTGCAATCACATGGACAAAAGATCTGTGAGATCTTAGTGAAGTTCTTCTGTGCCTCAGACCCGGCAAGCAAGATGCTGGCTGCAATGGAGGGACTTGCCCTACTGTCAACTGGTATCCAGCAATCACAGAATGGCGAATCGAACTAGGTCTTGTACCTCTTTTCGCTTCGCATTCTGGAATGCGTGTGGCCTGGTTGATCAGGGGGGCGAGCTATTGCAGTTCGCTCGAGCAAATGCCCTAGACGTCATCTTAGTCAGCGAAACGCATCTCCGTCCAGACACCCGTTTCCGCATCCCGGGCTACATTTGCCATCGCACGGATCGCCAAGGCCGCCCTGGCGGTGGTACAGCGGTACTTGTCCGGCAAAATGTAGTCCACAAACCCATCCAGCTCCCTCCTCTTCAAACCCTAGAGGCCACGGCAATCTGTCTTGACCTTGGCGGAACTGAGGTCCAGGTGGTCTCTGTGTATCACCCCCCCAACCGGCAGTTCGTTCCAAACGACTATCTATCTATCCTAAACTTACACCCAAGTGCTATCATGGCCGGGGACTTCAATGCAAAACATCAGCGTTGGCATTGTGGTCGTCGGGCAGATGCAAGAGGCAATCAAATCATTCGCCTAATAGATGGAGACCCACAGCTTCAAGTGCAGGGTCCCTGGCAACCAACGCACTACCCGCGAGGTGGAGGACTGCCATCAGTCATTGACTTCGCAATCACAAAGCATTTTCCATTTCATCTCACTCTTACGTCACTAAACGCACTTCATTCTGACCATAATCCGGTGCTGACAGAAATCAACACTAGGGTTGCCAGTCATGACACCTCGCTTCAAACGCGAGAAGTCGATTGGGAAGGCGTAAGGAGCTGCCTCCGCACTTCCATTCCACCGAACCCAAAAGTTACAAACATCCAGGACATTGAGAGGGCAATCTCATCATTCACTCCTATCCTGACGCGAACTGCCAAAAATCTAACAGTTCATGGACCGGCACCCCTTCATCCAGACGTTCTTCCTTTAGACATCACCCTTCTTATCCGCCGCTCCTGGGCGGCACGGAGACTGTACCAGCGACACCGCACGCCACATAATCGCGCGCTCTTGCGACGTTTACGTCGACTGGTCAGGGTCCGACTGCGTGAGCACAAGGTGCAAGCGTGGGAGGACACAATGGCCAGACTGTGCGTTGAAAATGGCGACGTGTGGCGTATCGCCAGGACCCTCAGGAATCGCAAAGGTCAATACACCTCACCCATCCATGGCACCCAAGGCCTCGCCTATGAACCCCAAGCCAAAGCAAATGCGTTCGCTGACTATCTTGAACGCACTCTATGTCCGAGAGAGGACCCCCAGGACGACATCTTTTCCGAACGCGTTCGTAGGGAGGTACGCCGATTTTTTCGACGTCCTCCCGAGGACGCGGAACGACTTCCCGTCATTCGCCCCAGTGAAGTCCAGGGCGTACGCAAACGCCTCAAACCAAACAAGGCGGCGGGGCCGGACGGGCTGACACCCCTCATGCTTCGTCACCTTCCCTTCAATGCCGTTCTTTTCCTAACCAGGATCTTCAATATGTGCATCACCTTGGGGTACTTTCCTCGCGAGTGGAGAGAGGCTCAGGTGATATGTATATTGAAGCCTGGGAAGGATCCTGTACATCCTTCCAGCTACCGATCCATTAGCCTCCTTTCTACCCTCTCGAAGGTATTCGAGAGGTTAACCCTAACCCGAATGACTCCCATCTTGGGAGATGTTCAAGCTATTCCTGACCACCAGTTCGGATTTCGTCCTGGGCACTCGACTACCCAACAGCTGCTACGTGTGGTGGAGACAGCGGCCCTGGGTTTCCAGGAACGCGCCTTCACGGCAGTGGTATCTTTGGATGTCGAAAATGCCTTCTCTACGACATGGCATGCCGGTCTGATCTTCAAACTTATCCAACTGGGGCTACCTACACAGCTAATCAACATCCTACACAGCTTTCTCAGGCACAGATCATTTAAAGTCACAGTAGCGGGGAAAACATCTACACTGAGACCCGTGAGAGGCGGAGTCCCCGAAGGCTCTGTACTATCCCCCAGACTATTTAGTGTTTTCATGGTAGATTTTCCAACTCAACCACAGGTCGAAATGGCACAATATGCTGACGACGTGTTGTTGTTCTGCAAAAACAGACATATACTCAGAGCCTTCAACCCAATTCAGAGACACCTCCGTCTCACACAAGAATGGTGCAGGCGTTGGCGGATGTCCGTAAATCCGGACAAAAGTCACGCCATTCTTTTTACGAGGCGCCACACCCCGCTGACCGACCAAACTTCCACTTCAGGGGCCGAAGGATAGAGTGGACTAATTCCATCAAGTACCTGGGCGTTCAACTTGATAGAGGCCTAACTTTCCGCGGACACATCAGGGAACTATCGGCACGGGTGCAGGGGGCTATTGCCTCTCTGCACCCAATGCTGGGTTCTCGCTCGATGCCAGTCCGCTTAAAGCTACACCTCTTTCGAGCGCTGATAATCCCACTCATCTTGTACGCCTGTGAAATCTGGGGCATGGCTGCCGATAGCTGGATAGCATACCTTCAGCGTGCACAGAATAGAGGACTCCGATCCATCTATTCTGTGGGCCGTTCTTTTCCCGTGAGGTTACTTCACGAAGCTTCCCTTCTCACATACGTGGAGGACGAAATTAGACGCCGGGCAACAACATTTTACGATAAAATTCCAGCTCATAGAAGCGCCCTGGTTCGGTCTCTAGGAGACTACGACGCTGCGAGCCGCCGATTCAGGCTTTACCGGGTACCCCGCATGGCTTGCGGGCATCCGAGGTAACAAAAGAGTTAATCCTTACAGCAGCATAAGCTAAATTACAAATCTCCAAAAGAGCTGTTTGGCTACTAAATTTACCCCATTTTAGAAAAATAAAACACCAGGGTGTAAACAAAAAAGCGGTTTGGCATCCTGTACAAAATTAAAGAGGAGCAAAAAGCTACCTCAACAAAATTTTCTTCAACAAAAAATATCACACCATCCTACAAACATCAAAATTAGCAACCTGCGGTCAGACCCAAAACCTGGGTGGGTACGCAGCAAAAACCTTCTGGCTGTTAACAGCCTGTCAGTACACGACTTGGACTTGTACTTGGATTATCTCATCTCATTGGCATTTTCCACTTCGCTTCGAGACTTCGAGGAGAGAACACCGTCCGGAGAACACCGCAGCAAGACCAATATAGCCCTTTTCAGGGCTTGGCTCTTGACTGCTAGCGATCTTCAAAGAAGAACCACGCCACCAGCGAGCTGCAGCATCGTGTCGGCGAGCCGTAGAAGCAGCTTCAGAGACAGTGATACAACAAACAAAGTGATTGGGCAGAGTATCAAGGCTGCAGCCAACAGTCCCAGTGACTGGTTTTTAGGCGCCCTCACCGGTAGGCCCTCTGATACTCGAGCTATTGCACCCTACACTTGTTCTTTCTCTATCTTCTATTTTTTCCTCTATCTTTTACATTAAGTTCCCCGAGGCATCCCTTTCTCTTGCACGCAGCTTGGCTGCACTTGCTTGGCTGGCAGCTGCGCTGTCATTGGCCAGTAGATGGAAAATAACACCAATCAGGTACAGCATGCTTCGTCCTCTACAAGACTAGCTACCCCTGAGCATTGTGCCATGGATTCTTCCGGTAGAACTCAGTCAAATACTGAGCCATCATCTACATACATTGCACCACCTCAACTCTCTCCTGCTGGATCATCAACCATAGATGCAACCACGGAAAAAGCCGCACTTGAATACTACACTCAAGGCGGGGATTTCCGCACCTTCATGGGTAGAAACTTAATAGTGAACCCAAACATCCCTCTTTCACCAGAAGTTGCTAGATATTTGCACCTCGAGCGAAAGGCTCGCTACAATTACTTAAACCAAGCAGACGCGTCACTCGCTAATATGCTCTCCACTGCCGACGTAAATGCAGTTGCGGCAGAATTCCGCATCTACTCGGCTCACCGTTCAAGGGTAGAAGCCCTCACAAATTATTTAATACAGCATGAGAGCCATGTAAAGAACAATCCTAGTTGGCAAACACCCAACCTCAAGAGGGCTGCCAAACCCCGTCAGTCAATGCCCCAGGCCAAACCACCTGTTACTGCCAACAAATATGACGCCCTATCGGAGGACAGCTCCAAGCAAGACTTTCCGGCGCTTGATGATGCAAACCAGAAGAAACGAAAGGTCGCCGTTTCTTCCCCACCACCAGAGCAAATGGAGGAAGACCCAACTGACAGGTCTGCCCACCCTTCAGCTCAAGTTGAGCAAGAAGCCCCTATCACTGCCAAGCAATCTACACCCTCGCAGAGAACAACTCCCATATTCCTGCGCAATCCAGGACAGGCTCGTGACCTCACAACAAGGCTACATAATAATAATCCTGATGTTAAATTCACTATAAAAAATATGGGAGGAACCATTGCTTTCCTACCAGACACGCCCTCTGATCACCGCTTCATTAGGAAATTGCTATCTGAAGCAGAAGTACAATATCTAACCACCCTTCTACCCGAGGAAAAACTTCTATACGTGACGCTCAAGGACCTGCCCATGTACGTCACAGAAGCCGATGTACAAACCCACCTACAAGAGCTCAACTATCCTGTAGAGCGAGTTGGGCAATTGCGATCAAACCGCTCTCCCACGCAGCAGAAACTTCCGCACTTTAGGGTGGCTCTGCGCAAAGAATCCCGCTCATCAGAAATCTATAAGGAAACGAAAATGTTCGATGCCATAATCAGGGTAGAAGGCTATCGTCCTCCTGCTCGCCCTCTTCAATGCACAAACTGCCAGCAGTTTCAGCATAGTGCTGCAGGATGCCGTCTTGAGCCCGTATGCACGTACTGCGGGGAGCCTGGGCACAAACGTCCAGAATGCAAAATTATCGGAGTACCAGGGTCAAAACCTGTGTGCTATAACTGTGGAGGAAATCACTCCTGCCGATATGCAAAGTGTCCCGTATGGCAGGAAGCGAGGATAGAAATGGTCCTTAATAAAAACGGACAACGCACGAGGTTGGATGCACCTCCCAAAGTTTCAAACCCCATGGGAATACCAAAGGAGGCTTTTAAGGGCACGCGTTATCCAGGACTGCCGCCAGCTCAGAGACTGCAACACGTATCTTATGCAGCAGCGCTCTCATCATCTCAGCAAATACCGCAGGTTGAATCTACTCTGCAGGCTTCTACTCCAGTTTCTAATCCTCCGGCCGTCACCAATACACAAGTGGTACCACCTCCAACACCACCACCACCACCACCACCACCACCACCACCACCACCACCACCACCATCACCACAACAACCAACTTCAAAATGTCCTGAAACTAAACACAGCACAGGACATGCCATAAACCACAACAGGCTTCATCTTGCTGCAACATCAAAATCTCGCCCTCCTCCTGCATTAGGGCAATCCACCCATCAGAGAAGGTCAATGAATGCTCCAACCTTCAACACCACACAGTCGTTCCAACACGCTACAACACCTTTACCGGATGAACAGTTCCTGAACCTAATGGCGCGTATACCTCTGCATCTACAGGCTGATTTTGCTGCAGCTCTGGCGGACGCCATGGCTATTCGCCCCCCATCTATTCCAGCAGAAACCATTTTGGTCCACACCACCTTTGTATTCTTAGCAAACCATCGCAGACACGAATAATATCATTCGCCACCTTCTAGACCTGCGCATTTGTTCATGGAACGCCAATGGACTCAGAAATAAATTACGTGAAGCAGCCAATTTTATTGCTGTTAACAAGGTGGACATATTTCTGGTCCAGGAAACCCACTTCTCTCCAAATATCAAAGCTACCATCCCTGGAATGCTATGTCATCGTGCTGACAGAGCTGATGGTTATGGAGGCACAGCAGTGTATATTCGACGTGGCATCCTACACCACCGTCTACATTTGCCAGCCACTGATGGCTTGGAAGGGACAGGAATCCAAGTCGAAACAGATAAGGGCCCACTAAACGTCTTTTCTGTGTACATCCCTCCAGGAAGAGCCATTTCCTATCGTGACTTGGACTTGATTTTCACCGGAACATCAACTTTAGCATTAGGAGACTTTAATGCAAAGAATGCTTTATGGAATTCCACCATAACAAACCAACGTGGCCGCCTACTAGAACGCTACTTAGAGCGGAAAAACTTGGCAGTGCTTGCTTCTTCATCTCCTACCATCACTCATGGAGAGCGGCTTCCTCCTGACTGGTTAGACATAGCCCTATTGCACAATGTCCGCTGTCATCCAAAAATATTTTCACTACCCGAACTCTCTTCCGACCACTATCCTCTACTACTTTTCTTCCAAGCTAAAGTAAAGCCTAAGCCCCTCACTCCATCAATTCATCCCAAGTGTACCAATTGGAGTAAATTTAACAACATTATGGCTACCAAGCCAGCCTTAATAGAACCATGCCACTCACCAGAGCTGGCCGATGCGCTTGCCAACACCATTACCAACACCATGGCAGCAGCCATGCGGGAGGCAACACCAGTTCGTCGAGCCCCATACAATCCCCAGAAACCCCTTCCATTAACAATACGTCAGCTAATATCAGCTAAAAACAGAGCCAGGCGTAGATACCAACACACACGCCACCCGCAGGATAAACATGAGTGGAATAGACTCCAAGCTCTGGTAAAGATGGAAATCTCCGACTTCAGCAATGATGAATGGGAAAGACGTCTCAGCACCCTTGATCCTGCAGATGTCTCTCTCTGGAGGATGTCAAAGGCCTTACTGCGCATACCCGCTTCCGATCCGCCGCTAACTGATGGGAGAAGAATAGCCCAATCATCTAGAGAAAAGGTGGAATTACTGGCCGAACACCTGGCCTCCACTTTTTACCCAGCTGAATCCCCAGATGCCGAGCAAGTGGAAGAAGTAGAAGAGGTTGTGAACCGCTTTCTTCACACTCCATATGAAGCGAATGACATACCGCTTACAACACCTCAGGAAGTTGGACAAATTATTGCATCTGTTCGACCTTACAAAGCTGCTGGCTGCGACCAAATACCCTATGCCGCCTTCAAAGCCCTTCCGAGCAAATGGGTTGAATTAATCGTCCACCTCTTCAACAGTCTGCTTCTCCTCTCTCACTATCCTGCTACATGGAAGCACGCCCGCATAATAACTCTCCCAAAACCAGGGAAAGATGCAAAAAACATCTCAAATCACCGCCCAATCAGTCTCCTTCCTGCCATTAGCAAGCTATTTGAGAAGGTGCTTCAACGTCGGCTACAGCAAATCATGGACGACCTAAACATTCTCAGGCCAGAACAATTCGGCTTTCGCCGACACCACTCCACCTCCCATCAACTCCTACGCTTTGTCGATGACGCAATCCGGGGCTTCAACAATAGGCATTACGTTGTAGCCCTATTTCTCGACATCTCTAAAGCATTTGATTCAGTCTGGCATGAAGGTCTTCTTTTCCTCCTAATTCAATATGCCTTTCCCCCATACCTGATCCATTTAATGAGCAATTACCTAGCAAATCGCACTTTCGTCGTTGCTAGAGACGATATTATCTCCCAAATACACTCCATCCATGCAGGGGTTCCACAGGGCAGCGTCCTTGGCCCGCTGCAATTTCTAACCTACATGAATACTATACCTACCATAAATGGCTGCAACCTATATTTATTTGCGGACGATACTGCAATCTCCACGGCATCCACCAAGCACCTGACAGCTGTACTTCGTGTTCAACGATATGCTGACATGCTAACTGTCTGGTTCCTCACTTGGAGGCTACAAATAAATGCCAACAAATCGCAGGCTGTAACCTTCAGTCGTCGCCAACTACAAGATGTCCCAGATTTGCGCCTGGCAGGAACACCAGTGCCCTGGAGTTCAGAAGCCCAATATCTAGGGGTACAACTAGACATGCGGCTCACCTGGAGAGCCCACATCACATCGGTTGCCAATAAGATCTCCAGACGTATGGCCATGCTCTATCCCCTGTATAACAGGAAGTCTCCGTTAGCACTCAGGAACAAACTACTCATCTACAAGCAGATATTAAGACCTGCCTTAACATATGCCTGCCAAATATGGGGCGTAGCTGCCAAAGCCCACCTCAATAAACTTCAGGTTCTACAAAACAGATACCTACGTACAGCAACGGGTGCAGATTGGTACATACCAAATGAGAACATTCATTCTGATCTATCATTTCCAAAATTGTCTGAATACATCCTAGACCTTTCCCGAAAATTCTACGCCAGTCTCCCTGACAGTTTTAATCATTTAATCCGTGGCCTCGGGGAATATGATATTGACCCTGGAAGCTCTTATCATCATCCCAGAGCTGTCTTAGGCTCCTAAAAAAATTTTCTCTTCAATGCAACTCCAATCCAAATTCTAATATCTCAAAACTCTATCCCTATACCTATACCTAACTTCAACTTCAATTTCAAAACAACTTCTTAGGCATAAAAGCCACTATCTAACCACCGTCTGTTTCTAAAATTATCTCTATGCCAGTTAGGGACACTGTCCCGGAATGGCTAAAGGTCGAAGGCCCCAAAGGGCTCAATTTACTCTAGTGAGACCGGAACGAGGCGAGATGGAATTATCTCATGAGGAGCCGAACAGAGCGGACGTGCCGACTCTCAGCCATGACACAAGCTACTCCCCCTAGACATGCCAAATTTAGTGCCCAGAAACCATTACCACCACCACTACGGCGTCTCATAGCAGATAAAAACAAAGCTAGACGTCGTTATCAGCTAACACGTGACCCCCAGCACAAGCGAGAATGGAACCGCCTCCAACATCTGGTAAAGCTGGAGATAGCTGAACACTGTAACGAAGAGTGGGAAAGAAAGCTGTGCACTTTAGATCCAGAGGACTCATCCCTCTGGAGAATGACCAAGGCACTACTTAAGATCCCTTCATCTGATCCGCCATTAATTAATGGAGGAAGAGTAGCTTCGTCTGCTAGAGAGAAGGCTGAAATTATGGCGGAACACTTAGCCTCCACCTTTCACCCGGCAGAGTCCATTAATGATGACCTGTCTGAAGAAATATCAGCTTCAGTACGCCGATATCTTAGTGTTCCTCACGAGGTCCCGGAGGTTAGCCTCACCTCCTTTGCTGAGGTCCAAAACATCATAAACTCCGTTCGTCCCTACAAAGCCGCTGGAGTTCATAAACTCCCCTATGCAGCCTTCAAAGCACTACCACAATCTTGGATCCATCTACTAGTGCACCTCTTCAACAGCTTGCTGTTACTGGCCTACTTCCCAAAGGCATGGAAACATGCAAGGATCATCACCTTACCTAAGCCAGGAAAAAATCCAAGAGACCTAAACAGTCATAGGCCTATTAGTCTCCTTTCTTCTATCAGCAAATTGTTTGAGAAGGTGGTACAGCAAAGTCTCCAATGCATTCTGGATGAACATCAGGTGCTACGTCCTGAGCAGTTTGGATTTCGGAGAAAACACTCTACTACTCACCAGCTACTTCGTCTAGTGGATGAGGTGATTAAAGCCTCTAACAACCGGCACTTTATTGCAGCTCTCTTTCTTGACATCTCCCGAGCCTTCGACTCTGTCTGGCACGAAGATCTCCTACATCGCCTCATCCAATATAATATCCCATCTTACCTTGTACATCTCATACATCATTATCTAAAAAATCGATCATTTGTTGTCATGAAGGACGACCTCCTGTCACAGCCATATGCCATAAATGCCGGTGTACCACAAGGTAGTGTCCTTGGGCCCCTGCTTTTTCTGGCATACATAAATACTCTTCCAACCCTAAGAGGCTGCAACCTGTACCTGTTCGCCGATGATACTGCTATAACAACAGCGACCAAACGGCATGAAATTGCTGTACAAAGAGTGCAAACCTTCGCAAACATGTTGTCCGTCTGGTTTGCGACATGGCGCTTAAAGCTAAATGCACTAAAATCTCAGGGAATCACTTTCACAAGACGAGAGCTGCAGGACGTACCCAACCTAAGAATAGGTGGTACAGAAATACCAAGGTCAACTCAGGCAACATACTTAGGAGTGCTCTTAGACATGCGCCTCACATGGAAGGACCATATAGCAGCAGTAGCTAACAAAGTTGGTAGAAGGATGGCCATGCTATATCCATTATATAACCGAAAGTCGCCAATGGCTCTTCGCAACAAGCTTCTGCTCTACAAGCAGGTATTGAGGCCGGCCATTACATACGCCTGCCAAGTCTGGGGTGCAGCAACCAAAACCAATCTTTCCAAACTCCAAGTCCTCCAAAATCGCTTCCTTTGGACTGCAGTTGCAGCCGAATGGTACATTTCAAATCATAACATCCATTTAAACCTATCATTTCCAAAACTTTTCGATTACATCCTACAACTGTCCCACTCTTTCTATTCAAAATTACCAACCAGTTTCAACAGCCTCATCCGAGGACCTGGAGAATATGACCTAGACCCTGGAGAGTCATATAAGAGGCCAAGACTTGTCCTAGGACCTCCTTAGATCCCAACTATTTCTTCAACAATTATTCAATCCCTGACTGTTTATCCCCTATCCTAAATTAAATAACCACCATCAACCCACCATCATTCTTTAAAAACCTTCTTAATGCCAATAAGGGACCTAGTCCCGGTGTGGCGCTAGTCGAAGGACCCTCCTTTGCGGAGGAGGATTCCCTTCAACGACACCTCTGTGCTGTGCTGTGCCAGCTTGCCCACCAGTGCCTGCACCTCAAGAACGGGAAGCCAGCATAAGGTAGCGGTTTGCCACTAACGGCCAAAGCCATCCGGTACCTAGTATCGGGTAAGGCGCATTCTGGGAATCCAGGTGTCCGGTCCTATTAGTGGCACGCTTCTCAGCCCCTGCTACCTTCAGGTGAGGGCTCACGTTTGTGTGTTTGTTGTTAGTACCTGTCTGACCCTAGTCAGCAACCCCACTAGTGATGGAACCTATCCCATCCACTAGCTCTGCTCCCGACGGGCTAGCCAACTCGGCCACCACGGCCTTAACCAGCACCTCTACTGGTGCTACCAGGAAGAGAAAACCTCGCCAACAACGCCGCGGCGGAGAAGGCAAGGTAGTACTTCTCGAAACTACCAACCAGGGCGACTCACGCGAGCCAGTTCATCGATTAGCTGAAAACTCGGGGTCTGACTCCGAGGTAGAGTGTGCCAGTGTTCGCACCTCCTTTTCTTGCCGTAGTGGTAGGACCACTACGTACTCCAGCTACTGCTCGACATACGAGGATGCCTCAGAGCACAGCTCGTCGGACATATCCACGGATGGCGAGGAGGAGGGGGAGTTTCGTGAGGTTAAGTCACGGAAGGCCAAGCGCGCTGAGAGACTGGCTGCAGAGGGCGTGCCCTCTGGCCGGTCCTGCCGTCGAACCCCTGCCAATGCTGGCAGAGGTCAGAATGGTGGGGGTCAACGGAAACATGTTCCTCCGATAATTGTGGATGACTTCTCCGGGGCTGTTGGCTTCCTAAAAGAAGTGTTGCCGACCCTGGCGCAGACGTGCACAGTGCGGAGGAACAAAAGCCGCTATATCTTCCAGGCTAAAGCGGTGGAAGATTACAGCCTATTATTGCAGCACCTCAAGAAAAGAGGGACTTCCCACTTCACCTTTGGGCTAGAGAAAGCCCGGGATGTACGCGGGGTTATCCGCGGGTTGCCGGTGGATACCTCAGTGGAAGACATCAGGACAGATCTCGTCCGCCAGGGTATCACCCCCAGAGTGATAAAGCAGCTGACAAGGCCAGCTCCAGATCGCCAAGGAACTAAATCCTCCCTCCCATTGTTCCTTGTAGTGGTGGAGCGAACCAGTGACCCGGAAATCAAGTTGGACGGAGTCACAACCATCTGCTACCTCCGGGTTCAGATGGAACCAGCAAAGGGCTCTGGCGGCCCCCCTCAATCTTACAGATGCCTGGGATTTAACCACTCCAGCAACTTCTGCCACCGTAACCCACGCTGCTTACGGTGCGGTGGCACCCATACCAAAGATGTCTGTCCGCGTGCCATCACTGAGGTACCCACCTGCGCACTACACGCCGCCAACCACCTGCCTCCAGCTGATGAAGTTAAGGACCTCCACTCGGAGTTTCTTTACTTAAACCAACGTCAGGGCAACCTGGAGGAAACCGTCACCGCTGCAGCCCGACAACATGACTCCAACCACGCCGCCCTAATTGACTTACAAGACAGACTGACTACCATCTACGGACTACTGACGGACGGAACCGCTACAACGGACCAACCCTCCCCCTCAGTCACACAGCTTCAACAGATAGCAGAGACCATACACGCCCAGCTGCAACAAATAGAATTCCAAGCCAGCGAGCACAAAGACATTCTAGCTCCACTTCAGATGAAGCTGCACCGCATTGAGGCACAGCTCAACGAAACGCGCCCACAGGACCTCCCCAACTTAGACGACAGACTGTACCAAATCCATCCCCAGATCACCCTCATGGAACACAGCCTTCACTCACTGCTCCGCGAAATCATCTCCAACCAGACTCAAATATTCTTACGACTTGACGGACTTAAGATAAACGCTACAGAGGACTAGACTCCAGGTATTTTACGAGAGCCTGGAAACCACACCCCAGACCTGACAATTAAAGCCCCTTCCGACTTAACAAACAAACCCCTCGGCTCTAGAAGCCGCCAGAGCAACCTATTTTCCACGCGCCACGGTCATGGCCTGCTATGAGCAGCTCGCACCACAAACACCTAGACTAACGGGGGTGTTCTTAGCGGAACGCCGACAGGCTGAGATAAAGCCGCTAATAAAACTAAGTACAATAAACGCACCAATATCAATAAATAAACATTAAAAAACGAAATAAAAAAGGAGCATGGTCTGCTGTCCGTATTGTTTCTGCGAGCACAAGCGCATCTACTGCCAGTGCGCCATGTGTTACAGTCTGTTTACTTAACTCATGTGCACGTCGGCCGCTGCCTTTGACGAACCCTTATAATCGTTTTACAACACAGACCCTCCTTCTCGCAGTCCTTTCTGCAAGGTTGCCACCTTTCTCGATACGTCATGGGTATCTACGAGATTTCGTCTAAATAAATTACCTTATTTCCATCACTGCAAAATTTCATTAGTTTTGACAAATATATATCGCCAAGCTACAATTCTACTGGATCCCATAATAACCCTTATCTTATTCAAAGTGCGGTATTTGAAACCCAGCTCCTTTAGGAGACCGCGCAAAGTGGAGCGCCCATAAGGAAAATTACAAATTTCTTGCAAATTTACAACCATTTCGTCTAAGGTGGGCGCTCTCCCTTTTGCATAGAATCTATAAATTTTTCTACCAATTAAATCGCTTGTGAAATTATCTACTTTAGAGAAACGTTTCCTTTTGTTTTCACACTTGATCGGCGTCCTTGCTATTCCTTTTGTCAGAATTTTCCTTACTCTATTTCTGTAAATACCCAGAATTTATCATCAGGTTCATTGCACGATCCCTTATCAAGATCATTTGTGAGCAAATATTTATATATGTTCAAAAGAAGCGCTTGAATTTGCTTAGAAACAGTTCCCTTAATAGCTTTGTTTTTTGAGGCTTCTCCAGTAACATAACTCGGCCCAGTTATTCACACTATTGTCTTCGCTTTGATTATTTTCACTTGAATGAAAGTTATCTAGTACTTCATTTGCAGTTATCACTGCATTTCCATCCCACGGTCCCCAGATCGTGACACAAAACGAATTTCTGCATGTAATGAAACAGATCAACTGGAAGTTGGAACTTTGGCAACTGACACTCCACGTGAAATAAACATGCGACTGTCACTTCGAGAAAATCAGGGTTGCTATTGGTCCTCAACGAAAGTGTTCCAATTCTGGAGTGTGGATATAGATTTATGACGGTCATTAGTAGGCGGGAGGGTGAGTTACCTTTGAGGGGCAAACCGCACTTGCGTTCACTAGACAGACTCTACCACAAGCTAGCCCGATGCATTGTCTCCCATTTCGATTCAACCCTCTTGGCACTAATAGTTAAAAAGAAGTAGAAGAAAGAAAAACGCTACAGTTTACGTGACGCTGGTTTTGCCAGTAATAGTCGCGTAACGTCACACAGCGCAGACACGGACTACCTGTCGGAGCCGATCGACTTGGGTCACAAAGTATTACTTCGTATGTAACGGTGATTGGTTAAAACACATAACTTACTTCAACTTATTCCTCTATGTCAATATTTTTGTTACTCTTAGTTTAAATTCCCCAATTCGTTTACGTCTTGAAATTGCTAAGCTCATCTTGTGTGTCTGTTGATCTCATAGAAACCTTATATAATACAAAAGTCAGCATACAGCGGTCTACTTGTTAAACATTTGACTATCACTTCAGCCTCTTATATTTCTGTTGTATATACAAATGTGTAATTAAGTTACTTTACTTCTGTAAACGATTTAGCCTTTGTAGAAGAGTGTGTTCAGAAAGTAGTGTAAATACGATATATCAGCTTACCATTATAAATATATCATTACAGTAGAGACAATTGAACAGACAATGTAAGTAATTATATTGATTGGCCGCCAGGATACATTCTCTTTAACAACTTCGCCTTTCTGTCCATATATGTCCCCATCTGTAATATTGTGTAGCTTAGAAGTAGTTTGTAGTTATTTATAACGTTTTTTAATAAATTGTAGTTAAGTTCTTTAGCTAAGAATTATATATGGCAATTTATGTGTACAGCATTGAACTCGACAGTATTTGTAATATCTGTTAAGGAAAAGTTATATCTGAGAGAGGAAGTCTTCTAAAGGAAATATATCTCTGCACGTTTTGTATAGTTACTGCATAGGTCTATTGTTAGTACACCTCTCACTTATTTTGAGAGAGCAATTACTTATTACTGGTTTGAATTTTAAATGCTTACACTTTTTCTTTATTCTATAATGTACATAGCAGGTACAAAAGGTATTGCATTCCACCCAGAAAATATATACCAAGTTTTAACTCGTAATATAAGTTTTAAGTCACTTTGATGTCATAAAATCCATTTAGTTAAGAAGGTAATGGCACGTTTGTGAGTCCATCAACAGCTAAACTCGAGGGTCCAGATTGGTACTGCAGCATCCAAACAGAGACACGGAGATAAAGTGTAAAATATGTACAAGATCTTAGTAAAAATTAATATCTTATTAAAACAGAGTTTAAGTCATTATTATATTGTTTGAAGAGCGAACAATTTCCGTGATTTTCTTTGTTTAAGTTTGAATTGGACAATACTTATGTTGCTTGTTATTTATTTTTTGTTGTACAAAGAGAATGTAATGTCCAAGCAGTAACATGTCGACCAGCTATTAAAAGATTTATCCTTGACTTAAGTCTACTACATCCCTGTACACAAATGATTTTAGAAGTAATTGCTTGTTACTATAGCAGACTATAAACATCGAGAAGAACAAGTTTAGTTAATTTAGCAAGTACTTATCTCACTTCACATCAGTACACATCTGTAATAACAATTAATTGTTTAAATATGAGTGGAGAAAGTAATATGACTGAAATTTGGAAACTGTGAAAACACAATATATGAGCAGCAATAGAAATCTTGGAACATAATAAATTATTGCGAGTAATTGACGACCTCCTGCCAAACAGCAGAGATATTCTAGAAATGCTCTCACTCTGTGATAAAGCAGTATGAGTCACACAGATGTGTGAAATAAGGAAACTACATCTAAATGCTTTGTTCATTATAATTGTATACAAGTTCCAACAAAATAACTTGCAACTTCTTGTGTTGACATGTTATTACAAATGGCACCATGGATAACTTTCCAAAAATTGTGAATATGTATAACATTTAGAAGACTTCTCTTCTGACCTACAATAATTTATTCGTTCAATATTCTCTTAATATATATTACAGCTGTTGCCTGTTTTATATCATAAACATAAATTGAATCTAAACGTGAAATAAAATATATAATTGCGTTGTGTTAAAAAACTTTATAAATAAATACAAACTTTGTTCTACACTAAACGATGTTACAGGTAGTGCCATCTATGAACAAGACGAAGTCATTATAAATAATGTATCCTGGCGGACAGTCAATATAACTAAGAGATCGTCTGTTATCTAAAAGTATATTCTTATAACACTAAGTTGACATATTCCCACTACTTTCTCAAGTCAGTCTTCTAAACAGACTTACCCGTTTACAGAAATAGCGTCATTACATATTTCGTTGTTTATACAACAGATAGTCAATTGTTTAACAAGATATCGCTCTCTGCTGTTTTTAATGACGTGAGAGTGTTTAGTTCAATTGAATGTGTCTAGGAGAGGCATTTTGGTTGAGTGAGATGAAATGGAAAATGCTTTGTGATTGCGAAGTCAATGACTGATGACAGTCCTCTACCTCGCGGGTAGTGCGTAGGTTGCCAGGGACCCTGCACTTGTAGCTGTGGTTCTCCATCTATTAGGCGAATGATTTGATTGCTTCTTGCATCTGCCCGACGACCAAAATGCCAACGCTGATGTTTAGCATTGAAGTCCCCGGCCATGATAGCACTTGGGTGTAGGTTCAGGATGGATAGATAGTCATTTGGAACGAACTGCCTCTTGGGGGGGTGATACACAGAGACCACCAGGACCTCAGTTCCGCAAGGTCAAGACAGATTGCCATGGCCTCTAGGGTTTGAAGAGGAGGGAGCTGGATGGGTTTGTGGACTACATTTTGCCGGACAAGTACCGCTGTACCACCGCCAGGGCGGCCTTGGCGATCCGTGCGATGGCAAATGTAGCCCGGGATGCGGAAACGGGAGTCTGGATGGACATGCGTTTCGCTGACTAGGATGACGTCTAAGGCATTTGCTCGCGCGAACTGCAACAGCTCAAACCCTGATCAAACAGGCCACATGCATTCCAGAATGCGAAGCGAAAAGAGGTACGAGACCTAGTTCGATTCGCCATTCTGTGTTTGCTGGATACCAGTTGACAGTAGGGATATTCCCTCCATCGCAGCCAGCCTCTTGCTTGCCGGGTCTGAGGCGCAGAAAAGCTTCACTAAGATCTCACAGATCTTTTGTTCATGTGATTGCAGCAAACTCTGCAGCCACTTAAACACCTCCGCGAGATCCAGGGAAGCGGTTAGTTGGGTGGACCTTGTGGTAGAGGGCACTATGCTGGTGTTGGCTGGGGAGGAAGACCTAAGGGGAGCAGGCCTACCTCGAGCCCTTTTGTCCCTCAACTGTCTATGGGGCATAGGTTCGCTATGCGCAACCTCTACAGTCGGGTTCTCGGGTAGGCGAAATAGTCTCCTCTCATTGAGGTCTGGTTTGGAAACGGTGTTTCTTGGGGCTGGGGCCCGTGTTTGTTTGTGTTTTTGTGTGGGTGCTGGTGTTTTCCCACGAGACTGTTTTGGGTTGTCAGAGGATCTTTGCACAACTTCAGCAAAGGATGGGCGCCGTTCTCCCTGCTGGCGGTGTTCATTTGGTGGCTGCCTGCTGGATTTCGTAGCCTTGGAGTCTGAGGAAGGGAGAGCCATTTTCTCTTCCCTGGCTTGCGCTGATTGAGGTTTCCTCTCCTGTGCCGGTCCTCTGGCAACAATAACCGCCTTCCTTGTTGGGCAGGCGCCATAGCAGGCAATGTGCGCACCTTTGTAGTTTGCACAAGTGGGCGCATCGGTAAGCGACCTCGGACACGCCTCCTTGTCATGAGGTCCCCCACACCGCAGGCATCGCTGCATTCTGCGGCAAAACCTGCTGGAGTGGTTAAACCCCAGACAATGGTGGCATTGAGGAGGGCCGCCAGAACTTCTGACGGCCTCGACCTTTACCCGGAGGTAACAATTAGTTTTGACACTATCAATCTTTGCCTCCGGGTCGCTGGACCGCTCTACTGTCACTAGATAGAGAGGGATGGGGCCAGGCTGAACTTGCGGTCCTGGCTTGGTCAGCTGCCTGACCAAGAGCGGTGTTATACCCTGTCGGGTGAGGTCGTCGTTGATCTCGCTTACCGGTGTGTCCACTGGTAATCCTCTGATCACCATTTTCAAGTCTCGTGCCTTGTCCAGGCCGAAGGTAACGTAGGGGATCTTCTTCTCCTCGAGTGCCCTGAGGTGCACCTGGTAGTCCGCGATGTTGGTTGCGTTGAAAACAAAGCGGCTCTTCCTCCTCGTCACCTCGCATTTATTCGAGAAGGACGGCACTACTTCCTTTAGGAAGTTTACCGACCCCCGAAAATCATCCACGATAATGGGAGGACTATGCCTCTTAGGTGGTTTCCGCTGGCTGGTAGCATCAGTCTTCAGCACGTTTGACTGTCCCGTCTTCCTCCTCGAGGTTACCTCTCGGAATTCCGCCTCATCGAGGTCTGTGGAGACGTCAGATGAACTGGTTGTGAAATCCTCTTCCTCCATCCTGGAGGACGAATTTTCCGGAGCCGCAGCTCCGTGGAAATATTATCCTTCTGAATCGGAGGAGTCGTTTGATAAAATTTGTCCTGAACGAGAATTTGTATCCCGTGAAGGGCCCTGGCTGGTGGTCTGTTTGACTATAGCCAAACATTTTGCAGCGCCATTTCCGTCTTCTTTGCGTTGTTGGCACTGCCTTTTGGTGCCTGTAGCAGTGGTTGGTACCCTGTCTACAGGGTGGGTTACACCAGTGCTGGTGCTTGGAATGGCATCCTCTGATGGATGTTTGGGTTGACAAATGGGTGGTGGGATGGTCAGAACCCTCACCTGGTGTGGGCATTTTGCCCTGCGCCAAGGTACAGTTTACAGCTAACCTTAGGCTATTAACTTACCTGGCAATACAGGCTGCAAAACTGCGTGAAACACAGAGGGCCGGACAATTAAGCGCCTTTTAAACAGCCTTTCGGCGTTGGCTGTGGCCTTGTGTTTCCCTATCTGCACTGATGAGGTGTTTTCCACGAGGTTGTTGCTCGCACGCTGCTGCTGCTGCTGCCTTCTTCTGAAGATTTTATGACCTAGACCCCAGTGAAACCTACAAGCGACGCAGACTAGTGCTTGCACCACCATAGGCCCATACAATCCCCCCAGAAATTCATTACATTTCGACTCCTACCAACAAACCAAACAACCATTAAGACATATCCACCACCATCCACCCACCGTCATATCATTAAAAACCACCACCATGCCAGTAAGGGACGATGTCCCGAAATGGCAAAACGTCGAAGGCCCCTCCTCTGAAGAGGAGGTTCACCTTCAACGACACCACTGTGCTGTGCTGAAGATTTTAGTGAATTGCCAGGAGCTTCCCTAAGGTCACTCCCGCTGGTGATAATTCGCTTGCTCCGAAGATCTCGAACCGTTGGTACCTCTCGCAGAGACGATCTGTACTCTTCAAGTGAAGCGGAAATTCCAAATTTTCGCCCGCTCGCTCGTGCTGGCTGGCTGTATACAGCCAGAAAGTTTTTGCTGCGTGTCCACCCATTAAGGTTTTTACCGCAGGTAGGATTAGTATTAGTATTAGTAGTATTATTATTAGTATTGAGGTATGTAGGATGAAGGTGATGTAGGTATTTTGATTGGGAGTTAATTAAGAGGTTACCAAAGTACCTTCGGGTTAAAGGTGAGGATGCAGTACTTAGCACCCAGATTTTGTTTTTGTTTTAATGCTTTTAGTTGGGGAGAATTTTAGATGCCAGACAGTTTGGAAGGATTATGAGGAGCTCAGATTTAACTGCTGATAGGATTAGCTCCTGGGTTATCTATGGTGCCTGCATGCCATGCTGGGGACCCTATGCAGCCTAGATCGGCGTCTAGTGGGGTCATAATCTCCCAATGATCTGACAAGGGCGCTTCTGTGTGATGGTAAACTTCCGTAACACTTTGGAGGCCGGCGCCTAATTTCATCCTCCACGTATGGAAGAACCGATTGCGGATTTTCGCACAAAACTCATATCCTCAATATTGTGACGTTAGTACTTTCATACACTTGGAAGACGGAATAATATCGGTACACGCACATCCAGTCACGTAGGTTTGCTGGGCTGTTAGGTGGTGGTCGAAAGCCTTGCTGACATAGCTGACGAAGCAGTGAGTCAGTCGCTACTTCGGCAGAGTTTCGGCATTTAAACTCCAGGGTTTTGGCCCAGACGGGAGAAGTCTCGCACGTGCTACCGGAATCTGCGTCTCTCGATTCTCTGAAGGCCACGTCTATAATCTTCAAGAATGAACATCAAAACACATGAGCAGGAACCTTAGGCCAGATAAAAGTCACAATTGTCCTCGTATAGATAATTCCTTTTGCTTTTGGGTAGATTGTAAAATAAACGCTAGTTAACCAGAACTACATGTCGAATTTTAACTTAAGCCAAACTTGCCTGGTAACCCAGACCTTGGTACGAACATCTCCCTCCTGAGCTATCCCCCTCTAGTAGCGTTAAATGGGAAAACGTAATTTACCTGCCAGTTGGCGCCACCGTGAACGTTACAATATTCCACACTTTAGGTCTTCCGGAACGTGGTAAATCTTCAGTGTTTTCGTCTGTATTGTCGAAACGTTGGTACTATCGTTGTGTTACACGCTTACTAACGACAATTCCTCATTACACATCACATATCCTTCGAGCTGTGACAGCGACTTTGTTATTTGTTTACCGTAATGTTTTAGAAGGGCTCTAAGTTCAGACTTTGCTATCTCCATTTTGTGAATGTTTATTAACAACTGAAGACTGATAAATGTTCGCAATGTACAAAACATTAGACATGGCATCATGTACATAGATTGCCAAACCAAAGAAGCTCAGTAAATTCCCCAAAATTGTAATTATGTTCAATAATTATGGCTTAGATTTTATTTGTCCTTCTGATATAAAGATAGACAGTACCCGTAATATCTATCACCGTAATATTGAACGAATAAGTAATTGTACGTGAGAATACATATCTGCTAAATGAAATATATATCCATGTATTTTCTACAGATTGGACATGGAGAGTTCTTCAGTGGACTCACTTCGGACTTCTCGAGACGTGGAAGAGTGATTATCGCCTCTCTAGGGAGACCACCTAGTGACTTCGAAGCGTCAGAGCAAGCGGATTACCACCATCGGGAGGGACCTAAGGGAACACACACAGACAGAGGTGTCGTTGAAGGGAATCCTCCTCCGCAAAGGAGGGTCCATCAACTAGTGCCACATCGGGACTAGGTCCCTTATTGGCATTAAGAGGGTTTTTCAGGAATGATGGTGGGTTGATGGTGATTTTTTAATTTAGGATAGAGGATAAACAGTCAGGGATTGAATAATTCTTGAAGAAATAGTTGGGAACTATGGAGGTCCTAGGACAAGTCTTGGCCTCTTATATGACTCTCCAGGGTCTAGGTCGTACTCTCCAAGTCCTCGGATGACTCTGTTGATTTTGGTTGGTAATTTTGAATAGAAAGAGTGGGACAGTTGTAGGATGTAATCGAAAAGTTTTGGAAAGACTAGGTCTAAATGGACGTTATGATTTGGGATGTACCAATCGGCTGCAACTGCAGTCCGAATCCTTTTACTAACTTTGTTAGCTACTGCTGCTGTATGGTCCTTCCATGTGAGGCGCATGTCTAGGAGCACTCCTAAGTATGTTGCCTGTGTTGACCTTGGTATTTCTGTACCACCTATTCTTAGGTTGGGTACGTCCTGCAGCTCTCGTCTTGTGAAAGTGATTCCCTGAGATTTTAGTGCATTTAGCTTTAAGCGCCATGTCGCAAACCAGACGGACAACATGTTTGCAAAGGTTTGTACTCTTTCTACAGCAATTTCATGCCGTTTGGACGCTGTTGTTATAGCGGTATCTTCGGTGAACAGGTACAGGTTGCAGCCTCTTAGAGTTGGAAGGGTGTTTATGTAAGCCAGAAAAAGCAGGGGCCCAAGGACACTACCTTGTGGTACACCGGCATTTATGGCATATGGCTGTGACAGGATGTCGTCCTTCATAACAACAAATGATCGATTTTTTAGATAATGATGTATGAGGTGTACAAGGTAAGATGGAATATTATATTGGATGAGGCGATGCAGGAGGCCATCGTGCCAGACAGAGTCGAAGGCTCGTGAGATGTCAAGAAAGAGAGCTACAATAAAGTGCCGGGTGTTAAAGTCCTTAATCACTTCATCCACCAGACGAAGGAGCTGGTGAGTAGTACAGTGTTTTCTCCGAAATCCAAACTGCTCAGGACGTAGCACCTGATGTTCATCCGGAATGCATTGGAGACGTTGCTGTACCACCTTGTCAAACAATTTGCTGATAGACGAAAGGAGACTAATAGGCCTATGACTGTTTAGGTCTCTTGGGTTTTTCCCTGGCTTTGGTAGTGTGATGATCCTAGCATGTTTCCATGCCGTTGGGAAGTAGGCCAGTAACAGCAAACACTTGAAGAGGTGCACTAGTAGATGAATCCAAGATTGTGGTAGTGCTTTGAACGCTGCATAAGGGAGTTTATCAACTCCAGCGGCTTTGTAGGGACGAACGGAGTTAATGATGTTTTGAACCTCAGCAAAGGAGGTGGGGCTAACCTCCGGGACCTCGTGAGGAACACTCAGATATAGGCGTACTGAAGCTGATATTTCGTCAGACAGGTCATCATCGATGGACTCTGCCGGGTGAAAGGTGGAGGCTAAGTGTTCCGCCATAATTTCAGCCTTCTCTCTAGCAGACGAAGCTACTCTTCCTCCATCAATTAATGGTGAATCAGATGAAGGGATCTTAAGTAGTGCCTTGGTCATTCCCCAGAGGGAGGAGTCCTCTGGATCTAAAGTGCACAGCTTTCTTTCCCACTCTTCGTTACAGTGTTCAGCTATCTCTAGCTTTACCAGATGTTGGAGGCGGTTCCATTCACGCTTGTGCTGGGGGTCGCGTGTTAGCTGATAACGACGTCTAGCTTTGTTTTTATCTGCTATGAGACGCCGTAGTGGTGGTGGTAATGGTTTCTGGGCACTAAAGTTGGCACGTCTAGGGGGAGTAGCTTGTGCCATGGCTGAGGCCATAGTAGCTGTGATAGTGGAGGCCAGCTAATCTGCCTCTTCAGTGAAGTTGCAAGGAGTTAACTCCGCATTTTGCTCTGCCATTATTGCGGTGTACTTGTTCCAGTTTGTGAAGCGTGGATTTGGTGAGTTATTGGGTGCCTTAGCAGTTGCACGGGCTTGGTAGAGAAAGAGAACAGGTTAGTGATCTGAGGAAAGTTCTGGGATAGATAAAATATGAGGGTGACCGCGGAGATTTTGAAGAATGGCAATATCCTGCCAATCTGGTGGATGGCGGTTCCCATAAGTGACTGTGGGTGATGTAGGAGCAAGTACAGCAAGATTATGGCGTTCTAAATAACGTTCAAGAGGAGAACCTCCCGGATTACACGTTGTAGAATTCCACAGCGTGCTTTTGGCGTTGTAATCACCCATAGCTATTGTGGGTGTGCCGGCAGAGAAAATCATATTCAGTTGATTGACGTTGAAGGGCCTGCTAGGTGGTATATAAACAGAATAGATGTTCAAAGGTCCTTTATTGGTGGCGACTTGGATCCCTGTAGCCTCTAACACGCCAGTGGTAGGCAGATGTAGCCGATGGTGTTTTAAGGTGCGGTTAACATATATTGCTGTGCCACCGTGTCCGTCAGCCCTGTCTGCCCTGTGACAGGTCATTCCTGGTATGGAAGCTTTCAAGTGGTTGGAAAGATGCGTTTCCTGCACCAGGAATATCTGCACTTTATTAATTGCAAGGAAATTTGCAGCTTCCTTAAGCTTATGCCGCAACCCGTTAGCATTCCAGGAACATATTCTCAGACTCTGGATGATGGTTAGAATCTTATTGATGTCCACCACATTGTCCAAGGAAGGTAAATACAGTGTGGACCAAGATAGTTGATGGTGGTATCTTGGCAGGTCGCTGGGCTAGTGCATCAGCCAAAGCAATTGCAAAATCAGGTTGAAGTTCTACTGGAGTTCTATCCATAAGCTTCAGAAACTGATCGTAAGGGATAGAAGAGCATAGTAGCGGTGGTGATGGGTTTTTAGATGCTTGAGATTGATGGGTAGGCAGTCGTTGTTGGGCCAGTTGACGTGTCCCAGAAGGCAATGATGGTTTGGACTGTGGGATTGTCACAGTCTTGGAAATGACACCAGTTGCAGAACTACTTGCTACCTTCCTTTGAGGTAATGGTGGACTTTGCTTCCTCTGGGTAACTGAGGATTCCTTAGATGTAGCAACGGTAGGAATTGCTTCTGCAGATGCAGCATTCTCAGCAGGCTGGGCTGTGTTTACAACAATGTTTTGGGTGGCAGCAGCATAGCTAGCATATTGTATCTTCACTGGCGGTGGTAGTCCTGGGTAACGAGGCTTCTTTGGGTAGTCCCATAGGGTTCGGTACCTTGGGTGCAGCATCATGCTTAGATCTTTGACCGTTTTTGTTGAGCTGCATTTCCACCCTGGCTTCTTGCCAAACTGGGCACTTGGCGTACCTGCAGGAATGATCACCACCGCAATTATAGCAGGTGGCTTTGGATCCAGTAATCCCAAGACGTTTGAAGTCTGCCCTCTTGTGACCTGACTCACCGCAATAAGAGTATGCAGGTTCTAGCCTGCAACCAGCAGCACTGTGCATAAATTGCTGGCAGTTGGTGCACTGTAAAGGTCTTGCTGGAGGACGATAGGATTCCACGCGTATGACTGCGTTAAACATTCTCGTCTCCTTATAAATTTCATGGTAGTTTCCCTCTTTTCTCAACGCTACGCGAAAGTGAGGGAGTGGTTCATGATTAGTACTGCGGTTGTAACGCAGTTGCCCAACTCTTGCTTTTGAGCTCCGCTTGGACTTCCTCCTCTGATATGTAGATAGGCACGTCTTTTAAAGTCACATAAAGCAACTTTTCTTCTGGTAGCGGGGTGGTTAAGTACTGAATTTTCCTATCATCCAGTAAATTTCGGAGGGTTCTATGATCCTCAGGGGTATCCGGGATGAAGGCAACTGATCCACAAATGTTCCGGATGGAATATTTGATGTTGGGTTGAGTTGTGCTGATGGAGGCTGTGATACCTCGTGCACTACCCGGATCCCGTAGGTAGATAGGGGTAGCCTTTGCAGAACGTGTAACAGGAGCACTTGGGGCAGTGACTGTTGGTGTAACGTTTGAAGTGGAAGAAACTTCCATTTCTGATGAGACTGAAGCTTTTTTCAGACGTGTTCGAGCTGTCTGATCTGAACATCTTCTTTTATTATTTTGCGGTGTTGTTACGCCATCATCAGGCACTGCTGGTAACCCTTGATATTTTTTGGTGACAGATAAGGGTTCTGGAAGAAGGGCATGTTTGTGAGCCTTATCTCTTGTACTACTAGGGACCGTTTCCCAATTTTGATTGGCTGCTTTAATATTTTCACTTTGCAGTAGATACCCGGATATGACCTCCACTCTGGCGCGGTGTGCTGCGTGGTGTTGGAAGGCATTTGCGGCTAATTCCAGGTTAGCAGCTGCGAAGTTACTAAACAGCTGCTTATCAGCAACTTCCAGAAATAGTAGTCTGGCCCTCATTTGCAGATTTAGGGTTCTCTCGTCTGTGCGAGACAAGGGCATTTGGGGGGCAACAATTAATGCTTGTTGCATGAAATCGCGGAGATCACCTCCTTCAACGTAATACTGTAGGCATTTAAGGTACTGGCTTGCCTCTAATTTACCTTGGTTTGTCTCCTGGGTGTCCATTACATTAGCAGCGGCTTCAGTTTCCATCATGTTATATTGGACCAATCACAGGCTACAATACAACAGCCAATAGGGTGCTAGCAAGGCAAGACTCATTGCCTTGATAGAAAAGAGGAAAGAAGAAATAGAAGAAATAGAGCTAGTACTGGGCGCTAAAAAGCCCGAATACCAGAGGGCCTGCCCAAGGGCGCCTAGAAACCAGTCCTAGGACTGTTGGCTTCGGCCTTGGTATTCTACCCAATTACTGTGCTGTGTGCGATGTCTTCTGCTTGTAGACTCGCAGGCTAGATGTTCTCTCTGCAGAGCAGCAATCAACTTCGA
Source organism: Mantis religiosa (assembly GCA_030765055.1). Taxonomy (NCBI): domain Eukaryota; kingdom Metazoa; phylum Arthropoda; class Insecta; order Mantodea; family Mantidae; genus Mantis; species Mantis religiosa. Next base: position 72,081,095 of record CM060952.1, read on the forward strand.
TCCGCAGTTTACGGCGATGAGCACTGGTAGGCAAGAACCAAGCCCTGAAAAGGGCTATGTTGGTCTTGCTGCGGTGCTCTCTGGACGGTGTTCACTCCTCGACGTCTCGAAGCGAAGACCTAAGGGAAGCTCCCGGCAATTGCGCTACTCTACGGACTATGGACTTCGCAGAAAACGCTGCAACTACAGGCCTTCTTCTGAGGGACAACCACTCAGCTGCCTTCATCTTCACCATCTTCAAGAAGGCAACACAAGTAGCGGGGCGACTCAAGACCTTAGCCATCCAGTCCTTAGTGACTGGGTAAGGCGCATTCTGTGCAAACAGGTGTCCGGTCTTCTGAGTTGCAAGCTGTTCAGCACCCGCTGCCTAGAGGTAAGGACACCCGTAGGGTGGTTGATTGCACTGCACCCTCGGGTGCAGGGGTGTAAGTGTACCTATTTATACCCCCTTTTTCATAACTTTCCTCACCTCACTCTTCCAATACTTCATCATGGCAGAAGCCACTGCCATTCCTTCAACTTCGACCCGTACAGGGTCTGATGGACCGGCTGCTACGGCCAACCCAGGCACCTCCACTGGAGGTTTAAGGAAGAAGAGACGGCGCAAAGGGCATGGTGGTCCTTCTAGAACACAGATCTGACCAGGGCGTCTCGGGGGAAGCTATTTCTCGTCTAGGCAAAATTGCGGAGTCCGACTCCGACGACGAGCGCACTAGTGTGCGCAGTTTCCAATCTAGGAGTGGGAGGACATCCGTGCTCTCCTGAAACACTACTTACTCTTCGGCATCTGAGGGAGGCTGGGAGCCCAGCTCATCGGACCTCTCGTCGGATGGCAAGGGTGAGGAGTTCCATGAGGTAAGGTCACGGAAAACCAAGCGGGCAGCAAGACTGGCTGCAGAGGGCGTGCCCTCTGGCAATTCTTCTCGATCAGGTGCCACCTCCGGTCAGAACCAGGCTGGAAGGCAAAGGCGGCACATACCGCCAATCATCGTGGACAACTTCTTGGGGGCGGTAGGCTTCTTTAACGAGGTCATGCCGACCCTCGAGAACGAGTGCTCAGTGAAGAGGAACAAGAGCCGATTTGTCTTCCACGCAAAGAATGAGGGGGACTACACCAAAATTCTGCTGCAACTCAAGCAGAGGAAAATTCCTCACTTTACCTTTGGCCTGAATAAGTCCCGTGATGTACGCCGAGTCATCCGAGGGTTACCCGCGGACACTTCCGTGGATGACATAAGGGCAGACCTCACCCACCAGGGCATCATCCCAAGAATTGTGAAGCAGCTCACTCGACTTGCTCCAGATCGCCAGGGAAATAAAGCTCCCCTTCCCCTGTTCCTAGTAGTGGTGGAGCGGGTAAACGACCCCGAGGTTAAGCTGGATGATGTTCGCACCATCTGCTACCTCCGGGTCAGTCTGGAACCAGCCAAAAGCTCTGGCGGGCCCCCACAGCGCTACCGATATCTGGGCTTTAATCATTCCAGCCTCTTCTGCCACCGTAATCCTCGCTGCTTGAGGTGCGGTGGCACCCACCTCAGAGAGGACTGCCCCCGTGCCATCACGGAAGTTCCGACCTGCGCCAACTGCAAAGGAGGGCACATAGCGTGCTATGGAGGTTGCCCTACCAGGAAGGCGGTTATTGCCTCTGGGAGACCAGCTGCAGGGCCAATAACCCAGAATACCCTTTCTGAGCCAGTAGCGGAGAGGGCAACCTCTTCCATAGCACCACGGCAACAATTGCCTAGCTCCAGTAGTGCCCCATCCTTTGCTGAGGTGGTGCGCAAACCAGCCTGTGGCTCGACGCCTTTGCGGGGCAAGACACAACCCCCCAAGGATACACACACCCCCAAAGCCAAACACACAAAAACAACGCAAAACTCCAGCCCCACCTAGGGCCACTCCCACAAGGGAGGAGGGCCGTGAGGCAGCCAAAAGGGCGGATTCGGATTCCGAGGCTGCGAGCGGGTCTGGTGAACCCAAGCCTGCTCGACAGATTAGGGACGAGAAAGCCAAAGGTAGGTCAGCCCCACGACACTCCTCACCTTCGAAGTCCAAGGACACAACCCCGTCCCAAACTTCTCAAACTACTCCCTCCCCCTCATCACGGTCGGAGTTGCTGACGTGGCTGTACCAGCTGTTACAGTCCCACGGTGAGCGACTCTGTGAACTGCTGGTGCGGTATAACTCAATAACAGGCCCCGCAACCCGCATGGTGACAGACATGGAGGGGCTTGCCCTTCTGACCTCCTTTACCCAGCCGGCCCAGAATGGCAGCACGAACTAGGTCTGGTACCTCGTTCAGGTTCGCGTTCTGGAACGCGGCTGCAGTGGCGGTTCAACGGGACGACCTCCTACATTTTGCAAGATCCAATGTTTTGGACCTCATCCTGGTGTCGGAAACCCATCTCCACCCCCAGATTCCCTTCCATCTCTCGGGGTACCACTGTCTCCGAACGGATCGTGCTGGTCACCGAGGAGGCGGCACAGCGATCCTGGTGAGGAGAAGTGTGTTCCATCGAGCTGTTCAGCTTCCACAACTCCAGACACTAGAAGCTACGGCAGCCTGCGTGAACCTTGGTGGTTCTGAAGTCCTGGTAGTATCAGCCTACCATCCTCCCCGCTTACAGTTCGTAGCCAATGACTACCAATCCATTCTTTCCTTACATCCTAATGTCATTATGGCTGGGGACTTCAATGCCAAACATCAGCGTTGGCATCATGGTCCCCGAGCGGATAGGAGAGGCAGTGACATTATCCGCATGGTAGATGCGGACCCTCACCTTCGAGTTGAGGGCCCATGGCAACCCACTTATTACCCGCGTGGTCGGGGTCGCCCATCTCATATTGACTTCGCTATCATCAAACGCTTTCCATTTCATTTCTCACTCACTTCGCTCAACGCATTACATTCAGATCACAACGCAGTACTTGCTGAGGTTAATACACGGATTGCCAATCATGACGTCTCGGTTCAAAACCGGGATGTGGACTGGAATTGCGTCAAAGTCTGCCTGAATGACTCCATTCCCCCCAACCCCAACATAACCGACATCCCCTCCCTTAAGGCCGCGGTCTCGTCCTTCACCTCAGTCGTGAAGCGAACGGTCCGCAACCTTACAGTTATCACCCCAACCCCTCTTCATCCGGATGTTCTTCCACTAGACATCCTACTTCTTATTCGCCGTTCATGGGCAGCAAGGCGGCTCTACCAGAGACACCGCACGCCTCATAATCGAGGGCTTCATCGGCGATTGTGCCGAGAGGTTTGTGCCCGCCTACATGAGCACAGAGTGCGTGCGTGGGAGTACACGATGAGGACGGAGACGTGTGGAGGGTCATTAAAAGTCTTCGGAACCGCCAAGGGACACCAAACTCCCCACTCCAGGGTACACAAGGCCTGTCCTAGGAACCACAGGCTAAGGCTACGGTGTTCGCCGACTACCTTGAGAGGACCATGAGGCCTAGAGAAGACCCCCAGTACCCTGCCTTCTCTAACCGCGTTAGGCAGGAGGTTCGTCGATACTTTCGGCGACCCCCCGCTGAGGCGGACAGACTCCCAGTTATTAGGCCCAGTGAACTTCAGGGCGTACTCCGGCGCCTCAAACCAAAAAATGCGGCGGGACCTGATAGCATAACGCCACTCATGCTCCGCCACCTTCCTTTCAGGGCCGTGTTATTTCTTACCAAAATCTTCAATATGTGTCTCTCTCTGAGTCACTTTCCACGTAGTTGGAAAGAGGCTCGGGTGATATGCATCTTGAAGCCAGGGAAAGAAACGGTTAACCCTGCCAACTACCGCTCCATTAGCCTCCTTTCTGTTCCCTCGAAGGTTTTCAAAAGACATTTCTTATCCCGCATGTCCCTCCTTCTGGGTGACATACAGCCATCCCTCCTCAACAGTTTGGCTTTTGTCCTGGGCATTCTACGTCACAGCAGTTGCTGCGCGTGGTGGAGGCTGTAGCCCTGGGTTTCCAGGACAAGGCATTCACCTCGGCGGTTTCTCTGGACGTGGAAAAGGCTTTCTCTACGACCTGGCACGCGGGTCTTCTGTACAAATTCATCCAACTGGAGCTACCCACTCAAGTCATACTCCTTCTTCACTCTTTCCTAAAGCATAGATTCTTCACTGTCACAGTGGCGGGAAAAACATCTACACGAAGGTCTATCCGCGGCGGAGTCCCTGAAGGTTCTGTGTTATCCCCGACGCTGTACAGCGTCTACGTGGCTGACCTTACCACTGAACAGCACGTCAGCATAGCACAATATACTGACGACGTGCTGCTATTCTCAACAAATAGACTCCCACGCAGAACCTTCAACCCCATCCAACGTTACCTAATCCTCCTCCAGGATTGGTGCACGCGTTGGCGATTGTCCATTAATGCGGAGAAAAGCCAAGCGATATTGTTCACCAAGCGCCGCTTTCCCGCCAATTTCCCCCAATTTACCTACTTCGGGCAAGGAATCAGGTGGGAAAATTCAATCAAGTACTTCGGAGTCAAGCTGGACAAGGGCCTAACTTTTCGGGAGCACATCCAGGAGCAAGCTCATCGGTCGTGTGGTGCCGTGGCATCACTATACCCTGTGCTTCGGTCTGCGATGTCTGTTCCCCTAAAGTTGCGCCTCTTTATGTTTCTGGTTCTCCCTATCATGCTCTATGCGTGCGAAGTCTGGGGTATGGCTGCAGGCTCACATCTAGTTCTGCTCCAACGTGCACAGAATGAATGTCTTCGGATTATTTATTCTATTTCCACAAGGTTCCCCGTGAGATTACTTCACGAGGCTTCATCCCTCCGGTATGTGGAGGATGAAATTAGGCGCCGGGCGACAAAATTCTTCGAGGGTTTGCCCCAACATCAGAGCGCCCTCGTCAGATCCCTTGGGGATTATGTTCCTCGTGAGCGTCGCTTAAAGCGATACCGGTTACCCCGCAAATCTTGCGGTCACTACCGGTAACCACATGATCTCCATTCCAGCCTAAATTAATTTTCAGCTAATCTAAAGCTTTTATTATGGAATATTCAAAATTATACATACCTTTTTCCTAGTTTATTAACTAACCCACCAGCGGTGCACGCTGTCCGTAGCACCCGGTTCATCATTCCCTGAGGAGCAACAAGCTACCTCCCTACACTAACCCCACTTGAAATACACCCGTCATTCTGCATCATCCACATCCCGCCACTACGTGGTTAAGCTCTTCCCAGAGCAGGTACACGATTTGACCACCCTTCGGGCTGTTCCGAACAGCCCGCCAGCATGGAGTTGAGTTGAGTTTGGACATGGTTGTATTATAATTGCATTTTTCTTGTAGATATTTTGTTGTAACTTGTGTAAACTGTTAAAGAACAAACCAAAGCTATACTCTTTAAAATAAAGCTATACAAAGCTATACACCATAATACTGAAAGAATAAATAATTGTACGTGAGAAGGTATGTCTTCTAAAGGCAATATATATTTACGTGTTATCTACAGTTCTAACATAACAAATTGCGGCGCTTGACATTTCAAATTCACAATTTGGTGTTAGAATAGGACACTCAATAGACCTTCAACTTTTAAGACCAGTAGATGACGTCACCGAGCAATTTAACAATGGGGCTTTAACGTTGGTGCTACTTTTGGACGTAGAAGCCACATTTGATCGGTACTGACACAACGGCCTTATTTACAAACTGCACCGAGAGTTCCCCGGCATCCAAAATTCACTGTCATTGCTGCATAATTTTTAAAAAACAGGCGCTTCTACGTCCAAGTGAGTCGCTCCTCCTCAAAGGAGAGAGTGATGCAGGCTGGCGTACCACAGGGGGCCATTAGGTCTCCCTTCCTGTACATACTGTTCACCAACGACTTCCCCGTGGACGCCAGATGCAAAGTTGCAATGTATACCGACGACACTGCGATATACAACCACCATAAAAATCCTCGTAATTGACTTTTAGAGCTGCAGCGGTACATTGACCGCTTCCTTTCATGGCTTCATGACTGGAAAATCAAAATTAATGCGAACAAATGCCAGCTTATACATTTTACAAAGCGGCGCCCTTTGGCAATTGACCAATTGCGAAAGGTGAACCAAAACTCCGTAAGCATGCACGCATAAAAATATTCTAATGCCACCGTTACACTACAATGTGTGCCCAAGTCCTTCTGGCCCAGATCTTTCCCCATATGCAGAGCCCGCCGCCAAAGCAGCCCAGGAGACAGCAGTACGCTGCCGCACGAAGCGGTGTAAATACTGGAATGTGTGTGTGTGTGTGTGTGTGTGTGTGTGTGTGTGTGTGTGTGTGTGTGTGTGTGTGTGTGTGTGTGTGTGTGTGTGTGTGTGTGTGTGTGTGTGTGTGTGTGTGTGTGTGTGTGTGTGTGTGTGTAAATAAAAGTGCAAAATAAGCGCGTGTAAATATTGTACATAAGAAAAGAGGCACACTGAAAGACACTAACTTAATAAAACTGTTCTCGGTGGGCTAAGATAGGTCACCGTATGGGTTTTATATATCTTCACGTAGACAATAAACATTTATTTCTCAAAATAGAACCTAAGTGAAAATTTCAGCCTGTAAGCCGGGCCCCTTTGAACGGCACCAGGAAATAAAACAGAAAATAAGAATCTGAAAACTTACTGCTTGGGTCTACTATTATTAAAGCACTCACCTGTTTGAGATAGCAATTATTAATTATTGGTTTGAATTTTAAATACTTACACTTTTTGTTTATTCTATCATGTACATAGCAGGTACAAAAGGTATTGCACTCCACCCAGAAATTATATACCAAACTTTTATTGGTAATATAAGTTTTAAGTCACTTTGATGTCATAAAATCCATTTAGTTAAGAAGGTAATGACACGTTTGTGACTCCATCAACAGCTAAAACCAAAGGTCCAGATTGGTACTGCAGCATCCAAACAGGTACACGAAATAAAGTAAAATGTGGACAAGATCTTAGTAAAAATTAATATCTTACTAAAACACAATTTAAGTCATTATTATATTGTTTGTGGAGCGAACAATTTCCGTGATTTTGCTTGTTTAAGTTTGAATTGGACAATACTTATGTTGTTTGTTATTTATTTTTTGTTGTACAAAGAGAATGTAATGTCAAAGCAGTAACATGACGACCAGCTATTAAAAGATTTATCCTTGACCTAAGTCTACCACATCCCTGTACACAAATGATTTTAGAAGTAGTTTCTTGTTACTATAGCAGACTATAAACATCGAGAAGTACAAGTTTAGTTAATTTAGCAAGTACTTATCTCACTTCACATAAGCAAACATCTGTAATAACAATTAATTGTTTAAATATGAGTGGAGATAGTAATATGACTGAAATTTGGAAACTGTGAAAACACAATATATGAGCAGCAATTATTCTTGGAACATAATAAATTATTGCGAGTAATTGACGACCTCCTCCCAAACAGGAGATATATTCTAGAAATGCTCTCACTCTGTGATAAAGCGGTATAAGTCACACAGATGTGTGAAATAAGGAAACTACTTCTAAATATTTTGTTCATTATACAAGTCCCAACAAAATAAATTGCAAATTCAAGTAATTACAAGTGGTTGCATTTAATTACTAATAGAACCATGTAACAATTTTCCAAAAATGGTGAATATGTATAACATTTAGACGACTTCTCTTCTTACCTACGATAATTTATTCGTTCAATATTATAATAATATATATTACAGCTTTTGCCTGTTTTATATCATAAATATAAATTGAATCTAAATGTTAACCAAAATATGTAATTGCGTTGTATTATAAAACCTAATAAATAAGTACAAGCTTTGTTCTACACTAAACGTTGTTACAAGTTGTGCCATCTATGAACGGCAAGACGAGGCCGTTATAAACAATGTACCCTAGCGACAATTAATATAACTAGCAGATCGTCTCTTATCTAAAATTATATACTTATAACACGAAGTTGACATATTCCAACTACTTTCTCAAATCAGTCTTCTAAACAGACTTACTCGTTTCCAGAAGTAGCGTCATTACATATTTCGTTGTATATACAAAATAAATACAAGAGACTGAAGTGATAGACAAATGTTTAACAATAGATCGCTGTCTGCTGTTTGTATTATTTAATAAGATTAACATGAGATGAAGAGAAATACAAAAATAAGCTTGGCATTTTATAGATATTCCAGAATGTAGGATTTAATAAGTAAGTAACGAATATCTCGGAAGCAGTAAATGACATAATAAGATAAGTTGACACAAATTACGCTTGTTTAAACACATCTCCATTAATTATGTAATAAATATGTGTCCATTAATTTATATTAATGTAGTTAAATGTGTGGAAATATTTAAATGTGACGTGTGTCAGTGTATGATGGTACAAACAGAATGTCACAAATAGTTATCAGTTGGTTCTAACAGATTCCCTCCCCCCCACCCCCCATGTCGCACCCAACGATATCGACACAGTCGCCCAAAACCTTGAACAGTCCATCAAATTCGCCATCACACGCGCCGTTCCAATACAAACCTATACATCCCACGCCCGACCACTACCTCCAGACATAAAGGCTCTGGCTACCGAAAGGAACAGAGCCAGACGACGATGGCAACGCTCCAGACATCCCACCCACTTCTCAAGACTAAAAGACCTTAATGCAGAACTTCGTCGTCGCACAGCTGACACACTGGCCCAGCAATGGAACACTGTACTCCAAGACCTCGACCCCCAGCACGCTAATGTATGGCGCATCGCCAAAGCCCTCACCAAAACAAAACCCATCATCCCACCCTTACATCATAACGGCAGCATAGCCACCACCAATCTTGAAAAAGCTGAAGCACTCGCAAACCACTTACAAAACATACTTACACCCAACACAATTCCAAGCTGCCCAAGATTCATACAGGAAACAGAAACCCTCTCAAATGCTCTACTACTAAGACAATGCCACAGCAAAATCCGTCGGACATGTGACTCCGAAATCCGATGGCACATTAAACACCTCCCGAACCGCAAGGCCCCCGGTCCCGACGGCATCCCCAACCGAGTACTCAAACAACTCCCAAACTCCACCATCACGACCGTGACTAGACTGTTCAACGCCATTCTGGACTCGGGCTATTACCCAGCTACTTGGAAAAATGCCCTGGTCCTCCACTTCCCCAAAAAACACAAAGACCTAACGAACCCTGGCAGTTATCGCCCAATCAGCCTACTCAACACCATCAGTAAGCTCTTAGAAAAAATTATACTAAAACGCCTCACCTCATTTATCATAAAGCACGACATTCTAATCCCGGAACAATTTGGGTTCCGGGCGAAACACTCAACGACCCTTCAACTGGTACGGGCAACAGAATATATCACCAGGGGATTCAACACCCGCAAATCAACCGCCGCGGTCTTTCTAGACATCGAGCGGGCCTTCGACCGCGTCTGGCACCAAGGCCTCATACGAAAAATGCATGACTACAACATACCTGACTCCATGCTTAAACTCATCGCCAATTACTTATCAAATCGCACCTTCCAGTCGCTAGTCTTAGACACCAAATCCACCCCCAAGCCAATCAACGCAGGCGTTCCTCAAGGAAGTCTCTTAGGTCCCCTGCTCTTTAGCATTTATATAAACGACATCCCCAAAACTTTCCTCACGGATCTTTTCATGTATGCGGACGACACCACGATAATGACTCAATCAATAGCCATTCACCCTCTCCTTAGCAGACTCCAAACAGCCCTTCGCTCACTCGAGGACTGGCTAACAAACTGGCGCATAAAAGTTAACACCGACAAATGCGAAACCATCATCTTTACAAAACGCAGAAAACACCGCGCCTCAGCAAGGAATCTACCTCCATTACAACTTTTCCAAAATGCCCTCCAATGGAAATCACAAGTCACATACCTAGGCGTTGCCCTCGACCCAGGACTTACCTGGAGACCCCATATCACTTCAATTCGCAGCAAAGCTAATGCCCAACTCGCAAAATTATACCCTCTGATCAACCTCAACAATGCACTTCAAATGCACACGGGGCTCACACTTTACAAAACCCTACTTCGCCCCATCTTAACCTACGCCGCCCCAGCCTGGGGGTACACAGGTCCCACCTACATCAAGAAACTACAGCAATTCCAAAATAAAGTCATCCGCCTTATAGCAAAAGTACCACCAATAACTCCCGCCATCCAACTCCACGAGGAACTACACCTGCACACCATCGAACAATTCATCAAGAAACTCTCGGCAGACCTATACGATCGGGCGAAGAACTGCCACAACCCGCACATACGAGACCTTGGACAATACGCCACCACTCACAACACACACAAACGCCCACTCTCCCTATTCGACAGAAACCTGACGGAAACCATCACTAGAGATGACATCGACGACTACCTGAACTTACTAGTGCCCGACTGACCCGCTCCCACAGTAACACAATTTCACCGCTCATTCACACTTTACTTTCTTTTACAGCTAGCCCTCCAAGACCCCGCACCCAGCGGGGCGGCCCGGGGGGACGAGGGCCCCCCCCAACTGTGATCCTGCAAGACCCTGCTCGCCCACGGACACGCTCTTCGGATACTCAACGACAACCCGTCTCCTGCGACGGCGCCTCTTCTCACCATTAGAACTAAGACACAGTACCAGATAAGTAATACCAGCATGCACTAGAACTAATTCACTAACGCTCCCACCAACGCATCATGTCTACTCATTAATTCGTCCCAGTTACGAACAGACTACAAAAGCCACTCTCACTGTCCTCCCTCTGCAAGACCTTCGAGGCCCCCTACAATTCCCACGACAACACACAGGGCGTAAGTCATGTGTGCTGCCCTGGCCTGCATCCCTCCACCCGCTCACATGCATTGCATGTCAGCATCTACACTAACCTTACTAACCAGGGTGCTCTTAGCGGAACCTGAACATTGCACAGTAGAAACTCGTAGTACTTACAAGCACCCTCCCCTTGTCCCTGCATGATTAGCTCGCTAACGGCATGTGCATGGGGAGACGATGTAGCCTCCAGGCGGACGATCGTCACCGGGGGCGGCGGGTGTGGGGCCGCCCCTAAAAAAAAAATTCTATAATATAAAAAATAAAAAAAAATAAAAAAATTATCAGTTGTTACTAAGTGTGACTGTTGTAATATCTTTGTGAAAGTTATATAGGTTCCGTGTCTCTGGAAGAATAACTGACTGTCCTACAACGACTTAAGTCCGCTTCTCTACACTTGGTTAACACGTCACCGTAAACAAACGACGAGCGTGTACAAAGTAAAACTCAAAGCAAAACTTTAGTTTTTTCACAAATATGTTTTTATTTCTTCAGAAATATCTTCTGAAGTTGTCTGCATTTTGAATGACGTTTACTTAATTAGTAAATCGTAAGAGATCGACAAATTCTTAAAACATAACGTAGATGACGTTAGGTACTCAATTATGTGAAATAATATTTGTTGTTGTAACCATTTGCGGGATATTACTTAATATTGCTCTGTACTTCAAGATGTTTATACTTTGTCAAAGAGAAGGTTGTTGTTTGTTTTGTGTGACCTGACCACGTAAAGTTATCGCAATACACCAACTCTTAAAACATTTGACTGAAGACCTTGAGTCTTTATATTCCTACTTGTATCGGCACGATAACAACAACACAAACTTCAACTTAACTTAGCTTGCGCTGCCTGTAATTTTTCGTATGTACACACAACGTTTCCGTTTTGCACTGCTCTGACACAACAACTGCGATATTTACTGGTCAACTCTACTCTGTATTGTACACATTGTCTGCAGACTCAGCATTACGGAGAGTTCTCACTGATGTAAACAAAGACTCGGACTTCTTCTTGTCATGGGTTAAGGAACGGCAGTTATCATAAGAACTTTTTTATAAAGTTAATGGTACACACTAACTGTTAAGGTATTATAAAATACAGTTTTGTTAATGACGCTAACGCTGAAAGTATTACAAATTACCAAGAATATACATAACTGTCATTATCTTACATATAAGATCAAGGGGGCCGAGCTTCTATCTGAGCACTGAATAAACATAACAGATGAAGTACGACAAGCGAACGCTAGTACACGTCTGGTGATTTAGTTAGTTGAGGTTTAGGTTCTAATAACAGAGCATGGCGCCTATCAACTGTTGAAAAACAAAAGTATAAACCTGTTAATAAGTGATGGACTGTGGTACGTGTTAGTGTCAACTGTTTGTACACTTCATGTACATATCTCAATTTATATGTAGAGTAATGAACTGGGTTATTACATAGACAACGGAAATGTCGTTAAAATCATAATTTGTGTCAACTTATCTTATTATGTCGTTTACATTATCCGAGATATTCGTTACTCATTGATTAAATCCTACAACTCTTCTCCATCAATAAAATATCAAGCTTACTGCTGTATTTCTCTTGATCTTATGTTAATCATGTGTAATAGTAAAAACAGCAAACAGCGATCTCTTGTTAAAAAGAAATGTGTAATGACGCTACTTCTATAAACGGTTTAGTCTTTGTAGAAGATTAGTTTGAGAAAGTAATGTAAATACAACATATTAACTTACCAGAATAAATATATACCATCATACAAGAAACCTACTTCCAATTAAATTCGCTGCTCACCAGCAAATACCATTTAATCAACCTCGTCTTTCACTCCATAGATGGCTCCACTGGTAACATCTTGTAGCGTAGCAGGATATCTGTAGTTATTTATAAAGCTTTAATATAGTTTCCAAGTAGGTTCTTCAAATATGACTTAGATGTAATTGTTGCTTAATTAAATGAACATAACCTGTAGCTGTAATATATGTTATAGGATATCGAACGAATAAATAATTGTACAGGAGAAAGGATATCTTCCAAAGAATATTTATATTCACAAGTTTTGCAAGCTTTTCCGACGCGACTTCTCCTCGAGACTTCGAAGAGACAACATCGACACATAGAGAAGCTCTGGAGTGGACATGCCTGGACAACAGCAACCAGCCACCAGCTAGCTGCAGCTTCGACAGCTTCGTGTCTGCTAGCCTGCAGAAGCAGCATCATTGTGCCAGCCTGAGCTACAAACAAAGTGATTGGGCAGAGTATCAAGGCTGTAGCCAACAGTCCTAGTAACTGGTTTCTAGGCGCCCTTACCGGTAGGCCCTCTGATACTCGGGCTTATTGCACCCTACACTTGTTCTTTCTCTATTTCTAATTTTTCCTCTATCTATTAGATTTAAGATTCCCCGAGACATTTCCCTAGTAAGAGGGCGTAGCCCTGCTGCTCCCCCACTGGCCAATACTGCCCTCTTATTGGTAGGTGTATTGTGGGCCGCTATTGGTCGTCCTGCACGACGACATGGAGGAAGATGAAGTCACTTCTGTTTCCGAAGCTCTTGACCAATTTTTGCCTGCTCCAGAAAATGATAATGAGGCTTCCGATGAGCCGGAATGCCTCCTCTACTATGTTAAGGGAGGGGACTTTCGCTATTTCATGGACAGCGAAACAATAGTTGGTCCTCTCATGCCCTTAATAAAGGAGATGTAAGGATACCCACTCTGGAGAAGAAGGCCAGACAAAAATTCCTGGAACTGGCTGACCGGGAATTACACAACACCATAGCAAATGCTAAACCAGAAGACACTCTGAATGCATTTCAACTTTACTCTGCAAACAGAGTGCGTGTAGAAGATATAGCTCATATCTTGCTTCTCAATGAGAAGTTTACGTCTACTCCAAAACAGGGAGCCACACTTAATAAGCCACGTGGTAAAGCTATCAAGCATCCACATCAACCCGAACCTATACCAACTACAAACAGTTACAATGGATTACCCATGGTAACCGATGAGGAGGCACCTACGGTGCCCATAAATAAACGGAGATGCACAGAACCTGCTGCCTTCTTACACAACAACACCCCAGCAGCAGCTGCAGCTCCAACCACTTCTGCTGCAAATTCAGGAGTTCCACCAGCACAGGGTAATGTTGTAGCCCGTTCAGCAAAGGCCACACCAATCTTTTTAAGAGACCCGAGTAAGGCTAGGGATCTCACAGCTCATCTAAACGCAAAAATACCCAAATCTAAAATACTCAGTCCGCAACATGAGCGGCAATGTTGCTTTCCTACCGGAGTCATCTGACGACCATCGTCTCCTCCGGAAAGTGCTCACTGAAAGCAACACACAATTCCTGACTACTCTACTGCCAGAAGAGAAACTTCTGTATGTAACCATAAAAGACCTGCCCATGTACATCACCGAGGCAGACGTCTCTGAAAAACTAAAGGAGCTGCAGTACCCAGTGGAGAGAGTTGGGCAGCTACGCTCTAATCGTAGCCAAACCCCGCACCAGCAGATATACAAGGAGACGAGGATGTCCAACGCCACCATCCGAGTTGAATCCTATCGCCCACCAGCTAAGACTCTGCAATGCACAAACTGTCAGCAATTCATACATAGTGCTGCAGGTTGCCGTTTGGAGCCCGTGTGTTCTTTCTGCGGTGAGCCGGGGCATAAAAGAGCAGATTGCCGAAAGTTAGGAGTAACTGGAGCTAAACCAACCTGTAACAATTGCGGCGGCGATCATTCTTGCCGATATGCCAAATGCCCTGTTTGGCAAGAAGCTCGAGTTGAAATGCAGCTCAATAAAAATGGACAACGCACCAGATTTGACGCAGCTCCAAAGGTACCTAATCCTATGGGTCTCCCTAAGGAGGCTTTTAAGGGTACCCGATATCCTGGTCTGCCACCACCTACCAGGATTCAGTACACGAGCTATGCTGCAGCTCTTCAGGCCACCGTCGCTCCCAGCAAGACTGCTACTACCGCAGCAACCACAATCTCTGGAAACTCGCCTCCGGTAGTCACCAAACAACAGAAGTCTGCAAACACATTGCCTAAAGCAAACCCACCATCCCAGCCACTGAAGGCAGCAAGTAACACTGCACCCAACACAGCTTACAGGAACATTACAACTGCTAGTTCCAAACCAAAACCCTTTACTGGGACCCGCCAACTGGCTCAACAACGTCTGCCAGCGCACCACTCTATTCCAAATTCCATGCCCTCATCATCTCTAAATCCGTCCATCCCAGATGCACAATTCCTAAAACTTATGGATAAAATCTCAGTACACTTACAACCTGACTTCGCAGTAGCGTTGGCTGCAGCATTAGCCCAGCGACCTGCGAACATCCCTTCTGCAACCATCCTTGTTCACACCGTTTATACCTTTTTGGCTAATTTTGGCGGACAGCAATAAAATAACTGCCAACATCCTCAGTTTAAGGATTTGCTCCTGGAATGCCAGCGGGTTGAGGAACAAATTAAAGGAAACAGCAAACTTCATTGCAGTGAACAAGGTGCAAGTGCTTATGGTGCAGGAAGCACATCTAGCCAGTCACCAGAAGGCCTCTATCCCTGGTATGACCTGTTATAGGTCTGATCGCGCAGATGGATATGGTGGAACTGCTATATTCATTAGCCACAATATTCAACAGCACAGGCTACACTTGCCACCTTCCAATCTTCTGTAAGCTACAGGAATACAAGTGGCCACAAACAAAGGCCCCCTCAACCTGTTTTCCATCTACATTCCACCTAGCAGACCTTTTAATGCAAAGGAACTGGACACCATCTTCTCTGCAGGCTCACCTACCATAGCTTTGGGTGATTACAATGCAAAGAGCCCCCTGTGGAACTCTACCATCCGTAATCACAGGGGTTCTGCAATTGAGTACTACGTCGAAAAGCACAATCTTGCTGTACTTGCTCCCTCATCACCCACAATATCCTATGGAGACCGCCGTCCGCCAGATTGGCTGGACTTCGCAATATTGCAAAACATCCGCGGCCACCCCAAAGTCATGTCAATCCCTGAACTCTCTTCAGATCATTAGCCACTCCTGTTCCTCTATCAGGGTCGGGCTACTCCTAAGGCCCCCCTATCTCACCTAATCCAAGACACACAAACTGGAGTAAGTACACTGAACTAATGGCCTTGCAGCCTGATGAGGTTCTACCTTGTAATACCTTTGAAGAAGCTGAACAACTGGCCACTAACATCACAAGCACAATGACAGCTATCATGGACCAAGCCACTCCACCACGGCGCACTACATTTAGCTACAGGAAACCTCTCCCGTATGAACTAAGGCGTCTTATTGCCGATAAAAACAAGGCAAGACGACGCTTTCAGCTTACACGCAACCCTATTCACAAACGCGAATGGAACCGGTTGCAACATCTAGTAAAACTAGAATTACTCGAACACAGTAACGCTGAATGGGAGAGGCGTTTGTGTTCTCTTGATGTAGAAGACAGATCTTTATGGAGAATGTCAAAGGCACTTCTAGGGATCCCTAAATCTGATCCGCCTCTTACTGATGGCAGGAGAGTTACTACTTCAGTAAGAGATAAAGTGGAAATCATGGCAGAACATCTTGCCTCCTCATTCCACCCTGCAGAATATGTTGATCAAGAGATTTCAGATGAAATTACAGCGTCTGTAAGGCAGTATCTCAGCACACCGCATTTATTAGATGATGTGAAGCCAACAAGTGTAGCTGAAGTGATGAACATAATCAACTCTGTGCGTCCATACAAAGCAGCAGGTGTCGACAACGTACCCTACGCTGCCTTCAAAGCTCTACCTCACTCATGGATCTTACTACTAGTGCATCTATTTAACAGCCTACTAGTATTAGCCTACTTCCCTGTAGCTTGGCGGCATGCTAAAATCATCACCCTCCCGAAGCCTGGCAAAGACTCACAACAAGTATGCAGTCATAGACCCATCAGTCTCCTTCCTACGATAAGCAAGCTCTACGAAAAGGTACTCCAACTACGCCTTGAAAACTTGCTAGACCAACATAATGTCCTGCGTCCTGAACAATTTGGATGTCGACGGCAACACTCCACCACGCATCAACTTTTGCGCATCGTGGATAAGGTGGTTAAAGGTTTTAACAACCGTCACTATGTTGTAGCCCTTTTCCTAGACATCTCCAAAGCCTTCGACACTGTGTGGCATGAAGGTCTCCTCCATCGCCTTATACATTACAATATCCCGTCTCACCTTATTCACACACTTCATCATTATCTCAAAAACCGCACCTTCGTTGTATCAAACGACAACATCCTCTCTCATACCTACTTCATAAATGCAGGGGTACCTCAAGGTAGTGTCCTTGGTCCTCTGCTCTTCCGCACTTACATAAACACCCTTCCAACCTTAAGGGGCTGCAACCTATACTTATTTGCTGATGATACAGCCATCACAGTAGCATCTAAGCGCCACGAAAATGCAGTGCAGCGAGCTCAAATCTTCGCAAACATGCTACACGTCTGGTTCGCCACCTGGCGGTTGAAACTAAACGCCACCAAATCCCAAGCCGTCACCTTCACTAGAAGACCCGTTCAAGACGTTCAAAATCTGCATTTAGCAGGAGCGGACATTCCTTGGTCCACACATGCCAGCTAGCTAGGTGTAGTTTTGGACATGCATCTGACATGGAAGGAGCATATAACAACCGTGGCAAACAGAATAAACAGAAGGATGGCCATGCTCTATCCCCTGTACAACAAAAAATCAGCTATGACGCTTAGCAACAAACTTTTGCTACTTAAGCAGGTACTCAGACCTGCAATCACTTACGCCTGCCAAGTCTGGGGTGCAGCGGCCAAATCCCATCACTACAAACTACAGATTCTCCAAAACCGTTACCTTCGGTCAGCAGTTGCTGCCGATTGGTACATCCCAAATGAAAATATCCATTCTGATCTTTCCTTCCCAAAACTTTTTGACTACATATTGCAACTATCCCACGCCTTCTATGCAAAATTACCTTCCAGTTTCAATAACCTTATCCGAGGTCTCGGGGAATATGATCTTGATCCTGGAGAAAGAGACAAGCGTCCCAGACTTATCCTTGGAACTCAATAACTTCAAGTCCCTTTCCCATAAATCAAACACCCTTACTCTTACACTAATCTCAACTTTAATCGCCACCATCTAACCACCATCCCTTATTAATACCCACCACCATGCCAGTAAGGGACCTAGTCCCGGTATGGCAAGAGTCGAAGGGCCCTCCTTCGCGGAGGAGGATAACCCTTCAACGACCCCACGGCGTGTCTCTTTTCCCACGCACTCGACACTTCTCGCCGAGATTCCGACGAGTGAACACGTCTTTGAGACTTCAAACTGCAAGCATCTTTGTGCTGCCGCTTCGTAGAAGAACCGAAGAGCCCTACTACCCTTTTGAAGGTTAGAACAAGGGACCCGAGCCTGCTAGAGCTGCAGTTAGCTACGTGACTGGGTAGAATCACAAGGCTGAAGCCAACAGTCCTCGTGACTGGCCTTTAGGCGCCCGAAAGGGTAGGCCCTCTGTGATTCGGGCTTCTTAGCGCCCATCACTTGCTCTTTCCTTCTATATTCTCTTTTTCTTCTATATCTATCAGACTTCAGCATAGGGCAAGCCCTTGCTGTCCCCGACTGACTGACGAAGACACATTCTATTGGAGGTTGTATAACGTGCTGTGATTGGATGATCCTAACCAATCACAATACAAGTAGCAATGGAGGAAGAAGAAACGGCTTCTGTTTCTGAAGTATTGGACCAGTTAATGTAACAAGAAAATGTTAATACAGAGGTTTCGGCAGAGCTAGAATGCCTGCAATACCACATAAATGGAGGCGACTATCGCGAGTTTATGAACCAGCCAATAGTTGTCGGCCCCCTCATGACATTTTCTCGCGGAGACGAAAGAATCTTGTCCATGGAAAAGAAGGCAAGAATACAATTCCTTCAACTTGCAGATCAGCAAGTATACAGCACCATCGCTGAAGCAAACCAGGAAGTAACCATGAATGCCTTCCGTCTCTACTCTGCACACCGTGCTAGGGTAGAAGCAATCTCAAACTATCTTCTCCTAAGTGAGAAATACAAGACAAATCCCGAACAATGGGAAGTGAGCCCTGTCAAGCAAAGAGCTAAAGCTCCAAAGCACGCGCTCCAGCCAGAACCACTGCCCACATCAAATAAATTCAATGGGCTACCATCAGTTAATGATGATGAAGCACCAAAAGCTTCACAAAGCAAAATAAGGTCCTCTGAAGTGAGATCAACCTAGCAAACAAATAAGCCTGCCCCTTCTGCATCACTAGGTACAGCCACACCCACGCACACACAAGCAGCACAAGTTCCGCTACCACAGCAAAGTCCTGCAGCAAGGTCGCAGCGGACAACACCCATTTTCTTACGCGACCCTGCAAAAGCAAGAGACTTAACAACAATGTTAAAATCCTCATATCCTAACATTAGGTACAACATTAGGAATATGAGTGGTACTATTGCCTTCTTGCCGGAAACACCAGACGATCATAGGCAAATACGCAAGATATTGTCTGACAGTACGGTGCAGTACCTTTCGACTTTACTGCCAGAAGAAAAATTAATGTACGTTACATTTAAAGATCTGCCAATGTACATACAGGAAGCAGACGTCACCTCTAAACTCCAAGAACTGGGGTATCCAGTTGAACGTGTTGGCCAATTACGGTGCAACAGAATTGAACCCCCAAAGCTACTTCCTCACTTCAGGGTAGCATTACGGAAAGTGGGCAACGCCACCAACATATACAAGAAGACTCGCATGTTCAATGCAGTTATACGCGTTGAAGCATACCGTCCACAAGCCAGACCACTGCAGTGTACAAATTGTCAGCAGTTCACTCATAGTGCTGCTGGCTGCAAGTTAGAGCCCGCCTGCTCCTATTGTGGTGAGCCTGGACACCAACGTAAAGACTGAAAATTACCAGGAGTAGCAGGTTCCAAGCCAACTTTTTATAATTGTGGAGGCCCACATTCATGCAGATATGCTAAATGCCCAGTCTGGCAAGAGGCAAGAATAGAAATGCTGTTGAACAAGAATGGGCAAAGAACAAGGTTTGATGCTGCACCAAAAGCACCCAATTCCCTAGGACTTCCCAAGGAGGCCTTTAAGGGCACCCGATACCCAGGATTGCCACCAGTTACCAGGATACAACATACTCCCTATGCGGAGGCAGTAAAAGCCACTCAACAGCACAGTGCCAGTGAATCTGTCCAGACACCTGATGCACCGACATCTATACCAGCCCAAACTAACAATCAAAGAAACCAACAGGCCCAACCGAACAGGTCAGCAAAGTTGGAACACAATCCCACCAAAATTGCTGCAACTACCTCTAGCATGTAGTACATCTGTCAGCCGCAATGTAACAGCACAGCGTCCAAATGTAAACAATACTAGAGCGAGACAAGCAACGCAACACCAGCTGACCCACCCGAAATTAAACACATCCAAACCTCAAAACACACAACTACCCAAACCCACCATCCCTGATGCTCAATTTCTAAACTTAATGAGCAGGATACCTATTGAGTACCAGGAAGATTTCGCAGCGGTTTTAGCTGAAGCTTTAGTCCAACGACCGCAAAATATCCCCCCGGAAATGATCCTGGTACACACAGTATTTGTCTTTATGGGACGCTATGGCAGGCATGAATAATAGCCTAGTTGATATCCTCAACCTCAAGATATGTTCATGGAACGCCAACGGCCTCCTGAACAAGACAAAATGAGGTTAAAAATTTCATTGCAGCCAATAACATCCAAATTCTGCTAGTGTAAGAAACCCACTTAACTGGTACTCAGAAATGCACAATACCTGGTATGATTTCTCATCCTTCCGACCGCGTAGATGGATAGGGTGGTACAGCCATCTACATTAACCGCAATCTCCAGCATCACAGAATACATATGGCAGCTACTGTTGCTTTAGAAGCCACGGGTATCCAACTACCCATTAATAGAGGACCCATTAACATCTTCTCCCTCTACATTCCACCAGGCACACATATAAAACACATCGAGCTGGATGCAGTATTCTCAGGTGGCACACCAACAATAGCAATGGGCGACTTGAACGCTAAAAGCCCAATGTGGAACTCATCAATTAGGACACATAGAGGAGCGGTGTTGGAACGATACCTGGAACGGCAAAATCTTGCTGTATTAGTCCCATCATCCCCTACCATTACCTACGGGGATCGTAGACCACCTGATTGGTTAGATATTGCTATCCTCCAAAACATCCGCGGTCATCCCAGAATCTTCTCCACTCCTGAACCCTCTTCCGACCATTACCCCTTACTGTTTATTTACCAAGCACGGACAATAGCCAAAGCACCACCACGCAAGCATAATCCTCGCCAAACCAATTGGAAGAAGTTCTCAGAACTTATGTCATCCATAAAAATTGAGACTCCTCCTTGCAACAGTATGGTAGAAGCTGAAAACCTTGCCACTACCATCACATCCAAAATGGCACAAGCTATGGTAGACGCCACTCCAAGGCGCAAATTCTGCAATCCACAGAAGCCACTACCTCTACAGCTACGTCAACTTATAGCTGAGAAAAATAAAGCCAGGCGACGGTTCCAGATAACACGAGATCCCTTACATAAAAGGGAATGGAACCGGTTGCAGCACATTGTTAAACTTGAGCTTACTGACTTCTCTAACGAAGAATGGGAACGTCGACTGAGTACACTTGATCCCCAAGACTCATCATTATGGCGAATGTCAAAGGCGCTGCTCCGTATACCTTCCTCAGATCCACCATTAACTGACGGAAGAAGAATGGCACAGTCGACAAGAGAAAAGGTGGAATTCATGGCTGAATATTTAGCCTCTACCTTTCAGCCAGCCGACTCACAATCAGGATCTCACAGATGAAGTTGAGACAACAGTCCAAAATTTCCTCGTTATACCGTACAGTGAGGATGATATCCAGTTGACTACGGCTGCTGAAGTCAGCAGTATATTAGATAAGGTGCGCCCTTATAAAGCAGCTGGGTTAGACAATTTGCCATATGCCAACTTTAAATCTCTCCCGGCAGCCTTGCTGGAACTATTGGTACATCTGTTTAACAGTCTGCTTAAGCTGGCATATTTCCCGTCTTCATGGAAACACGCTAAGATAATTACACTACCAAAGCCAGGAAAAGACCCAAAATACATCGACAGCCACAGACCAATTAGCTTGTTGCCGGCCATCAGCAAAATTTTTGAAAAAGTACTGCAGTCCCGACTTCAACATGTCCTTGACCAACACAATGTGCTAAGACCAGAACAGTTTGGTTTTCGCCGCCAGCATTCCACTACCCATCAACTTCTTCGGCTGGTAGATGAAGTCATACGGGGATTCAACAATCGCTACTATGTTACAGCCCTCTTCTTAGATATTTCCCGGGCATTTGACTCAGTGTGGCATGATGGCCTTCTGCATCGCCTCATCCAATACAACCTACCATCTTATCTGATTCACCTAATGTACACTTACCTAAAAGACCGTTCCTTCGTCTTTGCCAGGGAAGACATAATCTCCCAAACATACAACATTAGAGCTGGTGTACCACAAGGCAGCGTTCTTGGTCCCATCCTCTTCCTCACATACATAAATACACTTCCTTCACTACTAGGCTGTAACCTATATTTATTTGCCGATGATACGCCCCTCACAACATCATCCAAAAGACATTGTATCGCAGTCCAGAGAGCACAACGCTACGCAGACATGCTAACTGTCTGGTTTATTACCTGGCGCCTGAGGATTAATGCCACCAAATCACAGGCTGTGACATTCACGCGACGTGCACTACAAGACGGACCAAACCTCCGCTTGGCAGGAGCAGAAATACATTGGTCCACGGAGGCCAATTACTTAGGTGTCACACTGGACTGGCGTTTAATATAGAAGAGCTATATTGACAATTTAGCCAACCGAATATCCAGGAGAATGGCAATGCTCTACGCTCTGTATAACAAAAAATCGCCCATGACTCTCAGCAATAAGTTGCTCATATACAAACAAATCCTTCGACCTGCACTGACGTATGCTTGCTCAGTATGGGGAGCTGCAGCAAAGACCCATCTCCACAAGCTACAAGTTCTGCAGAACAGATACCTCCGCACAGCAACCGCAGCCGAATGGTTCATACCTAATGACAATATTCACAATGACCTATCTTTCCCCAAAATCACTGACTACATACTACAAATTTCCCAAAACTTCTACAAAAACCTACCAAACAGATTTAATGAACTGATTAGAGGCCTCGGGGAATACGATATTGACCCTGGGGAAACGTACAAACGCCCAAGACTATTACTAACAGCACCGTAACTCCAAGACCATTATGACAAACAGCATTATTTAATACTTAACAATCCCAACGACTAAATCCATCGACTAATCATTACCTACTTAACCATTAATCATTACCTATTTATCTCCACCATCTACCCACCGCCATTTCTTCAAAACTCACCACCAAGCCAGTAAGGGGCAAGGTCCCGATATGGCAAGATGTCGAGGGTCCCTCTTCTGAGGAGGAGGTTCTTCCCTCAACGACACCACTGTGCTTGTGCTTGCTTTTCCCGCGATTCTATGTTAATTCCAAACTGTTTTATGCGTTTTTGTTGGAACCTTCACGATATCATTTACTTTGGAAGTTCATCTCACAAATGTAAGTGAGGTTTAGAGATTTAACACAGCGGACGTGTGTCAGAGCGTTTTCAAAATATCTGTTTAGGAGCAGAACGTTTATCAATGGTTTGTTGTAATAATTCTAATAATTTACTATGTTTAGACATTCTCATTGTCGCTCTTATACTGTCATATTCATTTAATGTTAACAATTTCAGTCACATTACTTTCTCCACTCATAATTAAACAAATTATTATTACAAGATTTTATTTATCCATTTAGCTAATGTTAAATGACAGGAATATTTGCTAAATTAACTATACTTAGTTGTTGCCTTAGTTGTTAGGATCTCTATAGTCAGCTGTACTGACACGAAGACATTTGTATTAGGGAATGCGACTGTCAAATGTTTCAACAGCTCGTCGCTCTGATATTCCATTCTATTTGCAAGTCCAAGACAAAAATAAATAACTACATCTCATTTAAGAAACGATTACTGTTGGCAAGTTAAAACTAATAACATGGAATATCTCGGAAATTGTTCACTCTACGTGCAATATTAAATTGACTGTAATTGTATGTTATAACAAGAGATTTTGGTAGAACAAGATTTTATAATTTTGGCTATTAAGTCATAACTACAGTAACAATTTAAAATTTGTACAAGGAATTTAAAAGATATCAGTTTATTTTATATTGATTAGTTTAGTGAAGCACGAGCAGTTACTGATGTAAATATTACTACAGTTCGAGTAATGATTAGATTAGATCGACTGCCAGTGTTACATTAGGAACTGACATTTTACATCTACAACTAAATGTGGTAAACTTTGTTGACATAAACTGAATCTCTATTAAAAATAACAACATATTGAACATTGGTAGAGAAAACCTTCATGTGAATATGACGTCATGACAACGCCTCGTCACATACAACAAAACTAACATCTGAATATCGGGATGTCATCCACGTAACTTTTACCAAAACCAAGTGTATCCATATAGGAGAATAAATCGTCAGATATTTACAGAGACTTTTGTAAAACCTTAGTTTAAGTAAACATTCCATTTTTGGACACTGCAGAACCTAATTCTAGAACAAGATTTTGGACGTTCTATCACAGACTCTGTCACAATGTTAGGACAACTCCATTAGCAAGATATGAAGTAAAAGTACACGGGGAGAAGATTTTGGTATCCATTAACGAAACAAGTGAAGTAGAACATCGTTATAAGAATAAAGTAATAATTGATATATTGGAGACGGACGGATTTTTCAAATGCAAGACACTAAAGCATTCCCTTTAATTTTTAAAATTTTGTATAAATATGTCGATAACATTCTTGCAATTGTTGCTGAAAAACTCATAAAAGTTGCTTTAAAATTACTTAATCTGCAAGATAAAGCAATAAAATTCACATCGGAAACAGAAATTAATGGATTTCTTCCTTTTCTAGACCTAATGATAATAAGAAATAATAATAAATTACATTTTGGTTTTTATAGGAAATCTAGTCATATTGATAATTAAATAAAAAACAAACATTTAAACCGTTCTCCACATAAATTTGCTGTTTTCAATTGTTTGATTTATAGTTTCATAAATATACCCATGAATAAAGAAGAATTTAATAAAGAATATAAACATATTACTAATACTGCTTTACTTAATGGTTTTAATAAAAAATATACATAAAAAAATTGAAAAATTCAAATATCAAACACGTCTTAAGGACATTTCTACTCTTAAAAAATAAAAAAATTAAATAAAAAAATAAGAAGATACTCTTAAAAATTAAAAGAGGATTATAATTTTAAAAAAATTACTTACAGTTTTGGATTAATAAACATTTTCAAAAAACAATTAAAAAGTTTGGTATATCTTAAGTTCCTCAAAATATAAATATACGAGGGTGGTTCCAAAAGTAATGCCTCCTATTTTTTATTCTTTTAATTGCCAAGAAAATTAAATCCAATTTACAAAGCTCGGAAACTACAACATTGACGATTAATTTGTCTCTATTCAATATAACCTCCGTCCTTTTCTACAGTTTTGGTCCACCTTTTAACTAGGGCATGTATTCCAGTGTGGTAAAGCACACAGTCTTGCTTCTTAAGTCATTGACACACGGACGTTTTCACAGCCTCCTCATCTTCAAAATGAATCCCACGACAAGCTTCCTTTAGTGGCCCGAACAGATTAAAGTCTGGTGGTGCCAGGCCACAGCTGTAAGACTTGCCATCCCAATTTCTCAATTTCTGCAGTGATGTGGCGTCTGGTGTGTGGTCTTGCATTGTCATGCAAAAGAAGAACGTCCGCCATAGTCTTTTTGGGCGATCTCGGCGAAGACGTGCTTTCAGCTTTTTGAGAGTTCTGACGTATTGGACAGAATTTATTGTACATCCCTGCTCCAAAAAATCAATCATAAGCACACCCTCTGCATCCCAAAACACTGTCACCATAACTTTCCCTGAC
The DNA here is from genome assembly GCA_030765055.1 of Mantis religiosa. Taxonomy (NCBI): domain Eukaryota; kingdom Metazoa; phylum Arthropoda; class Insecta; order Mantodea; family Mantidae; genus Mantis; species Mantis religiosa. Next base: position 72,107,103 of record CM060952.1, read on the forward strand.
GACCACTGAGTTTTGTTTTTTCTTCGGTGACGTTGTGTGATGCCATTCCATTGACTGCCTCTTTGATTCAGGTTCAATACAATGAACCCACGTTTCGTCTCCAGAAACAATTTTTTTTTCTCCAGAAACTCACCTCCCTCCAAATTGCAGCGCTGCAAGTGTTCGGAGGCTATTGTTTTCCTTGTTTCTTTCTTTTGGGTAGTTAACATTCTTGGTACCCAACGTGAACAAAATTTTGAGTAACCCAGTTGTTGAATAATCGTCATCACACTGCCTTTACTGAGGGACAGCAACAACTAATAATAAAAACTGAATAACCAAACTTGTGTAGTTAATGTATATTAGTGACGATGTAACAATTGATAAGGAGGACATGTACTTACCGTACACGGGAGGAGTAGATCAATGAGTATAATTTACATGCTTTGTAAGAGTTCGGGATTTTCCTATTTGGTTTATTTCTACAAAAGTTTGGGTAACAGTAACACTTAATAAGAATATTTACTAAACTAAAGAAAGGTACATAGGTGACTACAGCGACCTGCCCCTCACCCGCTGCAGATACATACGTCTACACCCGACAGAGAGAGAGAGAGAGAGAGAGAGAGAGAGAGAGAGAGAGAGAGAGAGAGAGAGAGAGAGAGAGAGAGAGAGAGAGAGAGAGAGAGAGAGAGAGAGAGAGAACCCGGTTTACACAAAGTTATTATCCAACGAGGGAAAGAGTAGGGTAGTGACGTCACACGTACTCTTGCAATCAAATGATCTACTATAGTGTTAGTCATTATAGTCATTTGTGACGATACATTACGTTTACCCCGGTTAAAAAGAAGTACATGAACCATCTTGTGAAAATAAATTGTTCAGTAGTAAGTACTGGAACTGCGATTGTAGGTGCAAGTAACAAGCACAGTTCAAAATGTGCACTCAGTAATATAAGATACAAGTTCCAACAAAAGTGATACAAGCTCCAGGTGTATATGATTATCCGTATGAAAATTTGCAGTGAAAGACATTTAGATATATTTAATTTAGCAGTATCCTTTTCTGACACATAATCGTTTGTTCCTTCGATACTCTCTCGTATATTCTGTAACTACTACTTATTGCCAGGTTTCTAAAGAGCGATTACATTTAAAGTGTATCTAAAAAGTAAAATTACAACGTTCTATGGTACTTTGAAAATAAACATTGGCATTTTTCACCACGATAATTACAGGTGCTGCCATCTCTGTACTGCTGAGCGAAGTAAATGTCTAGACCTTATGTATAACTTGCCAGCCAAAATGTCTCTCCTAGACACATTCAATTGAACCAAACATATCTGTTATGACGTTAGCAGCTCCTAGAATTTAATGATGACTCATAAGACACATTCTCGTCCTTATGGAGTATGTATTGTTGTTATGTATTAATACAGATAATCTTACTTCACTTAAAAAGTCTACATCACAATAAAGCACTCAGCTATGTCTGAGATGGCCATTACTTATTATTGGTTTGGATTTTAAATACTTACACTTTTTGTTTATTCTATCATGTACATAGCAGGTACAAAAGGTATTGCATTCCACCCAGAAATTAGATACCAAGCTTTAATTGGTATTATAAGTTTTAAGTCACTTTGATGTCATAACATCCATTTAGTTAAGAAGGTAATGTCACGTTTGTGAGTCCATCAACAGCTGAACTCAAAGGTCCACATTGGTACTGCAGCATCCAAACAGAGACACGAAGATAAAGTGTAAAGTCCCGCTACACGTAATAACTTATAACTTGAGACTGTTTAATTGTGGTTCTTTTTGGGCAATTTCAAATCTATAACTTGTAATTAATTTGAAACATCTGAGCATCGCTTATGTCTGCTGCATTCCGTATGCAATTGTTTTTAGAAACCGCTTCCTGTTAGAACAGCTGACTGTAAACATCCGCAATAAATACGAGGGCTGTTCAATAAAGAACGATCATAATTTTTTACGGTCATAGTTTTTCGTACTAAATTCAGTCTTACTATATTCTGTTAGCTTAATGTGAAACAAACACTCCTTAGTAGTTTCATCGTTGGTACTCCTGGTTCCCGCATGTGAGAACAGGCAAGTTCAGACATGCTCAGTATCGCATACCACTGCAATAGAGGTAACATGCATTTAAAGTTGATATTAGAGAAAGATCCGGAGTTTCTTTCAAACGAAATCACTGCTGATGAAACTTGGCTACATCATTTCGATCCTGAGAGGAAACAGCAAAGCTCAGTGTGAAAATCTCCATCATCACCAACCCCCCCCCCCCCAAAAATCAAAAGTGGTTGCCCCTGCTCGGAAAGTTAAGGTCATCTCATTCTTTGATATTCATGGAATGGTTTATCAGCATTTTTTACCTGCACACACATCAGTAACTGGACAATACTACAGGGATTTCCTGAAAACATTGCGAGTCCATACATCACATTCAGGGGAGAGACTATTTTGAGAAGGACCATTAATATTATGAGGATGGGAAAAGGTACTTTGTTAAAAAGAAATTGTGATCATCCTTCATTTAACAGCCCCCGTATGTATGTGTTTTTGAAATCAGTTGAGTTGTATGCAATAAATACAATCAGAGTAATAAAGGAAACAAACAAGTTTAGTTAATTTCAGAAAATGTACCTGTAATTTGTTTAATTACAGTGGAGAAAGTAATGAAGTGAAACTCGCTAGATTAAATAAATATCAGAGAATATAAGCGACGAGGAGAATGTCAAACCATAGAACACTAATTATTGCTACAAGCTCTTCATAAACTTGCTGCTACCAAACGAGAGATATTTTGGAAATGCTCTCACACAGCACTACTGTGTTAAAGCTGAATACCTCACATACATCTGTGATATGTGGAAACTACTTTCAAAATATTTGCTGTTTATAATTGTATGCAAGCTTCAACAAATGTATAGTTAGAACAAAATGTAACAAATAACCACGGGACAAGTTTATAATACGCCAGCATATATATTTGCTTCGGAAAACCTTCTTTCTCATGTGAACTTATTTATTCGTTCATTATTCTCCTGGCAAGTGTTACAGCTACTTTCTATTCACATAGAATTAAACAACAATTAAATCTAGTCTATATTTAGAGAACGTAATTACAAATCATTGTAAATCTGCATAACTAACTACCTAGATTCATCTACTATACACGATATTACAGGTATAGCCATCTATGGACAGGGAGACGAAGTTGGTAAAATGATACATCCTGGTGAGTAATGAATATAATTGAAGGACCATCGCTTGTGTTATGATATGTATTTATAATGCTAAGTTAAAATATTATTCTCAGATTACTTGCTCAACCCACTCTTCTAAAGGGACTAAACTGTTTACAGAAGTAATGTCATTACACATTTCGTTGTATATACAACAGAGATACGAGACACTCAGAAGGTGTAAGAAGTAGCTGGCTGTAAGTATTAATTTCAAAATGAAACTTGACTCACAAATAAAGCAGTTGTAGCCAACTTGTTTATCAGAAGACTAACTTTATATAAACCTCATAATGGAAAAGACTTAAGCACTCATATGTGTGCAACAGTCTACAACAATATCGCTATATTGCCCCAGAACGCCGACTACAGCCATGCCGGCTGTTCCACATATCTTGTGGTCAATAGTTTTAGTATCGTTCTATTCTTTCTCTTTTTTCCCTTATGAAAATTCCAGAAGATAAAGAATGATTATTTTCATTTCCATTCATTGACAGCTTTTGTCTATTATAATAAACAGTCGAATAAATGTGTTGAGGTCTCTACAACATGTACAGAAGTTATAATTATAAAATAGAAGTATTTATAAGCAGTGGAGCTTTATCAATAAAATCTTATTAAGCCATTTGTGAAACTATAAAAACACTTTAGCTCCACTTACGTTTAAAATTAGTTCATCTTTCAAGGACCACGCGTCTTATTGGCTGATTTATATATAAGTTATTTGGAAACATGGGTGACAAAAGCATTTCCACATATTTATAAAGAATGGTTACGTTATGTTGATGATATATTCGCCATAGTTCCAGAAAATTAGCACAGGATACGTTAAAACTATTGAATTTACAAGATCAATCTATAAAATATACTATTGAAACAGAAAAAGATGGCTGGTTACCGTTTTTGGATCTAAAAATTATGAGAAAAAGAGATAAATTAGAATTTGGCATATATCGAAAATCAACAAATGTAGATAACTACATTAAAAACAACTCCAACCCAAAAGAACATCGATATGTAGTACTTCACAGTCTAATCCATAGGTTAGTGAACATTCCACTGACTATGGAAAAATATAACAAGGAAGTGGATCACATAAAATATGTTGTAAATATAAATGGCTTTGATCCAAAATTTATTACAAAAATGATAAACGAACATATAAGACGGAAAACCATCAGGGACATTAGTACGTTAAAAGCTGATGACTTAAAGAAACTATATTGTAAATTTACATATCATCCTAAGACTTTTAATAAATTTAAAAGCATTTTCCGTCATTCTCATCTATAACTAGCTGCACATAACAAATGCAGCACGAGAAATACACTAAATCACCCGCTCAATAACACAAGTCCGGCCAACAAATTATCAGCAATTTATAGTGTAATATGTGAGGATTGCCATGAAAGATATTATGGAAAAACAGAAAGAAACCTGCAAACAAGGATGAAAGAACACATAACATGTATTAAATACAAACAGAGAGATAAATCAGACATAGCCGATCATTTTTTGGTCAGAAAAAAAATCATAATATTTCTAAACAGATCAAACTTTTGGTACCAGCAAAAAAGTATTGGGAATTAACAGTTAGAGAAATTATACACATTTTTAAGAATATAAAGAGAGTCATGAATTTGGAAATACCAATAGTAGATGACGTCATTCAGCTCGTTGAACAGCGCCAGGGGAGGCAGGCGGTCAGCTGAAGAACTAGTCAAACATCAGCTGATGATGGGGACGCGTGGTCCTAATTTTAAATGTAAGTGGAGCTAAAGTGTTTTTATAGTTTGACAAGTGGTTTAAAAAGATTTTATTGTACAGAGGTTATTGTATTTCACCCAACAATTCGATATTGAGATTTCACTGAAAATACACGTTTTGAAGTCTATGCGAGTGAACGCGAAATCTGTTAATAACAGTCTTGACATGTAAGTTGTAACGAGAGTTTTTGTTTGAAATGATTTTTGTTTTCTTATCTGAATATTAGTGGGCCATAAAATGACAATATAACAAGAAAGCATGAACGGTTGCTAGGGAAAAGGAAATCAATAATCTTGCTTGATGTGAAAAGATGAAAAGTTTTTGGATAGAAGAAGAAAATCAATAATCTTAATAAGGAGATATGTGTTGAGTAATCTTGTTATTGATGATTTGTGCAGGAGTAAGGAGTTTTATGTAATTAATGGAATCCTTTTATTAAAGAAGTAAGAATTATTGACTAGGAAGGAAAGAAAGAGAGAAAGAAAGAAAGAAAGAAAGAAAGAAAGAGAAAGAATGACAGAAAGAAAGAAAGAAACAACGAAAGAGAGAAAGAAAGAAAGAAAGAAAGAAAGAAAGAAAGAAAGAAAGAAAGAAAGAAAGAAAGAAAGAAAGAAAGAAAGAAAGAAAGAAAGAAAGAAAGAAAGAAAGAAAGAAAGAAAGAGAGAAAGAACGAGAGAGAGAAAGAAAGAAAGAAAGAAAGAAAGAAAGAAAGAAAGAAAGAAAGAGAGAAAGAAGGAAAGAAGGAAGGAGGGAAAGAAAGAAAGAAAGAAAGAAAGAAAGAAAGAGAGAAAGAAAGAAAGAGAGAGAGAAAGACAGAAAGAAAAAAAGAAACAAAGAAAGAGAGAACGAAAGAAAGAGAGAGAAAGAACGAAATATAGAAAGAGAGAAAAAGAAAGAGAGAGAGAGAGAGAGAGAGAGAGAGAGAGAGAGAGAGAGAGAGAGAGAAAAAAAGAAGGAGGGATGTAAAGAAAGAAAGATAGAAAGAAAGGAGAGAGAGAGAAAGAAAGAAAAACGTGCTTTCAGCATTTTGAGAGTTCTGACGTACTGGACAGAATTTATTGTGCATCCGTGCTCCAAAAACTCAATCATGAGCACACCCTCTGCATACCAAAACACTGTCGCCATAACTTTCCCTCCCGACCGCTGAGTTTTGAATTTTTTTTTTTCTTCGGTGACGTTGTGTGATGCCATTCCATTCACCTGTGATTCAGGCTCAAAGAAATTTACCCACGTTTCGTCTCCAGGTACAATTTCTTTCCAAAAAACCCTCTCCCTCCAAATTGCAGCGCTGCAAGTGTTCGGAGGCTATTGTTTTCCTTGTTTCTTTGTTTTGGACGGTTAACATTCTTGGTACCCAACGTGAACAAACTTTTGAGTAACCCAGTTGTTGAATAATCGTCATCACACTGCCTTTACTGAGGGAGGTAACGCTACACAATTCACCTGTTGTTACCCGGCGATCATCACGAATGATATCATCGACTCGCTGAATGTTGCATGGAGTCACTGCCGCTTCGCTTTTCATCTGCCAATGGTGTTTGCCCTTCAGCTTCGTTACAGCGACGAACCCATCGTCTAACAGTGCTGACATCTACCGTTGCATCACCATAAACATTTTTTAGCCTTTCGTGAATGCGAATTTTCGTTTCATCTTCCGCAGTAAAAAATTCAATCACTGAACGCTATCTAATGCGAATGTCGATGTCAGCCATTTTGCAAGACAAACAGTGCTGCCACCTGTTAACTTAGCAAGTTACTACTGCAGTGGATTGGAGAAGAAGGTTTGATGAATTGGGCCAAATTCAAAATCTTCATATAACTCACTTATTTAAGGAAAAATATGGAGGCATTACTTTTTGACCCACCCTCGTACTTAGGGTACAAGAAGGAAACGACGTAATGCGCAACCAAATAGTAACCTGAAAATAAGATATTAATAAGTTATTGAGAAAATAAGTGATGAATTCTTAGTAAAATATACAAACGTATTAATTATTTATTTATTGAAATATTAAATGTACAATTGGACCTGTTAGCATTGGAAACGATTCAATTCTTTTAGTTTATTACATCTTGAGGACCCTGGGAAGCTGACGGGGACTTAGCCACTGTTTCGAGGAATTAGACGTTTCGGAAATATATCCATTTTTCATCACAAGTGACAATTCTCCTGACAAGTCTATTATCCACATGATTACGCATAAGCTGACATGCGATATTCACTTTACGTTCAGCTTGTTGGGGTGTCAGTTCATGAGGTACGGATCTGCAGTTTCTGTATGATATTCCAAGTGTCTTAATGTAGTGATGAATGTTATACTTTCATGCACCAAGCTCTTCTGAAATCCTACGTATGATTTTTACAGATTTCCTCACAAAACTTGTAGTGTGGCTTCAATATTCCGTACCCCAGGTCTTCCAGAACATGGCAAATCTTTGGTTTATTGTCGAAACGTTGGTACTATCGTTGTGTCACACGCTCACTAACGACAAGTCCTCATTAGAGATCACATATCCTTCGAGCTGTGACAGTGACTTTGTAAACTTGTTTCCAGTCTAAGTTCAGACTTTGTTATCTCCATTCTGTGATTGGTTATTAACAACTGAAGACTGATAAATGCTCGCAATGTACGATACACTAGACATGGCATCATGTATATAGCATTGCCAAACCAAGGAAGCTCAATAGATTCCCCAAAATACCAAAAAACTGAATTTACTTATGAAATCACCTAATACAAATGTTGACTGCGAACCGGAGATTTTTGAATAGTAATTTCTGGATCACTGGTACATTTTTGTAAAATTGATCAAAAGGGAGGTCTAAGTCACTACATGGGTTAGTGCCACTTTTTACACTATGGCCTTGTGTCGAATTTCGCGCCAAGTATTGGTCATTTTCTCTTTCAAGAGTAAGTGTTAGTACAAGATCCTAAGAGCGACCCTGTAGCATCGGACCTCCCCGCTAAGTTCATTCATTCCATTCAAGCAGCTGGCGGCTGACTGAGGGTCAGCACGATGTGTGTCATTCGTGTACCTGTCCTACATGGACTTAACCACTTAATGACAGGAAATGTGGGGTTTAAGATAATGTTGGTGGTTTAAGATAATGTAGATGAAAAGAAGGGAGGTAGCCGTAGCTCCAAGTTCATTCATTCATTTATTCATTCAAGCAGCTGGCGGCTGACTGAGGGTCAGCACGATGTGTGTCATTCGTGTACCTGTCCTACACGGACTTAACCACTTAATGACAGGAAATGTGAGGTTTTGCAGGTTGGTGGTTTAAGATAATGTAGATGAAAATAAGGGAGGTAGCCGTAGCTCCACATGGTAGCCAACTCGGTTGCAACGCTATGTTAACACCGCTGGTGTGATAATTTTTAGGAAGAGTTTAATTTAGAAGTCTATTAAATTCAAACAGTAATAATTTTAGGTTGAAAAAAAGAAATCTATTGTTACCGGGTGTGCCCGCATACCATGCGGGGAAGCCGGTAGAGCTTGTAGCGTCTTTCGATGGTTCTATAGTTCCCTAGAGACCTAGCCAGGGCGCTCTGATTTTGAGGCAAACTCGCGTAGAATTTTGTGGCCCGGCGCCTAATGACATCTTCCACGTAGTGGAGAGATGAGGCTTCATGAAGGTATCTCACGGGAAACCTCCAGCAAACAGAATAGATGGCCCTAAGACATCTATTTTGTACACGCTTAATTTGTCGCAGATTGGATCCTGCGGCCATGCCCCAGATCTCACAAGCATAAAGCATGATTGGAAGAATTAAAGCCTGAAAAAGGCGCAACTTAAGGGGTGTCGGCATTCCTGAGTGCATCATGGGGTATAACGAAGCCGAAGCTCCGCACGCCCGATGAGCTACCTCCTGGATGTGACCCCGAAAAGTTAGGCCCTTGTCCAGCTTTACACCTAAGTACTTTAGAGAATTTGTCCACTCTATCCTTCTGCCAGAATAGTTAAAGGCGGGGAGGTTTTCGGGAAAGTGACGCTTAGAGAAGAGTATGGCTTGGCTTTTCTCTGGGTTGATAGACAATCGCCAAATCCTACACCAGTCATGAATGAGGCTTAGGTGTCGCTGTATTGGGTTGAAGTCTCTGCGTGCGTTTCTATCTGTGTTGTATAGTAGCACGTCGTCTGCATATTGGGCTATGGTGACGTGTAGCTCCGTGGGGAGATCCGCCACATACACGCTAAAGAGTGTAGGGGATAAGACAGAGCCTTCGGGGACGCCTCCTCTGATGGGTTGTCTGGTAGATAGCTTTCCCGCCACAGTAACTGTGAAATGTCTGTTTGAGGAATGAGTGTAAAATGTGTATCATGTGTGCAGGAAGCCCCAGGGTGATTAGTTTATGTAGGAGACCTGCATGCCAGGTGGTAGAGAAGGCCTTCTCGACATCCAGAGATACCGCCGCAGTGAATGCCCTTTCCTGGAAACCCAGGGCAGTGGCCTCCACCAGACGGAGCCGCTGCTGTGATGTCGAGTGCCCAGAACGAAAATCAAACTGATGGGGAGGGATAGCTTGAATGCCCCCAGTAGGGGTGACAAGCGGGCTATAACAAGCCTCTCGAAAACTTTCGAGAGGACTGACAGGAGGCTAATGGAGCGGTAACTGGCGGGGAGTGCCGGATTTGTACCGGAATTCAAAATGCAAATCACCCGAGGCTCCCTCCACTGTCATGGCCCGCTAAGTTGCCATGTGGTGCTAACTGGCTGTATAAAGCCAGAAGGATTTTGCTGCGTGCCCACCCGTTAAGGGTTTTACCGCAGGTAAGGTAGATATCGGGATTTTGTAGGGTGAAATGTAGATTTTTAGAATGGTGAATTTTTATGAGGTTATTAGTTGTGCCTGGGGGTTGATGGACAGAATGCAACACCTTGCGCCCTGGTGCTTTATTGTGTGAATTTTGTTGAAATAATTTTGATGCCAAGCAGCTTGGAAGAATTATGTGGAGCTCAGCTTTAGCTGCTGTCCGGATTAGCTCTTAGGTTATCTCGGATGCCCGCAAGCCATGCGGGGTAACCGGTGCTGACTAGACCGAACTCTAGTGGGGTCATAATCTCTCAGGGATCTGACAAGGGCGCTTCTGTGGTTGGGTAAACTTGCGTACAATTTTTATACCCGGCGCCTGATTTCATCCTCCACGTATGGGAGACTCGAGGCCTCGTGAAGCAACCTGGTAGGAAAATAACGTCCCACAGAATATATAGACCTGAGTCCTCTATTCTGTGCACGTTGGAGCCATGCTAGCACGCTGTCTGCGACCATGCCCCAGACCTCACAGGCATAGAGCATAACCGGGATTACCAGCGCTCGGAAAAGGTATAACATCATGCCAACTGGCGTATACGTTAACCCCAGCATTGGATACAGGGAAGCAATTGCTCCCTGTACCTTGGCCGCTCGGTCCCTGATGTGTTGGCGAAAAGTTAGACCCTTGTCCAAGTTAACACCTAGGTACTGGACAGAGTTAGTCCACTCTATACTTCGACCTCGGTGTCTGAACTTGGGGCAGTCTGCGGGGGTGTGGCGCTTTGTAAAAAGTATGGCGTGGCTGTTGTCACCCGCTAAGTTGCCATGCCATGCCATGTGGTGCCGACTGGCTGTATAAAGCCAGAAGGTTTTTGCTGCGTGCCCACCCGTTAAGGGTTTTACCGCAGGTAAGGTAAATATCGGGATATTGTAGGGTGAAATGTTGATTTTTAGAATGGTGAATTTTTATGAGGTTACTAGTATGTACCTGGGGGTTGAAGGACAGGTTGCAACACCTTGCACCCTGGTGTTTTATTTATGTAAATTTTTGGGTATATAATTTTGATGCTAAGCACCTTGGAAGGATTATGTGGAGCTCAGCTTTAGCTGCTGTTCGGATTAGCTCCTAGTTTATCTCGGATGCCCGCAAGCCATGCGGGGTAACCGGTGCTGACTAGACCGACCTCTAGTGGGGCCATAATCTCCCAGGGATCTGACAAGGGCGCTTCTGTGTTTAGGTAAACTTGCGTACAATTTTGATACCCGGCGCTTGATTTCATCCTCCACGTATGGGAGACTCGAGGCCTCGTGAAGCAACCTGGTGGGAAAATAACGTCCCACAGAATATATAGAACTGAGTCCTCTATTCTGTGCACGTTATAGCCATTCTAGCACGCTGTCTGCAGCCATGCCCCAGATCTCGCAGGCATAAAGCATAACCGGGATTACCAGCGCTCGGAAAAGGTATAACTTCATGCCAACTGGCATCGAGGTTGACCCCAGCATTGGATACAGGGAAGCAATTGCTCCCTGTACCTTGGCCGCTCGGTCCCTGATGTGTTGGCGAAAAGTTAGACCCTTGTCCAAGTTAACACCTAGGTACTGGACAGAGTTAGTCCACTCTATCCTTCGACCTCGGTAGCTGAAATTAGGGCAGTCTGCGGGGGTTTGGCGCTTTGTAAAAAGTATGGCGTGGCTTTTGTCTTGATTAACGGACATCCGCCAGCGCCTACACCACTGCTGTGTGCGACGGAGGTGTCTTTGTAAGGGGTTGAAGGCTCTGAGGATGTGTTTGTCTTTGCAGAACAGAAGCACATCGTCAGCGTATTGTGTCATTTCGACTCGTGGCTCTGTTGGGAAGTCTGCCATAAAGACGTTGAATAGGGTGGGGGATAGTACAGGGCCTTCGGGGACTCCGCCTCTCACTGGTCTGAGTGTAGATGTTTTCCCCGCGACTGTGACTTAGAATGTGCGATGTCGCAAGAAGCTGTGTATTATGTTGACTAATTGTGTTGGTAGCCACAGGTGGATCAATTTGTAGAGGAGCCCAGCGTGCCATGTCATGGAGAAGGCCTTCTCGACATCCAAAGAAACTGCAGCAGTGACGCCTTCCCAATAGGCTTCTCGCATCTGAAGCGAGATGTCATGACTGGCAACCCTGGTGTTGATCTCTGTCAACACCGGATTATGGTCTGAATGTAATGCGTTTAAGGATGTAAGGGTGAGATGGAATTGTAGATGCTTAGTGATGGCGAAGTCTATGACTGAAGGCAGTCCTCCTCCTCGCGGGTAATGAGTGGGTTGACAGGGACCCTGCACTTGAAGTAGCGGGTCTGCATCTATCAGGCGTATGATTTCAATGCCTCTTGTATCCGCCTGACGACCGCTATGCCAATGTTGATGTTTAGCATTGACGTCGCCGGCCATGATGGCACTGGGACGTAGGGCTAGGATGGAGAGGTAGTCATTTTGGACAAACTGTTGTCGTGGTGGATGGTACATGGAGACTACCAAGACCTCTAATCCGCCAAGGTCCATACTGATGGCCGTGGCCTCCAGGGTTTGCAGAGGTGGGAGCTGCATGGGCTGATGGACCACATTCTGCCGTATCAGGATCGCAGTTCCACCTCCCGGGTGTCCCTGTCGATCCGTGCGATGGCAGATGTAACCCGGAAGGCGGAACCGGGAGTCTGGACAGAGATGCGTTTCGCTGACTAGGATGACGTCCAGGGCATGAGCTCGAGCAAAGTGAAGCAGCTCGCTCCCCTGACCGGCTAGGCCGCACGAATTCCAAAATGCGAATCGAAATGAGGTTCGAGACCTAGTTCCATACACCATCACGGAGTTGCTGCGTACCTGCTGTCAGGAGGGCCATCGCCTCCATTGCTACCAGCATCTTGCCAGCCGGGTCGGAAGAGGTGAAGAACTTCACGACGAGCTCGCAGATCTTCTGTCCATGCGTCAGCAGCAACTGCTGCAGCCACTTGAACACATCTGAGAGGTCGAGTGTAGCTGTGAGAGGAGTGGTTTGGAGTGTAGACGACTGTGAGACTTGTCTGGATGGCGAGGGTGTGCGTGAGCGAATGGGAGCAGGTTTCCTCCCGCCCTCTAATCCCTTAGCTGTCTAGGAGGCATGGGTTTGCCATGCTTCTCCTGATCAGTAGGATTTCCGGGCTCGCGAGAAAGCCTCCCACCATTCCTACTTTGGTTGGCGTCAGGATTTTTAGGGGCTGGGGTACGCTTTTGTTTGCGTGGCTGTGTGGGAGTGTTGTGTACCTTCCGTGACATCTTTGGTCCATCAGAGGCCCCTTGTGCTACTTTAGCGTAGGACGGCCTCTCATGTTCCTGCTGTTCCTGCCGGTGGTTGGGCCGGGCGCTGGTGGTCGTTGTAGGGAGCGGTCTTTGCTCTACCCTGGTTGTAGCTGGCTGCTGCTGTCTTGAAGAAGGGTTTCTTCGATTAGCAGCTATGATTGCCTTACGGGCAGGACAGCCGCCGTAGCAAGCCACATGCTTACCCTTGCAGTTGGCACATGTGGGCTCATCGGTGGGTGACCTGGGACAAACTTCTTTCTCATGAGGTCCACTGCACCTCATGCAGCGGGGAGTCCTCTTGCAGAAGTGACTGGAATGGTTAAATACCAGACACCGGTGACATTGGGGGGGACCGCCAGAGCTCCTGACTGCCTCTATCCTCAATCGTAGGTAACAGATGGTTGTGACGCCATCTAGCTTCCCCTCCGGATCGTTGGCACGTTCCACTATCACCAGGAATAGCGGGATGGGGACAGGGCCCGGCTGACCCTGGGGAGCTAGTTTGGTCAGCTGTCTGACCAAAGGGGGCTGGATGCCCTGACGGCCGAGGTCATCCACAATATCACCCATCGGTGTGACCACTGGTAGGCCTCTGATGACCCTCTTCATGGCACGGCTCTTGTCTAGGCCGAAGGTGAAGTAGGGAATAGACTTCCTTTCCAGTGCCCTGAGGAGTAGTTGGTAGCCTTCGGCGTTGCTGGCCTGGAAGACAAAGCGACTCTTCCGCCTAGTAACCCTGCACGACACCGAGAGGTAGGCATGACTTCCTTCAGGAAGCCCACCATACCCCGGAAGTCGTCCACGATTATAGGCGGAATGTGCCTCCTGGCTGGTCCAGATTGACTGGGCGCTCCAGTTGTCTCCAAACGAGCGGCCCGTCTTTTCCTACGCCGGTTGGTTACGGTTTGGAACTCAGCCTCGTCAACATCCGTAGAGACGTTTGACGAACTGAGCTCCTCCTCGCCGACGTCCATTCTGGAGGATGAATTTGCAGCGAAAAATTCTGCTTCTGAATCTGAGCAGGAATCTGAGAGCTCGCTCTCGGAGGTTTGGCCTATCCGTTGCGATGTAACGCGGGAAGTGCCCTTATCTGATTGCTGCTTGGCCACAGCGAGTCTTTTGGCTTTGCCATAAACGCTCTTATCGAGCTTTCGGCGAGGCCTTTTGCTTCCTACAGTCTGGGTTGGGGCCCTGACTGCAGGGTGGGTTACATCATTGCTGGTGCTAGGTGTTGCATCCATTACCGGATGGATGGGTGCAGTGGATGGTGGGGTTGGACCCTTTGGATCGGGCATATTTTCCCTGCACCGAAGTGCAGTGCGCAGCTAACCTAGGCTTTATACGTACCAGACAGCACAGGTTTGCTAAGAAGCGTAAGGTACAAAGGGCCGGACCCGAAGGCGCCTTATAAAACCGTCTTTTAAGACGTTGGCTTAGGCCGTGTACCTCGCCCGGCTGGTGTGGAGCTGGCCGACTGTTTTCTCGGAGGTTGTTGTCGCTCGCACGCTGCTGTTGCCTTCTGCTGGATAAGCCACTTCTCTTCGAGACATCGAGGAGTGAACACCGCCCAGCGAGCACCGCAGCAAGGCCAAACCAGCCTTTCGCAGGGCCTGGCCCTTGCCTACCAGCGCTCATCGCCGTAAATTGCCGAACGAAGTTGATTGCTGCTCTGCAGAGAGAACATCTAGCCTGCGAGTCTACAAGCAGAAGACATCGCACACAGCACAGTAATTGGGTAGAATACCAAGGCCGAAACCTACAGTCCTAGGACTGGTTTCTAGGCGCCCTTGGGCAGGCCCTCTGGCATTCGGGCTTTTTAGCGCCCAGTACTAGCTCTATTTCTTCTATTTCTTCTTTCCTCTTTTCTATCAAGGCAATAAGTCTTGCATTGCTGTCCCCTTTCTGTATCTTCCAACTTGCTAGCACCCAATTGGCTGTTGTATTGTAGCCTGTGATTGGTCCAATATAACATGATGGAAACTGAAGCCGCTGCTAATGTAATGGACACTCAGGAGACAAACAAAGGTAAACTAGAGGCAAGCCAGGACCTCAAATGCCTCCAGTATTACGTTGAATAGGGTGATCTCCGCGATTTCATGCATCAAGCATTAGTTGTTGCCCCCCAAATGCCCTTGTCTCGCACAGACGAGAGAACCCTAAATCTGGAAAAGAGGGCCAGACTGCTATTTCTGGAAGTTGCTGATAAGCAGCTGTGTAGTAACTTCGCAGCTGCTAACCTGGAATTAGCTGCAAATGCCTTCCAACACTACGCAGCACACCGCGCGAGGGTGGAAGTCATATCCGGGTATCTACTGCAAAGTGAAAAAATTAAAGCAGCCAATCAAAATTGGGAAACGGTCCCTAGTAGTACAAGAGGTAAGGCTCACAAACATGTCCTTACTCCAGAACCCTTATCTGTCACCAACAAATATGAAGGGTTACCAGCAGTGCCTGATGATGGCGAAACAACACCGCAAAATAATAAAAGATGTTCAGATCAGACAGCTCCAACACGTCTGACAAAAGCTTCAGTCCCATCAGAAATGGAGGTTCCTTCCACTTCAAACGTTACACCAACAGTCACTGCTCCAAGTGCTCCTGTTACACGTTCTGCAAAGGCTACCCCTCTCTACCTACGGGATCGGGGTAGTGCACGAGGTATCATAGCCTCCATCAGCACAACTCAGCCCATCATCAAATATTCCATCCGGAACATGAGTGGATCAGTGGCCTTCATCCCGGATACCCCTGAGGATCATAGAGCTCTCGGAAAGTTACTGGATGATAGGAAAATTCAGTACTTAACCACCCTGCTACCAGAAGAAAAGTAGCTTTATGTGACTTTAAAAGACGTGCCTATCTACATAACAGAGGAGGAAGTCCAAGCGGAACTCAAAAGCAAGAGTTACCCGGTGGAGAGAGTTGGGCAACTGCGTTCCAACCGCAGTACTAATCATGAACCACTCCCTCACTCTCGCGTAGCGTTGAGAAAAGAGGGAAACTACCATGAAATTTATAAGGAGACGAGAATGTTTAACGCAGTCATACGCGTGGAATCCTATCGTCCTCCAGCAAGACCTTTACAGTGCACCAACTGCCAGCAATTTATGCACAGTGCTGCTGGTTGCATGCTAGAACCTACATGCTCTTATTGCGGTGAGTCAGGTCACAACAGGGCAGACTGCAAACGTCTTGGGATTACTGGATCCAAAGCCACCTGCTATAATTGCAGTGGTGATCATTCCTGCAGGTACGCCAAGTGCCCAGTTTGGCAAGAAGCCAGGGTGGAAATGCAGCTCAACAAAAACGGTCAAAGATCTAAGCATGATGCTGCACCCAAGGTACCGAACCCTATGGGACTGCCCAAAGAAGCCTCGTTACCCAGGACTACCACCGCCAGTGAAGATACAATATGCTAGCTATGCTGGTGCCACCCAAAGCAGTGTTGAAAACACTGAGAATGCTGCATTTGGAGAAGCAATTCTTACCGTTGCTACATCCAAGGAATCCTCAGTTACCCAGAGGAAGCAAAGTCCATCATTACCTCAAAGGAAGGTAGCAAGTAGTTCTGCAACGGGTACCATATCCAAGACTGCGTCTATCCCACAATACAAATCATCATTGCCTTCTGGGACACGTCAACTGGCCCAACAACGACTGCCTACCCATCAATCTCAGGCATCTAAAAACCAATCACCACCGCTACTATGCTCTTCTATCCCTGACGATCAGTTTCTGAAGCTTATGGATAGAATTCCAGTAGAACTTCAACCTGATTTTGCAATTGCTTTGGCTGATGCACTAGCCCAGCGACCTGCCAAGATACCACCATCAACTATCTTGGTCCACACTGTATTTACCTTCCTTGGACAATATGGTGGACATCAATAAGATTCTAACCAACATCCAGAGTCTGAGAATATGTTCCTGGAATGCTAACGGGTTGCGGCATAAGCTAAAGGAAGCTGCCAATTTCCTTGCAATTAATAAAGTGCAGATATTCCTGGTGCAGGAAACGCATCTTTCCAACCACTTGAAAGCTCCATACCAGGAATGACCGGTCACAGGACAGACAGGGCTGACGGACACGGTGGCACAGCAATATATAACACCATCGGCTACATCTACCTACCACTGGCGTGTTAGAGGCTACAGGGATCCAAGTGGCCACCAATAAAGGACCTCTGAACATCTATTCTGTTTATATAGCACCTAGCAGGCCCTTCAACGTCAATGAACTGGATACGATTTTCTCTTCAGGCACACCCACAGTAGCTATGGGTGATTACAACGCCAAAAGCACGCTGTGGAACTCTACAACGTGTTATCCGAGAGGTTCTCTTCTTGATCGATATTTAGAACGCCACAATCTTGCCGTACTTGCTCCTACATCACCCACAATCACTTTTGGTAACCGCCATCCACCAGATTGGCTGGATATTGCCATTCTTCAAAATACCTCCGGTCACCCTCATATTTTATCTATCCCAGAACTTTCCTCAGATCACTATCCTGTTCTCTTTCTCTACCAAGCCCGTGCAACTGCTAAGGCACCCCCTAACTCACCAAATCCACGCTTCACCAACTGGAACAAATACACCGCAATAATGGCAGAGCAGAATGCGGAGTTAACTCCTGGCAGCTCCACTGAAGAGGCAGATCAGCTGGCCTCCACTATCACAGCTACTATGGCCTCAGCCATGGCACAAGCTACTCCCCCTAGACGTGCCAACTTTAGAGCCCAGAAACCATTACCACCACCACTACGGCGTCTCATAGCAGATAAAAACAAAGCTAGACGTCGTTATCAGCTAACACGCGACCCCCAGCACAAGCGTAAATGGAACTTCCTCCAACATCTGGTAAAGCTTGAGATAGCTGAACACTGTAATGAAGAGTGGGAAAGAAAGCTGTGCACTTTAGATCCAGAGGACTCCTCCCTCTGGAGAATGACAAAGGCACTACTTAAGATCCCTTCATCTGATCCATCATTAATTGATGGAGGAGCAGTAGCTTCGTCTGCTAGAGAGAAGGCTGAAATTATGGCGGAATACTTAGACTCCACCTTTCACCCGGCAGATTCCATTGATGATGACCTGTCTGAAGAAATAACAGCTTCAGTACGCCGATATCTTAGTGTTCCTCACGAGGTCCCGGAGGTTAGCCTCACCTCCTTTGCTGAGGTTCAAAACATTATTAACTCCGTTCGTCCCCACAAAGCCGCTGGAGTTGATAAACTCCCTTATGCTGCCTTCAAAGAACCACCACAATCTTGGATACATCTACTAGTGCACCTCTTCAACAGTTTGCTGTTACTGGCCTACTTCCCAACGGCATGGAAACATGCAAGGATCATCACTCTACCTAAGCCAGGGAAAAACCCAAGAGATCTAAACAGTCATAGGCCTATTAGTCTCCTTTCGTCTATCAGCAAATTGTTTGAGAAGGTGGTACAGCAACGTCTCCAATGCATTCTGGATGAACATCAGGTGCTACGTCCAGAGCAGTTTGGATTTCGGAGAAAACACTGCACTACTCACCAGCTCCTTCGTCTAGTGGATGAAGTGATTAAAGGCTTCAACAACCGGCACTTTATTGCAGCTCTCTTTCTTGACATCTCACGAGCCTTCGACTCTGTCTGGCATGATGGCCTACTACATCGCCTCATCCAATATAATATCCCATCTTACCTTGTACATCTCATACATCATTATCTACAAAATAGATCATTTCTTGTTATGAAGAACGACATCCTGTCACGGCCATATGCCATAAATGCCGGTGTACCACAAGGTAGTGGCCTAGGGCCCCTGCTTTTTCTGGCCTACATAAACATCCTTCCAACTCTAAGAGGCTGCAACCTGTACCTGTTCGGCGACGATACCGCTATAACTACAGCGTCCAAACGGAATGAAATTGCTGTACAAAGGGTACAAACCTTTGCAAACATGTTGTCCGTCTGGTTTGCGACATGGCGCTTAAAGCTAAATGCCACAAAATCTCAGGCAATCACTTTCACAAGACGAGAGCTGCAGGATGTACCTAACCTAAGAATAGGTGGTACAGAAATACCATGGTCAACTCAGGCAGCATATTTAGGAGTGCTCCTAGACATGCTCCTCACATGGAAGGACCACATAGTAGCGGTAGCTAACAGAGTTAGCAAAAGGATGGCCATTATACAAACAGGTATTGAGGCCGGCAATTACATACGCCTGCCAAGTCTGGGGTGCAGCAGCCAAAACTAACATTTACAAACTCCAAGTCCTCCAAAATCGCTTCCTTCGGACTGCAGTTGCAGCCGAATGGTACATCCCAAATGATAACATCCATTTAGACCTATCATTTCCAAAACTTTTTGATTACATCCTACAACTGTCCCACTCTTTCTATTCAAAATTACCAACCAGTTTCAACAGCCTCATCCGAGTACTTGGAGAGTACGACCTAGACCCTGGAGAGTCATATAAGGGGCCAAGACTTGTCCTAGGACCTCCTTAGTTCCCAACTGTTTCTTCAACAATTATTCAATCCCTGACTGTTTATCCCCTATCCTAAATTAAATAACCACCATCAACCCACCATCGTTCTTGAAAACCCCTCTTAATGCCAATAAGGGACCTAGTCCCGGTGTGGCACTAGTCGAAGGACCCTCCTTTGCGGAGGAGGATTCCCTTCAACGACACCTCTGTGCTGTGTGTGTGCTGGATGAAGCCAGCTTGGGGGGATCACTTGTCCTCGAGACGTCGAGGAGTGAACATCGCCTCTCCAGGGAGACCATCTTGTGACTTCAAAGCGTCAGAGCAAGCGGATTGCCACCATCGGGAGGGACCTTAGGGAAGCTCCCGGCAATTGATCTACTCTACGGACTACGGACGTCGCAGAAAACGCTGCAGGCCTGCTTCTGAGGGACAACCACTCAGCTGCCTTCATCTTCAAGAAGGCAACACAGGTAGCGGGGTGACTCAAGACCTTAGCCATCCAGTCCTTAGTGACTGGGTAGGGCGCATTCTTGCAAACAGGTGTCCGGTCCTCTGAGTTGCAAGCTGTTCAGCTCCGGCTGCCTAGAGGTAAGGACACCCGTAGGGTGGTTGATTGCACTGCACCTTCGGGTGCAGGGCTGTAATTGTACCTGTTTACACCCCCTTTTTCATAACTTTTCTCACCTCACTCTTGCAATAGCTCATCATGGCAGAAGCAACCGCCATTCCTTCAACTTCGACCCGTACAGGGTCTGATGAACCGGCTGCTACGGCCAACCCAGGCACCTCCACTGGAGGTTTAAGGAAGAGGAAACCTTGCCAACAACGCCACGGCGCAAAGGGCAAGGTGGTTCTTCTAGAACAAACATCTGACCAGGGCGTCTCGCGGGAAGCTATTTCTCGTTTAGGCAAAATTGCGGAGTCCGACTCAGACGACGAGCGCACTAGTGTGCGCAGTTTCCAATCTAGGAGTGGGAGGACATCCGTGCTCTCCTGCAACTCTACTTACTCCTCGGCATCTGAGGGAGGGCGGGAGCCCCGCTCATCGGACCCCTCGTCGGATGGCGAGGGGGAGTTCCGTGAGGCAAGTTCACGGAGAACCAAGCGAGCAGAAAGACTAGCTGCAGAGGGCGTGCCCTCTGGCCAGTCTTCTCGATCAGGTCCCACCTCCGGTCAGAACCAGGCTGGAAGGCAAAGGCGGCACATAACGCCAATCATCGTGGACAACTTCTTGGGGGCGGTAGCTTCTTTAAAGAGGTCATGCCGACCCTCGAGAACGAGCGCTCAGTGAAGAGGAACAAGAGCGGATTTGTCTTCCACGCAAAGAATGAGGGGGACTACACCAAAATTCTGCTGCAACTCAAGGAGAGGAAAATTCCTCACCTTAACTTTGGCCTGAATAAGGCCCGTGATGTACGCCGAGTCATCCGAGGGTTACCCGCGGACACTTCCGTGGATGACATAAGGGCAGACCTCACACGCCAGGGCATCATCCAAAGAATTGTGAAGCAGCTCACTCGACCTGCTCCAGATCGCCAGGGAACTAAAGCTCCCCTTCCTCTTTTCCTTGTAGTGGTGGAGCGAGGAAACGACCCCGAGGTTAAGTTGGATGATGTTCGCACCATCTGCTACCTCCGGGTTACTCTGGAACCAGCCAAAGGCTCAGGCGGGCCCCAACATGCTACCGATGTCTGGGATTTAATCATTCCAGCCTCTTCTGCCACCGTAATCCTCGCTGGTGAGGTGCGGTGGCACCCGCCTCAGAGAGGACTGCCCCCGTGCCATCACGGAAGTTCCGACCTGCGCCAATTGCAATGGAGGGCAAATAGCGTGCTATGGAGGTTGCCCTACCAGGAAGGCGGTTATTGCCTCTAGGAGACCAGCTCCAGGGCCAATAACTCAGAACACCCGTTCTGAGCCAGTAGCGGAGAGCGCAACCTCTTCCATAGCACCACGGCAACAATTGCCTAGCTTCAGTAGTGCCCCATCCTTTGCTGAGGTGGTGCGCAAACCAGCCGGTGGCTCGACGCCTTTGCGGGGCAAGACACAACGCCCCAAGGATACACACACCCCCAAAGCCAAACACACAAAACAACGCAAAGCTCCAGCCCCACCTAGAGCCACTCCCAGAAGGGAGGAGGGTCGTGAGGCAGCCAAAAGGGCGAACTCGGATTCCGAGGCTGGGAGCGATTCTGGTGAACCCAAGCCTGCTCGACAGATTAGGGATGAGAAAGCCAAAGGTAGGCCAGCCCCACGACACTCACCTTCGAAGTCCAAGGGCACAATCCCGTCCCAAACTTCCCACACTACTCCCTCCCCCTCATCACAGTCGGAGTTGCTGACGTGGCTGTATCAGCTGTTACAGTCCCACGGTGTGCGACTCTGTGAACTGCTGGTGCGGTATACCTCAACTACAGACCCCGCAACCCGCATGGTGACAGCCATGGAGGGCCTTGCCCTTCTGACCTCCTTTACCCAACCGGACCAGAATGGCAGCACGAACTAGGTCTAGTACCTCGTTCAAGTTCGCGTTCTGGACCGCGGCTGAAGTGGCGGTTCAACGGGACGAGCTCCTACATTTTGCAAGATCCAATGTTTTGGACCTCATCCTGGTGTCGGAAACCCATCTCCGCCCCCAGATTCCCTTCCATCTCTCGGGGTACCACTGTCTCCGAACGGATCGTGCTGGTCACCGAGGAGGTGGCAAAGCGATCCTGGTGAGGAGAAGTGTGGTCCATCGAGCTGTCCAGCTTCCACAACTCCAGACACTAGAAGCCACGGCAGCCTGCGTGAACCTTGGCGGTTCTGAAGTCCTGGTAGTATCAGCCTACCACCCTCCCCGCTCACAGTTCGTAGCCAATGACTACCAATCCATTCTTTCGTTACATCCTAAAGTCATTATGGCCGGGGACTTCAATGCCAAACATCAGCGTTGTCATCATGGTCCCCGAGCGGATAGGAGAGGCAGTGACATTATCCGCATGGTAGATGCGGACCCTTACCTTCGAGATGAGGGCCCATGGCAACCCACTCATTACCCGCGTGGTTGGGGTCGCCCATCTCATATCGACTTCGCAATCATCAAACGCTTTCCATTTCATTTCTCACTCCCTTCGCTCAACGCATTACATTCAGATCACAACCCAGTACTTGCTGAGATTAATACACGGATTGCCAATCATGACGCCTCGGTTCAAACCTGGGATTGCGTCAAAGTCTGCCTGAATGACTCCATTCCCTCCAACCCCAACATAACCGACGTCCCCTCCCTTGAGGCCGTGGTCTCGTCCTTCACCTCAGTCGTGAAGCGAACGGTCCGCAACCTTACAGTTATCACCCCAACCCCTCTTCATCCGGATGTTCTTCTCCTAGACATCCTACTTCTTATTCGCAGTTCATGGGCAGCAAGGCGGCTCTACCAGAGACACCGCACGCCTTATAATCGAGGTCGTGCCCGCCTACATGAGAACAGAGTGCGCACGTGGGAGGACACGATGTCTCGTATGAACCTCGAGGACGGAGACGTGTGGAGGAACATTAAAAGACTTCGGAACCTCCAAGGGACACCAAACTCCCCACTCCAGGGTACACAAGGCCTGTCCTAGGAACCACAGGCCAAGGCTACGGTGTTCGCCGACTACCTTGAGGGCACCATGAGGCCTAGAGAAGACCCCCAGGACCCTGCCCTGTCTGACCGCGTTAGGCAGGAGGTTCGTCGATACTTTCGGAGAACCCCCGCTGATACGGACAGACTCCCAGTTAGTAGGCCCAGTGAGCTTCAGGGCGTACTCCGGCGCCTCAAACCAAAACAGGCGGCGGGACCTGATGGCATAACGCCACTCATGCTCCGCCACCTTCCTTTCAGGGCCGTGTTATTTCTTACCAAAGTCTTCAATATGTGTCTCTCTCTGAGTCACTTTCCACGTATTTGGAAAGAGGCTCGGGTGATATGCATCTTGAAGCCAGGGAAAGACCCGGTTAATCCTGCCAACTACCGCTCCATTAGCCTCCTTTCTGTTCTCTCGAAGGTTTTCGAGAGACTTTTCTTAGCCCGCATGTCCCCCCTTCTGGGTGACATACAAGCCATCCCTACTCACCAGTTTGACTTTCGTCATGGGCATTCTACGTCACAGCAGTTGCTGCGCGTGGTGGAGGCTGCAGCCCTAGGTTTCCAGGACAAGGCATTCACCTCGGCGGTTTCTCTGGACCTGGAAAAGGCTTTCTCTACGTTCTGGCACGCGGGTCTTCTGTACAAATTCATCCAACTGGAGCTACCCACTCAAGCCATACTCCTTCTTCACTCTTTCCTAAAACATAGATTTTTCACTGTCACAGTGGCGGGAAAAACATTTACACGAAGGTCTATCCGCAGCGGAGTCCCTGAAGGTTCTGTGTTATCCCCGACGCTGTACAGCGTCTACGTGGCTGACCTTCCCACTGAACAGCACGTCAACATAGCACAATATGCTGACGACGTGCTGCTATTCTCAACAAATAGACACCCACGCAGAACCTTCAACCCCATCCAACGTTACCTAATCCTCCTCCAGGATTGGTGCACGCGTTGGCCATTGTCCATTAATACGGAGAAAAGCCAAGCGATATTGTTCACCAAGCGCCGCTTTCCCGCCAATTTCCCCCAATTTACCTACTTCGGGCAAGGGATCAGGTGGGAGAATTCAATCAAGTACTTCAGGAACATATGAGTGAGGAAGCACATCTCTCAAAAACAACCAGTAACTTAAATATTGGTCCAGAGAACGAGGGGGAAAAAGAAAAAATGGAATTTCATCCGCCACCACAGGTCGACAGTTCAATTAACCCACATCCAGAGGAAAAACAGTTACAACCAGTCAACACCACAGATGACCATCAGCCACCTGTGTCCGGCCACAGTGTTCCAGTCCCAGAAGTTGGCAGCACAAATCAGGAGATAACCAAATGACTGTCACAGGAGCAGAAGTTTCTTGGAAGGTTCGGCTCGTCTCCACCTCAGTAGCTGGTCAACACACACTGAAGATGATCAAAACCTGATCGAAAAGCGCTTTTGGGGATATGAAGAACATCTCATCTGAGTGAGTAATCATAAAAATGTTTGACAACTACTCATTTTCTATACAAGTACTTGGGAGTCAAGCTGAACAAGGGCCTAACTATTCGGGAGCACATCCAGGAGCAAGCTCATCGGTCGTGTGGTGCCGTGGCATCACTATACCCTGTGCTTCAGTCTGCGATGTCTGTTCCCCTAAAGTTGCGCCTCTTTTTGGCTTTGGTCCTCCCTATCATGCTCTATGCGTGCGAAGTCTAGGGTATGGCCGCAGGCTCACATCTAGTTCTGCACCAACGTGCACAGAATAAATGTCTTCGGATTATTTATTCTGTTTGCACAAGGTTCCCCGTGAGATTTCTTCACGAGGCTTCATCCCTCCGATATGTGGAGGATGAAATTAGGCGCCGGGCGACAAAATTCTTCGAGGGTTTGCCCCAATATCAGAGCGCCCTCGTCAGATCCCTTGGGGATTATGTTCCTCGTGAGCGTCGCTTAAAGCGATACCGGTTTCCCCGCATGTCTTGCGGTCACTACCGGTAACCACATGATCTCCATTCCAGCCTAAATTAAATTTCAGCTAATCCACAATTTTTATTCTGGAATATTCAAAATTATACATACCTTCTTCCTAGTTTATTAACTAATCCACCAGCGGTGCACGCTGTCCGTAGCACCCGGTTCATCATTCCCTGAGGAGCAACAAGCTACCTCCCTACACTAACCCCACTTAAAATACACCCGTCATTCTGCATCACCCACATCCCGCCACTACGTGGTTAAGCTCTTCCCAGAGCAGGTACACGATTTGACCACCCTTCGGGCTGTTCCAAACAGCCCGCCAGCATGGAGTTGAGTTTAGTTGAGTTGAGCTTGGGGGATCGCACCACTCCATGCCGCCGCTGCTGCCAATACGGACACACCACCATCACCTGCAGTTAGGAGCCTCGTTGCCACTACTGTGGAGCAGCGTGCCTCACTGCAGTCTGCAAGGGACACGATCTGTCACGCCGTCCCCTCTACTGTGCCACCTGCAACACCGCAGGCCACTTCATGGGACAAGCCTCGTGCCCCCTAAATCCCAAACAACTACGCCGAACCTCTAACCGCCAACACCAACCTCACCTTCATCCTCCACTTCCTCCACAACACCATCCTCACCCTCCTACTTCACGCCACTTCCCGCAGCAGCCACAACGCCGCACATACGCGCAAACCACTCAGCACCAGGGGACGCAAACCAGCGCCAAACTCCGAGAACTTCTACACACCTTCACCGCCACACTCACAGACCTGCAGGTATCCATCGAGAAGCTGACGGCGTGGGTAGCTACATGGGAGGAAGCCCTGCGTCAGACGTTGTATGATGTCAGAGAAGCCGCCCAAGCCCCGCAAAGCGCTACTCAGGAAGACGCCAGCGCCACCTCCGAGGCCTTAATCTACTGCAAGGCTAAGCTCGAGAAGATCGTCGGCTACATCAACGACACCCGAGCGCCAAGCAGGAAGCTTGAGGAAGCACTCCGCACACACCAGGGCTACATCACGCAGGCCATTGATGACCTCAGGAGAACCCTCGCTCGAGACAACGGAGCACCGCCTGCACACGCCCAGCCTCGCAGAGAATCTCGCGCCCATTGGACACCGCCGCCACAGGACCTGCCTCGCCGCAACCCTCCACGGATGGCCCAAATGACCTTGATGTCGACGGGCCCTAAAACACCACACACTCACCCCCCCCCCCTCCACGGAGCCGAGCCCTTGAAGGCATCGGTTGCAGCCCCGACAACTGCGGCCCTGGCGGTTGCTCACTTTGCCAACATTAAATTCAATAGTCACCACAGTTCACAGGTCGCAGCCAGGGTCCTCTGGATCATGACTGCTACCTGATCACCACAAGCGGATTTTCCGCAAACCCTAGTTTTCACCCACGAACAGCCGGGTTGCTTCGGCGGTACCGGACATCAACTTCGCCTCAATAGCCCAAACTAAAATAGCACCACAGGCCCCATTAAATAGAATCACCTCAGAACAACATCCCTCCCATGCCCCAGCCTTCTTCCTGCCCAGATACCCAATATACCCTGTTGTTGGTTAAAATAAAAAAAAATAAATAAAAATGCTGGAGATTTAGCGAATTGCCGGGAGCTTCCCTAAGGTCCCTCCCGATGATGGGAATTCGCTGACTCCGAAGTTCTGGATGCGCTAGCAACTCCAACTCTCGAAGGCGATGTTTACTCTACGACGTCTCGAAGCAGAGTCGCCCACTAAGTTGTTGTGCCAGCCGTTCTAATATACTACATGAAATGTCAACTTTGTATCCGTGAGAGTTTATATATTCTATGTTCACTTCCTATACATTAACGCGTACATAGTTTTAATACAGTTTCACATTTTATAATAATACTAAGAATTTTAAAACGTTTGATAGCATTTTCACATTCTAGAATTATTTATATAAGCAGTTCAAAGCCAAGTATTTTACAAAACAAACAAGTATGGATTGGAAGTATATTTGCAGTATTAGCTCAGATTGAGCTACAGAGAAAAACAGAATCCTTCCACATTTAAATAATTATGTAGATAAGCTTGACTGTAAGAAAAAGAAGACCTGATCATCGGTAGTTAAACACTACACATTTCATGACACATCAAATGTATATTTTGAATTTACTAGAAATGTATCCTCAGAGTTTCTCACATTTATTTATTTATTTATTTATTTATTTATTTATTTATTTATTTATTTATTTATTTATTTATTTATTTATTTATTTATTTATTTATTTATTTATTTATTTATTTATTTATTTATTTATTTATTTATTTATTTATTTATTTATTTATTTATTTATTTATTTATTTATTTATTTATTTATTTATTTATTTATTTATTTATTTATTTATTTATTTATTTATTTATTTATTTATTTATTTATTTATTTATTTATTTATTTATTTATTTATTTATTTATTTATTTATTTATTTATTTATTTATTTATTTATTTATTTATTTATTTATTTATTTATTTATTTATTTATTTATTTATTTATTTATTTATTTATTTATTTATTTATTTATTTATTTATTTATTTATTTATTTATTTATTTATTTATTTATTTATTTATTTATTTATTTATTTATTTATTTATTTATTTATTTATTTATTTATTTATTTTTATTTATTGTTATCTGAAAATGTTCCCAGAGTCATAGCTCATGCTAGGGAACAGTACAAAAATATATAAAATGATGGCTAACAAATCTTAACAATACTTATATTACATTTTCATAGTAGAAATGAATTACAGTACAAGAATAACATATATGAGACATACAAAGATACAAACATTCACTATAACTCAAGAAAAGATGGTAACAAAGAACATTACCTATTCTATGGGACATTAATCCATATTAATTTTTAACCACTTCAGTTATAAATGTGTAACACTTTCTCAGATATCAAAATATGCCATCAGCAAGTTTCCTTTTAAAACGTTTTATGTTCCTGCAGCCTTTCAGTTCCGGTGGCAGCGCATTTTATAAGTTGATGACGTGTAAGGTTAAGTTGTTCAGCCCATAAGTAGAAGTGTTCATTGTTGGTTTTGTTTAGTTTCCTTTATTTCTTGTATTATATATATATATATATATATATATATACATATATATGAAGAGCGTTCAAATGTTAGATTAGAATTTGGAAGATTATTTTTTTATTTTTTGGAGATATATTATCAAGGTCAACTCTATGTTTACTTGTAATGGTAAAATGTTAGTTGCATGGTAGAGTGTTTTTGTGTTTGTTCTAAAGGGCAGACTATCGATTTATCTTCAAGGCACGATTTTGAAGTACTTTGCGGCAGTACTACTTCTCTGCCTCATGGCTGCAGGTACCTGGGTCGACGTCGGGACTCCTTCCTCAGTCTCCACGTCGTTGTCGGCTGCTTGCTATATCCTTGGCTCTATCGGCTTCTCCTGCATGGATTCTTTTTGGGTTCTCAGGTTGTTAAGGTTGAGACAACACAAACCAATGATAATCTCTGAACTGCTTTTAATTGTCCTTGCATTAGTGGAACCCGGGCACTTAACTAACTGCACTTCCGGCGGACATTTTATAGCACATTTTATTGGACGCGGTACACACCTGACGGATATATACAATGAGCAATGGGCAGCAACTGAGCAAAAACTGAGCAAAAACTGAGGGCTAAATAGGGGTTGCCACCCTCCTATACACGCAGCACGGCGTCACTAGGAAAAACTAAGGGAATATTTACCTTATAATGGTACGTTATACCATTCTATTGTCAAACATCCGCTCGTTCTAGACTGTCGTCCTGGAGTGCAGGGTTTCTCTCGTACGTCTGCCCAGGTCCGTTACAATGTTTCATCAAGTCTACAATTTTGCTTTCGCTAACATAACTAGTTACAGTTCTTAAATTTATGATTAATTATTAAACATATAACTGAATGAATAATTTATCCCAGGACCAAAGTTCCTGTTTCAACTTCGAGGTCATGAATTAAATATTTAACAGAGTTACCCCATATAATGTATAAGTGATTCAAATGAGATTGAATTAAAGCATGGTAGATACTTCGTAAATGATTTACACTGAATCCCTTGAATTTCAGCTAACACAGGAAGAATCTTATTTTTTATATACATAACATGGTCCTTCCGTGTAAGGGTACTGTCTAGAATCAAACCTGGATATGTGATTTGTGTTACTCTTTCAATCACTGCGTTATCAACATGTATCTTGTTATTTACTACTGGTACGTACGATTTTTTATGAAATAACACATATTTTGTTTTACAGACATTTAATGTTAACTCTTTGCCCTTAAACCAGCTACTCAATGCATTCAGGTCTTGCTGTATGTCATATGTCAGCTGGTGGTCAGAGTTATCTATATTGTGACTTTGTGGGTTCGTGAAATTAAAAGTCCATTGCACAAACTCAAAATGTTTTTTATTCCCACCGAATTACAGTTGAAACATTTGCCGATTACATAGAATAATTTAGCGCACACGATTACAATTCACCAGTTCGTCTGTCACAGATCCATTGCACGCTCAAAGTTACGTACAACTCCTCTAATACACGTACACCGTCTACCAGTCCGTCCACTCCCTCGGCGCTCCTCACGACTGCTCGCCAAGAACTCAACTGAACTCTCGGTCCAGAGGTCCAGAGATAGTCCTGGTCGGCCTGGGCAATTTTTCTTCTTCCCCGTCTGGGTGTCTTCTGCCGCAGTACCTAGCCGCTTTGGGGCGAAGTGAGTCAGAAATGTTTTTTATTGTTCTGCTGGAGGTAGGTTGCAGTGTGTTTAAAGATGTTTGTTTGGATGCCCTTGAGCAATCTCAGAAGGCAGCAGCTTAGCAGTTTTATTGCACTCTCCCACTGGGGGGGGGGGGGAATCGGTTTTGTGCTTTTGCCCCATTTTGATTACGGGTGGCCTAACGCTTGAGCCATCAGGCGTAAAATGAATTTAAGGTTAATGGGCTCCCACCCGGGTTAACCAAGGGTCCCCAGGATGTCTCTGGGAAGTTTGAATGATGGCAAGCGTCTTTGCTCCCTCTGGTCATACTTGCCCAGGGAGTTCACCAAAGGGTTGCCATGGGTTTGGATTTTGTCGTACATTGATCGTGCCCTCTCTTGGATGACGTCGACAATGTACGGGGTTTTCGAATGTTCATGTAAGATCAAGGCTGGGAATCGTGTATCCTGATCGCAACGTCCCTCTATTTATAGGTGGCTAAATGTTTCTAGAGAATTCTTAACCATGGAGGGGAAAAATATTCCGGAGACTTCGCGTTCTTTCAGGTGGCAGATGGAGGGGGAAACGAAGATATAGCCACCCGCGTTGTTTCCCCTCTCTCCACTCTGTCACGCATCCGCAGGCGCCAGCTGACCGGCGAGGGTGCGGCTCCGATGCCACACGCCCCCCTCCACCGGCCATCCCCTCGCGTAGCCTACCGCAAGTTCACCCAGTGGGTAACAATCTATAACAAACATATATAATCAGCAAACATAGGCAGTTTACCTTTAAGTCTTAGACATCCTATGTCATTTATAAAAATTAGGAATAATATAGGACCTAATACAGAACCTTGTGGAACACCATGATGAATTGTTGATAGAGAACTTGAAATATGGTTCATATTTACAAATTATTTCCTATTACTGAGATAATTCTGAAACCAGTTGAGAGGAAGTCCTCTTACACCAGCATACTCAAGTTTCTTTAATAATAAAGTATGATATACAATGTCAAAAGCCTTTTTAGGTCAATAAATAAACCAGCATCTAAACTATTTCCATCCAGAGCTCTTTGAATAAGTACAAGAGTATATACAAGCAGCATATCTACCGTGACAGCAAGAGTACTAGATGTTAATAAATCAATACTGATGATTGAGAAAAGAGTTGTGGTTCTCTAGATGCTGTAATAAGCTAACTTTTACTACCTTTTGCACAATTTTGGCAAATACAGGAATAATACTTATTTGTCTGTAATTACTCTATCACCTGTTATAAATTGGGACAACTCTTCTGATTTTACAACCATCAGGTACTGAATCTGAAATAAGTGACAAATTAACAATGTGTGGAAACCAACCAAACTTGCACTTTGTTAACAATTCGTTTGATAAAATATTATTTGTCTTATTACCTTTGTTTTTTATTGTTTCCATCATTTTTAGAACTCAGATATAGACAAATAGATATAGAAAAATAGATATAGATATAGAAAAATACTAGATGTAGTAGGATATAGAAAAATACTATTTGGTACTGAACTATAAGGTGGTGGAGTATATTGTGTAGCTATACATTTCTTCACTAACTGATCAGCTATATTTACAAAGTATTGGTTAAAACACTCACATATTTCTAACTGATTTACTATTCTTTGATTATTTTCTATTTGATTGCACTGTACTAGGACTTTATTTCTTAAGATTCCATTTATTGTCATCCATAACTTTTTTGGATCCTAGGAGTTATTCAGTTTATTTGAGTAATATGCTTCTTGAAGTACCCTTTTCATTTTAGTTACTTCATTTGCACAATTTTTGTACAGTTCAATTGCTATCGGAGAGGGAAATTTCCATTTTTGTTTTGCTATACAGTAAGTTTTTCTTTTTAACTAAAGCCAAAAAGTTACTACTAACCCATGGTTTGTGTGTCAGATTATTTCACATAAGCTTTCTGTACGTGTAGGAGCAGACAGAAATCCCTTCCTTTATAAATTGCAATAATGAGTTATAATATTCATTAGGGTCATTTGTAACACAGTTAAATCCAATATCTTGTATAAATAAGGAAAGTCTATTATGATGTATAGTGTTAAATTCTTGAATTGACCTTGTGGTCTTGATACACTTATCATGAAGGGTATTGCCAAGATGTTCTTATAAGTATGTTATGGTCACTGATATCATGTATTATGTTATCATTGTTATTGATAAGTACGTGGTCAATTAGTGTAGCAGAGGTATTACCTATTCTTGTTGGGTATAATTTATTACCTTGTACAAAATTGAAACTTGTAATTTCGAGTTTTTTTCTCTGAGTGAGGTAATTAATATTTACATCGCCTATGATCACGGTTGATTTTGCAAGCTTCCATATCAGTGAGAAAGTTGCCAGTATTTTTATCATTAGGATTATAACCTGCGATTGTATCAAGTGCTATTAGATCACTTTTAAGGATTATGTGCAGGATAATGTGTACACTGTTTACTATGTTTTGTACCGACGTTTTCCATACATCTCTAATATACACTGAAATTCCACCTCCTATCATTTTCCTTGTAATATGATTATCATTAAAACTTTTTATATTAACAAAGTTAATTAAGTCTTCCCTGAGCCAGTTTTCTGCTATAACAATCACATCTACTTTAGTTATTGTTACCATAAGAAGCTCAATATCATCTAATTTGTTTACAATAGACCTAGCATTCAGGTACACAATTCTTAACTTTGGGCTCGGTTGAGATCTTGTAATCATCTACAGAATGATATTTGAACTCAGCTATAATGTTATCACAATCACACATGAAAGGTACAAATATTGCACTTCATCACAAAATAGAAACCTAAGACACTGCAGTTCACTGAGCTTTTCTCTTGCTTTGTTCTGCACTGCTGCTGTAGTGTTATTTTTATGTGAGGTTATCCTCTTTTCATAAGCCAGAAGGTTATTCTTCCACTTGATCCTTATTGAAGATCCAAACTGTTTTTCTCGTATCAAGATTTTGCCATCCCTGGTCCAAGCTCCTACTATCTTCCCTTCTCTTCTTAAATCTCTTGTTCTTTTTGCTATGGCTACATTGAGAGCCGTCAGGTGATCATTGACGAAAATTAGTTTGGGGGGGTCCAGGTAAGCCCATTTACTCGTCTTTTTGCTATTCTTGCTTGGACTATTTCTTCTGTCTTCCAGTGGCACGTGAAACGAACCAGTATAGTTGGATTCCTTAGATTGGTAGTTACTTCATGTTTTCTGGAGGGAAGTCGTGTGCTGCATCGATGACATTGTACGTCAAATGGACATATAAGGCATTTGTATCAAATACATCTTCCCTTTCCACTTGTGGTGTGCCACTGATAATTAGGTTATTCTTTCGCTTATATTGTTTTACATCCTCGATGTCATTTTCCATCGCATTATTTTAGTATCATAGATCGATCTTATCCTTTGCTCCATCTTGTAGCAGCAGCAGACGTCATTCGCTCTTCTAAGAGTGTCAGCCGCCTTTGGAGATCCGCAAAGCTATTTTTAAGTACCTTTTTTCGAGGTTTCCGTATAGCTGTCCTGAAACAGAGCACATAACATGTGTGTTAGCAAGAGAGAAAAAATAGATTGTCTCCTGAGAGAATAGCACTTAAGAGGCGCAAGAGTTTCTTTCTTTAAGTTGTATGATAGCAATACTTACATTGATGTTTTGCGGCGTTCGGATTGTATGCTCGGGGTACGCTCAGGAGTAACATTCTCAGTAATTTCATCGCCCTGATCTGGCAGGAAGTCGTCTATAAGCTGTGTAGATCGCTCCGTAAGAGCATCCTTTTCAGCCTCATCGCTGGAGGTATCGCAATCAATAACAGGTCTAGGATCTCGAACTGTCATTCGAAGCCTGTAACAAAGGTATTTTGTGTACCTGGAATTATATATTTCAACGATTCTATAAGGAAAGAGTCGTGAATTTCTTTAATTTCACTTACTTTGATTGTCTCTGTCTGAGCTGGTACACGCTACACTTCTCATTGCAGAGGAAGTAAGAGTACATATGCTTATGAGCCTCGGGCTGCGTACACAGGGTTGCATGCGTATCACCTTTACAAAATTCCGAGTGGTGTATGGCCTCGTGACTTGAAGCGAATCTATCAACCTCATCAACTCCGCTTTGTTCTTGCTCATGAACCGGCTCTTGCCTGGAATAGCGAATAGGTTTCAAATTACTTTTTCTTCCTAAATAAAAAAGGGCATTAAATACTCTAGAAAAAAAGAATAATTGCTATTATACTTACATGTATCGCTTTCTGTAGACTTGGCAGTTTTCTGTGCATACTTACCGAGAAGACATCTGATCGTGGTATGAAGGTCTGTTACAAACGATTGAATGCATAAGACCGTTGCATAACTCTTTGTGGTAATACGCGTAATGATGCGCCTCCGCTGCACACTCACTCCCAAGAGTTGACATATCAGACATAGCAAATAAGTACGCTGAGAGAATCCACGAACTAATTTAGCGCTCCAAGCTGGAGAGTCTTATATACTCTTTCAATAGTGGTGGGGGAATTCAGGGGCGGGGAAAGCGTTTGGTGGAAGAATAATTTATGACTTCCCTTAAAAAACTCTGGGAACACATACTCTTTGTCGCGTAACAGATGTTAAATCTCAGGCCACTTATTTATGAGGGCCATTAAACATGGCTGCATGCTTTCACATAACACCGACGTCGGGTAACACTTAACAGATGTTCAATCTCAACCCTCCCCAACATATCACAGAAACCTGTCGAGACATGTCGGTCCCTTCCATACCACATAATCTTTGTCAAGTAACAGGTGGTCGATCTCATCTCCCCCTTCCACAGACGCCTGATGTCGCGACGTCTGTATCTGAAACATACATATACAATAATTTATGACTTCCCTTAAAAAACCCTGGGAATGCATTTTTGTGTTGATTCCCACATAATCTTTGTCGAGTAACAGGTGGTCGATCTCATCTCGCCCTTCCACAGACGCCAGATGTCGCGACGTCTGTATCTGAAACATACATATACAATAATTTATGACTTCCCTTAAAAAACCCTGGGAATGCATTTTTTGTTGATTCCCACATAATCTTTGTCAAGTAACTGGTGGTCGATCTCATCTCCCCCTTCCACAGACGCCAAATGTCGCGACGTCTGTCTCTGGAACATACATATACAATAATTTATGACTTCCCTTAAAAAAAGCCCTGGGAATGCGCGTCGAGACATGTCTGTCACTTCCATACCACATGTAACATCTTGGGTGGTCCTCACCCCCCTCCCCTCCCCCTCCCACCGACGCCTAGCGTCGCGACGTCTGTATCTAGATTGAAGATAATTCTACTACTAACATCGATACAATTTATAGACCAACATTGAAAATAAGACAGTTATTAAGATCAGCAAATGATAAATGGGACGTCCATTCATCGGCAGGCGCTGATGACCCAGATGTTGAGCGCCCTAAAACACAATTATCATTCATCGGCAGGCGTATACAAAATTCCTTGTAGCTGTGGACAGGTTTACATTGGGACAACCGTGCACAACATTACTACTGGATTAAGGGTACACAAGCGGCACAGTAGACTAGGGAAAACAGAAATATCCGCCGTGGTTGAACACTCACTATTTGGCCATGGTGCCAGTTACAAAGACACGAAGTTCCTATTATCATCCATTACCTCTCATGCCTGCATACAACTGAAAGCAATAGAAATTTTCAAATAACGGAACGGTTTCAATCGTAAAGAAGAAGTCCTCCGCAAGCACAAGATCTGGATACCAGTGCTGGCAAGTAGTACAGTAATTACCTTCTGTATCCTGACTTGACTGCTTAGAGTTTGTGCAGGCCAACCCAGGGTCATGAGATTAAATTGAAAACATACGCCTTTATCGGAACCTTAACATGTATTTATTTTCTCGTTTGTTCTTTGCTACACTTTGCTTAAACCAACCAGACAGATAAAGATAACTATATACTTCTGGCCCCGAATCTGGGAGAAAGAGCCCCACCAAAACACACGGCTCACCAAAAGACCAATTATAAAAAAAACTAAGAGAAAAATCGGGGAACCCGAATTGGAGCACTCACCCTAAGGAACGCCCACTCGACACCAACCAGGCACACACTCTCACTGCTCTCCCGGCTCGAAGGAGCCACCCAAGAAGTCTCGGGCACCGCAGCGCCCCCAGAGAGAAACGGCGGAAAGCCCAAATCAACAGGACGTCAGCGCCCCCGAACCGGAAGGGCAACAAAAATGTGCCGGGGAAAAAACAAACGGCACAAACACCCCCTCCCCATCGGAAACACAGGGTGGAGAAGCCAAACGGAAAGAAAGGAAAAGCTGGAAGAAACCAAGGAAAGGAAGAAAGCCATTCCAGACCCCGGGGTGATGAAGCCCGAAGAAGGAAACCCTAGGAGAGTCGGACGAGCACCAAACATCATAGAAAGTCTGCCCTGAGTAGCAATGAGTATGAGTATTGCGTACACTTGTTGAGTCTTTCCACCTTCACAGCTGTGACATACCATACGTCACACTTACACGAAGAACCCTGTCTCTATTTTGCACACACAGTCGTGACGTAGAGAGCAGATGTGAAACTGAGTTTCCCTTTTTTTTACCCTTACAGCCGTGACATACCATACGTCACTCTTACACGGAGAACACTGTCTCTATTTTGCACACACAGGCGTGACGTAGAGAGCAGAACACTGCCGGCAAGTCTTTCAGGAGCAGAAGTGAACAGAGGCAAAACGTTACCAAAGGGCAGCAGGTTAGTCCTTTGAACGCCTTACAACAGCCAGGTAGGTCACGGAAGGGTGACCAAAGTAAAGACGGATGACGTGGCTTGAAGTCGAAGAAGAAGAAGCGAAGCTAGCTCCCACGTGGCGACTCTCCCGAGGAGGAGAAAAAGCGTGGCGCACGTGAAGGTCACTGTCACACCGGGACCCCCGGGTGGAGCTGGCACGAGGCGGAAAAATCCAGGATGACAGAACAGGCAAGGATCACGGTAGGAGATGAGGCGGCTGAAACATAAAACAAAGCCAGAAACGGAACCAGAAGCAGAAGTGGTAACCTAAGAATATTAACCAGCCAAATTTGTAAAATATTTTTTTTAGATCATAAGGGGCAGAAATATCTTTGAAGGACAAGTAATAAATATTTTCAAACGAGTAACAGCAATAAATCTCTTTAAATAAATACAATAAGGATAAATACCATTGAAGTGATCAATACTAATAAACACTTTCCAAGTCATAAATATTTTCAAACGAGTAACAGCAATAAATCTCTTTAAATAAATACAATAAGGATAAATACCATTGAAGTGACCAATACTAATAAACACTTTCCAAGTAATAAATATTTTCAGCAAAACAATTATCCAAATTTTAACAATAAAGAAAGAAATACCTTAGACAATATTGAGCACATCAACATAATTGGACACATTGTATATATACACATACACCCATACATATATAAACCAGTAAATAACATACAATCATGGGTACCCAACAACCTTTTTTAAATAACACTCATACATAAGAAAAACACACGCACAGAAAGAAAGAGAAAGAGAGAGATATGCCGGCATAGAAAGAGAGAGAGAGACAGAGAGGAAGGAGAAAGTGAGTGCATGCCCTGGCAGCGTGCCACGCGAACGCCACACAACACAGACAACCGTGCCCCGAGGTCAAGGGCGCAGAAGCCAAAACAAACACGGCAACGTAAACAGACACTGAAATGCCAAAACAAACAGTGTAAAGCCCAAACAGACATCAAATCATCGCGTCAGGGCACGGTTTTAGCTGAGTGATGTGAGCCCGACGCATTTCATGGGTTTTACAGTGCTCCAGAGTAACGGACACGCCCTTAAAAATGTTAATGATCTTATAGGGGCCAGAGTAACGCAGAGCTAATTTAGCAGCAAAAGCATCCTTACGCGAACTTATAGGGAAAGATTTGCACATAACCAGTTGACCGACCGCGAAAGGAGAGGGTTTTCTATTTTCTTCATAACGCCTTTTGG
This sequence comes from Mantis religiosa, assembly GCA_030765055.1. Classification (NCBI taxonomy): domain Eukaryota; kingdom Metazoa; phylum Arthropoda; class Insecta; order Mantodea; family Mantidae; genus Mantis; species Mantis religiosa. The sequence continues at coordinate 72,145,031 of CM060952.1, forward strand.
TGAGCTCATGCGCACGTTTTAGATTATTAAAGGCTCTCCTCCAGTTCTGTCTAATAGTTTCGGGAGAAAAGGTCTGAGGAAGTAGATCATTTAAGGACCACATATTCGCCAAAGGGGAGCTGGGTACAAAAGCAAACATTAAACTGAAGGGGGTGGTCTGGTGAGCTTCATGACGAGCGGAGTTAAAGGCAAACTGCAACTTTCCCAAGTTAGTATCCCACTGATTGTGGTGCTCATGATGGAAAGCAATCAAAGCGGATTTCAAATTTCTATTAACCCTCTCGGCTTGGGAAGGATTAGGGTAATGTGGGGTGGTAGTGATATGTCTTACCCCCCACTGAAAACAGAATTGTTTGAACCAATTGGAAGTGAACTGCGAGCCATTGTCAGACACAACGTAACGTGGAGCACCAAAAGCAGCCAAGATGTTATTCAGGACCTTCGTAGCAGTACGAGCCGTGGCACGTGGCACGGCCGAAATCCACACGAACTTAGAAAAGGCGTCAACAACCACAAGGGCATAAGTATTACCTTGAATCGACCTGGGAAATGGGTCTATAAAATCTACAAATAATTTTTCCATCGGCTTAGATGCCACTTCAGACGCGAGACCACCCCACGTGGTTCGCTGCGCCGGCTTAGCCATAGAACAAATATTACAAGCTTTAACACGGGTCGCAATATCGCGATCCATGCCTTTCCATATAAAGCGCTCACGTATTTTATCGCGAGTCTTGTTTACACCAAGGTGCCCACCAAAGGGTGAAAGATGACAGTAAGCAAATACCATGGGAATGATACTATCGGGCAAAACGATCTTAAATTTGCCGTCAAAATTAGCACGCGCCATAAGAACACCATCACGTAAGCAATACGGCGGGACAGGATGGCCGTCCTCAAACTGCTGTATAATCTGATTAATGCAGGCATCCCTGCGCTGATGTTCAGCGATGCTGGTAAACATTTCGGGGAACGACAGACAGGCGTTAGAGCCGGAAACCGTCCCCGAAGGTGGTAACAGGGGCGGTTCCTCAGAAAACACACGTGTAAGGGCGTCAGCAACTACATTATCAGAACCACGAATGTGCCTCGGTGTAAACTTAAACGCCCCAATCCGCACGCCCCAACGGGCGAGCCTACCGGTTTTACGTGGTGTCCCTAACGCCCACGTGAGAGCCTGGTTATCACACTCCAATATGAAAGATACATGTTCCAGGTAGGGTTTATACTTCTCGAGACCAAACAAAACTGCCAAGGTTTCGAGCTCATAGACTGAAAAATTGCGTTCAGCTTCAGATAGAGTTCGCGAAGCATAGCAAATGGGACGGCGCCCCTCCGGAAAATCCTGGAGAAGAACCGCCGCCAGGGAATAACTAGAAGCGTCAGTCTGGAGAATAAAAGTTCTATTGAAATCTGGAAACGCCAAAACAGGAGGAGAGGAAATGGCGGACTTAAGGTCTTCGAACGCACGCTGTTGTTCGTCACCCCAGACTTACTTAATACCCTTCCGTCGAAGGTGATTCAAAGGTTCAACCCGGGCAGCGAAGGAAGGAATAAACTTGGAAAAGAAATTCACCATACCAACAAAACGAGCCAATGCACGTAAGTTCTTAGGGGGTGGAAAATTGCGCACGGCTTTGGTGCGTTCTAAATCAATAGTAATGCCGGCGGGCGACACCCAATGGCCCAAGAAAGAAATCTCTGTGGTAGCAAACTTCACTTTAGACCTTTTAACCGTGAGGGCAGCCTTCTGTAAGCGATCAAACACCTCACGTAAATGTAAGATATGGGAATCAAAATCAGGAGAGTACACTACTAGGTCGTCTAAATAGTGGTAAAGAAATTTAAATTTAATGTCAGAAAACAAATTGTCCAAGAGACGGGAGAGTACCTGCGCACCGGTAGCAATTCCAAAGGGAATCCTATTAAACTCATACAATCTCCACGGAGATGAAAAGCCAGTCACGTGTTTACATTCATCCGACAAAGGAATCTGATGATAGGCGCTGTTTAAATCCAGAGTCGTAAACACGCGTGCACCAGCAAAATGATGGGCGGCAGTATGGAGGTCTGGCATGGGAGTAGATTCAATAAGTATTTTTTTATTGAGTTGGCGATAATCCACGACAGGACGGAAATCATTGTCACCCTTAGGAACTAAGAAAACCGGGCTACTATAAGACGAAGTGGAAGGTCTAATGATACCCTTATCCAACATATCATTGATTTTAGCCTTCAAAATGGCCATTTTGGGTGGTGTCAGACGGTACGGAGAAAGCTTAACAGGGGACGGGTCAGTCAGCTCAATATCGTAGGTAATAAGATGAGTAACACCCAATCGGTCGGAAAACAAGGAGGAAAATTCCTGAACCAAACCTTCCACCACTGCGGCTTGTTGATGAGTCAAATGAGACAAGGAAATATCTGCCTCACGCTCGTCTAATAGCGTGACGTTACCTAGACGAGGGCGAGGTGGAACGTCATATAGTTTCTCCTGAAAAGGTACACTACTTCCAGTCGCGAACCCGAAAGTGGCTTGTTTCTTCGCAAAATCTAAACACAAACGGGAGCGTGACATAAAATCGGCCCCCAAGATTACAGAATAGGGTAGGTCAGGGACCAAATAGCACTCATGTTTCCAAGTGAACTTAGGAAAGCGGATAGTGCACCTAACCTTGCAAGACACATTATAGGACTGACCATTAACTGTCAAACATTGCACCTGACAGCTCACCTCCTTGGGACACGAAGGCGCCAAAGTATTGCGAAAATATACTTGATTAATGAGAGAAAATGAGCTACCGGAATCAAGGAGGGCTAAAACGCTCACCTTACCGACAACAACCTGCACAAGAGGTTTAATAGAATGGGGTAAAGCCAAAATGCGCCGCGATGGGGCCAAACTCGCGCTCATGGCAGACAACTTCTGGCGTCAAATGGGGCGCTGCCCGAACTGACTATCACGTCCAGATTTCGAAGGGTCCATGCCCGTTGGGCGAGGAAAACTACAGTTCTTAACCATATGTCCTACCTCCTGACAACGGTAGCATCTTACCCGGGGCCCGTGAGTTGATGACCCAGGTCGGACGCCGGGCGTTAAACCATCTCCACGATTCGCTCGTGGTGGGGGAGGTGAATTCAACACTTCACCTAAGCGAGATCGATCTACAGAAGAACACTCATTAAGCAAGGGCACTAAAGATTCCAAAGCCGTGAACGTATTAGGACGTGTCGCGAAAACAAGACTGGAGCGAGCTTCGGGATTCAAACCCGAAATGATGACGTCACAAACCACCTGCTCCGTATCTGGGAGACGTAAGGCCAAGGCCACGTCTCTGACCCGTTCCATATACTGGACAAACGGTTCGGCCAGACCTGAGGTCGTAAATAATGGTCTTGCAATAATTTTAACGATTCACGACGCGGGATAAAGAATTCCAAAACCAAAGCATGAAAAGTACTTAAAGGGTCAGCTGATTGCCTTGCTTTAAGCAAAAGATTCAAAACTACACCTTTGACCTTGGTCGCAACTGCCTGCATGGTTAAATCGGAAGAAACCGAGTGCACCATGGCTACCTTATTAAGCTTTACTAGGAATTTCAAAAACGTGAAAGCCGACAGCACATCCGACACCTCGAACATATCCACTGCCTCCACCAACTGTTGTAAAGGGTGAATGATTTTTAAGGCACGAAATGGCGTCGAAAGAGAAGCTACGGGACTCACAGCCGGGGAAGACGAGGTCTCCGGAAAATACAGCTTAACGTCTTCTCCCCCTTGACGAGCCATGGCGTTAAATTTCTCGAGGAGCGCCTCAAAATTTTGTTTGAGTGTCTTAACACCAGGTAAAACCTCGGAACGCGGAAAATAGGTAATGAGATAATCTAACCTGTTGATATAATGCTGGATGCGCGCCAATAAACGAACCTGCTGTCTTCTTGAAGGGGTCCCCTCACGCTCCAAATCTTGGATAACCTCACCCAACTCTAAAAGCGCTTCAGAACACACTTGAGGGGAATTGGCAACTAAATCATGCTTATCGGGTAAAGCAATAAACGGTTTGTCCTTGACATGCCGCAATGCGTCTAATATGGCCGACCAGTCGGCCGCAGGAGAGACCTGCCCACCACGAATTAACAACTCAAACATCAGCTCACCTTTACGCAAGCGGTCAACATTTACTAAGGAAGTCGCCATTCCTCACTGCCAAAGGATGCAGTAGTAGGCACCGAGAACGTCAAAAGCAACAAACACGAACGCGCGGAAACCAAGCCGAGAGCCAAGCGTCAAATTAACCACGCTCTGCTACCAAATTGTGCAGGCCAACCCAGGGTCATGAGATTAAATTGAAAACATACGCCTTTATCGGAACCTTAACATGTATTTATTTTCTCGTTTGTTCTTTGCTACACTTTGCTTAAACCAACCAGACAGATAAAGATAACTATATACTTCTGGCCCCGAATCTGGGAGAAAGAGCCCCACCAAAACACACGGCTCACCAAAAGACCAATTATAAAAAAAAAACTAAGAGAAAAATCGGGGAACCCGAATTGGAGCACTCACCCTAAGAAACGCCCACTCGACACCAACCAGGCACACACTCTCACTGCTCCCCGGCTCGAAGGAGCCACCCAAGAAGTCTCGGGCGCCGCAGCGCCCCCAGAGAGAAACGGCGGAAAGCCCAAATCAACAAGACGTCAGCGCCCCCGAACCGGAAGGGCAACAAAAATGTGCCGGGGAAAAAACAAACGGCACAAGTTTCAGGCACAACCCAACCACACGAAAACGTCATACAAAATCAGATGAGCAGCATACAACAACAGACCCAGGACTCACCGTGAAAAGAAAATAATAACGACCACGGCTACTATTGATAAGGTGCCGCCAAACCACTCATTTGGTTCACGCATGATCATTAACTAGCCATCTCATATTCTAGCCAAGCCGTAGCTTATATCTCATGTTTACCAAAAACTCATATTGCACAAACTAACCACTTGGCACCAGTCAGGGCCTGGCCATATCTGACGCCGGTTACCCCCCCCCCTGACATGCTAGCATGCATGTAAGCTAACTAGAGTACAATTAACCGATACTAACTGGGGTACTAACTCCCAGCTAAGTGAACTATCCAACATGAGTAGGTTAAAATGGTAGGTTCCAGCGCAGACCCAAATGAGCAAGATGGCGGCCATGCGTAATCGGTATGTTTAGTGGATTTAGACAGTGTTTAGGTAGGCAGTCAATCCTCTTAATTTGCTGTACCTTATAATGCTGTGTCCTGAGGTATGATCAGAGCTTGTCTTGAGCTATGATCTGAGGCTCTAGGGTTAAGGGCTGCAGGGTTTCTTAGGTAAAGTCTGTTGGTATGGGATGTTAATATCTGAAGGATTTAATGGTTAGGTCCTGAGGTATGATCTGGGACTCTATGGTTAAGAGTTGCAGGGTTTCTTAGGTAAAGACTGTTGATCTGGGAGGTTAATAGCTATAGGACTTAGAGGTTAGGTCTCGAGGTATGATCTGGGGCTCTAGGGTTAAGGGTTGCAGGTTTCAACAGGTAGGGCTGCAGGATTTAATGGTAAGCTCTTGAGGTATGATCTAAGGCTCTAGGGTTAATAGTTTCACAGGTGAAGTCTGTTGGTCTGGATGGTTGAGAGCTGTAGGATTTAGGGGCTTGGTCTCTATGTATGATCTGGGAGGGGAGGGGTCTAGTGCTAAGAGCTGCAGGTTTTTCACAGGTAAGGGTTGCTGGTCTGGGAGGTTAATAACTATAGCAGTTGGAGGGTAGGTCCTGAAGTATGATCTGGGGGCTCTAGGGTTAAGAGTTTTCACAGGCGAAGTCTGTTGGTCAGGATGGTTGAGAGCTGTAAGATCTAGAGGTTAGGTATCTATGTATGATCAGGGGGGTTCTAGTGTTAAGAGCTTCAGGTTTTCACAGGTAAAGGTTGCTGGTCTGGGAGGTTAATAGCTGTAGGATTTGGAGGGTAGATCCTGAGGTATGATCTGGAGCTCTAGGGTTAAGAGTTGTAGGGTTCATAGCTAAATGTTGTTGGTCTAGAGGATAAAGGCCGTAGGGTCTTTTAACTACGTTTTATGGGCTGAGGTATGGTCTTATCATTTTGAAGTTCAGTTTGCTAGTCCAGCGATTAAAGGCGGTTAATCTCGAGGCAAGTCCTACATTTATGCTTTACTATGTCATCCTATTATAAACTAACCTAACCTAATATACTCATTCAGTTCTACCTTCTTTCATCATTCTTTATTGTAACCTAGCTGTGTTTGGCTAGTGGCTTCCTTTGTTGCACCTGTTAACCTAATTGTTCTCTTTCCTTAACTTCCTCTATTCTACCACTTTAACCTAACCTAATATATCCCATGGTTTTAACTTCTTGATCATTGTTCAAGCTAGTTGATTCTGGTATTAACATTCGTTCTCTTTTCTTAAGCTGCCCTGTTTTTACCTCCTTAACCTATCCTAAGCATGTTTCTTTTCTCATGCTAACTACTTGTATGTATGATGCAAATTTTTTAGACATATCGGTGTTAGAGCTATCTTTGTCACTGCAAGAGGTATATCTGCTGATTACAGATCTTTATACAGTAAATTTAACCCTTTGTGTATCTGCTTCTCTTTTCCTAAAAATTGAGATTCTTTTGTTGCTAGGGCTTCTTGTTTTTCGTACCTTCTCTATGCTTTCAGGAACTCTATTCTACCTTGTTATGTTATGAGGTCTTATGCTTATATCTTAGGCTTTTTGATTAAGCCTTTTGATCTGAAAGACTATGTATTTTGGCTATGTTCCTCATCTCTTATGGTTACATGGTTAGGTCTTGAGGCATGATCTTAGGGCCTGGGGTTTAAAGGATATAAGTCTCATAGCTTAAGCTCGTAGGTCTAAAGGTTAAAGACTGTAGGTTTAGTGGTTAGGTCGTATGGATTCAAGGTTAGATCTCTCGGTCTAGAGTTTAAGGCTGTAGGATCTGAAGGTTACGTATGGAGGTATGATCTGAGGGCTCTAGGGTTAAGAGTTTTAAGCTTCATAGCTAAAGGTTGCTGGTCAGGAGGTTAAAAGCTGTAGGATCTGGAGGTTAGGTATTGAGGTATGATCTCGGAGCTCTAGGATTAAAAGCTATAGGCTTCATAGCTAAAAGTTTGCCAGCTAGAGATATCTTCTTTACTGTTAGAGGTATATTTGCAATGGTCTAGGCGTACAGTTTTCTTACATTTTTTCAAGCAGATTGATGTCTTCGTACTCTTGTGTCTTTTTCAAGCTTTTACCCCCTATGCATCGTCTTGTAATAAGTCGTTACCCTAAACCAATGTTCTAATGCTATTTCCAAGCTTTTTCAGATGTTATGAGGTTTATGCGCGTTTTAGGGATATTTTAGACCAAGTTACGTTACTTAAATCATTTTATAACTAATTAAGAAGGTTTTTCAAGGATATTTCAGATTACGAGATAGTAGTTACTTTTTAAATTTACCTATTTTAACATTAACTAAAGTGTGTTCAGTTAGCTTATGTGGTGAGGTAGACGTCCCTCGTCTTTTTCTCTGGACTTGGGACCATCGTCAGAATTTGTTTTCTGAACGGTAGACTTAACGCCCTCCTCTGCTCTTATTATTCAGCTGTTTTCATGCTTAGATGTTTTAATGCTACGTTCTAGTGTTTATTTCTCGGAATGAAAATTATTTTATTTTGTTTTTTTGTGCTCTAGGGTTCCTTCTTTCTTTCGCCGTTCAAAAGACGGTAATGTCTATGGGCATATGTGGATACTCCATCATCTGCAATTACTCTCTTGTCATCATGTGGAGATAGGGATATTTTGTTCACTTCCACTGACGTAACATTATGTTGACGGGACATAATTAGGTTCATTGGCGTTCTTATGATTTCTCTGCTTTTAAGACAGTCCACATAGCTCTCAAAGGTTATGTACTGTTTAACGGCACTATGTTTTATGCCTTTTATCTTCTTGATTATGCCTCCATCGATATCGAGTGCATACATCTTCGGTCTCAGTCCAACAAAACGACGAATGATTTTTCCATTGGCTTCATCTTTAAATTTTCCCAACACTTTCTTGTTTTCTGTAGAATGGCATATATGGTCGCTAGGATAATCAGCAGTATCCAGATGTTCCAGAAAACGTAACTTATCCTGGTATATGTCTCCGGTAGTCACACGATGGATGAAAGAGTCAGTATCCATGTACATGAGCTTCAGATTTTCAAGCCCGTAATACGGCATTAGCACATCATAATGATACCAATACATCAAGGTCTTCGAGATATCCAGCACACACATCCCAATGTATATAGGCTTGTTGAAGACTATCTCTCGTGACGCCATGTGTACTGCAACCAGATTAGGTCCATATATAGTTCTATCAATAAATGTAGGCTTAGCAACCAGTTTTTCCAATGTCTTCCAATCGGTGACAAGTCGTATATTCAGTCGGTTTCTGATGTTTTCCATAGTTTTGCCAAACATGGCATTGTTGAAAAGCTTGTAAAGATCCTTCTCGAAATCATTTCTCGATCCTTGTCGTAGCCGGTTATTGAATTCCACATAAGGCTTTAACCAACATGACTGTTGAAATTGTAGCACCCGATGGATTTTAGTCAGTTGTAACCCATGACTAAGGGCTTGCTTCAAGGTCATGTAATGCACCACATACCTAGTTCGTGATCCAAGGTGAGGAATTAGTTTCCTTGTAGAAGAACCCGGGGGCTTGATACACTCAGGTAGGAACGGTAAATCATTGTGCAGGTCATGGAGTTCTGTAGGATATTGAAGGTCCACTTCTAAGATGTATCCGAGAGGGTCATCTTCTCGTAGTATATCTAGGTTGATATCTTCAGGAGAAACCCACTTAAAACCCCCGTAAGCAAGGGGCTTCCCCATAGCCCACGCATATTGATTATTTGCATCCTCGTACGTAATATATTGAGAGGGTTTACTTGAGTCATACTCCTTCATGTAGTGATTGTTCGCTTCTGCATACCGATGAGAAACTTGGCATAATCCTCCTCTTATACCTGCCTCAACCATGAGTAGCTAGTCATAATCCTGTAGTAATTCCAGTTCAATTCCTGTGTACAACAGCATTGCATCCCACGTAAGTCCGGGTGATGTATAATAATGTGCGGAATCAACTTTATGGGTTTTCAGGGTCTGCTCTCTGAATGTTTCAAACACATCTGCTAGTAGAAGGACATCCGAAGTTAAGTAGAGGTCACTGTAGTCGCCTAGTGTTCTGATGTTGAAGTGACTCCATACGGTTTTTGCATGCTGATACTCTGCATCACTAATTTCTTCTCTGTTTAACTTACTGTAGAATGCTTCTCTCGGAGGAAGTTTTGTCTCACTCAAAACATCCCATGATGTAACGTAATCATAGGGAAACACACCTTTACGCATCATCAATTCGATCTTCTCTGCTCCAAAGTACTTCTGGGTTTCAGGATATGATGTTAGATTTTTTGCTAGTTTATCCAAGCTGGTACTAAGGAAGCGATAGGTATCCACAAAACGAAGTTTAATGTCACCAACATACTTGGAAAATGATATATAACTTTCCTCAGAGCTAGGAATAACTTCTACTCTATCGCTAGTACAGTCTAACTCCTTAACAATGAAATGGGAGTCATATCCACTCAGGTTATGTATGAAGACAGGAATATAATTAGGCGTTTTACACGCTAGATTACACTGATTATGTAGACTTCCTCGATATTCACCACTTATATGATCATGATCTCGTACTTTCCAGTTATCATCGGTAAATTCTTTACCACATAAGTAGCATTCTGTAGAAGATTCGAATGATTTTTGTTGCTTATCTGTCAGAGTTAATGGAGCACCAGTTTTGTATACAGCATTAATTTTCTTTGCGAGAGAACCTACATACTCCATAAACTTCGGTGCAGCATCATAACCACGATATACATAGGGTTCAGTAAGAAGATCAGTCTGTAAACCTTCAATTGTAGCTGAGGATTTGACATAAACACTGAAACTCATAGGAATATGCTTCTGATATGGAACTGTATAAGACGTTTCGGCATTAGAAGAACACCCGTGGTAAGGGGTAAGAATGCTTTCAAAGTCAGCGTATATGACATAAGGTAATTTCAACATCCTTTCATGATTCTTGAATCTAACAATAGATTTCTCCTTAGTTGGCATAACAATCTTAGCAACTCCGTGTTGGCTACATAATTTTCTATGTTCATTTAACCTCTCAACTCCTCCATTTCGATAATCAAAGTGCGTAAAACAGCGCTTGCAGATGTAGAGTTTTCCCTCACATTTGGTTTTTTGTTGATGAATAAGTCTCTCGAAATTCTTTATATAAACGTAATGATGACGTCCAGCTGAATTGCTTAATAGAAGCAGGTCGCGATGCTCAGTCAGTTCTTCATTGACAGCTTTCATAGGAAACACTTGATTCTTTTCATCCAAACCGAAAACATTTATAGAGATGTTATTTTTTCGTTCTAATTTTGGGATGTCACTCAAACTCATAGGAAATGAGACGCAGCTAAAGTCATATCTTTCTTGAAGATTCTTATACTTGCTAACACGTTGAGGATCTTTGTGAATGAACTTGGCAAGTACGGCGTACATAAAACATTTCTCATCATCATAGTTGTGCGGATTTATACAGGCTCCTTTAGCTCCAACAATAGCCGGTAGAGGGATGTAACTGCTCCCTTTTAGACCTTTATTCTTGTTGATCCTAACACGCACACCATCAACAGCTAATAAAGCCCAGCTGCTTCCTTTAAGTTGACTTTCCTCCATTTCAGTACAAAGTTTCTTGAATTTACTTTCCAATATGGCGTCCAAGTCACTTTCTAAAAATATTGCTTGATTTGGTGTTTTAAAGGCTTTATCAGTAGTGTCACCAACGGCATTCACAAACCGACATTCAGCCATGAGGTTAATTTTCACACTTTTATGCATCCTCAGTTGCTTCTGAACGGCTTGAATTATCCGCTGTTTTGATTCCTGGAGATATGTATTCAGGTCTTGGCATGTAGAGCACTGGATGAAATATGATTTCAGTCGATCCTGGAAAGCTGTTTCATATTCTACGACATCGTCTTCATCAGGAACCATTAACAGCAATTTATGTTTGGTAGACTCGATCTTGAGTTTCTTAGTAGCAGTTATTCTCTCGCATCGTTCTTGATGAGTATCTCTGCGATTCTCAGTATCATAAACATTACCACAATGTTTACATTCGTAAAACCGGCCACATACCAGCTCATGTCTCTTTTTATTGTAGCTTTTCAGGAAACTCTTTGCACATATGCTACACCTATTTTCAGGTATAGTGTCTAACAGAGCTTCCATCGCTATAGTTTTTGTTGTGTGCAGGCTAATTCTCGGGGAATATGTTGCCAAGTGAGTGTCTTGATACACTTTTCACTTCTCTTCTTCACCTTGATAAGTTATCAGCGCTACTGATGATGAATTTCACTGTAGAAGCTGATCCGCTATGCTATAAACACACTAGCGTAATTACAATCTAAGATCGATCAAGCTCTCTTTATACACTTAGCACAGACCTAATAGAAAACTTCATCATCGCCTCCACCAACGGGATTCGAAGGTGGCACTCCTATCGGAGAAAACCTAAAGGAAAAACTTCATCACACCACCACCACCTTTGTAGTTCGAAGGTGGCGCTCCTATCGGAGAAAACCTAAAAGAAAACTAATATCTTGCTACCACAGGGGTTCGAAGATGGTTCTACTATTGGAGAAAACCTAAAAGAAAACTCTATTAATTTTCCAGTTTTTCGATTATTCTTTAACTACTATACAATTCACATGAGAGAAAAAATTAGACAAATTAAAATTGAAAAAGGAAATAAATAGTTAGATTTGAAGATAAAATTTAGACAATTCAAACGAGTATAAACACGACTAAGCTCCGCCTTTTAGTTTTAAAGTTACATTAGGAGCTCCCATTGCCACCCGTAGACACCCCTCCGTCATCTTCAACCACGTGTTCTTGATTCTTTTCACACATATCTTAACATAACAGTTCTATTTTTTTCTCAAGTTCATCTATTATACCGTTTAACTGATCCACGGGGCACCCTTAGAATCCTTCACTTCATCCTCAAACACACCTTCTTGAACCCTTTTGATATATTTTAACCTATTTATGTTTGTTGCTACGGGCATCCGTTCTCTTTTCTTAAGTTAAATTATTACGGCCATCTTGTTATGTCTGAGTCTCATGCTTATATATTAAACTTTGTGATTAAGTATTTTGATTTGAAAGTCTATGTAAATCGGTTAAGGTAAACATCTCTTCTCAACATGAGACAAGTCATGATGTATGATCTTATGGGGTGAGCTTGTCAACACGCCTAAAAGCATTTATATTCAAAGGTATTTAAATTATCCCACCGAGATTTGAACCCTGATCCTAAGGCGTAAATTACCATTTCAACAACAATTCAGACCTAAAGTATATATGTATACGCTATTTCATTGCGCTAACATTATTAGTTCAAGAGTTATTTAAGATTCAAGTTATTGCGACAGAAGCGGTTATCGAACCACGGGTCTGTAGGATACGGAATCATAAATCATTCACAGCATATGTTGAATGAAAAAAACCTGCGCTTTCCCCTGCTGTTCTATGTGCAATAGATCAGAAATAGAACACAATTACATAATTCAATGGACGATGGGAACTGAACCAGGGACCCTTGAGCTACACGTTGTCAGCATATGATTAACTATGAGAAGCATAACCATATAAAGGTTATTTCACTTCTCTAGACCCACTGGTTACAGAGATATTTAAATTAAACAATTCAGGACTCGAACTAAGGACTACAGGTATACAGCATAAACCCTGTGGACCCCGCTAACCATATGTAAGTAATAAAGTTTATCCGAACTCTCTATCATAATTAGTTTCGGAGTTATTCCAATATAAGCAGTACTCTTTTGTGCAGAGTTTGATTAGGGACCATTGATAAAACTACAAGTCACAGACAGTCAGTAAGGGCATGGACACCCCTTACCAGGCGGTTAAAGGCACCATCACTTGTCTTTCCACCCCTGGTCGGCATCCCAGTGTTTACGCACCCTCTTTATTTATCACATGCAGGTGTGCCGGCGTCTTGTGACAGGGGTTTGACAGGTCATCAATCAAGTAGTAGTTGGTAAATGGGCGTCCTGGAACAATAGAATATTTAATTTGCATATAAATTGAAAGGGGCGGGGTAAGGGATAGGGGAACCTATAGCTTTTAATCCTAGAGCTCCGAGATCATACCTCAATACCTAACCTCCAGATCCTACAGCTTTTAACCTCCTGACCAGCAACCTTTAGCTATGAAGCTTAAAACTCTTAACCCTAGAGCCCTCAGATCATACCTCCATACGTAACCTTCAGATCCTACAGCCTTAAACTCTAGACCGAGAGATCTAACCTTGAATCCATACGACCTAACCACTAAACCTACAGTCTTTAACCTTTAGACCTACGAGCTTAAGCTATGAGACTTATATCCTTTAAACCCCAGGCCCTAAGATCATGCCTCAAGACCTAACCATGTAACCATAAGAGATGAGGAACATAGCCAAAATACATAGTCTTTCAGATCAAAAGGCTTAATCAAAAAGCCTAAGATATAAGCATAAGACCTCATAACATAACAAGGTAGAATAGAGTTCCTGAAAGCATAGAGAAGGTACGAAAAACAAGAAGCCCTAGCAACAAAAGAATCTCAATTTTTAGGAAAAGAGAAGCAGATACACAAAGGGTTAAATTTACTGTATAAAGATCTGTAATCAGCAGATATACCTCTTGCAGTGACAAAGATAGCTCTAACACCGATATGTCTAAAAAATTTGCATCATACATACAAGTAGTTAGCATGAGAAAAGAAACATGCTTAGGATAGGTTAAGGAGGTAAAAACAGGGCAGCTTAAGAAAAGAGAACGAATGTTAATACCAGAATCAACTAGCTTGAACAATGATCAAGAAGTTAAAACCATGGGATATATTAGGTTAGGTTAAAGTGGTAGAATAGAGGAAGTTAAGGAAAGAGAACAATTAGGTTAACAGGTGCAACAAAGGAAGCCACTAGCCAAACACAGCTAGGTTACAATAAAGAATGATGAAAGAAGGTAGAACTGAATGAGTATATTAGGTTAGGTTAGTTTATAATAGGATGACATAGTAAAGCATAAATGTAGGACTTGCCTCGAGATTAACCGCCTTTAATCGCTGGACTAGCAAACTGAACTTCAAAATGATAAGACCATACCTCAGCCCATAAAACGTAGTTAAAAGACCCTACGGCCTTTATCCTCTAGACCAACAACATTTAGCTATGAACCCTACAACTCTTAACCCTAGAGCTCCAGATCATACCTCAGGATCTACCCTCCAAATCCTACAGCTATTAACCTCCCAGACCAGCAACCTTTACCTGTGAAAACCTGAAGCTCTTAACACTAGAACCCCCCTGATCATACATAGATACCTAACCTCTAGATCTTACAGCTCTCAACCATCCTGACCAACAGACTTCGCCTGTGAAAACTCTTAACCCTAGAGCCCCCAGATCATACTTCAGGACCTACCCTCCAACTGCTATAGTTATTAACCTCCCAGACCAGCAACCCTTACCTGTGAAAAACCTGCAGCTCTTAGCACTAGACCCCTCCCCTCCCAGATCATACATAGAGACCAAGCCCCTAAATCCTACAGCTCTCAACCATCCAGACCAACAGACTTCACCTGTGAAACTATTAACCCTAGAGCCTTAGATCATACCTCAAGAGCTTACCATTAAATCCTGCAGCCCTACCTGTTGAAACCTGCAACCCTTAACCCTAGAGCCCCAGATCATACCTCGAGACCTAACCTCTAAGTCCTATAGCTATTAACCTCCCAGATCAACAGTCTTTACCTAAGAAACCCTGCAACTCTTAACCATAGAGTCCCAGATCATACCTCAGGACCTAACCATTAAATCCTTCAGATATTAACATCCCATACCAACAGACTTTACCTAAGAAACCCTGCAGCCCTTAACCCTAGAGCCTCAGATCATAGCTCAAGACAAGCTCTGATCATACCTCAGGACACAGCATTATAAGGTACAGCAAATTAAGAGGATTGACTGCCTACCTAAACACTGTCTAAATCCACTAAACATACCGATTGCGCATGGCCGCCATCTTGCTCATTTGGGTCTGCGCTGGAACCTACCATTTTAACCTACTAACATGTCATCGGTAATGCAGTGTGCTTCTATTTCTACTTAGCTATGCTACATTCGCTTCTCCCCACCCGCCCTGCCGTGTTCAACGACTGGTTCAATCCAACATCTTTCGAAGCCTAATCTCGTGCACCAATGAATAATTTACGGCACAATTCATTTATCACATATTAGCATAATACGCGCTAAATATGGTGAGTAAATGTCCGTAAATCATTCATCATTGTGCTAGATATGACTTCGAAAGAATTTGACCAATTAAATTCGGGAAAAAAGGTCTCAGAAGCCACTTCCAAACTTGATCTTTTTCCTGTTGCCACTAAGCATTAGAGCTTTTATATTCATATAATAAATGAATAAGTAGGTCTTTAGGAAACAATTGCAACTTTGACAGAGTGAGATTACTCAAGATGCTGTCGAGGTTATACCTGTACTTCCTTTCCCTGAAGTGTGAATTCCTAAGCTTGTTACTGTGATAATTACAAGAAAACCTGACACTAAATCAATGCATTCTACACGTACTGGAAAACAGGAAAGGATACCACAAGGTCATGAGTAATGCAATTTCTTTGTACACAGAATAATGTTGAAAAATTCCCTGGAAGGAAATTGGCAAAAAGAACAAACAACAAAAAACGAAAAACGTTATTAAAGAAATGTATATATGTAACTGAATATACAAACAACTATATACAAAAATAGCACTATCTCTTTAAATAGAAAACAAAGAAGCTCTGTTAATAGCTTATATTTACTAATAATTTCAAAAGCTATATAGTACATACATCATTTTCAGCACAAGTTTACAAAAGAATATTCAAAGAAAAACCTGAAATTTGTGATTAATTCATGATATTAATTTGTGACTGATTCGTGATATTAGTAAACCCGCACAAATTAGTACATGAGGCAAAGACATACAATGAATAAAAGACACTATTTGATATATTTCTAATCACTTTGGTTGGATAAGCATTCACACATGCAGTATAAATGATTATGATTTGAATGAAACATACAGTTCAATGAATCTAGGAAGATATTAAGTACATACAAACTGTGTCATTCATTTAAAATTGTCCTAACCTTAACTTTGTCTTTGAAACACAGGAATATTACAGTCGTGTATTTGTAAATGGTTTAATGACATGTATAAGCACAGTAATAAATGCTGAAAAAAGAAAATAAGCAGTTTAAAAATAAATTTTAATGCAAAGTGCATCTTCCAACAGGACAAAATTTCATGTAATTATCTGACTGTGAAGTATGATTTGCTCGGTACAGCAACTGTTTTGGTAAATGGTATACTTTAACTTCATAAGACTTTAAGCTATATATTGTCACCCAATTATCGGAAGGCACGAACAACTGGAGCTGGGTAGGGGAAGGAAGCACTGAGGCCACGCCCACCCATTTATCTTGTAGCACTAACATGGGGGATGGTTAGGAAAGTGTAGGCAATAGCCGTCTCTTCCGTCCCTGACGATTGGAACAATCAGGATATTTCATCTAACCCGGAACATTCTAGATTGGTCAGTTGGTCTTATATAAGCGAAGCGCCGGGCTGGAGGAGAGTTCAGTTCTTGGCGAGCAGCCGTGAAGAGCGCCATCCTAGCAAATGGACTGGAACACTCCATACGTGTATCAGAGGAACTGTACGTAATTGCGAGTGTAGTGTGGACCTGTGACAGACGAACTGAAGGATTGTAATTGTGTGCGCTACGTAATTCTATGTGATCGGCAAGTGTTGCAACTGTAATTCGGTGGAAATAAAGAACATTTTGAGTTCGTGCAATTGAACTTTTAATTCTACGAATCCAAAAAGTTACAACTAGTGTTAGGAAGCGGGATATTACCACCATGGAGACGGCATTGGAAAAAATTCTTGGAGAAGATGATGGAAATGAAACCTGAACTGACCTCGGAAATGAAAGCGGCTGTCCGCGGAACTAACAACGAAGACGGAGGCGGCAAATAGAGAGCTGACCGCAAAGTTGAAGACGGCAAATCACAATCTGACTGCAATGAAGGCTGAATTAACCACATAAATGAGAGCAACGAACCACAGTCTGGCCGCGGAAATGAAGGTGGCGAACGAGGTTCTCGCCGCTAAATTTGAGGAACAGTTGGCTGGCGTGAGGGATCACGTAGCGGAGCTGGGCAAGCGGATGGGCCATGTGGACGAGCGCGTCGAAGACCTGGCGAATCGATTCAATTACCTAGCGGAAAAGGCCAACAGTAACGCCAAATCCCTGAATCCAACGGACACCGATCACGACGTCCAGGCCGGGACGGATTTGGGAACGTAGGAGCCCGAGGTGTGGGTAACAGCAATCGACAAGACACAGGAGCCGGTGCTGATGCAACACCTGGGGCCCCCGGCTAGAAGGCTTACTGGAGAGGGTGGCCAAACACCTGACCGCAGAACAGCCGAAGAGAGTTCGAGAACTGCTGAGGCAATACCAGCGCGTCTTCAACCAAGGCGACAGTGACTACGGCTGCACGGACAAAGTGCTTCACCGCATCGACACCGGGGACACCCGGGCTATTCGGCAACCACATAGACGCGTTCCGCTGGCCAAGCAAGGGGTGGTACGAGACATGCTGGAGGACATGAGATCCAGGGGAGTGATTGGAGAGTCTGACAGCCCTTGGTGTTCCCCTGTAGTCTCTCTGACGAAGAAGAACGGCGAGCTGCGCTTCTGCGTGGACTACAGGAAGCTGAACGCTGTCACCCGGAAGGACTGTTTCCCCTTACCCCGGATTGACGACACCTTGGACACGCTAGCTGGTGCACAGTGGTTCTCGACCCTGGACCTGAAGTCGGGCTACCGGCAGGCAGCTCTAGACCCGAGAGACAAGGAGAAGACCGCATTCTCGACAGGCCAAGGGCTCTGGCAGTTCACAGTTATGCCCTTTGGCCTCTGCAACGCACCAGCTACCTTCCAACGCCTCATGGAAGCAGTGATGAGAGGGCTGACGTACGACGCCTGCCTGCTATACCTGGACGACATCATCATCGTCGGTAGACTTTTGAAGACCATCTCGAGAATCTGAGTAAGGTGCTACAGAGATTGCAGGCGACCAAGCTGAAGCTGAACGCAAAGAAGTGCCTGAACTTCCGCAAGGAAGTGAACTACTTGGGCCACATAGTCTCAGCAACCAGAGTGGCCACAGACCCGGAGAAGACACAGGCTGTGAGAGACTGGCCTCGCCCAAAGGATAAGAAAGAGTTGTGCAGTTTCCTGGGGCTGTGCAGCTATTACCGACGCTTCATAAAGGGGTTTTCAAACATCGCCAAACCCCTCACCCGCCTGACAGAGGAACACCGGCTTTATGTGTGGACGGAGGACGCCGAAGACACTTGCCAGCACCTGAAGAAGACCCTGTGCAGTGCTCCAATTTTGGGTTTTCCACAACCAGGTGGCGCCTTCATTGTGGACACCGACACCAGCGACCATTGCATTGGAGGCCTCCTATCGCAGATCCAGGACGGCCATGGGCGGGTGATAGCCTACTTAGTAAGACGCTACCCAAGGCAGAGAAGAACTACTTCGTCGCCCGACGAGAGTTACTGGTGGTAGTAAAGACCTTGGAGCACTTCCACAAGTACCTGTACCGTCAGCCATTCCACCTGAGGACTGACCATTCCGCCCTAAGCTGGCTATTGAGCTTTAAGAACCTGGAAGGCCAGACAGCACGTTGGGCCCAGAGCCTGCAGGAGTACGACTTCACCTCGGAACATCGCAGAGGGAAGAGCCACGGTAATGCAGACGCTATGTCCCGAAGATCCTGTCCAGACGAGTGCGGCCAGTGCACAAGAGTGGAAGAGAAGGAGCGTGCCGCAGCAGTCCGAGTAGTCACGGCAGTGCCTGCGGATGGCTGGGATAGCGTAGGCCTGAGGTGGGAGCAGGTGGCGGACGCAGAATTGGGGGTCACTCTTCAGGGAAGTGGAGGCAGGACAAGACTAACCTGGGAGGACATCGCACCGAGGAGCGCCACCTGCAATTCGCACTGGGCCCAATGGGAGTCGCTGACGACCAGAGAGGGCGTGCTGTGCCGGGTGTGGGAATCACCCAATGGGAAGACGCAGAGACAACAGTTGGTACTTCCACGGAGTAAGGTCAAGGAAGTCTTGGAGTAAATGCACGCCGGTACTTCA
Organism: Mantis religiosa; assembly: GCA_030765055.1. Classification (NCBI taxonomy): domain Eukaryota; kingdom Metazoa; phylum Arthropoda; class Insecta; order Mantodea; family Mantidae; genus Mantis; species Mantis religiosa. Next base: position 72,164,465 of record CM060952.1, read on the forward strand.
GGAAGACACCTGGGTGCGAACCGAACGATTGACAAAATTCGGCAGCGCTACTACTGCCTGAGGCTCCGAGCAGACGCTGTGAGATGTTGCCGTCAATGTCATGTGTGCGCGGCGAGTGGCGGCCCCCAGACTAGGACCTGGGGTCGCATGCAGCAGTACAACGTCGGAGCGCCATTCGAACCGATCGCTCTCGACATAGCTGGACAATTCCGAGTGTCCGACCGAGTCAAAAAGTACATAATAGTGGTCGTGGACTACTTCACCAAGTGGCCTGAGGTGTATGCCTTCCCGAACCAAGAGGCAAAGAAAATCACAGACTGCCTCGTGGAGCAAGTGTACTGCCGATTTGGGGTGCCGTTAGAGCTGCACAGTGACCAGGGTACCAATTTTGAGTCCAACCTAATGAAGGAGGCACTACAAAGGCTTGGGGTGAACAAGACCCGCACGACGCCTCTACATCCCCAGTCGGATGGCATTGTCGAAAGATACATCAATACCTTAGAAGAACGTCTGAGGAAGGTCGTGGTCAGCATTCAGCGAGATTGGGACGTCAAGGTGCCACTGTTCTTGCTGGCCAACCGCTCGTCATCACACGACACCATGGGGATGACGCCAGCCAGCTTAATGTTCGGCCGAGAGTTACGCCTCCCTTGTGGGCTTTTGGAAGTCCTCCGGAAGCAAAACAGCCGGCGACCGAGTATGTGGAGAACCTGGTGGACCATCTCCACGACATGCACGAGATGGCTCGCCAGATCATCCAGAAGGTGAGCGTCCGCATTAAGATCCGATACGACAGGCAAGCCAACAGCCAAGGGTTCCAGCAAGGTGACCTAGTCTGGTTGTACCGCTCTACCCAGACCTAGGGGCGCTGCCCGAAGCTCCAGCAGGCATGGCAAGGTACGTACCGGGTGGTGAAGGGGATTAACGACGTGGTCTACCGCATCCAGGAGGTGCCCCGATGGAAGATGTTGGTGGTACTCCTGGACCGCCTGGCCCGCTACGATGGTGATGTTCGGGACGACCAGTTTTGACGAGGGAGCAGTGTGTCCCAATTATCGGAAGGCACGACCAACTGGAGCTGGGTAGGGGACAGGAGGCATTTAGGACACGCCCACCCATTTATCTTGTAGCGCTAACATAGGGGATGGTTAGGGATGTGTCACTAGGCACTAGCCGTCTCTTTCCCCTTCCTCTGAAGTCTGGAACAATCAGGATATTTCACCTAACCTGGAATCTTCTAGATTGGTCAGTTGGTCTTATATAAGCGACGTGCAGGGCTGGAGGAGAGTTCAGTTATTGGCGAGCAGCCGTGAATAGCGCCGTGCTAGCGAACGGACTGGAATACTGCATTGTGGATTAGAGGAGTTGCACGTAATTGCGAGTGTGGTGTGGACCTGTGACAGATGAACTGGTGGATTGTAATTGTGTGCGCTACATAATTCTATGTGATCGGCAAGTGTTCCAAATGTAATTCGGTGGAAATAAAGAGCATTTTGAGTTTGTGCAATTGGACTTTTAATTCTACGAACCCACAAGGTCACAATATGTACTAAGATGGCAATTGGTGCTCCCTGCATAGTGTAAACCTCTCAGGCTATGATGTACAACTGAATGTGTGTCAGATAAGTAAATCAATGAAAGGTTACACTCAGAAGCATTACTGCTGTTTGTGGTCTTAATTATCCTGTGAAAGTGCTGGAACTGTCTGAGATGTTAATACGTCTAATTAAAATGCTTACACCTCTAAGCATTATCTCTTCTAACAGTCCATAATCCCTTATCTGTTCATTGGAATGAAGCAATAAGTGCAATATATAGGTGTGACTATATCTGCTTTTCAGAATTCTGTGGCTTTGAATCACTGCATGTAACGCATGTTGGCTGTTATAATCAAATACCCAGAGTTTGCCCGAGTAGCTTTGCAATGTATTTGGGATGCTACCAACAGTGTAGATGCTGAGTTACAGGAGGACTCAAACAACAGAACAGAATGTTTGAATTATGTTCAGAGCTTTTATTCAACAGCATTACTGAATCATAAACTAGGATAATTTAGTAATTTAGTGCATTTTCTATGTATTGTGTTCTACATCAGTATGGATTTTTCTTTTTCGTGTTATGCAATACGCTTTAGTTTGTATCAAATTGTTCTATATTTCTGCGTATTGCTTTAACCTACATTAATGTGAAATAAATTGACACTTAATGCACTTTTAACTCACCGTCGTTAATAACCCTCCATAAATGTGTTTAACATTTCATATAAATAATATTGATATTCATCATTTAACAAAATTAACTCAAACTTCCTTCAAAATGCTATAAAATGCTAAATTGCAAATGTATAAATGCTACAAAATGCTAAACATAAAAATCAAAATGCTAAATATCACTACCCCTACCTACTGTTTACTAATTTGAGAACATGTCATTCTCTGTCTATGTCCTAGCTGCAGCTGACACTGTACATATTTTAAGAATAAGTGGAATACTGGAAATAAATGTAAAAATGGCATATAATGATGATGAATGGCACAATGACATTTTAATCATTTTTTGCAATGCACAATTGCACTTTAAACATGTTAAAACTTTTACAAGATCAATTCTAGTCCCACCAGACCTTGTCTAAGATGGCTATTCAGGTACATTATTTGGCATAGTGTGTACAATATTACATAATGATTACTGCATTAAACAAGATAGAACAAACTGAATTTATGGAATCTCAGATCATATTTTTAATATGCTGTTAAAAACCATGAGATTCTTTATCACTAATATAGCTATACACTGATGGGTAAGGAAGGTTAAGAGAACCTAATTCTTTAAAATATCATTGCAATTTAAAGAAAAACTTTATAAAAGTTCATATCCAAGCATGTTGCCCGAAGATTTTAATTTAAGTCCCCAGATTATATGTACACACAGATAATGCCAATTATAAACAAAGAAATTCTACAGAAATCAAAGAGAGTTGAATTCTGTACAAATCCACAGCCATAGTTTTGGTATATCTGAAAATTCACATACTTGGGTTAGAATGACACAGCGAAGCATGAAATACACAAGGCAAACAGTATATCATTATCAAAAACAGATGCTGCCACCAAACATTGCAAATACATCCTTATAAACAATTCATATATTTTAGATTACTTAATCCAGGAAAAGTACTGTGGCTGAAGTGCACAAATGTTTCATCTAAAATATAGTCTGAGATGGAAGAATGTTTCTGAAAAACTTTGTGTATAAGTTCGTTGTACACATGTTAGTACAAAAAGTATGAGAACTAAAGATATGTAACAACATGCAAAGAAATATATCTATAAAGCTAATAAGAAATTGTTTAAGTATTTCTGTTTTTGATGACAGCTAATTATATGGACTAAATTAACCCCACCCCCAATCATAGCTTAAATATTGAAGAAATCACATAATAATACGGTGTTTAATTTTGGCTTACTGTTGTTTCATATGAACTCATGGAAATCAAATGAAAATTACAAAATAGCTGTAATTTAGGAAAGCTAGTTTTGCAATAATTTAAACTGCAAACTACTTACCTTACATGGACTGTTATATATGACTCAAATATTTTAAATTTAAAAGCTCTAACCAAAACCAACTAATATATCCAATCAACTGCCTAAAATAACTCACTTTTCCTGAAAATTGAGAACATACTGGTCACAACACTCCTCAAAGTTTTTGTTAATTTTCCACTGATATTAAAATGAAACTCAAACTTTAAGAAATATCTGATAAGCCAAAATAAATTGCTGTATAGGTGAGAAAGAAAGCTTTGTTCTACATTAATAATGTTCCTGAAGATAACTGCACATCACCAAATGAATAAATATAAAATTTCTAATCATGCGGCACTTTTTATTTCTGCCATTGTATTCCTGGTAGCCTGAGATGAGGTAGCTAAAAAGAAAAGCAGAAAAACATTGTTTTTGCATTAATAATTAAGTGACAAGGTTAATGAAACTAATGCTTTTTCATGTAAAACATCCTTGACACATCATAAAGTGCTACATAATTTAAAGAATTTAATTACAAATGAAAGTGTATGATGATACAATTCAGGTTAATTTATGATAATTTTCGGTGTTTAGCTACATGCCTAACATCTCACTTACCAATAGGTCTTTGTAAAAGTTCCTTCCCTTCCTTCTTGCTGCTCATATGCCAACGCAGGCCTTACAAATCAGCCAATTAGCTTGCCACCGACCTGTGGCACCAACTGATTTTAAAGTTGATGTGCAGCGCTAGCTCACCTCGGTAGCGTAGATGGTAGAGTGTCTGCCTCACGCTCAAGAGGTCCCGAGTTCGAATCTCGGTCAGGGTGGGTTACCTGGATAAGGTTTCTTCCGGGGTTTTCATTATCCTGATAGACGAATGTCAGGTAACTCTAAGCTCCATGGACCCTGGACACATTTGAGCATCATTTCACCCATTTCATTCACCGTCCGGTATGACTTAACGTTGGAGGACGTAAAATTAAAAAAAAATGTGCAGCGCTCAATCTGTCGCACGGCCGTTTCGAGAAGGCTAATGTGGATCAGAGTCTCTATCCCAGGGTTAGCAACAAGTAAACGACTTTTCAAAAGATTAGCTTGTAAATGTTCTTACAGAATTATCAATTTACATCGAATGGCTTTGCCAGTATTGTATAAATCTAGTATAATAGTGCGTGGTGAACAATATTTCATCGTTTTTGTGCATTTGACTGTGTTATTCACGCAAATTAGTGTTATTTTGTGCAAATGACCTTTGTTGGCTCAGTGCCGTATTTTTAGTGAATCTAAGTGAAACTTTAGAATTCCCTATTAATTAAAATATCGTGTGAAGTATGATTGGTGTGCCCTTGTGCAGGAAGGGCCAGCGTGCACGCATACATACCTACAGTAGGATATTGTATTGGGCCAAATTAGTGGACGGTATTACTGCCAGTTTTGTGCTCTCTTTCGTACATCATGTCCTCATGTAACATGGTCTTCACAACAACCTCCCCTTCAGACGAAGATGCTCGCACGGCAGTTCTGTCCTACTACATTAATGTGGTGGTAACAGCAGCTGTTTCATGGATCGGGCTCTTATAGTTGATCCAAGGTTTCCCCTGCATCCTGATAATGTAACAATTCTTCAACTGGAGATGGTAACCTGGTTGCAGTATGTTCAGTTTGTTGAGCAACATATACCTCAACTCCTTGCAGCGGGCTCTGAGAGTAACAATTCCCAAGTTGCATCAGAAGAATTTCATAAAATGATTCTGCACCGTGCTCGTATGGAGGTCATCACTACGTACCTCACCAAGCACGAACATTCAACAAAATGTGAATGGCAACAGGTCCCCACAACAATGCAACAACATCACTGAGCACACACCTACGTCAAATAAATTCTCTCCCCTTGCAACTGCAGCCTCCTCCTCAGTCGTAGCAGCTCCTCCTAGCACCGCTCCAGTTAAACGTCCCCGCAGTGCTACAAAGACCTTGCCAACTTCAGTGATAAATGCTGACTCTGCTCCATCAGACACCCCCTTCCATCTTCCTTCATCAGCCAGAAGACGGCAGAAAATTGCACAACTTCCCTGGGAACTACAAAACTATTACCCTCCGTAACATGCGCAACACAGTTGCCATCATACCTGAAGATCCCACAACACATCGTGAAGTCCGTCGCTGGTTAGAGGATAATCAAATCCCGTTTATCGCTACTCTCCTGCCTGAAGAAAAGGGGCTTCAGGTAACCATCAAAGATCTCCATCAAAGTTCTCCCTCAATATATCACTGCAGATGAGGTCAAGGACGAACTCCTTGTTCGAGGACTTCCCATAATAATTAGTGTCAACCGGCTCCGCACTATTCGCGGACCCACTCCAGGCCCTCTTCCACACTTCAGATTAGCTTTAGAGAAATCCAGCGAGGCCGAAAAAATCTACAAGGTGAGCAAGATGTTCTCTGCTGCCGTCACCGTCGAGGCATACAAACCGCCTTTCTGACCTCAGCAGTGTTTAAACTGCCAGAAGTTTTTCCATGGGACAGAAGCCTGCAGACTACCATCTGTTTGTTCTCACTGTGGGCAAACAGGCCATCTTCGCAATGCTTGTAGCAAGCTCACTATTATTAAACCCAGCTGTGCTAACTGCGGAGCTGAACACTCATGTTGATACGACAAATGCCCTTTTTGGCAGGAAGCACGATATGAACTGGAAAGCACCAAGAAGGGAGCCCGCAGGATTCCAGTTCATGCTCCTACCCATGTACCCAACCCCCATGGGCTACCTAAGGAGGCTTTTTACGGTGCTCGTTTCCCAGGTCTCCCAGCTAGATCCCCAGTGCAATTCCCATCCTACGCAGCAGCCATCAGGAACGCTTCTGTGTCACCCCTACCCAACCGCAAGAATTCAGCTCCCTTCTACTCACCGTACAATACCTCCACCAATCTCATCTCCCGTTTCTACACCTCCCAGTTCTCCTCAACCACAATTATCAAACACTATTCAACATCGCCTCAAACAGGCCATGCCTGAACAGCTCCCACCAAGATGGTCGGTATCCTCTAAACCTGCCACTCCACCTCAATTGTCATCTGCTAACGATCATTCGAATCGACAGAGGATTGCGAACATTGCAGCCTTCAGGGAGGTAACCGATCGCATTCCTCCGCACTTGCAGATTAAATTTGCAGCTGCTCTGATGGAGGCTTTGCTCACGAGATCTCCATAAACGTCACCAGAAATGGTACTTATTCAGTCTTCACCTTCGGCATTTCCAATGGCTACTAGACACCAACGATACACAACATTTCCAGGACTCCAGATCTGCTTCTGGAATGGTCTCTGCAGACAATTGTCGGAAGTTTCAAACTTTTTGTCCAAGCAGAAGGTGAGTATCTTAATGGTGTAGGAAACCCATTTATCACCTCATATAAAATGTGGCTTCCCAGGAATGTGTTCCTATCGCACTGATCGAGCTGATGGCAGAGGAGGTACCTCCATATACATTGACCGTGCCATTCAACACCATCAAATATTTATCCCTGCAACCAGTAATCTGGAGATCACAGGCATCCAAGTCGACATCAGCAATGGTCCCCTGCACTTGTACTCAGTATATGCGCCACCGACTCGCCCCCTACTTCCTTCTGAATTGGATCATCTCTTCAGCTCCCCAGTTGCCATGATTGCTGCGGGAGACTTCAATGCCAAGCACTGCAACTGGAACTCCTCCATTACCGACCACCGTGGGCGCACACTCCACAACTTCGCAGCGTCTAGGCTATCTCCGCCAGGGCTCCAAACCAACCTACAATTCACTATGGAGACAGGAGACCACTTCACTGGCTTGATATCGCCCTGGTCCGCAATGTGCGGCAGCACCTTAACCTCTTCACAGTTCTTGCTCTATCTTCATCTCATTACCCCATCCTCCTATCCTTCCCTGCTAAGCCCAACTACAAAGCTCCTCGAGGATTCCCACTCCCTCGAAAGACCAATTGGAAGGAGTTTTCGATACGATTGGAACTAATCCGGCCCCCGCAGCAGCCATGTCAAACTCCAGAAGAGATAGACACCATGGTTGATATTTTCACCTCCCAACTGACTACTGCTATCATGAACTCTTCCCCAAAAACAAAACCTAACGGACTGAATATCGATCCTTTACCTCAGGCTATCCGTTAGGCAATTAAACAAAAGAACAGCATGCGACGGCACTTTTTACATAGTTGCTACCCAGCAGACCGTCGTGAGTTTCGCCGATTTCAGGAGTTGGTCAAACTTCAACTCCAAGAATTTCGCAACGGGTGCTGGGAAAATAACATCTCCTCTCTTCGTGTAGAGTACAACTCCTTTTGGAGCATGATCATATCCTTACTTAAATCTCTCGCAAAGATCCACCTGTGCACCAGGGACAGGTAGTCGCTCAGTCTGCAAGGGAAAAAGCTGAACTACATGCAACCTTCTTGGGAATGACCTTTACGGCCGCTGATAGCCCGGATGTAGATCATATCCACGCAGTCACTCAGGAAGTTCAGGAGTACCTTTCCCAACTCCATGATGATGTACCACCTCCCTCCATCTCCGTAGCTGAAGTGCAATGCCACATCATCAGCCTGCGGCCATTCAACTCGCCCGGCTTTGGCAACATAGCGAACGCAGCCCTAAAGGTTCTACCATTCCCTTGGGTGAAAGCATTATCCTTTCTCTTCAATGCAATCCTCAAACTTTGCTACTTCCCAAAGGCCTGGAATCACGCAAAGGTCACCGCTATCTGCAAATCTGGGAAAGACGGAATGTCCCCGGAGAGCTACAGATCCATCAGTTTGCTTCCAACACTGAGTAAAGTGATAGAAAAACCTATTCTATGTTGACTAAGGACTATCCTGAATCAACACAATATTTTCAGAGCGCAGCAATTCGGCTTTCACTCTCAACATTCCACTCAACACAATTACTTCGTCTGGCTGATGAAGTTTACACAGCCTTTAACAGGAGGCAGTTCGTTTCAGCACTACTCCTAGATATCACCAAAGCATTCGACAGCGTATGGCATGCAGGCTTACTCTCCCATCTCATCATGTACCAAACCCCTTCCTACTTAATACATCTCATTCACTCGTACCTTACTGACAGAACCTTTGCTGTCTCTCACGACGGAGTCTTATCCTCATCCCATCCCATTAGAGCTGATGTTCCCCAAGGTAGTGTCCTGGCAACCACTCTCTTCCTTCTATACATCAGCACCCTACCATCCTTGCCACGCTGCTCGCTGTATCTCTTTGCTGACGATACAGCCGTCACCTCCACATCATCAGAGCTCAACCTGTGTACTCGCAGGATTCAACAATATGCTGATCTTCTTACCACCTGGTTTGGACGTTGGCGCCTACGCGTCCACCCACAGAAGAGCCAGGCCATCACCTTTTCTCGACGACGAATAGCGGATCTTCCACCAATTCGTCTAGCTGGTGAGGACGTCCATTGGAAAACTTACGTTAAGTATCTTGGTGTTCTACTTGACATCAAATTGACGTGGAGAGACCACATTACATATATGGCTAATAAAGTTAGCAAAAGAATGGGTATGCTATACCCTCTCTATAACCGACGATCAGTCATGTCTCTGACTACAAAACTGCTCCTGTTTAAGCAAGTACTCCGGCCAGCCATCACATACGCCAGTGAAATATGGGGAGTAGCAGCCGAGTCTCACCTACACCGCCTTGAAATTTTACAAACCCGATTCCTCCGCATTGCCACAGACACCCCTTGGTACATCCCCAATATATTTATCCGACGTGACCTACGTATCCCCACAATAACAGACTACATCCATACCCTTTCACGTTCCTTCTATCAAAATCTCTCCCACAACTTCAACTCCTTCATCCACGGTCTAGGTAGTACGACATCAATCCTGGAGAGCGCTACAAACGCCCGAGAGTGCTTCTAGGCACATAAAATAATACATTAGATGGCTTATATATAACTCCAACCTCATCTTCTGCCGTATATTATCCTTCCTTACAAAACACTCCACTGCCAGTAGAGGACCTAGCCCTGCGTGCCCTGATGTGGCTCGAGACCGAAGGTCTGACATTCAGATGTTCAATGTCCAGTCGTGTGTGTGTGTGTGTGTGTGTGTGTGTGTGTGTGTGTGTTTCTTTTTTTACTGGCATGCCCTATTCCTTAGGAATACTACATGTCTTATTTTACTTACATTATATACAACTTTTACAATAATTTTACAATGATTTTACTAATCTTGTATTTGTATTGAAATGTTTCCTACAATATTTTAGAATATTCTTATTAAAATAGTTGCAATTAATTAGCAGTTTTATTGAACTTTTATGCTTCATTTGCCTACTCTATTTCTGTGAAGTTTATTGATTTAACAAATTTGACGAAACATGTTAGATGTGTGTTAATACGTTCCTCTTTGGTAATGGGCCACGTGCATTGTTTGCTTTTTATGTTCCCGATCATTTCGGTTCATTGTTTGTTTATGATTGGACATCGGAATATTATGTGGTCTACTGTTTGGTTTTCTTCTTGACATTTGCATACTGGGCTATCTAGTAAAGCAAATCGATGGCTTTATGAACGGAGCTTTCCATGTCCTGTGACAATTGCTTAAAACTCTTGGCATATGGGCAGTTCTTGTCTTAGTCTATTTCTCACGGATGGGAGGAATTCTTTGGTGATGGCTCCTTTCCTTGATGCTGTCCATTGTAGTTGCCATGCCTTCAGTCCAGTGTCTCTATGCTTATCAGGACTTCTTTACGTGTTTTATTATATTGTATTTCACGATCTTCCCCAGCAGCCTCTTTTGCTAGTCTGTCTACTGTTTCATTGCCATATATGCCCGAGTGTGCTTTCACCCATCCAAAATGCAGCATCCAGTCTGATTTTCTCAAGTCGAGGATTTTAGCTTTGATTGCCTCAGTCAGGTAATCGTGTTTCGAGATGTTTTTAAGGAGATCCAGTGTTATCCTGCTATCAGTGAACAATGCAACTCGTTTATCAGCGTACCCTTCATTTTCTAGTTCCTTTAGTTTCTTCAGCGCCTCAAGAATTGCAAGTTGCTCTGCCTGGTTATTTGAGCATCGAGCATGTAGCTTGAACTTTAACTTATGGGTCAACATGCCGTTTATAAATATTACTGCCGTTGCCCCAACTTTGTCTCCCATTTTGCTGCCGTCTGTGTATATTTCAAATGCGTATGTACTGTTATTGTCTGTCTCCTATATTGAAGGATTTTGTGCCGGGTGTCTCCAGTGTCGCATTTCTACTGGGGTGTCGTATTCCTCATTGTAAGCTCTTGTTGCCAGATAAGTCCTCACCTTTCCCTCTATGGTTACTTGTAGAGGTTGTGTACCAGCTATTACACACGAAGCCTCATATGAAACTGTACGGTATGTTTTAGCAATTTTTATTTTAATTAGTCTCTGCACTCCTCTGTACTTAATAATGTTCTTGTACTTCTTTATGGCTTCTATCCACACTGGTGAGCCATATGTCATTGCTGGAACTATAGCTCCTTCATAGATCGTTCTTAGAGATCTGTATTCTAATCCCCATTGTAGTTTGGCTGTCCGTGACAACATATTGATGAGTTTAATGGATTTTTCTGCAGTATGGGCTATGTGCGTATTAAAGTTGAAGTTGAAGTTGCTGTCAAAGTAGATGCCTAAGTATTTCATTTCCTCCGTTTGTCTGAGTTTCTTGTTATTTAAGTAAATGCCGATTTCTTTATCTTCGTTTCTCTTCCTGGAGATAAACAGAGTCTGCGATTTCTTGTCATTGAATTCAGTTTGTTATCTGTGGCCCAGTTCTGGATCTTCAGTATGTCCTGGTTCGCCGTATTTTCTGCTTCGAGTTTGGATGTTCCTCTTGTTAAGATAATAACGTTATCTGCGAAAGCAATCACCTCTGTTCTTCTGGTGCACTGTAGATTTAACATACTGTTGTACACAATATTCTGTACATAATATATTATGTTGTACATAATACTGTGCGTGTGTGTCTATCCCAGTCACGGAGTAATGCCTATAGTTATGTAGTTACACCCCGTGAGCTGGATTTAGTTACGAAAAGCTAAACTGGCAACACAGCTATGCTATTGACGGCTGACTTGGCAAACCAGGTTAACGTTAGGGGAGACTGTAGCGACAGCTATGGGAAAATATAAACAAAACGTTCCAATTCTTAAACAAATTTTTCAGATGTGTGATGTATGGAGAGTTAAAGAATACCAGTGTAGTTGTGATGTGTTATTTGTAAAGAATGCGGGGGTAAGACGTAAAAATCTAATTGTGTGAGCTGGCGATTCTGCAGCACAATGACAAGACAGGAAAATAACAGCTTTAGTGTTACCTATATCAGGGGCACATGCAAGTACATGTGTCCTGAGAAAGAATGTATGATGTGAGTATTGGTAGTTGAATGAGTTTGTAGTTTGTTAGGCGCAGTAATAAACCAATTTACAACTGTTCTGTTGCGGCTAAACTGATATATATTGCATTGGAGAATATGAAAGCAAAAGGTAAACACGTGTAATGATGTAATAGAACTAAAATCTGTCTGTATATAAACGGTGCTCGTAGCTCAACCGCACTGTCTCAAGTGGACTGATGGTTCACGGTTTGAACCCCAGTATGTATTTATTAGAAATTAAAGGAAGAGGACGACTGCCAAAGATGATGCTTAGAAAGCAAATTAATTTCACAGTGAAGCCATGTCATATATTAACAAATGAATTAAATGAATATTTGAGATTTAGAGAAAATGCATTTCTACTAGAACAAATACTTTGTCTAAACAAACAATGGAAAAGGAAGATGACACCTTGTGTTTCAGAACGTGGTGTAATCGTGTTGGTTATATACTATAAGCATAGATGTTTGTGCTAAAAAAATCCGCCATTGCAATGTTTTTCGTGTTTATGCATATTTTGCAGTGTTGCGCAGTAATTACTTAGCCGCAAGAGAACACCTGTAAATTGCTTTGTTATAGCATTTAACAAACTAAAAAGTTGTAATAGAAATAAACTACCTACTGGCGCTAGAAACGTAAACCCTCGGCCCACTTGATACAGTAAGTTACCATTGAGAGCTATAAGAGTTGAATACTTTGTATTTCAATAATTAACTGATGAAACGCTTAATAAACAGTGGAACTGTATTATGGAAGATTACGGGAGTATTAAAACCCAACACCCTATGCAGCTTTCTTTGACATTTACTTTATTCTTACAGTAAATAGATTATCCGAGAACAGCTAGTACACCGTGCCTTATACATAGAAGCAGACAGAAGTATTCAAATCTCAAATTTGTGCTGCTAAAGAAGGATATTTAACTAGCAATATAGGCAATAAAATAAATCTTGTCTATGTTTTAACATACTTTTATTTAATTTTTAATGTTTCAAGTGGGTACTTAAACATAACTACATGTTTTAATAAAAACCGAAGACTTTCTTTCAAAAGATTAGACATAAGTATTCAAATAGACAAAATATGAATCTAGTACTTGGTTGTCATGCCTTTCCTTTGATTAACTGCTGCCAAATGCCTTGACATTGAATGCATTTGCTTTCTTATTGAATCTGAATCAACTGTATTCCATTCTTATAGAAAATGACTAAGTTTTGTTATGTTTGTGAGGTAGTGTTTCCTTCTTCTATCTTCCAATTCTTGCTATATTTACTTGATGGGATTCAAGTCAGGTGACTGAGGCAGTGTTTTGAGTGTATAGGGTGTGTTGTATATAAGCCATAATGTGGCAATTCTGAAGTGTGCTTTGGATCATTTTCTTGATGGAAATTAAAATTATTTCCAAGATTTAGCTTTTGGGTGCTTCTGTGAAGATGTTTTTATAAACATACTTGTTCATGCTGCTGTCAGTAAAAGCCAACTCACTCACACACTTGATGCCACACTTCCTCATACCATTACGCTGCTGGCCCCATTCTTCACTGTAGCTTACTCATTTCTATGATCCCTTTCAATATTCTTCTGTATTCTTACTTTAATTGGTCATCACTTCGGTATACCAGAACTTGCTTTCATCTGACCACAGCACACAATCTCAGAACTCCTTATCCTTTGATACATACTCATTAGCAAATAATCAGTGCTTTTTCTTGTTTGCTTTACTTACATATGGTTTTCTTCTTGGTCTTCTGAAATTGTACCCAGTACTGTTATAAACTCTACAAACTGTTCATGAACCACCTTCCCAAGATGTTCTCCCAGTGTGCTCTAATTTCTGTAGTTGTTTTAGGATTTTGCTTCTCCATTTTTAGCACTTGCCTTCTATCTCTGAAAATAAGCTTTTTTGTAACACCTTTCCTAGACTGATTAACAATGGTATTTAATCAGTCAGCGATTGCCATTTAAACCCTGCATGGGCCGGGAACAGATACCCAATAAACAGCACAAGTAGCAGTACTGCTTGCCCAGGACAAGAAGGCAAGCTAGAGGAATGTGCAACGTAATCATTTTTGCTGTCTCCTAAGGGTCTATGTTTGCCTTCTGAGTATGACAAGGAAGGAAGGCAGGCTCGTTTAAAATACACAAGTGCTGTCACATAGCTCACCTATACATAATATCTATCGTTGCAACAAACATTAGATTTGGCAGCATGGGTGACTCATATGCACGGTTTTCTCCGGGACCTCCGGTTTCCCCCGCCATCTCATTCCACCGGTGCTCCATCTTCATCTCATGCATCATCAGTGTCACCGCCTGCGGTGCTGTATGTAGTAAAAGTGGGCGTTAAACACTACACATTTCATTTCCTTCTTCTCATGGGCACATAGTAGTATTCAAATATTTTGGAGCTCTTGGTTTGTCATCATTCACATTCAGGCTTTCCAATAATATTCAGCAATTGGAAGCAACTATTTTCTGAAGATCGGGGCAGAAAATCAAATGGTGCTTGTTCATTACTGAATTTGTGGTTTTGCATACTATGCAGAGTAAACAATCTGATAGCTTAATTTTATAAAGATGAATCACCAAGCAGTCATGGCCACTTTCAAGACAAAATAATACAACTGCAGTAGATTGGGAACTGTTTAATATTATATTTGGGTCTAGCAATGTCTTGCATTTCTTTGTGTCACATTGTATTTTGTTTTGATCAGCTACATGGGTTTGATAAACAATTTTTCTTACTTTGTTGGATAAGTGTACTTTATTTTGCAAGCATATTGGCCTTCTCATTCCCTTCCAGTCCACAATGCACTGGGATCCATTGTAAAGCAATGTTGTTTATGTATATATTGTGACTTTGTGGGTTCGTAGAATTAAAAGTCCAAGTTGCAGAAATTCAAAATGTTCTTTATTTCCGTAGAAATACACTTTGTCCACCGGCAGAATTACGTAACACAAATACAATCTTCCAAAGTCGTTGACCACAACAAAGAGTTAACTTCCAAAACACCAGTTTTGATAACTCTCGTCACGACTCTGTTTACAACTGTCCTTTCAACTACTCTGCTGGCGTGTCACAATCTCTTATGTATACCTCATTGATATCTCTAGACATTTCTGGAATATTCTGTAACAAACAAGAAATCGACTGCTCTCTATCAATCAAGATGTCACTATAATGTTCCATTTACCTCATTTTATGTGTTTTGGCATGCTTTTTATCTCCACGCTATCTTTGTCTGCTTATGCAAGCTGTTACAAAGATGGCGGCAGGCTGTGTAGTAACGCTTAGTATGTTGCAGAAAATTAACGCAAATAATAGTAATAATGGTGATAATACAATCAACGAAGGTAACTCCAGGGCCACAATTTGCAGAGAATTGACTGAAAATAAAGGTAACAACTTTACAAAAGTCAAAGACTTTAATTATGATCAAAAAGAAAATGCCACACGTGATCGTAGCAAATACGAGGCGGTAGCGTCACTTCAACGAGTAATTGATATCTTGAATAAAGATCTCCAAGCTGCACAGAAAGAGGTGATTAAGCTACGCTTTTAGAACGAAAAATTGATGCAGGAGGTAGGAAAACTCGAAAAGGACAAAAGTGAATTAAATAAAGAAAAATATCGCCTTCAATCCCAGTTGGAAATGGAAAACAATGGATATGTGTACGTCGGAGGTAAACTGATTCGACGTTGCTCTGATAGTGTAATTAGATGCAATCAGAACAAAAGGCACGAAAAGGATGATACTAGGGCTGATTTTACAACCCTAAATAAATATCAACTGCTGCAGGAACAAGAAATCAACGGAGAACTGAACTACAGTGTTGGTAAATCGCAGAATTGGATAAGTAGTAGAGTGACTGTACTTGGGGACTCGATGCTCATGTTTTCTGGGAATGTCTGCAGACAAAAAGGCTATGCAGTAAATTGCTTTCCCGGGATTAAGATCGAGGTGCTGAAACATCAAGTAGAGAAAAAGGATATCGTTAAAAGTGATACAGAAGTTGTTCTACTACACGTTTGAATGAATAACATCAAGAGAGGTGTCTGTGCAGAAGAGATTATGGGTGAAACGTTGGATCTAATTGAAAGTGTCAGAGAAGCTGCATCCAGAGCAAAAGTGATAGTGAGTGGCGTGTTATGAAGATGGGACACAACGAACAGTAAAGTCCAACGCATCAATCGTGAATTGAACTGGTTTTGTGAAAAACGCGAGTGTACATTTGTCGATAGTAATTTCTGGATCCACAACCTAGACTTTGCCAGAGATGGTGTGCATTTGAATCGTCATGGATCATATAAACTTGGTGATTTATTTTGTGCGGTAATATCTTCTGTTGCTAAGGGAAACTAGCAAGGTATGTGATGGATGTTAAACCAACATATGAAGTGAAAAAAGTTTTAAGACAAACGAATAGTCAAAAATCTAATGGGCAAAACATAGATCATAATTTAAAGCTCTTATATATGCATATACAGTGCTTTAGTCAAAAATAGAAGAACAATGTGTATATCTTAAGGACAGTGTGTGTAATATACTGTGTTTAAGTGAGCATTCGTTAGAGGAAAATGAAATATATTATGTAAGTATTTACAACTTCAGATTGGGTAGCAGTTTCTGTCGCAGCAAGTTCAAAAATGGTGGGGTAGCAATCAATATTCAGAACACAATAGAAGCAAGAAACCTTGAGAACTTACACAAGTTTTGTATAGAAAAGAGTTTTAGAGGTAACAGGGTTAGTAATAGACACACACAAAACCATAATCATAACAATATATAGATCACCAGATGGGGATATGAGCATTTTTCTTGAAGGAATCGAAAAGGTCTTAGCATATTGCTTCCCTGGAAATATAATGTAATAATATGTTGTGATATAAATGCACACTTTGACATTACCAAACAAAGTAACACAATAAGTCAATTTCAAAATTTCCCCCCAGGGGCCTACTTTGGTAGGTACGGGTTTGGCGCACCTGGGGTCCCGAGCTAACAGTTTCCCTCGTGTGGGCTCCTCTTCGTGGTTGAGGGAGACAGTCAACAGGCCCACCCACGTGTAGGCCGTGCATGGAGAGCCGTGTCGGTGGAAAGGTTTGTCCTGGTGGTTGAGGGATGCGTATCTGAGCTCGTAACAGTGTGGGAGGGTGCGCATTTCTAATACACCACTTTAGCTTCTGCTTCGCCTAAACGGGAGGTTAGGTACTAACCCACCCCTAATCAATCGGCCAGGACTAGGTATTGTACCGACCTCCAGGGTGAGTGGGACGGCGAGCTCGCTATATCCCCTGTGTAGCCCTTTCATCCCAGTGGGATGACCCCTTGTTGGGCTCCGTGGTGGGTGGGGAGCACTGGGGGATGAAATTTACGCCAACTCTTATGTTAAACCCTACACTTAAAACTAATTCAAAAAATTGTGGTAGTAATGGAAAAGAAGTAGTCGAGTCTTGTGGTCCTCGCTACTTGGTGGTTAGTCGTTCAGAAGAAGGCCAGAAGTTTACAACAGGGAACCCTTTTACCATCCAGAGGGGATTGGACAAAATTGCTGGTCCTGTCAAGTCTTGTATACGATCGCGAAACGGCACGCTCCTGGTTGAGGCGCACTCTAACTCCCAGGCAGCATCGTTATTGAAGGCAAGCATGCTAGGGAGTTACCCTATAACCGTTACGATCCATAAGACCCTGAACTCCTCGCGCGGGGTGGTAACCACCCGTGCGTTGGACGACATGTCCAACAAGGAGATTCAGGAGAACCTGAAAGACCAGGGAGTTACTTGTGTGTACTGATTGCAGCGCAGAGAACGTGGGGAATTGTTGCCTACTCGTAGCCTGTTCCTTACTTTTGATAGGGTAGATCTTCCTCAAAAGATTAGGGCAGGATACGAGAGTATTGAGGTTAGGCCGTATATACCGAACCCCCTGCGGTGCTACAAGTGTCAGCGTTATGGTCACACTAGTCAACTGTGTAACGGATCTCCAGCATGCGTCAACTGTGGTTTGGCTTTACACGAGGGTGAGTGCTCCTCGCCCATTAAATGTATAAACTGTGCCGGGGAGCATCCATCTAGTTCCAAAGACTGTCCACGTTTTGTGGAAGAAAAGGATATACAGGAGATCCGGGTTAAGGAGAAAGTTTCCTTCTCGGACGCCCGGAAGCTCCTGCGTACTCGCCTCCCCTCTGTCCCTAGGTCCGGTACTTATAGCTCTATCTTGGCTAAACCCGTTCCTAGAAAAGAAATTGCAACGCAAACCTGCGGTGCAGGGCAGCCTACCATCTCAGATAGAGTTCTTGTCCCGACACAAGTACGGAAGTCCACAAATCCATCACCAGCGTCGGCAAATACATCGCCTAAACGGACGAAGGAAACTAAAACCTCAGCTCCGTCCCAAGCCAAACCGTTGACTTCTACACCTAAATATGACAAGCCTGTAATATACGATCCACCGCCTAAAGTATTTAGGACCAGTTACCAGAGGACAGATTTCCTTAAAGATTCGACCCGTATCCCCAGGAAGAAGAAAACCTCTAGGACATCCCGAAGCTCTTCTTCTGAAGAGTTTTCTGGTGATGATTCGGATCAACGACTGTCATCTTCGTCGATCACTGTGTCCAAGAAATTTGAAGCCCTCGAACCTAAGTTCTCTTTAGGGAAAGGGGCTTCCTCCGCCGAAGAGATGGACCAAGAGGATACCGACCACAGAACGGCAACAAAAAAGCGCCAGGATAAACCGGACGAAAAGGTGTAAGCCCTACACCGAAGAAAAGGGGTAAGCTGATTCGGCCACCGTTAAAGTCGTCTTAATGTAGACCAACTTTTACAACCTATCTCCATAGTTCCAATGGCTATCCTCCAATGGAACATACGGGGTTTAAGAACACATCGACCAGAACTGGAACTTTTGCTCAGTAAGCATAACCCCTTGGTGGTATGCTTACGAGAGACTAAGCTACGACCGCAAGACAAGTTTAAAATCCGACGCTACACACCACTGCGGTGTGATATTGACACAGAGGAGGGCATTCCTGCTCATGCGGGAATTATGATGCTCCTCAGGGATGACATATTTGTAGATCCGTTACAGCTACAATCTGATTGTAAGGATTAAGTTGCCATCAATCGAAGTTTGCATTTGCAACGTATATGTACCGCCATCAGACATCTCGTTAATTGACCTTGAAGATCTGGTTTACCAACTTTCAACACCATTTCTAATAGTTGGAGACTTTAATGCCCATCACCCACTTTGGGGCTCAACTCGGGCATGTTCGAGAGGCAACGTCATTGCGAAATTCTTGGAGAGCAATAACTTGGTTCTCCTGAATTCCGGAGAGCCAACGTTCCTTTCAGATGCCTTTAACACCTATTCGCACATCGATTTGGCAGTATGTTCATCCCAGTTAGCGGTTTCATTACAGTGGAATGTCGTCTCTGATTTACATTCCAGCGACCACTTCCCATGTCTTAGTCTCTTAGCACAAGATGTGTCTTCCTCAAGTATCCCCAGATGGCGCTTTGATCGTGCCAACTGGAACCTTTACACCCAGTTGGCTGTCTTTGATTACAATGAGCACGATTCTGTGAATGATCTAGTCGATCATCTCACAGAGAAAATTCTTTCCACTGCAGAACAGTCTATTCCACGTTCGGCTACCCAACCTGGTCAAATTCCTGTCCCATGGTGGACCAACGACTGCCGGAATGCTATTCGTGATCGTAGACGTGCTCTGAGGGTATTCCAACGACACCCTACCCTAAGTAATCAAATTGGGCACAAGATTGCGCGTGCAAAGTCTAGGCAAATAATTAAGGATAGCAAAAAGACCTCATGGAACAACTTTGTATCATCTTTCAACAGATGTACACCTTCATCTGTTGTATGGGATAGGTTACGATGCGTGGCCGGAAAATCAACCCACTTGCCAATCGCTGGTCTGAAAACACCTACAGGAGTTGTTCATCCATTTGTCGTGGCTAACACCTTCGGCTGTGCTTTCGCTCAGGTGTCTAGCTCAAGTAATTATGCTCCTGAGTTTATCTCAATTAAGACTCAGGTAGAATCTCAAGGTTTCGTGTTTAGTTCCAGAAACCTTGAAGATTATAACCGCCTCTTCACCTTGGCAGAGTTAGAACACGCTCTTTCATCATCGCGACTGACAGCACCAGGACCAGACAGAATCCACGTTCAAATGTTACAACATCTCTCACCTGAAAGTAAGGCATTCCTGCTCGAGGTCTATAACTGTGTTTGGGTTGATGCCACGTTTCCGCAAAAGTGGCGAGAATCCACCATTATACCTATCTTGAAAGCTGGCAAGGACCGTCACCTCCCTTCTAGCTACCGTCCTATTTCCCTCATCAGTTGCGTCTGCAAGGTGATGGAACGCATGATAAATGGGCGGTTGGTATGGTGGCTGGAAACGCACAACCTACTGAATAACATCCAGGGCGGTTTTCGATGACGCCGTTCAACAGTGGATCATCTTGTGTCCATGTCGACACAGATTATGAACAGATTTCTTAAAAACTGTCAAACAGTCGGAATATTTTTTGACCTCGAAAAGGCTTATGATACGTGTTGGCGGGCAGGGTTGCTACGTACTCAGCACACCTGGAATATATGTGGACGCCTACCACTCTTCCTTCAGGAATTCTTGAAAGACCGCGTATTCCGAGTAAGGGTTGGCTCGGTTTTTTCGCACCTTTTTGTTCAAGAGAACGGTGTACCTCAGGGATCGGTACTAAGTGTTACGTTGTTCGCTATTGCGATTAATTCTATCTCGAAATGTGTCTCGTCATGTCTATTTGTAGATGACTTTGCTGTCTACTGTACATCTCAGCGCACTCCGGTTTTAGAGCGCCGTCTTCAGACCACCTTGGACAACCTTACAGGTTGGAGTTTAAAAAATGGCTTCCGATTCTCTGCTGAGAAAACCATCTGTGTTAACTTCTGGCATCAGCAGAGTCGACTACCTCCAAGGCTCCGGCTAGGCGCTGATCTACTACCTTTTGCAGATGAGACGAAGTTCCTTGGATTGATATTTGATAGAAAACTTAGTTGGTCGTCGCATATAGCACAACTGAAAGCACGATGTGACTGATCTTTAAATATCTTGCGGGTACTAAGTGGAAAATCGTGGGGAGCAGATCGTACAGTGTTATTGCGAATTTATCGCGCACTCATCCGTTCCAAATTAGATTATGGTAGTATCGTTTATGGCTCAGCACAACCATCTGTGCTGAAGAGATTAGACACAGTCCATAATTGTGGCATATGTATAGCAGTTGGGGCATTCCCAATGAGCCAAGTTATAAGCCTGTCTGCTGAGTCTGCAGAACCTCCTCTGCAGTACAGGTCCAACATGCTATTAGCCAGTTATGACTGTGGACTTAATTGCATGCCCACACATCCAATGTTTACGCCGTTCTATAATACCTTCATGGACGTGTGTTATAGGAACACTTCTCTGAACCGCTTCGCCGATGGCCATTTAAACCCTTGAGGGGCCGGAAACGGATACCCAATAAACAGAACAGGACATTTAAATTGTTAAATGCTCTAAAAATGCATCATAAATACCATTCCGTATCTTCCATGTTTATTAAGTTATTTAAACGAAACAAAAACTGGTTTAAAACTCATTAAAGGCGGTATAAATCAACAGTAACAATAAAATAGAGACTACATTAATAAATTGTTGAAATCTCACTACTTTGTTTCACAGTAGCGAAAGCCATTCTTTGTGCCGAACGCACCTAATATTTGAATCATTTTGTTTTGTGTGTATACGAGCCAGTGTATGTATGTAAAGCTACGCAAACAACTTCTCAGGTTCAAGTTTAGTTTATTTATGCTATACCAAGCGATAATCATACGAGAATATATTGCGTTACACACTCACACACTGGAAAGAAAACTCTCTGTCAGCATCTGTTATTACAGTGTTTCTCAATCAAGGTTTCTAGTAGCCTTATGCAGCTGTTTTCGCTCTGTATTTAAGTTATTTATAATCTCTTTGTGTTCAGAGTGATTTCTTATAGCTGTCAAGAGCTAAATGAATGGCACATTTGAAATTGTTAAATTTCAATTTCAACCATGGCTTATCCCCGTAATGTAGCAAATAAATTAGCTTGGGTATGATGTGTACAGGCTTGTGATATTACTGTAGAAAATCTGGAAGATTTGTTGTACGATTGTGAAGGAGATCTTTAGGACATACGTAGCAGTGACGTGTGCTGGTCTACAGATGGCATGCTAGCTACTCCATTGTTTGGGAAAATGGCGGGTGAAATATGGGTGATGTGGATCAGCTATTACTAGCTACCCCTCTTTACGGAAAACAGTTAAATGGTAAAAAAAAAAAATATATATATATATTTATACCACTGGATGTAACTATGCACAGTTGTTTAGTAATTTTCAGAGCTGTAAATTCATGCAAGACATTCATCTACCTGTACTTGCGCGTATAAAGAGCTCGTAACCTAATTGAGTATTATAATACTCAGAGGCCTCTTTATACTAGGGTGTAGGAAATTCACCACGACATCACCCCTCATACTTGAGAGAAAACACTTTCCTAAAAGGATACCACCCGCAACCAAAAATAAGTCGTAACCATTTCGAAAATGTGTAGTGTGTTGCGAAAAAGAAGTTTGCAAGGAAACCACTATTATTTTGTGTGAATCTGCAGATGTGCCATTGGGTGTTTATCCAGTTTTGGAGGTATACAATTCAAAAAGAAACATTTAAGGGTATGTACATTCCTTATAGAACTAATTTAAATTGATTGTAGAATATCAAGATTAAAATAATTGGCATTAAATGAGCATTAAATGCCTGTATGCGCAGGACGTCTATACACCTCCATATCGGTTTGGGGCATTTTAACTTGGACGTCATATGACGTCCATATCGGTGAAAGGGTTAAACCAAAGCCACCTGGTTTTCGTTTCCAGGAGCTCCTTAGACATCTTGATACTGAAATGCCCAAGATGTATCCTAGAGGGGAGAGGACATACCCTCCCAGGTTGTGCAGAGCGTCCCACGTTGATCTGGGCATGACCCAATGTGATAAATCTAGCATGTCTATTTCTAGTATCCGCACATGTTTTTTAGAACTTTTATCGCGATATGAGGACCACTTTGTAATACATACTGATGGCTCCAAAAACACAAATGGTGTTGGTTGTGCTTACGTGTGTGGAACCGAACCTTATACATTCGGATTCCACACTAGCACTTCCGTTTTTACTGCAGAACTTTATGCAATATACCGGGCTATTTTACATGTACGTCAACGAAAGTTGGGGAACTGCTTAATCCTAAGTGATTCTCTCAGTGCACTTCAAAGCCTACGGCCGCTGTACCACTACCACCCTATTGTGCAGCGTATCCAGGATGCCCTCCACGTTTTACACACCCCGGGTCGTTAACGTGGTGTGTGCATGGATCCCTGGTCACGTAGGCTTGCGGGGGAATGAAATGGTGGATTCGGCAGCCAAGATGGCTACTATGAAGCCCAGGGTTCGAGTACATGTGTGACATCGGAAGATTTCAGGGCCGTATTGCGGAGAGCTGTGCAAACCTGCTGGCAGGAAGAGTGGTCCGCTCTCCGCAATAATAAACTTAGATCTGTCAAGGAACTTCCGATTCCCTGGGCTACCTCCTGTCGGTCATCTCATCGCGAGGAGGTGATTTTTGCTCGGTTGCGCATTGGGCACTGCTCTTTTACTCATAGTTTTCTTTTTAAAAAGGAGCCTTCTCCACTGTGTCTGTTTTGCAAAGAAGCGTTATCTGTACGACACGTGCTGCTAGAGTGTTTACATCTAGCAGCCCTTAGAACATCTCTGCAGCTGCCGGTCAGCCTTGCAGAAATGCTAGCGGACGACAACACAGTAGTGGAGAAGGTTTTTAGATTTTTTGTTTGTTTAGACTTAAGGATATAGTGTTTTTAATGTTTAATAAGTTTTTATTGCTATTTCCTTTTGTCTCTTTTTTATATAATGTACGCTTAGTTTTAATAGGTTTATTTACAGTTTTATAATTTTTTAGAAAGTTCATATCTGGCTTTTACCAGGACAAATTTTTTAAAGGGCGCTGATGACCGCCATAGTTGAGCGCCCTTATATATATATATATCATCATCATCATCATCATCATCATCATCATTTCAAAATTTACTACAGCAGATGGGCTAACACTGTGCAAATAAAAGTCCTACTCGTGGAACTGCATGCCTTGATAATATCATAACCACTGTAAAACAAGCATGCTATACAATCAAGGTCGGGGATTATCAGGTATCAGATCATAAGACTCTCATCTTTGAGACAAGTATGGCAAAAACCCCTTCTCACAAAATTAGAAAAACAATAAGCGAGATTAGAGATGGAAATTAATTATTCTTTCACACTGGCCGTGTGTAGGCTAAATTGTGGAAACATAGAGTCAGACTGAAAAATTCAATGCCATAGCCGGAATTTGAACCACGGATCTACGTTTCCACAATTTAGCCTACACACGGCCAGTGTGAAAGAATAATTAATTTCCATTAATTAACCTAATAGTGGTTAACTATAAAGCCCGGGCCTTAAAGTACTTACATGTAGTAAGTCGCCATTAAGGTAGTTGTCTCATGTGTTTATGAGAACTCATAAGTGGTTTACCGGGAAAATACGAGTCAGTTGGAGAATTTAATGTCATATCGGCACGTTGGCCATAGTAGCACAATGGTAGTGCGGCTGGACGGAAACCAGAAGATCCGTGGTTCAAATCCCGGCTATGGCATTGAATTTTTCAGTCTGACTCTACGTTTCCGAGATTAGAGATCTTAGCATAGACGCTGTAAAGAAATTTAAGGATAACCTTCTGTCAGTGAACTGGGGTGGGATACTGGATAACAGTGGGTCAGCTGAAGAAACGTTTGAACACTTTTTTAATAATTTCCTTAGTCTATTTAACAGCATGTGTAAGAAACAAAAACGAATCATAAACTCGTACAAAAAAGCTAAACCTGTTAGCAGTGGTACAATTCAGGATTAGAAAGAATGAAAAATAAACTATTACTGCTTCAAGATAAGCATAAAAAAAGTTCAAATCCCAGGTTGCTAAACAATTAGAAATTATAGAAAATGTTATAGAACTGCACTCTTGGATGCAAAAAAAAAAAAGAATCAAATAAAAGTATAATAGAAAACTCTAGCAACAAAATTAAAGCGGCTTGGTCACTAATTAATTCCACAATAGGTAGAAATGGAAAATACAGTATAAATGAAACCATAACTCCTGATGATTTCAACAACTACTTCATAGAATCAGTTAGAGACATAGCATCAAAAGTAAATTCCTGTGCAGACACAGCTATATCATTCATAAAGAACATTAATTTGGGAGAGGAGAATGAACGATTTGTGCTTAAAGAAGTAACCTGTAGAGATGTAGAAAAAGTAACAAAAAGACTTAAAAACTCAAAAAGTAGGGATGTATATGATATTTCAAATAATGTTCTTAAAGAAATTATTCCTCACATTGTAATTCCTTTCACCTTTTGCATTAATAAGTGCTTCAAAGAAGGTGTTTTTCCCAAGGTACTAAAATTATCAAAAGTAACACCAATACATAAAAAGGGTGACAGGGAGAAGAAGGCATGTAGCTATAGACCAATTTCACTGATACCTACATTTGCTAAAATTGTAGAAGGCCTCATAAAAAATCAACTCCAAGAGTATTTTGAAAATCAAAATTTATTTTATCAGAATCAGTTTGGATATCGAACTGGAAAATCAACTATACATGCAGTAGACTCCTTTGTAGAGAAAATACACCAAGTTTTTGAGGAAGGTGCTTTTGCACAAGGCACATTCCGTGACCTAAGCAAAGCATTTGACTGTGTTGATCACGACATATTGATAAAGAAACTTGAAATGTATGGTGTTCAGGGTCCTAACTTAAATATTTTTAAATCATATTTAATAAATTGTAAACAGCTATTTGCATTTGGAGGAAAATATTCACAGATCAGTGATGTAAAAAAAGGTGTTCCACAGGCCTCAATGCTAGGACCTCTGCTCTTTTTAATAATGATTAATGATGTGCCGAATTGTTCTCCATGTCATACTGTTGTCTATGCAGATGACACATCATTTCTTAATATTGTGACGTTGTGGATTCCTGAAATTAAAAGTCCAATTGCACAACTCAAAATGTTCTTTATTTCCACTGAATTACAGTCGGAACACTTGCCGATTACACAGAATTACGTAATGCACACAATTATAATTCACCAGTTCGTCTGTCACAGGTCTACTGCACGCTCACAGTTCAAACAACTCCTCTGATGAACGTTCACAGTCTTCCGGTCCGTTAACTCACTCGGCGCTCCTCAGGCTGCTCGTCAAGAACTGAACTGAACTCCAGCCCGGCGCGTTGCTTATATCGGACCAACTGGCAGATCTAGAAGGTTCCGGATTAGATGAAATATCCTGTATGTTCGAGAACTCAGGGGAAGGGGAAAGCGACGGCACAGTGGCCCGCAATCCTTCTAATCATCCCTTCAGTTAGTGACAGGAGACAAATGGGTAGGCGTGGCCAGAATGCTTCACGTCTGACCGTTCTGCCGGCCAGTTCTATAGGGAGTTCCGCCGTTCGGGTGACACTGCTCGCTCCTCAAAGCTGGTCGTCCCGAACAGCACCATCATAGCGTGCCAGGTGCGGTTTTCGACGGCGCCGTTTTGGCAGTGGATCGTCTTGTATCCGTGTCGACACGGATTATGAACGGATTTCTTGGAAACTGTCAAACAGTCGGAATATTTTTTGACCTCGGGATGGCTTGTGATGCGTGCTGGCGGGCGGGGTTGCTGCGTGCTCTGCGCACCTGGAATGTGCGTGGACGCCTGCCACTCCTTCAGGAATTCTTGAGGGGCCCATATATCTCATCAGCCGCGTGTTCCGCGTGGGGGGGTTGGCTCGGGTTTTTCGAGCCTTTTTGTTCGGAAGAGTGGTGTACCACAGGGGTCGGTGCTGGGTGTTGCGTTGTTTGCTATTGCGATTGGTTCTATCTCGGGGTGTGTACCTCCGGGAGTCTCGTCATGCCTATTTGTAGACGACTTTGCCGTCTGCTGTGCATCTCGGCGCACTCCATTTTTGGAGCGCCGTCTTCAGACCACCTTGGACAACCTTAAGGGTTGGAGTTTGAAGAGCGGCTTCCGATTCTCCGCTGGGAGAGCCGTCTGTGTTGGCTTCTGGCGTCGGCGGGGTCGACGGCCTCCGGGGCTCCGGCTGGGCGCTTGTCTGCTGCCTTTTGCGGATGAGACGAGGTTCCTTGGATTGATATTTGATGGAGGGCTTGGTTGGTCGTCGCATGTAGCGCGGCTGAGGGCACGATGTGACCGATCTTTGAATTTTTTGCGGGTGCTGAGTGGAGGGTCGTGGGCAGCGGATCGTGCAGTGTTGTTGCGACTTTGTCGCGCTCTCATCCGTTCCAGATTGGATTATGGTAGTGTCGTTTGTGGCTCAGCGCGACCATCTGTGCTGAAGAGATTGGACGCGGTCCATGATTGTGGCATGCGTGTGGCGGTTGGGACATTTCCAACGAGCCGAGTTGTAGGCCTGTGGTGCTGGGTCTGCGGAGCCTCCTCTGCGGTGCGGGTGCGGCATGTTGACAAGTTATGGCTGTGGACTTGGTTGCGTGCCCACACATCCAACGTTTACGCCGTTCTTTGGTGCCTTCATGGGCGTGCGTTATAGGAGCGCTTCTGTTGAAGCGGGGCCACCTGATTTTCGTTTCCAGGAGCTCCTTGGACGTCTTGATTCTGAAGTGCCCAAGATGTGTCCTGGGGGGGAGAGGACGTTCCCTCCTTGGTTGTGCGGAGCGTCCCGCGTTGATCTGGGCATGACTAGGTATGATGGATCTGCCATGTCTGTGTCTGGTATCCGCACATGTTTTTTGGAATTTTTATCGCGATATGGGGACCGTTTTGTGATTTGTACTGATGGCTCCGGGAACTCAAATGGTGTTGGTTGTGCTGGCGTGTGTGGAGCTGAACCGTATACATTCGGATTCCACACTAGCACTTCCATTTTTGCTGCAGAGCTTTATGCAATATACCGGGCCATTTTGCACGTGCGTCGACGAAGGTTGGGGGACTGCTTAGTCCTAAGTGATTCCCTCGGTGCACTTCCGGGCCTGCGGCAGCTTTACAACTGCCACCCTGTTGTGCGGCTTATACAGGATGCACTCCACGTTTTGCACGCTTCTGGCGTTGGCGTGGTGTGTGCATGGATCCCTGGTCGCGTGGGCTTGCGGGGGGTGATGATATATATATAAGGGCGCTCAACTACGGCGGTCATCAGCGACCTGCAGAGATGATGATGTGTATAAGGGCGCTCAACTACGGCGGTCATCAGCGCCCTTTAAAAAACTAGTCATGGCAAAAGCCAGATATAAAACTTTCTAAAAACTATACAAGTGTAACAAAACCTATTGAAAATACACGTACATAAAAAACATCAATCAAAACCTACTAAAAATTTCGTTCACTAAATCCTAAACTTTAACTAGACAAGAAATCTAAAAACCTTCTCCACGTGTCTCCACGCACGGCCTACACTTGGGTGTGCCTGTTGACCGTCTCCCTCAACCACGAAGAGGAGCCCACACGAGGGAGACTGTTGGCTTGGGACTCCGGGTTCGCCAATTCCGTACCTACCGAAGTAGGCCCCTGGGGGATTGCGGGGGGATGAGATGGCGGGTTTGAGTGCCATCTCTGACATCGGAAGATTTTGGGGCCGTATTGCGGAGAGCTGTGCAAACCTGCTGGCATGAAGAGTGGTCCGCTCTCCGCAATAATAAACTTAGATCTGTCAGAGCTTCTGATTCCCTGGGTTGCCTCCTGTCGGTCGTCTTGTCGTGGGGAGGTGTGTTTGGCTCGGTTGCGTGTTGGGCACTGCTTTTTTGCTCATGGTTTTCTTTTGGGGGGGGGGGCGGGCGAGCCTGCTCCGCTGTGTCCGTTTTGCAAGGGGGCGTTGTCTGTGAGACGGGTGCTGCTGGAGTGTTTTCACCTGCAGACCTTGGGACGTCTCTGCACCTGCCGGCCGGCTTTGCAGAAGTGCTGGCGGACGATGACGCAGTGGTAGGAAGGGTGTTTGGATTCTTTTCTAGATTACACTTTGGGATTTCGTGATGGAAATTTTTAGTAGGTTTTGATTGATATTTCGTTTCCTTCTTCTTTTTATACTTATATAGTTTTTGGACATTTTTATATCTGGCTTTTGCCATGACTTGTTTTTGTAAGGGCGCTGATGACCGCCGTAGTTGAGCGCCCTTATACACATCTCTGCAGGTGTCCGGACTGTCCACACCCCCAACACAGCCCACTAGGTGTTCGCTGGCGTCCCTCGGCTGGTCTTCTGTCTCCGGTGTAGCGGACACTCCTCGTTCTCGACGTCGGGATAGCTATTACCTTGGCCGCCTCCATTCTCACTCACTCCATCCTTAATGCTGCCGTTAGCGCCTCGTGGATTGTTTTATAATCGCCGACCATTAGGCGCTGACGAATCTCCGTGTCCCGTACCCCGTCAACGAATGTGTAGGCAGCTTCCCGGGACACGAACTCTGGTGGGAGGTCGACTAGGGCCTTGCTAGCCAGTTCAACTGCCAGGGCGAGCTTCTGCAGCGTCTCCCCTGGCTGCTGTGACCTCGCCTTTAGCTGGCTGCGGTACGCTGCGGCTAAGCGGTGGTTTTCAAAACGATTCTCCAAGGCCTCCCAGATGTCATTGGGCGTCGCCATTGTCTGTACCGCGTTCAGGACTTCCGCGGCCCGTCCCTGGAGGCTGGCTATTAACTGTGTGGCCTCCTCCTATGTTGACCGTTTATTGTGCTTGGCCACTGCATCGAATTGGCGGCGGAAGACCTCAAACGTTGACGCGCCGTCATATTTGGGAGGTTTGACGCGCGCCGATGTTGTGTCGCGTCCCGGTGCGTCGACCTTCAAATCCTTCAACCTTTTGCCGACGACGTCCTCCACCATGGCGTTCAGGAACTTGACGCTGCTGTCGGCCTTTCCTTCCAGGTTGTTAACACGGTTAGCACGACCTTCCTCAGGTGCTCTTCTAAGGTCTTGATGTACCTTTCGACCATGCCATCCGACTGGGGATGTAGAGGTGTTGTGCGGGTCTTGTTAACCCCAAGTCTTTCTAGTGTCTCCTTCATTAGGTTGAACTCAAAATTGGTACCCTGGTCGCCGTGGAGCTCTAACGGCACCCCAAATCGGCAGAGCACTTGCTCCACGAGGGACTTGACCACGAACACGATCAGGTATTTGTTGCCTCGGTTCGACACTGGTAATGATCCAGCTACGTCAACGGTGATCCGTTAGAATGGCGCTCAGTCGTACTGCTGCGTGCGACTTCGGCTCCTAGTCTGGGGCCGCGACTCGCCGCGCACACGGGAAATTGACGGCGCCATTTCAGCCTCTGCTCGGAGTTTCCGCCATAGTAGCGCTGTCGGAGTTTGTCGAGTGTTCGGTTTGCTCCCAGGTGTCCCGGCATGCACTTCCTCCAGGACTTCCGGGACCTTACTCCGGGGAAGTACCAACTGTTATCTCTGCGTCTTCCCATCAGGTGATTCCCATACCCGGAACTGCACGCCCTCTGTGATCTTCAGCGAGTCTCATTGGCCAATGTACGACTTGTATGTGGCGCTCCTCGGTGCGATGTCCTCCCAGGTTGGTCTTGTCCCTGTCTTCACTTCTCTCAAGAGTGGTCCCAAGTCGGCATCCGCCAGCTGCTCCCTCAGGCCTGCGCTATCCCAGCCGTCCGCAGGCACTGCCGTGACCACTCTGACAACTGCGGCACGCTCCTCCTCTTGCATTCTTGTGCATTGACCGCACCCTTCTGGGCAGGGTCTTCGGGACATGGCGTCTGCGTTGCCGTGGCTCTTCCCTCGATGATGTTCAGAGGTGTAGTCATACTCCTGTAGCATCTGGACCCAGCGGGCTCTCGGACCTTCCAAGTTTCTAAAGCTGAGTATCCAGGTTAGGGTGGAGTGGTCAGTCCTCAGATGGAATGGATGACCGCACAGATACTTTTGGAAGTGTTCCAAGGTCTTTACTACCGCCAGTAACTGCTGCCGGGTGATGTAGTAGTTCTTCTCAGCCTTGGATAGCGTCTTGCTGTAGTAGGCTATCATCCGCTCATGGCCGTCCTAGATCTGGGACATGAAACCCCCAATGAGTGGTCGCTGGCGTCGGTGTCCACAATGAAGTCGCCGCCTGGTTGTGGAAATCCCAGAGGAGCACTGCAAAGTGCCTTCTTCAGCCGCTGGAAAGCGTCTTCGGCGTCATCCGTCCACACACAATGTCGGTGTTCCTCTGTCAGGCGATTTAGGGGCTTGGTGATATTCGAGAAGCCCTTTATGAAACGGCGTTAATAACTGCACAACCCAAGAAGCTGCGCAATTCTCTCTTATCCTTCGGCCGGGGCCAATCTCTCACGGCCTGTGTCTTTTCAGGGTCTGTGGCTACTCTGGTTGGTGAGACTATGTGACCCAAGTAGTTGACTTCCTTGCGGAAGAGCTGGCAATTCACGTTCTGCGTCAGGTTGGTCGCCTGCATTCTCTGTAGCACCTTACTCAGATTCTCGAGATGGTCTTCGAAAGTCTTGCCGAAGATGATGTCGTCCAGGTATATTAGGCAGGCGTCATAATCCAGTCCTCTTTCCCCCCAGGGGCCTACTACGGTAGGTACGGGCATTGGCGATCCCGCGGTCCCGAGCCAATCATCCCCATCGTCACCCTCTCACCCCATTTTGGTTGTGCCACGTTGGTCACCCTTAGCTTTAAGCTTCTTCCTCTTCTAGGTTTATTGTTCTACTTTAGCTTTAGCTGTTTAGGTTTATAAACTCCTGCCTCACCACCAGGGATCTTTCTTCTGTCTCCGTGGTTCCTGTCCCACGGTTCCAGCGCGGCTTCCGACTTGCTTGCTCTCCGGAGGTCTCAGGCGTGAAGGTTGTAGTGGACTCCCTACTGACCCTGTGTGTGACCTTAGGTGCGGAGCCCGTCCACGCCGTCATGTACACTCACGTAGTCTCAATGAGTCCCGGCTGGTTTTAATGGTCCGATGGCCGTGAGTCATTGGGGCAGTATTACCAGCCGGACGTGTTACCGCTGACGGGAGCCCCGGTGTAATCAACCACAAGCCCCCTGAATCCGTGCATGCGTCTGTTGACTGCTGCACGGCCTAAAGTGGGGGGCCACAGGCGGTTATTCCTGTGGTAGGGGCCTAAAGCCGGGGTGTCACGTGGTGAACGGTTCTCACATTTGGGCAACAGTAGTTGGACGGTAGCTCTTCTGATGTACAATCGAGATCGGTCGTGGGAGGGGTCTCCCATGACGGCGCAGACCGTGAAGGTTTGGTGTCTTTTTCTTTCACCCCCGGATGGCAGGCTGACGCCGACGGTTCCGGAAGGGGGTCCTCTAACCATGGCTCCTCCGCGCAAACCTCCCCCATTTGATTCCTTTTTGGTCGTGACCCTGACTTGTGAAAACAAGACAATGCGAGACATTAGTCCTTTCTATATCCAACGCGAGCTTGATCGGATATGTGGCGTTCTAAAATCTGCAACTCGGTTAAGAGACGGTACCCTTTTGGTAGAAACAAAGAACCAGGATCAGTCCGGTAAGCTCCTGAAGGCTTGCTTGTTGGGTTCCTCCCCATTAGGGTAGCCCCACATAAGACTTTGAATAGCTGTAGAGGGGTCGTGACAACCTCCAGTTTGGACGGCCTCTCTAACGAGGAAATAGCATCTAATTTGACTGACCAGAATGTGTGCGAGGCGTACCGTCTCCTTGGTAAACGTGATGGCCAGTCTGTTCCGTTGCGGACAGTCTTCCTCACTTTCAAAGGAACCACATTACCGGACGCTATCTATTGTGGGTACGAACGTGCTGCAGTGCGACCGTATGTCCCAAACCCTATGCGCTGTTTTAGGTGTCAGCGGTTTGGGCATACTCAGGCCCGTTGTACTTTTGATGCTGTATGTGACCATTGCAGTTTACCTCCCCATGGCGACGCTCTATGTACCCGCGACCCGGTCTGCGTCAATTGCGGTGGTACGCATCCCTCCAGCTCCCGGCAATGCCCGCAGTTTCTTGATGAGAAGGCCATTCAGGAACTGCGCGTCAAGGAACGTCTGTCCTTTCTAGAGGCAAAAAGACGGTTTGAGCAACTGAAACCCGCTGCCAGCTTAGGATACGCAACAGCAGTTCGCCGCTCTCCTGTGCATGCGACGCAGTCTGTTGCCACACGGACCCTCAATGTTTCGGATGCTTCAACCCAATGCGACTTCCTGGAGACTGCCACACCTTTTAAGGCGTTGGCTCCAGCAGCCTCGTCTAGCTCCTCTACTGCCCCAGCTGCAGTTTCACGTTCTGTGTCGGTCAGCACGACTCCCGGTACTTCTACGGGTTGCCGCTCCCGTAGTCGCATTCGAGGAACCGGAAGGACCTCTGTTCAGTCGGTTTCCCGATCCCCTTCTCGAAGGGACTCTTCCGACTCCCGCACATCTGAGGAGTCGCCCATGGAGCGACCGTTTGTCGGTCCCAAGTCCGCCAAAGTGCGGGAAAGAGAGAAACGACGTCCGACTACCTGAACCCGCATTCCTCGCGCCCTGCAATATTTAATTTTCTCCCTAACACCGCCGCTCCTCCCTAGCTCTTTTCCATGGCTCTCTTAACGTGGAACATTCGTGGTGTGCGCTCACATAGGGCAGAGCCCCAGCTCTTGTTGAGGACCTACAACCCCATAGCGGTTTGTTTACAAGAGACCAAACTTCGCCCTCAGGATGCTTTTGATTTGCGTCATTATATTCCGGTACGCTTCGACCTTGTGCCGAAAGTGGGCTCTCCTGCTCATGGTGGTGTCATGATTCTCACACGTGCTGATGTTTTTGGTCAACCTCTGCCCCTTAACACTACTTTGCAAGCTGTTGCTCTTCGGCTCAGTCTTCCCGGTTTATCGTTTACCTTATGCACAGTTTACCTCCCCCCTTCAGACTCCGTCCTTCTTGCCGACCTCTCTCAACTCGCGTCGCAGCTCCCCACACCCTTTCTTCTTTTGGGGGATTTTAATGCCCATCATCCGTGTTGGGGCTCTCCTAGGGCGTGTGCAAGGGGAACCCTACTTGCTGACTTCTTTGACCAGTCTCCTCTCCTTGTTTTAAACACTGGTGAACCCACCTTTTTTTCCGATTCCACCGGTACTCCCTCCCATCTCGATCTTTCTCTCTGCTCCACACAGTTTGCTCATTGTTTCCAATGGCATGTAGTATCTGACACTCATTCCAGTGATCACTGCCCATGTGTGCTAACGTTACTCTCCCACAACGTTCCCTGCTCGCGTGCATCCTTATGGCAACTCTCCAAAGCTAACTGGGCGCTCTTTTCCGAAGCTGCCACATTCAAGGATTCACAGTTTACTTCTATTGACCTTCTGGTCGACCATTTCACTTCAGTTGTTGTCTCCGCTGCCGAGCAATCTATTCCGAAATCCTCCACGGAGCCTCGGCGTTTGCTTGTCCCGTGGTGGACTCTTGAGTGCCGCGATGCCCTTCGCGCACGCCGGAAAGCTCTTAGGGTATTTAAACATCACCCCACCGTCGAGAACTTGGTAGCTTATAAACAGCTGCGCGCACAAGCCCGACGTGTTTTTAGGGCTAGCAAAAGAGCGTCCTGGACTTCCTTTGTTGCCTCTTTCTCGCACATTACCCCTTCTTCTGTGGTTTGGGAGAAACTCCGTCGTGTTGCGGGTAAACGGCCACCCTCATTCATTCCTGGACTTCAGGATGGACCTCTCACTGTTGTAGATGCCGTTGATGTTGCTAACTGCCTGGGTAGCACTTTTGCTGCAGCCTCCAGCTCTGCCAACTATGTTTCGACGTTTCGGGTCCTCAAGTCTCAGATTGAGGCCCAGGAATTATCTTTCCGCTCTGCTAACCTGGAGTGCTACAACGCAGAATTTAGCTTCCGGGAGCTGGACTCGGCGTTATGCTCCTCTCCCTTATCCGCTCCTGGGCCTGATGGTGTTCACGTGGCCATGCTTCAACACCTCTCCTTTGCTGGTAAAGACTTTCTGCTACGCATGTACAACCGTATCTGGCGTGACGGAGTTTTCCCTACAGCTTGGCGCGAGGCAACTATCATTCCGGTCCCAAAACCGGGTAAGGACCGCCGTTTGCCCTCCAGTTACCGCCCCATCTCCCTCACCAGTACAGTGTGTAAGGTGATGGAGCGCATGATTAATGGGCGCTTACGGTGGTGGCTTGAGTCGGAGAACCTTCTGTGCAACATCCAATGCGGATTTCGCCGTTACCGTTCCACCAGCACTGATCACCTGATTTCCCTCTCGACTCATATCATGAACGCCTACCTGCGCCGCTGCCAAACTGTGGCCGTCTTTTTTGACCTTACGAAAGATATGACACCTGTTGGCGGACTGGCATACTACGCACCATACATCAGTGGGGTCTTCGTGGTCGACTTCCCATTTTCCTCCGGGAATTCATGATGGAGCGGTCCTTTCGTGTTAGGGTGGGGTGTAATCTATCCCGCGTTTTCCATCAGGAAAACGGGGTACCCCAGGGTTCGGTCCTCAGCGTTACCCTCTTTGCCATCGCCATCAATCCTATCACTGAGTGTATTCCTGCTGGAATATCCTCTTCGTTATTTGTTGATGACTTCGCTGTATATTGTAGCTCTCGGCGGACGAGTATCTTGGAGCGTCGGCTCCAGGTCTGTTTAGATCGCCTTTACACTTGGAGCCTTCACAACGGCTTCCATTTCTCCACCGAGAAGACCGTGTGCGTGAACTTTTGGCGCCGTAAGGCGTTTGATTCACCCTCACTCCACCTCGGTCCCCATACGCTTCCTTTTGCAGAGGAAACTAAATTTTTAGGATTGGTGTTCGATAGGAAGCTTAGCTGGGATTCTCATATCGCTTCCCTGAAAGGTCGCTGTGCCCGGTCCCTCAATATCTTACGTGTCTTATCAGGTACATCCTGGGGAGCTGATCGGACCGTGCTCTTACAGCTCTATCGGTCCCTGGTACGATCAAAGCTTGACTATGGGAGTGTGGTATATTCGTCGGCACGGCCTTCCATTTTGAGCCGTTTGGATCCTGTGCACAATCGGGGGATACGCCTAGCTACTGGTGCTTTTCCAACAAGCCCCATCCCCAGTCTGTACGCTGAAGCAGCTGAACCTCCCCTGTGCTACAGGCGAGATATTCTTTTAGGCACCTATGCATGCCGTCTATCCTCTCTACCCACGCACCCAACGTACAAGCCTTTGACTCGTCTCTTGATCGCCAGTACGCTGTCAGCCCCCTTGCATTACTTCCGCCCGGTGTTCGGTTTCGCCTGCTTCTTCGGGCCCTGGACGTCACACTACCGCCAGTATTACCTCGCAGGGAATCTATTTTTCCTCCTTGGTCGCGGTAGGACACCCTATTCCACCTTGGGTTGACGTCAATGCCCAAGTCTGCGTTTCCGACCACTGGCATCCAATCCGCATTTTTAGAACTTCAGCAGCATTTTAAGAACTACAGTTTTATTTTTACGGACGGCTCTAAAACCGACCGAGGTGTTGGCTGTGCCTTCGTAGCTGCTGCGGAGAGCTTTACGTTTCGTCTTTGCGGACAGTGCTCGATTTTTACCGCTGAACTTTTTAGTATCTATCAAGCCCTACTTTTTATCAGCCAGCAGCACTCTAACCACTTTGCCATATGTAGCGATTCTCTGAGTGCTCTACAGAGCATTCGTTCGCTGTACCCCAGCCATCCCCTAGTACAGCGAATACAGGATCGGCTGCATTCGCTCCATAATTCAGGGTTCCACGTGTCGTTCGTTTGGGTTCCCGGACACGTAGGCATTCCGGGCAACGAGGCTGCTGACGCCGCCGCGAAGTCTGCTATTTTATCCCCCACTGTTTTTAGCAATTCTGTTTCTTTCGAGGATCTTAGTGCTTCCCTTCGCCGAGCCATCAACACTCGCTGGCATGATGACTGGTCCGCGCTCGTTGGGAACAAACTCCGGGAGGTTAAACCTCTTCCGATTCCCTGGGCCACATCTTCACGTTCTTCTCGCAGGGAAGAGGTTATTTTAGCTAGACTTCGCATCGGGCACTGCCGTTTTAGCCATCAACACTTGTTACGCCAGGACTCAGCACCTCATTGTTCTCACTGCGGTGAGCCTTTGACGGTGCAGCACTTTTTAGTGGAGTGCCGATTTTATTCAACGTTGCGCTCCTCCTTGTGTTTGGCACCCAACCTCAGCGCAATGCTGAGGGATGATATTGCTGCTGTGGAGGGCCTCTTTGACTTTTTACAGCGCAGCGGAATGCTTGGTTCCATATGATTTCAACATCCCTCGCCATGCCTCATTTTAGGTTCATCTCGGCACTCCCATTTTAGCTATTTTAACAGTGTGAGCATCTTTTATGTTTTTTGTATTTCGGACCTCTTAGTGGATTTTATTGTTTTTAGCGTTTACATTTCAGGTGGGCTTTTCCTAGTCTGAGCTCGGGCGCTAATGACCTCAGCTGTTGTGCGCCCCTAAGCCCCACTACTACTACAGTCCTCTTTATCACTGATTCCATGAGGCGTTGGGAGATAGTTGGTACATTGCAGAGGCTAAAGGGCATAACTGTGAACTGACAAAGCCCTTGGCCTGTCGAGAATGCCGTCTTCTTGTCTCTCGGGTCTAGAGCCACCTGCCAGTAAACCGACTTCAGGTCCAGGGTCGAGAACCACTGTGCACCAGCTAGCGTGTCCAGGGTTTCGTCAATCCGGGGTAAGGGGAAACAGTCCTTCCGGGTGACAGCGTTCAGCTTCCTGTAGTCTACGCAGAAGCGTAGCTCGCCGTTCTTCTTTTTCACCAGAACTACAGGGGAACACCAAGGGCTGTCAGACTCTTCAATCACTCCCCTGGATTTCATGTCTTCTAGCATATCCCGTACCGCCGCTTTTTTGCCAGCGTAACGCGCCTAGGTGGTTGCCGAATAGGCCGGGCGTCTCTGGTGTCGATGCAGTGAAGCACTTTGCTCGTGCAGCCGTAGTCACTTACCTTGCCTGAAGACGTGCTGGAATGCTCTCAGCAGTTGTCGAACTTTCTCCAGCTGTTCCGAGGTTAGATGATCGGTCGTCCTCTCCAATAAGCCTTCCAGCCGGGGCTCCAGCTGTTGCGTCGGCACCGGCTCCTGTGTTGCCGATTCCTATCACGCTGACCACGGTCTTACACGTCCCTGACTCCGTCCCGGCCTGGATGTCGTTATCGGTGTTCGTCAGGTTGAGCAGCCTCACTGGCACTTCCTCTCGGCACGGCAACAACGCTATGGCTACACATAGTCCGTGCACAGGAGTCTTCTGGTCCAGCATCATGTTCTTTATTCGCTGTCCTTCCAGTCGAGCCGCCACCATCGCTTCTCGCGGGGACAACCACGTCTGCCCTCAGGACAACCCTGCAAATTCCCAGGCGCTCTTCAGGTTGCCGAAGTATCACTTCTCCTTTGAGCCGCAGGACCTTGCTGCCGACGTCCACCGTCGCCTTCTGGCTCCTGAGGGCATCCAGTCCCAGTATCACCTCAGCCACCTTCGCGACGAACAGCAACAGACGCACGGCACTCCGCCCCAAGGTCAACTTCAGTAGGGTCTCCACAGGCAAGGTGTCGCCCGATGCCGTCATCAGCTGGTATGGTCGGATCGGCTTCCTCGTCGGCAAACCCCTGCCTATGACAGGTCTGATAACGGTCACGGCTGCACGGGTGTTATGAGCACGTGGCGCGGCTTCCCTTTCATCCAACCGTCCGCAATGAGGCTGTCATCCATACGCCGGCTGACGGCACGCAGTATCACTCGAGGGGAGGGCCACGACGGCCCTTACTCGTTTTGCGGCTGCTCTCCCTGGTTGTGGACAGTCTCTCTCCCCGTGTCCAGGCTCTGCCCACCCCCAACACAGGTCACTAGGTCTTCGCCGGCGTCTCACGGCTGGCCTTCGGTCTCCAGGGTAGCGGATACTCCTCATTCTCGACGTCGGGTTAGCCGTAACGTTGGCCGCCTCCATCGTCAATGCTGCCATTAGCGCCTCGTGGATCGTTTTGTAGTCGCCGAGCATTAGGCGCTGACGTATCTCTGAGTCTCGTACCCCGTCAACGAATGTTTAGGTAGCCTCTCGGGATACAAATTCGGGTGGGTGGTCGACTAAAGCTTTGCTGGCCAGCTGCTCGATTGCCAGGGCGAACCCCTGCAGTGTCTCC
Organism: Mantis religiosa; assembly: GCA_030765055.1. NCBI lineage: Eukaryota > Metazoa > Arthropoda > Insecta > Mantodea > Mantidae > Mantis > Mantis religiosa. Next base: position 72,203,727 of record CM060952.1, read on the forward strand.
CCTGGCTGCCGTGACCTTGATTTCAGCTGGCTGCGGTAGGCTGCGTCTAGGCTGTTTCCGAAGCGGTTTTCCAGGGCCTCCCAGATGTCCGTGAGCGCCGCCGCAGTCTGGACCGTGTTCAGGACTTCTGCGGCCTGTCCCTGGAGGCTGGCTATTAGCTGTGCGGTCTCTTCCTCTGGTGACCAGTTGTTTTTGGCCACTGTGTCGAATTGACGGCGGAAGACTTCGAACGTTGATGTGCCGTCGTACTTGGGTGGTTTGACGCGCGCCGATGTGTCGCGTCTCGGCGCGTCGGCCTTCATGTCTTTCAACCTCCTGCCGACGATGTCCTCTATCATAGCGTTCAGGGACTTAGTGTTGGTGTTGGCCTTTCTCTCTAGGTTAACGCGGTTCGCAAGGTCTTCGATGTCTTCCACCATAGCATTCAGGGATTTGGTGTTATTCTCGGCCTTTCCCTTTAAATCTTTAAGGCGCTCGTCCACTTGACCCATTCGATTGCCCAGCTCCGCGACGTCATCCTTCACGCCGGTCAACTGCTCTTCAAACTTTGTGGCGCTTTGATTTCCGTTGTCAATTCGGTGATCTTCGCGGTCAGGCTATTGCTTGTAGCTTCCATCTTCTCGGTGAGGTTATCGTTAGCCGTCTTCATTTCTTCCATTTTCTCGGTGATGTCGTTAGCGGCCTTCATTGCCGAACCTTTTGTGTGCGGTCGCCGCAGCCGCAACACTCATATATATGTAAAACATCCTGATGTAATTTTTTACTTCTGTGGTGTTGAATGATTTGGTTGTGTGTTAATGCTAGTATGACTCAGCTAGAGCCAGAAAGTGTCGCAGTGTTTTGGAAAGAATTGATGTATAGAAACAGTTGTAGTATTGTATTGCTTGTATTTCACCATCATAATGTGTTGTGAGAAATGTATAATGAAAAAAGCTTAGGTTATTCCTGCTCCTGGTGCTGCTTCTCTGTTCATTAGTGACCCATTTGCCATATTTGTTCTGGGTACCTAGTGTTGATTGTTTCTATTGCTGCTTGTTTCATTACTATTTGGTTTGTGTGTAATTTTTTTTTTTTTTTTTTTTTTTTTTTTTGTCTCTTCTGTCAGGTTTAATGAGTAGTTTATGCTACTGTACTTGAGGATATATTGTGATTTCAAGTTTGTGTGCCATATGTGATATTTTGTGTTTCTCTTTAAGCTTTAATATTGTTTGGATGAAACCTGGCTGAGTTTTCAGATGTTTTGATATATGTAGCTAGTCCAGTACTTTTGATATGGAAGTCACTTTAGTTTTTCGTATAATAGGATTTTTTTTTTTTTTCAATATTATATTGTATTGGTCGATTTTGATTAAGATTTGCGTTGCTAGTATGGGTATTGTTAAATGCTGTAAAATGTCTCATAAATACATATGAAGTTGTATTTATTAAGTTATTTTAATGAAACAAAACTGGTTTTAAGCCCATTAAAGCGAGTATATGATTACAGTATCACTAAAGTAGAGACCATATATAGAAAAAGTTGAAATTTTACCATTTTGTTTCACTGTAACAAAAGTCCTTCTTATCGTCGAACATATCTAATTTTTGTGAGTCAATTTGTTTTGTATTTATACGAACAATATGCTGTGTAAGTGAAGTACTTTCCAGTTCAAGGTTTTATGGTCTTATTAATGTTACGACATGATAACCATTGTATATATTGTCATATACATGTTGGAAAGAAAGAAATCTTTTTGTCAGTATCTGTATGTACCTCTTAGAGTATTTCACAACTGAAATTGTCTGCCTCGGTAGCGTAGAGGGTAGCATGTCTGCGTGTTGTTCAAGTGGTCCCAAATTCGAATCTCCATCAGGGTGAGTTACCTGGATTAAGTTTTTCCTGGGGTTTTCCCTTATCCTGATAGACATGGGTTCATTTGAGCTTATTTTACTCATTACATTCATCATCCGATATGACTTAACATCGAAGGGCGTAAATTACAAAATAAAAAAAAAATAAAGTGTTGGCCTTATGGGCTGTTGTTTACAGTCAGTAATTTAGTTATTTGTATTCTCACGTTCAGAGTGATTTCTTTTAGCTATCAGGAGTTAACTGAATATCACATTTGAAATTGTTAAGTTTCATTGGTAATTGTGGTTTATCATAATGTAGCAAATAAATTAGCTTGCAAAGGATGTATACGAGCTTCTGATATCGCTTCAGAAACTGTGAAGGACTTTTTGCTGTTTGAGTAATTTGGACATTGACTACTTTTTAGGTTTAGAGGGTGGTGTCGATATAGCAGTGAGGAAGTAAAGGACCCGCTTTCTTTAGGTGCTCGTGAAGGGTCATCATTGTGAAGTGGTCAGAATAGCTGGAACACAAATAGGCATATTTTCATGAGCACAGCCTCTTACTTCTGACAGCCAACCAGGTGACATTTTCACTTTTTTTTATGGTGCTGACGTAGTGTCTTTCATTGTTAGGGAAACCATGTAAATGTGAATAGGGTGAAGGAAGTCCTGACATCTAAAAGCAGTTAAGGGTCCAAGAGGAAAATTCATAAGTGCACAGTAGGCATGTTACTCATAAATCTACATTAGACATGTATTATTGTGCTGCTCGAATGCTTACTATGGCCTTATCTTTGTTTACAGAAACCTCTCAGATAACACAGTGATTACTCCACATGGACATAACATCTGTCATTTGTGATTCCAGCAAATTCCGTTGGCTAAAGTGATGTGTTCATTGGTGCTTAGCACAGGTCCAGGAAGCGCGGCAATTCCCCTCACTCTTACAGGATTAATCAGTATCTTATCTGAGATGTTTCTATTAACAAAGATAAAGCCAGGGTAACTGTTCGGGCAGAGCGACTATACTTGTCTACAGATGGCATGCTAACTGCTCCATTTTTTTTGGAAACAATGCATCAAATATGAATCTAACAGATCAGGTATTACAAGTACATTCCTCTTTACAAAAAACAATTACAAGGTATAAAAAATATTTTTACACCAGCTGGATATAGCCATACACAGTAGTTTAGTAATTAAACCCATGCTGTAAACCTATGCAAGACGACACCTAACTAGACTTTCACATATCAATAGCTCACAATCTAATTTAGCACTATAACATTCAGGCCTCTTTATACTGGGGGTAAGAAATCCATCACCCTTCATGCTTAAGAGTAAAAACTTTCCTAAAAGGAATCCACCCTGAAACAAAATGTTTCATATGTTTGAGGTGCTGCAGTGTTTCATGTTGATGATTTCGAAATCCCAGGTTGGTAAGCCATATGCAACAGTATTATGCATATGGGTAGATGTTTCTAATGATGAAATTAATGTTATCGTAGATTTACTCAAAGTTGGATTCTGGAACTTATCTCAGCTGCTCTTATATTAGTATGAGATTCTCTTTCAGGGTGCGGTCGCAGATGAGAGATAATAGTGGTGGTGTTTGTTGATAAAATAAATTTTCTGTACTTTCCTTTTCAAATCATAATTTTATTTTGATAAACCTTCTGAAATAATCCTTTTAACACTGAATAAATAATCACTTTTGTTAACGACAACATTACATAGTTTTAAAAACTATGTTGCTTTCACAATGATAGAATAGAATCTTTATTGTCACATAACGTTTACATTGTAAGCCTAGCTGGTAAACTGGTGAGTCGTCAAGTTATACATAAAAGAAATTTAAAAGAAAAACTAATTCTGATGTATATGTACATAAATTATCAATTACAAGTAATGCAGTAGTTATGATATTGTGTCATCCATGAATTCCTGTATGGAGTAATATGTCTTATGTAATAACAGATCCTTTACACTTTTATTAAATAGTTTCAGAGTTTTTATTTCTTTGAGTCGTTGAGGTAATTTATTGTATATTTCTATACCCATATAATAGGGTGTTTTTTCATATAATGTTAATCTATGCATGGGGTATTTTATGCTGGACTCTTTCCGAGTGCCGTAATGATGACGATTTTGTTTTTGGATAAGTTTCTCATAATTTTTATATACATAGGTGGATAACTCTAAAATATATACTGAGGGCATATTAGATTTTTAATTTTTTGAATAGTGGTTTGCATGAATCTTTAAAGTTAGCATGTAACATTATACGTATTACCTTTTTTTTTAATTTTAAAAACAGTTTCCCATCCTGATGCATTTCCCCACAATATTATACCATAGGCCAAGATCGAATGAAAATAGCTGTAATATATAATTTTTTTTGTTTCTATATTCATCATATTTGTCAGGCATAACATGTTATAGCAGGCCGAATTCAATTTTTTGGTTATATGTTCAATATGGATATTCCATTTTAAGCATTCATCTATGTGCATTCCTAATATCTTACTATAACCCTTTATTGTAGAACTATTATTATTGTCTACATTATCTTGTTTCAGATTAGCATTAGCAGCCGTTTTAAATTGTATAATACTAGTTTTTGTTTTATTTAAGCTCATACCATTATCAGTGAACCATTTGTCTAAGTTATTTAATGCATTGCTTATATCAGTTTGCAAACTATTATGACTTATATTTTGTAAAATAACTGATGTGTCATCTGCATACAATATTGGATACCCATTTATACTTTGAGGTAAATCGTTAGTGTAAAGTATATAAAGCAGAGAACCCAGCACAGAGCCTTGCGGTACACCACTGGTATTTTCTCTCCATTTTGATTTATAAATTCCAGTGCTACATTTACTAATTACACTTTGTTTGCGATTGGACAGGTATGAATGAAACCACTTTAAGTTTTGATCTTTTATATTATAATATTCAAGTTTTTTTTTTAAAAGAATTTGATGACCTACGCAGTCAAAAGCCTTCGAAATGTCACACATTATTGCAGCAGTATTTTGTTGTAAATCTAAATTTAGTGCTATTTCATTTACTATTGTGGTTACAGCTGTAATTGTTGATAAATTTTTTCTAAAACCATGTTGGCAATCATTTAATATTTTATTTTTTTCCAAAAAAGCTTTTAATCTAACATATACTAATTTTCACGAACCCACCAAAGTCACAACTGATGTCAGGAAGCGGGATAACAACATCACGGAACATTATGGCCATGGAATAGGCATTGGAAATGCCTTTGCAGAAGATGAACGAATTAACAGCGAAGTCGGAAGCAGCAAATAACAACTTGGTCGCGAAGATGAACGAGTTAACAACAAAAACAGAAGCGGCAAATAAGAACCTGGCCACAGAGTTGAAAGAAATAAAGACCGAATTGACCACAGAAATGAAGGCAGCGAATGACAGTCTGGCCACGGAAATGAAGGAGGCAAACGAGGTCCTCGCCGCCAAATTTGAGGAACAGTTGGCCGGCGTGAGGGATGACGTGACGGAGCTGGGCAAGCGGATGGGCCAACTGGACGAGCGCGTCGGGGACCTGGCGAACCGTATCAATGACGTAGAGGAAAAGGCCGACAATAGCGTCAAGTCCCTGAACGCCATGGTGGAGGACGTCGTCGGCAGGAAACTGAAGGATTTGAAGGCTGACGCACCGGGACGCGACACAACATCGGCGCGCGTCAAACCTCCGAAATATGACGGCGCGTCAACATTCGAGGTCTTCCGCCGCCAGTTCGACACAGTGGCCAGGCACAACAGATGGTCACCGGAGGAGGAGGCCACACAGTTAATAGCCAGCCTCCAGGGACGGGCCGCGGAAGTCCTAAACGCGGTGCAGACAACGGCGGCGCCCAAGGACATCTGGGAGGCCCTGGAGAATCGTTTCGGGAACCACCGCTTAGCCGCAGCGTACCGCAGCCAACTAAAGGCAAGGTCACAGCAGCCGGGGGAGACGCTGCAGGAGTTAGCCATAGCGATTGAGCAGCTAGTTAGCAAGGCCTTGGTTGACCTGCCACTGGAGTTCGTATCCCGAGAAGCCGCCTACAACTTTGTCGACGGGGTACGGGACACGGAGATTCGTCAGCGCCTAATGCTCGGCGATTATAAAACCATCCACGAGGCGCTGACAGCGGCAATAAGGATGGAGGCGGCCAACGTAGCATCTATCCCGACGTCGAGAACGAGGAGTGTCCGCTACGCCGGAGACAGAAGACCAGCTGTGGGACGCCGGCGAACACCTAGTGGCCTGTGTTGGGGGTGGGGACAGCCCGGACACCTGCGGAGAGACTGCCCACACCAGGAAGAGCAGCCGGAAAACGAGTAAGGGCCGTCGTGGAGAGGGGCACGTCGGCGCCATTACCACCATCCCCTCGAGTGAATATCCGCGCCGTCAGCCGGCGGATGGATGACAACCTCATCGCGGACGGTTGGGTAAGAGGAAAGCCGTGCCACGTGCTGGTGGACACCGGGGCGGCCGTGACCATCATCAGACCTGACGTGGCTTAGGGTTTGCCGACGAGGAAACCGAGCCGACCATACCAGCTTGTGACGGCATTGGGCGACACCATGCCTGTGCAGAAGGAGGCCCTGCTGGAGCTGAACTTGGGACGGAGTGCCATGCGTCTGTGGGTGTTCGTCGCAAAGGTGGCTGAGGAGGTGATTCTGGGACTGCATGTCCTCAGGAGCCACGAGGCGACGGTCGACGTCGGCAGGAAGGTCCTGAGGCTCAACGGAGAAGAGGTTATACTCCGTCAACCAGAAGAGCGCCTTGGAATTGGCAGGGTCGTCTTGAGCGAAGACGTGGTTGTCCCCGCGAGGAGCGAAGTGATAGTGACGGTGTGACCGGAAGGCCAAACAGCAGGTGAGGTTCAGAGGCAGCAGGGGTACGACTTCACCTCGGAACATCGCGAGGAAAGATGTTGGTGGTGCACCTGGATCGCCTGGCCCGCTACGAAGGCGCTGTTCGGCACGACCAGCCTTGAGGAGGGAGCAGTGTCACCCTGGTGGTAGGCTCGTGAAGCCGATGAAAAATGATGGCCGATCGTTACCGGAAGTGAGAGACAGATGAGAGTAGTTGTTAGAGAGAAAATAAACAGTTTGAGGTTAGCTAGCAAACTGTAATGTTGAACAGTGTATTTCGAGGAGAATAAAGTGTAGTTTTTGTGTTTCGTAACCTCGTTTTATTATTTCACGAACCCACCAAAGTCACAATATGTACCACCTTTGTGCAAAGGAGTTATTAATGCATATTTCATTCTTTCTGGAAAAATGCCATAATGAAAAGATTGGGCCCCTCAAAATCCAACCTCTGCGGTCCTCGTCCCGAGGGGTGGGCAACAGGAAGTAGGGGACTGACTGATGGGGTGATGTACGGTGGGGACTTGGTGTACCCCACGACCGCTACGGCTGCCGAGAAGGCCCATCAGTAACCCCGAAAACTGGCAGAAGAGGCTCTGGTATTTTTCCCCAGGGACCTACTACGGTAGGTACGGGTTTGGCGATCCCGGGGTCCCTAGGCACTCACCACAATTACATCCCCTTCACCTCCATCAACTGTGCCACGCACTGCTACTGCTTGTCAGTAAGCATCACACTCTTCCTCTTCTAGTTTTTATTATTATTATTAGCACTTAAGGTCTTAGGTTTATAACTCCTGTCTCACCAGCAGGGATCTTTCCTATCTCCGTGGTTCTGTCCCACGGTTTTCAGCGCGGCTTCCGACATGTGTGCTCTCCGGAGGTCTCAAAAGTGAAGGTTGAGCGGACCCTTCGCACTGCCCCTATGTGTAGCCTTAGGTGCGGAGCCCGTCCACACCGTCAAGTACACCCACGTAGCTCCTTGAGGGCCCGGTCTGTGTTAATCTCCCGACGGCCGCGTTTTGCCGTTGGGTTAGTATCACGGACCGGACGTGTTACCGCTGACGGAACCCCGGTGTAATCAACCACAAGTCCCCTGAATCCGCGTGTGCCTATTACACGCATGCGCGGCCTAAAGCGGGGAGCCACAGGCGGTTATTCCTGTGGTAGGGGAATAAAACCGGGGTGTGCGTGGTGAACGGTTTACCCATACGGACAAGCAGTGGATTTTGAAGGGTAGCTTTTCTGAGGTACAAATGAGATCGGTCATGGGTGAGGTCCCCATGACGGCACAGACCGTGAAGATTCGGTGTCTTTTTTCTTTAACCCCCGGATGGCAGGCTGACGCCGACGGTTCCGGAAGGGGGTCTATATCATCATGTCTCCGCGCAAAACCTCCTTCATTGACCCTTATTTATTGATGACCTTGGCTTGTGATGGCAAAACGTTTAAGGATGTCAGTCCTTTTTACATAAAACGTGAATTAGATCAAATCAGTGGCCCTGTAAAAAACGCTACGCGTCTCCGAGACGGTAGCTTACTGTTAGAGACCTCAACTGCAGACCAGTCCAAAAAACTACAAAAAGCGTCTTTGTTGGGCTCCTACCCTATTCGGGTAGCCCCACACAAAACCCTTAACACCTGCAGAGGAGTAGTCACCACCTCCAGCTTGGATGGTCTTGCGAATGAGGAAATAGTAAGTTGCCTCTCTGACCAGCTTGTTTGTCAGGCGTACCGCTTAACACGGAAACAAGATGGCAAGGAGTACCCACTACGTACGGTTTTTCTAACTTTTGCTGGGACTAAGTTACCCGAGTACATCTATTGCGGCTATGAGCGTGCGAGTGTCCGCCAGTATGTCCCGAACCCCATGCGCTGTTTCCAATGTCAGCGGTTCGGACATACTAAGGTCGCGTGTACCAATGCTGCGCTTTGTGAGCAATGTGGCCTAGCTAAACACGACGAACCAAACTGCAGCCGAACACCTTGCTGCGTGAACTGTGGCGGTAGCCATCCCTCCAGCTCGCGACAGTGTCCTAGATTCATGGACGAAAAAAGCATTCAGGAGCTACGTGTCAAAGAACGCCTGACTTTTCCAGAGGCACGACGGCGCTTTGAACAACTAAAGCCTGCTACCACTACTACTGGGTATGCATCAGCAGCTCGCCGTACTCCTAATACCACCGTTGCTGTTCAACACGTCCCTGTCGCCCACGCATCCACGCAGACAGACTTTCTAGCCATTAAACCCACGTCTCAGACTGTTTGTATATCCACCAGCACAGCCTCCGCTTCAAACGTACAGACTCCAGCCACCAAGCCATCAGCGGGTAACAGCCATCCCGTAGTAAATGCGAAAAACCGATCCCGGCCACCACATAGATCGCGAAGTCGCTCGCCTTCTATTAGATCCCGGTCTCGTTCTACGAGCCGTAGGAGTTCTGACTCCGGAACATCAGTGGAGTCACAGGAGGCTAACGATTTTCGAGTCGTAGGGCCCAAATCAGCCAAGGTCAAGAAAAAGGTTAAAACGGCCCGCTAAAAACTCTCTATGGAAATAATCCAGTGGAATGTCAATGGTCTTCGAGCTCGTGCTCAAGACCTACAACATTTAGTTTCACAACGGTCACCATCAATTATTTGTCTCCAGGAAACCCACTTACATCCCAATCACTCGTTACACCTTCACTCTTTTTCTGCATTTAGAAGCGACTCTCTTGCAGGAATGCGTGCAAGCGGTGGCGTTGCTACCTTAGTGGCGCCTAACATCTCAGCCGCCAACGTTCCTCTCACCACACCATTGCAAGCTGTGGCAGTTCGGATACAGCTGGAGAGCATCAGTTTTACCATCTGCAACATGTACCTGCCGCCGCTCAGTATAGTTCCAGAGCGTGATCTTCAAGCTCTATTGGCTCAGCTCCCCTCACCACTACTCCTTGTGGGAGATTTGAATGCCAAGCACACGCTCTGGGGATCAGACACAGATGACGCCCGTGGATGCCTTCTCGTAGACGTCTTCGATAAGTGTGACCTGCTTCTGCTAAATACTGGTGACCCGACATTCCTATCATCCGCTTATGATACACATTCCGTACTAGACCTTTCCTTCTGCAGCCCGTCATTAGTCCCACTACTTGAGTGGTCAGTACTTTCCGACCTCTTTGGCAGTGATCATTACCCCATTAACATTCATTTTTCTGGCCGCCAATGTGTACCTTCTCGACATCCTCGCTGGATTATTTCCAAAGCTAACTGGGGAAAATTCCAATCCCTGATACACCTCACCGACGATGGTTTCCACACCATCGATGAAATGGTCGAATATTTTACTTGCTCGATCCTGCTCGCAGCAGAATCCAGCATTCCTCGAGGTTCACCTACACCACGCCGTATCCCTGTACCGTGGTGGTCCGAGGAATGCAGTTTGGCTGTCAAAGCACGCAAACGTGCTTTGCGCGTTTTTCAGCGGCACCCGACGGAAGGGAACTTCGTCGCCTTCAAACGTTCTCGCGCTAGGGCACGCTTTATACTGCGCAACGCAAAGCGTAAATCTTGGGAAGCCTATGTGTCTTCGCTTTCCCGGCGCAGCTCTACCCAACAAGTATGGTCAGCTGTTCGGCGGATGTATGGCAAGTATCGCCGGACGGTAATTCCCGGCCTTGCCATCAACGGCTCCATGTGCACCACCGAACAGGACATAGCTGAAGCCCTAGCTACCACATTTGCTGCTACTAGCCAAACTGCCCGCTATGACGCTCTCTTCCTGCCTATTAAGGAAAAGGCGGAGCGGGTAACACTTAATTTTAATAGTGACTGCACCGAGCCGTACAACCAACCTTTTACCGCAGCCGAGCTCGCCCATTCTCTGGCGTTAGCAAAGGATTCTTCTCCAGGTCCCGATGACGTACACCGACAGATGCTTCTACATCTTCCATCTGAGGCGCTATGCTTCCTATTAAACATCTATAACCGCATTTGGCATGAGCGGGTTTTCCCTTCCTCCTGGCGAGAGGGTATTGTCATCCCCATCCCTCGACCCGGAAAGGACCGCACACTTCCATCTAGCTACCGCCCCATTTGCCTGACGAGTGTCGTCTGCAAGACCATGGAGCGAATGATAAACGCTCGGTTAAATTGGTGGCTAGAAAAACATAACCATCTGTCCAACTTGCAATGCGGTTTTCGTCGCCATCGCTCAAGTGTCGATAATCTAACACGCCTTGAGGGGTATATTTCTGATGCCTTTCTACTGAAGCAGCATGCCGTGGGCGTGTTCCTCGATCTGGAGAAGGCCTATGACACCACTTGGCGGTACGGCATACTCCGTAACCTTCATGGTTACGGTATGCGTGGTCATCTACCCGAATTCCTATGCAACTTCTTAAAACTTCGCCGTTTTCGGGTTCGCATAGGAAACACGATATCACGGGAGCAGATACAGGAGAACGGTGTACCTCAAGGGTCGATTTTGAGCGTTACGCTTTTTGCGTTAGCGATTAACGGCATCACTAGTGCAGTTCGAAGTGGAATTCCATCATCCCTCTATGTTGACGACTTCGCGTTTTATTATAGATCAGATTGAGCGCCAATTGCAGCTGACCATCACCCAGCTAGCAGCTTGGGCGCTTCAAACCGGCTTCCGTTTTTCAGCTGCGAAGTCACAGTGTATCCACTTTCACCGCCTACGAGGTATTCAGCCGCCCCCTGATCTTCATTTGAACGGCACACCCCTGCCATTTGTCTCGCACCTGAAATTCTTGGGCCTCTACATAGACCGACAGCTCAACTGGGAGCACCACATTCGTCACCTTCGAGCCTCTTGCGATCGTTCTCTTCGGGTGCTAAAGGTATTATCTGGAGCATCTTGGGGGGGGGGCGATCGCACGGTAATGTTGAGGCTGTACCGCTCTGTTGTTCGGTCCAAGCTGGACTATGGCAGTTTTATTTATGGCGCAGCGACCGCCTCTAAACTTCGCCTTTTAGACACCGTGCATCATACTGGTATCCGCCTTGCCACAGGAGCTTTCCGCACCAGTCGAGTCGACTGCCTGTATGCAGACTCAGGCGAACCTCCACTCCATATTCGTCGCTCACTGTTACTCTGCTCATATGCCTCGAAGTTGGCTAGTTATCCCACTCATCCATGTTTTAAACCAGTTCTGTGTCCAGATTTAGTCCACCGTTATATGCGCTCTGGTTGTCGGACACGCCCCATGGGAATAAGATTTCGTGATCTCCTACATTCCCATGGCCTCCGAATACCTCGCGTGGAGAGGTCGTCCATCTGCCCTTATCCTGCATGGCAGCTCAATCGTGCGCAGTTCGATCTCGCTCTTTCAAACAATTCTAGACTCGCTACTCCACATTCGGTGTTCCAACAACTTTTTGCCGAATTACTGGGCCGTTACCCTAACTATGTTCCGGTCTTTACAGACGGTTCCCAGTTGGGAAACGCTACGGGTTGCGCGTTTTTCATTAACGGTGAGGCTCATAAATTTCGACTTCTGGACTCCACTTCGGTCTTCTCAGCAGAGCTGTATGCCATCTTTTATTTGCTCCTTTTTATTTGCAAGTTAGCTCCTGGCTCTTTTATCGTCTGCACTGACTCTCTAAGTGCTCTTCAGGCCTTGCAACAGCACACTGCCGTTCACACCCTTGTTATAAAAATACAGGCCCAGATATCGCAAATGCTGTTTCGCGGATACAACTTTGTTTTTACTTGGACCCCAGGTCATGTGGGGATTTCCGGAAACGAGGAGGCGGACGCGGCTGCTAAGTCAGCTTGCCGTTTACCCCGGAGTTTAACAACTAGGGTGCCATAGCAGGATGTGCAACGTTTTTTCCATCGCCAATTCCTATCTGCTTGGCAGCAATCCTGGACAGCTTTAAAAGGCACACAACTCCGGGCGATAAAGGAGAGCGTACAACCCTGGCCAACTTCCTGCAGGGATAACCGGCGGGCCGAGGTGATACTCACCCGGCTGAGAATTGGGCACACACGTGCAACTCATGGACATCTCTTAAGAGGGGAACCGGCCCCTGTGTGTGCTCCGTGTGCAGTACCTCTCACCGTGCGGCATGTATTGCTGGATTGCCCGCAATACACCCGCGTTCGCCAGTCTTTGGGCCTAAGAGCTAACTTGCACGGTATTTTAGGGAACGACCCAGTGGCCGTCGATAAGGTTCTGCGGTTCGTTTTTAAAATTGGTTTTAGCAAACAAGTATAACTTGTATTTTATATTGATTAATTTTAGAGATTTTAAATTATAAGTTTTAGATGGTTTTTACGTCGTTTTAACAGTTGAGTGGTTTTCTTACATTTTACCTTTTAAGCTATTTTTTTTTTATAGCTTTTAGGTTTTAATGTTGACTTGGGGCCCAAATGACCTTGTTGTCGACGGGCCCTTAAACTCCACACACTCACTCACTCACTGAAAAGATTGGTTAAATATTTTTGCAAGTGGCTCACTTATTTTATTCCCAATTATTTTTACAGGCCTAGGTGGCAGATCATCCCATCCACTAGAATTTTTTGATTTCAAAGTTGCAATAATGCTTTTTACGTCATTTGTTGTTACATATCCAAGATCAAAAACCTGTGTATTGGGTGTACTCTTTTCCACATTCTTAAGAGCATGAAGCATGCATGGGGGTGTTTTTCGAATTACATTTGGAATATTCGTAAAATATTTGTTCAATGATTCAGCCATATCTACTGAAATAGCTTTACTTAAAGATTCATTTTGTTGCTTGTTTCTTAGCCCTAATTCACATTTAATTAACTGCCATGTGGCTTTACTTTTGTTTTGAGCTTGTTTTATATAATTTTCAATGGCCATTTGTTTGGCTCTCTTTATGACTTTTTTATAAATTTTACTATAACTCGAATAATAATGTTTTAACTGTAAGTTATTCGATTCTTTGGTAAGTCTATACAATAATCTTTTCCTTGCACTCGATACTTTGATACCCGGGGCACACCAGTTTAGCGAGAAGTTTTTATATTTTTGTTTGGATATTTTTTTAGGAAAACAATGATTATAAACAATAAAGAATTGATTTAAGAATGCATTGTAATTATCATCAACAGTTTGTGATATGTCAAAGTGCCAATTTATATCTGCGATCTGATTTTTAAAATTAGTGATGTTTTCATCACTAAATACTCGCATTGTTTTATATTTTTAATTTTTTTCATTTTTTATGCATTCATTTGGAAAAATAACAAATAATGCTTCATGATCAGAGAAACCAGTTTCGACTGTTCTGCAAATTCCACTTTCATATAAACTATTAGTTATTATATTGTCAATACAAGTATTAGTTGTGGTGGTTACTCTGGTTGGTTCTTTGCATTGAGGGCTAAACCCATACATTTCAATAACATTTAAGAATTTGTTTGCCATTCCCTTCTTTAATAAACAATGTGAGTTTAGGATGTCTATATTGCTATCAGTTGCAATTATGATGTGTTTACCCTTTTCTTTGTGTAGTTTTATTAATAGATTTTCAATTTTTTTTTAAAAGATTTCAAAGGTGTTGTAATAAGGCACTCTATATATAGAGACAGCAATGATCTTCAGCTCAATTAGTTCAATTGCGGATACTTCAAATACATGGTCTTCTTGACATACTTTTAGATCTTCTCTTATTTTTATCGTTATATTTCTACACAAACAACTTTTAACAAGTATTCATGAACCTCCCCGCTGTCCTGTTTTCCTAATGTAATAGTCAGCTATATTATAACCTTGTAGTTTGTTTAGTAATTTAATTTCTGAATTACCTAACCAATGTTCATTTAAACATATAACTGAGATGTTTGTGAAATATAATTCTTCCAGAAATATTTCTAATGTTTCAAATTTTGTTTTTATTCCTTGTATATTAAGATGCATTAACCAACTGGTCTGAGAACATTGCTTACTCTTTACATTTTTTGGTGTATCATGTTTTGAATTACTGACCTGACAAGATGTTTTTACACCATCTGACTTCCTCACCAGTTTACCGGTTGTTTACATATTATATTTACAACATCTTTTATAGCTTCACTCAATTTGTTTGACCCCTTTCTATTTAAGTGTAAACCATCTCTTCCTATGCACCACTCATTCAGCTTCTTGTCCAAATTCACAAACACAGATTTTAGAGCTTGGCAGGCCCATCTTATGTTTTTATTTACACTGTTTATATAGTTGCTTGGCACATCAAACCTTCTTACTACGCTGTTTACGGCAATAGTAGCATTTGGAAAACATTTTTTAGTGGAGAGAATAAGATTGTAGACTTCACCGAGAATTTCTTCTGGACTATGTGATGTTTTTAAGTTATTTGTTCCCACGTGAAGCACTACCACTTTAAATTTTTCAGGATTGCTAGCTATTTTGACATCACTTAACATTCGACACATTTGTTGAGCATTTATTCCTCCAAATGATATCACTTTTGCACCCTCCACACTCACATGTTTTGTCATAGAATCACCGAGCACTAACACCGTGTTTTGATCACTTTCTGTTGTTTGGTTTTCCATCCTTTGCGCCGCGAGGTTAGGGTTCGTCCATTGGAATTTGGAGACATCATGAACTTTTGTCCTCTCTTGTAAACCAGCCTCAGGTAAATATATGCACAACATCCTTTCTGCAGACTTACAGATACTAACACATACGTCCATTCCCTATTACGGCTAAATGTAGAAGAAAGAAGCTTTATTCAATCTTGATTCAGTGGTTCTTCCATTGCTATGGAAGTCAACATTTTACCATTGGTCCACGTCACAACCAATTATAATTATGTTCGTTGTTAGATTCAGTAATGTTTTTATAACTTTTCTTTTAAATCACTTTTCAAAACTGTTTAACATTCAGAATAATATTTCTTCTTAATTTAAATTGATTTTGTCATAGTTGCGCTGCTCGAACGGTTGCCATGGATTTATCTTTGGTAATAGATACCTCTCAGATAACGCACTGATTACACCACGTGGAGTGAACATCTATCTGTCATTTGTGATTCCTGCGAATTCCATATGGCTGAAGTGATGCGTTCAGTGGTGCTTAGCACAAGGCCGGAAAGCGCAGCCATTTCCCTGTCACTCTTACAAGAATAATCAGTGCATTATCTGAGAGATTTCTATTAACAAAGGTAACCGTTCGAGCAGCGCAACAATACCAAAATCGTAATTAATTTTCCTTTCCTCTATCAAATTACTTTTGCACTTTCACTTGTTATCCTAAACTTTGTCTTTTATCCAATGTAATTAAAATCAATTTTAAATAAAACGGAATATAAAATAACTGTTTCAACCCACAACAAAAGAGTTGTGTCATTTCGAAAATGTCTTGTGTATTGCAGAAAAGAGGTTTGATAAGAAACCAGTATGATTTGCTGTGAATATGATGTGCCCTTGTGTATTTATCCATGTTTTGAGGTGTACCATTCAAAAAGAAGCCTTTAAAGGTAAGTTTTGATGTCTCATAGAACTTATTTACGAGACATATCCAAGATGATTTTTCTCTCCTCTAGTCATCTCTTTTCCTTTCCACCTCATTTGCGCAGTGGCCACTTGTAACTGAAGCTACCTGTGCAGTGTATGACAGACATGAATGAAGAGCTCTTAACATTTCCTTTGGTTACTGGTTTTACTGCTGTATCACAGAGACTGTTGAATACTTGTCATAAGGTAAATAATGCTTTTAAGGGAAATCATGTGGAAGAATATACGTGCATTCTTATCACTTGCATGCTATGTATGTGTTCGAAACTCACATTAATGTGCAACGAAATTTCAAATGGAATGATGCAATTCAATTCTGCACCACATTGAGGTGACTTTTGCAATGGTATCTCTGGTTTGGGATGCTGCTTTCTCCCAGCAGATGTTGCTGCAACCTGTCCTTGGGAATTGTGCTGATTTTCCAGGTCTTGCAGCCCCTCAAAATCCAACCTCTGCGGTCCTCATCCCGAGGGGTGGGCAACAGGAAGTAAGGGACTGACTGATGGGGTGATGTACGGTGGGGACTTGGTGTACCCCAGGACCACTACGGCTGCTGAGAAGGCCCATCAGTAACCCCGAAAACTGGCAGAAGAGGCTCTGGTATTTTTCCCCAGGGACCTACTACGGTAGGTACGGGATTGGCAATCCCGGGGTCCCTAGCCACTCACCCTCAATTCACCTCCATCAACTGCACCTCGTTGAGCTACTGCTTGTCAGTAAGCATAACCTTCTTCCTCTTCTAGTTTTTATTATTATTATTATTATTATTATTATTATTATTATTATTATTATTATTATTATTATTATTATTATTATTATTATTATTATTATTATTATTATTATTATTATTATTATTATTATTATTATTATTATTATTATTATTATTATTATTATTATTATTATTATGAGCACGTAAGGTCTTAGGTTTATAACTCCTGTCTCACCAGCAGGGATCTCTCCTATCTCCGTGGTTCTGTCCCACGGTTTTCAGCGCGGCTTCCGACATGTGTGCTCTCCGGAGGTCTCAAAAGTGAAGGTTGAGCGGACCCTTTGCACTGCCCCTATGTGTAGCCTTAGATGCGGAGCCCGTCCACGCCGTCAAGTACACCCACGTAGCTCCTTGAGGCCCCGGTCTGTGTTAATCTCCCGACGGCCGTATGCCGTTGGGTTAGTATCACGGACCGGACGTGTTACCGCTGACGGAACCCCGGTGTAATCAACCACAAGTCCCCTGAATCCCCGTGTGCGTATTATACGCAGCGCGGCCTAAAGTGGGGAGCCACAGGCGGTTATTCCTGTGGTAGGGGCGTAAAGCCGGGGTATGCGTGGTGAACGGTTTACCCATACGGACAAGCAGTGGATATTGTAGGGTAGCTTTTCTGAGGTACAAATGAGATCGGTCATGGGTGGGGTCCCCATGGCGGCACAGACATGAAGATTCGGTGTCTTTCTTTGTATAACCCCCGGATGGCAGGCTGACGCCGACGGTTCCGGATGGGGGTCTATATCATCATGTCTCCGCGCAAAACCTCTTTCACCGACCCGTATTTAGTGATGACCTTGGCATGTGATGGCAAAACGTTTCAAGATATTAGTCCTTTTACATAAAGCGTGAATTAGATAAGATCAGTGGCCCTGTTAAGAATGCGACGCGCCTCCGAGACGGCACCCTACTATTGGAGAGCTCAAATGCAGACCAATCTCGAAAACTGCAAAAGGCGACTTTGTTGGGCTCCTACCCTATCCGGGTAGCCCCACACAAAACGCTGAATACCTGTAGAGGAGTAGTCACCACCTCCAGCTTAGATGGTCTAGCAAATGAAGAAATAGTAAGTTGCTCAGGCGTACGGGCTAACACGAAAGCAAGATGGCAAGGAGTACCCATTACGTACGGTTTTTCTAACTTTTGCTGGGACTAAGTTACCCGAGTACATCTATTGCGGCTATGAACGTGCGAGCGTCCGCCAGTATGTCCCGAACCCCATGCGCTGTTTCCAATGTCAGCGGTTCGGACATACTAAGGTCACGTGTACCAATCCTGCTCTTTGTGAGCAATGTGGCCTACCGAAGCACGACGACCCAAACTGCAGTCGAACACCTTGCTGCGTGAACTGTGGCGGTAGTCATCCCTCCAGCTCGCGACAGTGCCCTAGATTCATGGACGAAAAAAGCATTCAGGAGCTACGTGTAAAAGAACGCCTGACTTTTCCAGAGGCACGACGGTGCTTTGAACAACTAAAGCCTGCTACCACTACTACTGGATATGCATCAGCAGCTCGCCGTACTCCCAGCTCCACTGTTGCTGTTCAACACGTCCCTGTCGCCCACGAATCCACGCAGACTGACTTTCTAGCCGTTAAACCCACGTCTCAGACTGCTTGTATATCCACCAGCACAGCCTCCGCTTCAGCCGTACAGACTCCAGCCACCAAGCCATCAGCGGGTAACAACCATCCTGTAGTAAATGCGAAAAACCGATCCCGACCACAACATAGATCGCGAAGTCACTCGCCTTCTATTAGATCCCGGTCTCGTTCTACGAGCCGTAGGAGTTCTGACTTCCGATCATCAGCGGAGTCACAGGAGGCTAACGATTTTCGAATCGTAGGGCCCAAGTCAGCCAAGGTCAAGAAAAAGGTTAAAACGGCCCGTTAAAAACTCTTTATGGAAATAATCCAGTGGAATGTCAATGGTTTTCGAGTTCGTGCTCAAGACCTACAACATTTAGTTTCTCAACGGTCACCGTCAATTATTTGCCTCCAGGAAACCCACCTACATCCCAATCACTCGTTACACCTTCACTCTTTTTCGGCATTTAGAAGCGATTCTCTTGCAGGTCTGCGTGCAAGCGGTGGCGTTGCTACCTTAGTGGCGCCTAACATTTCCGCCGCCCACGTTGCTCTCCCCACACCATTGTAAGTTGTGGCCGTCCGGATACAGCTGGAGAGCATCAGTTTTACCATCTGTAACATGTACCTGCCACCGCTCAGTATAGTTCCAGAGCGGGATCTTCTAGCGCTATTGGCTCAGCTCACCTCACCACTACTTCTTGTGGGAGATTTGAATGCCAAGCACACGCTCTGGAGATCAGACACTGATGACGCCCGTGGATGTCTCCTCGTAGAGGTCTTCGATAAATCTGACCTTCTGCGTAATACTGGTGACCCGACATTCCTATCATCCGCATATGGTACACATTCCGTACTAGACCTTTCTTTCTGCAGTCCGTCATTAGTACCACTACTTGAGTAGTCAGTACTTTCCGACCTCTTTGGCAGTGATCATTACCCCATTAACATTCATTTTTCTGGCCGCCAATGTGTACCTGCTCGACATCCTCGCTGGATTATTTCCAAAGCTAACTGGGGAAAATTCCAATCCCTTCTACACCTCATCGGCGATGGTTTCGACACCATCGATGCAATGGTCGAATATTTTACTTGCTCGATCCTGCTCGCAGCAGAATCCAGCATTCCTCGAGGTTCATCTATACCACGTCGTATCCCTGTACCGTGGTGGTCTGAGGAATGGATTTTGGCTGTCAAAGCACGCAAACGTGCTTTGCGCGTTTTTCAACGGCACCCGACGGAAGGGAACTTCGTCGCCTTCAAACGTTCTCGCGCTAGGGCAGGCTTTATACTGCGCAACGCAAAGCGTAAATCTTGGGAAGCCTGTGTCTTCGATTTCCCGGTGCAGCTCTACCCAACAAGTATGGTCAGCTGTTCGGCGGATGTATGGCAAGTATGGCCGGACGGTAATTCCCGGCCTTGCCATCAACGGTTCCATGTGCACCACCGAGCAGGAGATAGCTGAAGCCCTAGCTAACACATTTGCTGCTATAAAGCAAACTTCCCGCTATGACCCTCTCTTCCTGCCTATTAAGGAAAAGGCGGAGTGGGTACCACTTTATTTTAATAGTGACTGCACCGAGCCCTACACGAACCTTTTTCCGCAGCCGGGCTCACCCATTCTCTGGCGTTAGCAAAGGATTCTTCTCCAGGTCCCGATGACGTACACCGACAGATGCTGCTACATCTTCCATCTGAGGCGCTATGTTTCCTTTTAAACATCTATAACCGCATTTGGCATGAGCGGGTTTTCCCTTCCTCCTGGCGAGAGGGTATTGTCATCCCCATCCCTCTACCCGGAAAGGACCGAACGCTACCATCTAGCTACCGCCCCATTTGCCTGACGAGTGTCATCTGTAAGACCTTCGAGCGAATGATAAACGCTCGATTGAATTGATGGCTAGAAAAACATAACCATCTGTCCAACTTGCAATGCGGTTTTCGTCGTCATCGCTCAAGTGTCGATAATCTAACACGCCTTGAGGGGTATATTTCCGATGCCTTTCTACTGAAG
Source organism: Mantis religiosa (assembly GCA_030765055.1). Lineage (NCBI taxonomy): Eukaryota > Metazoa > Arthropoda > Insecta > Mantodea > Mantidae > Mantis > Mantis religiosa. Next base: position 72,224,319 of record CM060952.1, read on the forward strand.
CAGCATGCCGTGGGCGTATTCCTCGACCTGCAGAAGGCCTATGACACCACTTGGCGGTACGGCATACTCCGTAACCTACATGGTTACGGTGTGCGTGGTCATCTACCCGAGTTCCTATGCAACTTTTTAAAACTTCGCCGTTGTGTGCGCATAGGAAACACGATAACCCGGGAACGGATACAGGAGAACGGCGTACCTTAAGGGTCGATTTTGAGCGTCACCCTTTTTGCCGTAGCGATTAACGGCATCACTAGTGCCGTTCGAAGTGGAATTCCATCATCCCTCTATGTTGACGACTTCGCGTTTTATTATAGGTCAGCCAACATAGATCACATTGAGCGCCAACTGCAGCTGACCATCACCCAGCTAGCAGCTTGGGCGCTTCAAACCGGCTTCCGATTTCAGCTGCGAAGTCACAGTGTATCCACTTTCAACGCCTACGAGGTATTCACCCGCCTCCTGATCTTCATTTGAACGGCACACCCCTGCCATTTGTCTCACACCTGAAGTTCTTGGGCCTCTACTTAGACCGACAGCTCAACTGGGAGCACCGCATTCGTCACCTTCGAGTCTCTTGCGATCGTTCTCTTCAGGTGCTGAAGGTATTATCTGGAGCATCTTGGGGGGGGGGGTGATCGCACGGTAATGTTGAGGCTGTACCGCTCTCTGGTTCGGTCCAAGCTGGACTATGGCAGTTTTATTTATGGCGCAGCGACCGCCTCTAAACTTCGCCTTTTAGACACCGTGCATCATACTGGTATCCGCCTTGCCACAGGAGCTTTCTGCACCACTCGAGTCGACTACCTGTATGCAGACTCAGGCGAACCTCCACTCCATATTCGTCGCTCACTGTTACTCTGCTCATACGTCTCGAAGTCGGCAAGTTATCCCACTCATCCTTGTTTTAAACCAGTTCTGTGTCCAGATTTAGTCCACCGTTATATGCGCCCTGGTTCTCGGACACGCCCCATGGGAATAAGATTTCGGGATCTCCTACATTCGCATGGCCTCCGAATGCCTCGCGTGGAGAGGTCGTCCATCTGCCCTTATCCTGCATGGCAGCTCAATCGTGCGTGGTTCGATCTTACTCTTTCAAGCAACTCTAGACTCGCTACTCCACATTCGGTGTTCCAACAACTTTTTGCCGAACTACTGGGCCGTTACCCTAACTATGTTCCGGTCTTTACAGACGGTTCTCAGTTAGGTAACGCTACGGGTTGCGCGTTCCTCGTTAACGGTGAGGCTCACAAATTTCGACTTCTGGACTCAACTTCGGTCTTCTCAGCAGGGCTGTATGCAATCTACTATTTGCTCCTTTTTATTTGCAAGTTAGCCCCTGGCTCTTCTATTGTTTGCACCGACTCTCTCAGTGCTCTTCAGGCCTTGAAACAGCACACTGCCGCTCACTCCCTTGTTTTAAAAATACAGACCCAGATCTGGCAAATGCTCGGTCGAGGATACCATTTTGTTTTTACTTGGACCCCAGGCCATGTGGGCATTTCCGGGAACGAGGAGGCGGACGCGGCTGCTAAGTCCGCTTGCCGTTTGCCCCGGAGTTTAACAACTACGGTGCCATTCCAGGATGTGCAACGTTTTTTCCGTCTCCAGCTCCTATCTGCTTGGCAGCAATCCTGGACAGCTTTAGAAGGCACACAACTCCGGGCAATAAAGGAGAGCGTACAACCCTGGCTAACTTCCTGCAGGGATAACCGGCGAGCCGAGGTGATACTCACCCGGCTGAGAATTGGGCACACACGAGCAACTCATGGCCATCTGCTAAGAGGGGAACCGGCCCCTGTGTGTGCCTCGTGTTCAGTACGCCTCACTGTGCGGCACAGATTAATCGATTGCCCGCAGTACGCCCGCGTTCGCCAGTCTTTGAGCTTGGGGACTAACTTGCACGGTGTTTTAGGTGACGACCCAGTGGCCGTGGAGAAGGCACTGCGGTTTGTGGCTAAAATTGGTTTAAATAAGCAAGTCTGACTTGTATTTTATATTTATTAGTTTTAGTGATTTTAAATTATTAGTTTTTAGATGGCTTTTATGTCCTTTTAATGGTTGAGTGTTTTTATTTTATTTTACCATTTTAGCTTAATAGTGTAGCTTTTAGGTTTTTAATTTTGACTTCGGGCCCAAATGACCTTGTTGTCGACGGGCACTAAAACCCCACACACTCACTCAGACGGTTCTCAGTTAGATAGCACTACGGGTTGCGCGTTCTTCATTAAAGGTGAGGCTTATAAATTTCGACTTCTGGACTCCACTTCGGTCTTCTCAGCAGAGCTGTATGCCATCTACTATTTGCTCCTTTTTATTTGCAAGTTAGCCCCTGGCTCTGTTATTGTTTGCACCGACTCTCTCAGTGCTCTTCAGGCCTTGAAACAGCACACTGCCGCTCACTCCCTTGTTTTAAAAATACAGACCCAGATCTCGCAAATGCTCGGTCGAGGATACCATTTTGTTTTTACTTGGACCCCAGGCCATGTGGGCATTTCCGGGAACGAGGAGGTGGACGCGGCTGCGAAGTCCGCTTGCCGTTTGCCCCGGAGTTTAACAACTACGGTGCCATACCAGGATGTGCAACGTTTTTTCCGTCGCCAGCTCCTATCTGCTTGGCAGCAATCCTGGACAGCTTTAGAAGGCACACAACTCCGGGCTATAAAGGAGAGCGTAGAACCCTGGCCAACTTCCTGCAGGGATAACCGGCGGGCCGAGGTGATGCTCACCCGGCTGAGAACTGGGCACACATGAGCGACCCATGGCCACCTGTTAAGAGGGGAACCGGCCCCTGTGTGTGCTCCGTGTGCAGTACGCCTCACGGTGCAGCACGTATTACTTAATTGCCCGCAGTACGCCCGCGTTCGCCAGTCTTTGGGCTTGGGGACTAACTTGCACGGTGTTTTAGGTGACGACCCAGTGGCCGTGGACAAGGCACTGCGGTTTGTTTTTAAAATCGGTTTTAATAAACAAGTCTGACTTGTATTTTATATTTACTAATTTTAGAGCTTTTAAATTATTTTGACTGGGATGAGTTGTTATGTACTTTTAATAGTTGAGTGTTTTTATTTTATTTTACCTTTTTAGCTTGATTAGTGTAGCTTTTAGGTTTTAATGTTGACTTCGGGCCCAAATGACCTTGATGCCGACGGGCCCTAAAACACCACACATTCACTCACCCCCCGTATTCAGGAGCTACGTGTAAAGGAATGCCTGACTTTTCCAGAGGCGCGACGGCGCTTTGAACAACTAAAGCCTGCTACTACTACTACTACTACTACTACTACTACTACTACTACTACTACTACTACTACTGGATATGCATTAGCAGCTCGCCGTACTCCTAATACCACTGTTGCTGTTCAACACGTCCCTGTCGCCCACGCATCCACGCAGACTGACTTTCTAGCCGTTAAACCCCCGTCTCAGACTGTATATCCACCAGCACTACCTCCGCTTCAACCGTACCGACTCCAGCCACCAAGCCATCAGCGAGTAACAACAATCCCGTAGTAAATGTGAAAAACCGATCCCGGCCACAACATAGATCGCGAAGTCGCTCGCCTTCGATGAGATCCCGGTCTCGTTCTACAAGCCGTAGGAGTTCTGACTCCCGAACATCAGCGGAGTCACAGGAGGCTAACGATTTTCGAATCGTAGGGCCCAAGTCAGCCGAAGTCAAGAAAAAAGTAAAAACGGTCCGTTAAAAACTATTCATGGAAATAATCCAGTGGAATGTCAATGGTTTTCGAGCTCGTGCTCAAGACCTACAACATTTAGTTTCTCAACGGCCACCGTCAATTATTTGTCTCCAGGAAACGCACTTACATCCCAATCACTCGTTACACCTTCAGTCTTTTTCGGCATTTAGAAGCGATTCTCTTGCAGGTATGCGTGCAAGCGATGGCGTTGCTACCTTAGTGGCGCCTAACATCTCAGCCGCCAACGTTCCTCTCACCACACCATTGCAAGCTGTGTCCGTTCGGATACAGCTGGAGAGCATCAGTTTTACCATCTGTAACATCTACCTGCCGCCGCTCAGTATAGTTCCAGAGCGGGATCTTCTAGCTCTATTGGCTCAGCTCCCCTCACCACTACTCCTTTTGGGAGATTTGAATGCCAAGCACACGCTCTGGGGATCAGACACTGATGACGCCAGTGGATGCCTCCTCGTATACGTCTTCGATAAGTCTGACCTGCTTCTGCTAAGTACTGGTGACCCGACATACCTATCATCCTATCATCTAGTACATTTCGTACTAGACCTTTTTTTCTGCAGTCCGTCATTAGTACCACTACTTGAGTGGTCAGTACTTTCCGACCTCTTTGGCAGTGATCATTACCCCATTAACATTCATATTTCTGGCCGCCAATGTGTACCTTCTCGACATCCTCGCTGGATTATTTCCAAAGCTAACTGTGGAAAATTCCAATCCCTCATACACCTCATTGACGATCGTTTCGACACCATCGATGCAATGGTCGAATATTTTACTTGCTCGATCCTGCTCGCAGCAGAATCCAGCATTCCTCGAGGTTCATCTACACCACGTCGTATCCCTGTACCGTGGTAGTCTGAGGAATGCGCGTTTTTCAGCGGCACCCGACGGAAGGGAACTTCGTCGCCTTCAAACGTTCTTGCGCTAGGGCACGCTTTATTATGCGCAACGCATAGCTTAAATCTTGGGAAGCCTATGTGTCTTCCCTTTCCCGGCGCAGCTCTACCCAACAAGTATGGTCAGCTGTTTGGCGGATGTATGGCAAGTATCGCCGGACAGTAATTCCCGGCCTTGCCATCAACGGTTCCATGTGCACCACCGAGCAGGACATAGCTGAAGTCCTAGCTAACACATTTGCTGCTACTAGCCAAACTGCCCGCTATGACGCTCTCTTCCTGCCTAATAAGGAAAAGGCGGAGCAGGGACCACTTAATTTTAGTAGTGACTGCACTGAGCCGTACAATCAACCTTTTGCCGCTGCCGAGCTGGCCCATTCTGTAGCGTTAGCAAAGGATTCTTCTCCAGGTCCCGATGACGTACACCGACAGATGCTGCTACATCTCCCATATGAGGCGCTGTTTTCTTTTAAACATCTATAACCGCATTTGGCATGAGCGGGTTTTCCCCTCTTCCTGGCGAGAGGGTATTGTCATCCCCATCCCTCGACCCGGAAAGCACCGCACACTTCCATCTAGCTACCGCCCCATTGGCCTGACGAGTGTCATCTGTAAGGCCTTCGAGCGAATGATAAACGCTCGGTTAAATTGGTGGCTAGGAAAACAACCATCTGTCCAACTTGCAATGCGGTTTTCGTCGCCATCGCTCAAGTGTCGATAATCTAACACGCCTTGAGGGGTATATTTTCGATGCCTTTCTACTGAAGCAGCATGCCGTGGGCGTGTTCCTCTACCTGGAGAAGGCCTATGACACCACTTGGCGGTACGGCATACTCCGTAACCTACATGGTTACGGTATGCGTGGTCGTCTACCCGAATTCCTATGCAACTTTTTAAAACTTCGCCGTTTTCGTGTGCGCATAGGAAACACGATATCCCGGGAGCGGATACAGGAGAACGACGTACCTCAAGGGTCGATTTTGAGCGTCGCCCTTTTTGCCGTAGCTATCAACGGCATCACTAGTGCCGTTCGAAGCGGAATTTCATCATCACTCTATGTTGTCGACTTCGCGTTTTATTATAGGTCAGCCAACATAGATCACATTGAGCGCCAACTGCAGTTGACCATCACCCAGCTAGCAGCTTGGGCTCTTCAAACCGGCTTCCGCTTTTCAGCTGCGAAGTCACAGTGTATCCACTTTCACCGCCTACGAGGTATTCACCCGCCTTTGATCTTCATTTGAGCCCCTCAAAATCCAACCTCTGCTGTCCTCGTCCCGAGGGGTGGGCAACAGGAAGTAGGGCACTGACTGATGGGGTGACGTACGGTGGGGGCTTGGTGTACCCCAGGACCGCTACGGCTGCCGAGAAGGCCCATCAGTAACCCCGAAAGCTGGCAGAAGAGGCTCTGGTATTTTTCCCCAGGGACCTACTACGGTAGGTACGGGATTGGAGATCCCGGGGTCCCTAGCCACTCACCCTCAATTCATCCCCTTCACCTCCATCAACTGTGCCACGCTCTGCTACTGCTGATCAGTATGCATCACCTTCTTCCCCTTCTAGTTTTCTATTATTATTAGCTATTAAGGTCTTAGGTTTATAACTCCTGTATCACCAGCAGGGATCTCTCCTATCTCCGTGGTTCTGTCCCACGGTTTTCAGCGCGGCTTCAGACATGTGTGCTCTCCGGAGGTCTCAAAAGTGAAGGTTGAGAGGACCCTTCGCACTGCCCCTATGTGTAGCCTTAGGTGCGGAGCCCGTCCACACCGTCAAGTACACCCGCGTAGCTCCTTGAGGGCCTGGTCTGTGTTAATCTCCCGACGGCCGTGTGCCGTTGGGTTAGTATCACGGACCGGACCTGTTACCGCTGACGGAACCCCGGTGTAATCAACCACAAGTCCCCTGAATCTGCGTGTGCCCTTTATGCGCAGCGCGGCCTAAAGTGGGGAGCCACAGGCGGTTATTCCTGTGGTAGGGGCATAAAGCCGGGGTGTGCGTGGTGAACGGTTTCCCAATACGGACAAGCAGTGGATATTGAAGGGTAGCTTTTCTGAGGTACAAATGACATCGGTCATGGGTGGGGTCCCCATGACGGCACAGACCTTGAAGATTCGGTGTCTTTCTTTCTTTAACCCCCGGATGGCAGGCTGACTCTGACGGTTCCGGATGGGGGTCAATATCATCATGTCTCCGCGCAAAACCTCCTTCATTGACCCTTACTTATTGATGACCTTGGCATGTGATGGCAAAACGTTTAAGGATATAAGCCCATTTTATATAAAGCGTGAGCTCGATAAGATCAGTGGGCCTGTCAAAAACGCTACGCGTCTCCGCGACGGCAACTTACTATTAGAGACCACAACTGCAGAGCAATCTTAGAAACTTCAAAAAGCGTCTTTGTTGGGCTCCTACCCGATCCGGGTAGCCCCACACAAAGCCCTTAACACCTGCAGAGGAGTAGTCACCACCTCCAGCTTGGATGGTCTTGCGAATGAGGAAATAGTAAGTTGCCTCTCCGATCAACTCGTTTGTCAGGCGTACCGGCTAACTCGAAAACAAGATGGCACTACGTACGGTTTTTTTTTACTTTCGCCGGGACTAAGCTACCCGAGTACATCTATTGCGGCTATGAACGTGCTAGCGTCCGCCAGTATGTCCCGAACCCCATGCACTGTTTCCAATGTCAGCGGTTCGGACATACTAAGGTCACATGTACCAATCCTGCTCTTTGTGAGCAGTGTGGCCTACCGAAGCACGACGATCCAAACTGCAGTCGAACACCTTGCTGCGTGAACTGTGGCGGCAGTCACCCCTCCAGCTCGCGACAGTGCCCTAGATTCATGGACGAAAAAAGCATTCAGGAGCTAGGTGCAAAAGAACACCTGACTTTTCCAGAGGCACGACGGCGCTTTGAACAACTAAAGCCTGCTACCACTACTACTGGATATGTATCAGCAGCTCGCCGTACTCCTAACACCACTGTTGCTGTTCAACACGTCCCTGTCGCCCACGAATCCACGCAGACTGACTTTCTAGCCGTTAAACCCACGTCTCAGACTCCTTGTATATCCACCAGCACAGCCTCCGTTTCAGCCGTACAGACTCCAGCCACCAAGCCATTACGGAGTAACAACAATCCAGTAGTAAATGTGAAAAACCGATCCCGGCCACAACATAGATCGCGAAGTCGCTCGCCTTCTATTAGATCCCGGTCTCGTTCTACGAGCCGTAGGAGTTCTGACTCCGGAACATCAGCGGAGTCACAGGAGGCTAACGATTTTCGAATCGTAGGGCCCAAGTCAGCCAAGGTCAAGAAAAAAGTTAAAACGGCCCGTTAAAAATTCTTCATGGAAATAATCCAGTGGAATGTCAATGGTTTTCGAGCTCGTGCTCAAGACCTACAACATTTAGTTTCTCAACGGTCACCGTCAATTATTTGCCTCCAGGAAACCCACTTGCATCCCAATCACTCGTTACACCTTCACTCTTTCTCTGCATTTAGAAGCGACTCTCTTGCAGGTATGCGTGCAAGTGGTGGCGTTGCTACCTTAGTTGCGCCTAACATCTCAGCCGCCAACGTTCCTCTCACCACACCATTGCAAGCTGTGGCCGTTCGGATACAGCTGGAGAGCATCAGTTTTACCATGTGTAATATGTACCTGCCGCCGCTCAGTATAGTTCCAGAGCGTGATCTTCTAGCTCTATTGGCTCAGCTCCCCTCACCACTACTCCTTGTGGGAGATTTGAATGCCAAGCACACGCTCTGGGGATCAGACACTGATGACGCCCGTGGATGGCTCCTCGTAGACGTCTTCGATAAGTCTGACTTGCTTCTGCTAAATACTGGTGACCCGACATTCCTATCATCCGCTTATGGTACACATTCCGTACAAGACCTTTCTTTCTGCAGTCCGTCATTAGTACCACTCCTTGAATGGTCAGTACTTTCCTACCTCTTTGGCAGTGATCATTACCCCATTAACATTAATTTTTCTGGCCACCAATGTGTACCTTCTCGACATCCTCGCTGGATTATTTCCAAAGCTAACTGTGGAAAATTCCAATCCCTCATACACCTCATTGGCGATGGTTTCGACACCATCGATGCAATGGTCGAATATTTTACTTGCTCGATCCTGCTCGCAGCAGAATCCAGCATTCCTCGAGGTTCATCTACACCACGTCGTATCCCTGTACCGTTGTGGTCTGAGGAATGCAGTTTGGCAATCAAAGCACGCAAACGTGCTTTGCGCGTTTTTCAGTGGCACCCGACGGAAGGGAACTTCGTCGCCTTCAAACGTTCTCGCGCTAGGGCACGCTTTATACTGCGCAACGCAAAGCGTAAATCTTAGGAAGCCTATGTGTCTTCGCTTTCCCGGCGCAGCTCTACCCAACAAGTATGAGCAGGACATAGCTGAAGCCCTAGCTACAACATTTGCTGCTACTAGCCAAACTGCCCGCTATGACGCTCTCTTCCTGCCTATTAAGGAAAAGGCGGAACGGGTACAACTAAATTTTAATAGTGACTGCACCGAGCCGTACAACCAACCTTTTACCGCTGCCGAGCTCGCCCGTTCTCTAGCGTTAGCAAAGGATTCTTCTGCAGGTCCCGATGACGTACACCGACAGATGCTACTACATCTTCCATCTGAGGCGCTATGTTTCCTATTAAACATCTATAACCGCATTTGGCATGAGCGGGTTTTCCCTTCCTCCTGGCGAAATGTATTGTAATCCCCATCCCTCTACCCGGAAAGGACCGAACGCTACCATCTAGCTACCGCCCCATTTGCCTGACGAGTGTCATCTGTAAGACCTTCGAGCGAATGATAAACGCTCGTTTAAATTGGTGGCTAGAAAAACATAACCATCTGTCCAACTTGCAATGCGGTTTTCGTCGCCATCGCTCAAGTGTCGACAATCTAACACGCCTTGAGGGGTATATTTCCGATGCCTTTCTACTGAAAAAGCACGCCGTGGGCGTGTTCCTTGACCTGGAGAAGGCCTATGACACCACTTGGCGGTACGGCATACTCCGTAACCTTCATAGTTACGGTATGCGTGGTCATCTACCCGAGTTTTTATGCAGTTTTTTAAAACTTCGCCGTTTTCGTGCGCATAGGAAAAACGATATCCCAGGAGCGGATACAGGAGAACGGTGTACCTCAAGGGTCGATTTTGAGCGTTACGCTTTTTGCGTTAGCGATTAACGGCATCACTAGTGCCGTTCGAAGTGGAATTCTATCATCCCTCTATGTTGACGATTTCGCAATCTATTATAGGTCTGCCAACATAGATCACATTGAGCGCCAACTGCAGCTGACCATTACCCAGCTAGCAGCTTGGGCGCTTCAAACCGGCTTCCGTTTTTCAGCTGCGAAGACGCAGTGTATCCACTTTCACCGCCTACGAGGTATTCACCCGCCTCCTGATCTTTATTTGAACGGCACACCCCTGCCATTTGTCTCGCACCTGAAGTTCTTGGGCCTCTACTTGGACCGACAACTCAATTGGGAGCACCACATTCGTCACCTTCGAGCCTCATGCGATTGTTCTCTTCGGGTGCTGAAGGTATTATCTGGAGCATCTTGGGGGGGGGGGGCGATCGCACGGTAATGTTGAGGCTGTACCGCTCACTGGTTCGGTCCAAGCTGGACTACGGCAGTTTAATTTATGGCGCAGCGACCGCCTCTAAACTTCGCCTTTTAGACACCGTGCATCACACTGGCATCCGCCTTGCCACAGGAGCTTTCCGCACCAGTCGAGTCGACTGCCTGTATGCAGACTCAGGCGAACCTCCACTCCATATTCGTCGCTCGCTGTTACTGTGCTCATACGTGTCGAATTTGGCAAGTTATCACAATCATCCTTGTTTCAAACCAGTTCTGTGTCCAGATTTAGTCCACCGTTATATGCGCCCTGATTCTCGGACACGCCCCGTGGGAATAAGATTTCGGGATCTCCTACATTCCCATGGCCTCCGAATGCCTCGCGTGGAGAGGTCGTCCATCTGCCCTTATCCTGCATGGCAGCTCGATCGTGCGCAGTTCGATCTAACTCTTTCAAACAACCCTAGACTCGCTACTCCACATTCGGTGTTCCAACAACTTTTTGCCGAACTACTGGGCCGTTACCCTAACTATGTTCCGGTCTTTACAGACGGTTCTAAGTTAGGTAGCACTACGGGTTGCGCGTTCTTTATTAACGGTGAGGCTCATAAATTTCGTCTTGTGGACTCCACTTCGGTCTTCTCAGCAGAGCTGTATGCCATCCTCTATTTGCTCCTTTTTATTTGCAAGTTAGCTCCTGGCTCTTTTATTGTCTGCACTGATTCTCTGAGTGCTCTTCAGGCCTTGCAACAGCACACTGCCGCTCACACCCTCGTTTTAAAAATACAGGCCCAGATCTCGCAAATGCTCAGGCGCGGGTACAATTTTGTTTTTACTTGGACCCCAGGCCATGTGGGGATTTCCGGAAACGAGGAGGCGGACGCGGCTGCAAAGTCAGCTTGCCGTTTGCCCCGGAGTTTAACAACTACTGTGCCATACCAGGATGTGCAACGTTTTTTTCGTCGCCAACTCCTCTCTACTTGGCAGCACTCCTGGACAGCTTTGGAAGGCACACAACTCCGGGCAATTAAAGAGAGCGTACAACCCTGGCTAACTTCCTGCAGGTATAACCGGCGAGCCGAGGTGATACTCACCCGGCTGAGAATTGGGCACACACGAGCTACTCATGGTCATTTGTTGAGAGGGGAACCGGCCCCAGTGTGTGCTCCGTGTGCCGTGCGCCTCACTGTGCGGCATATTTTACTCGATTGCCCACAGTACGCCCGCGTTCGCCAGTCTTTGGGCTTGGGAGCTAACTTGCTCAGTATTTTAGGTGATGACCCAGTGGCCGTGGATAAGGCACTGCGGTTTATTTTTAAAATCGGTTTTAATAAACAAGTATGTCTTGTGTTTTATATCTATTGCTTTTAGAGATTTTAAATTTTTAGTACTGGGACGAGTTTTAATGTGTTTTTAATAGTTGAGTGTTTATATTTTATCTTACTTTTTAACTTTGTGTAGCTTTTAGATTTTATTGTTGACTTAGGGCCCAAATGACCTTGTTGTCGACGGGCCCTAAAACACCACACACTCACTCACTCTCGGACACGCCCCAAGGGAATAAGATTTCGGGATCTCCTACATTCGCATGGCCTCCGAATGCCTCGCGTGGAGAGGTCGTCCATCTGCCCTTATCCTGCATGGCAGCTCAATCGTGCGCGGTTCGATCTAACTCTTTCAAGCAACTCTAGACTCGCTACTCCACATTCGGTGTTCCAACTTTTTGCCGAACTACTGGGCCGTTGCCCTAACTATGTTCCGGTCTTTACAGACGATTTTCAGTTAGGTAGCATTACGGGTTGCGCGTTTTTCATTAACGGTGAGGCTCAAATTTCGCCTTCTGGACTCCACTTCAGTTTTCTCCGCAGAGCTGTATGCCATCCTCTATTTGCTCCTTTTTATTTGCAAATCAGCTCCTGGCTCTTTTATTGTCTGCACTGATTCTCTGAGTGCTCTTCAGGCCTTGCAACAGCACACTGCCGCTCACACCCTCGTTTTAAAAATACAGGCCCAGATCTCGCAAATGCTCAGGCGCGGGTACAATTTTGTTTTTACTTGGGCCCCAGCCCATGTGGGGATTTCCGGAAACGAGGAGGCGGACGCGGCTGCAAAGTCAGCTTGCCGTTTGCCCCGGAGTTTAACAACTACTGTGCCATACCAGGATGTGCAACGTTTTTTTCGTCGCCAACTCCTCTCTACTTGGTAGCACTCCTGGACAGCTTTGGAAGGCACACAACTCCGGGCAATTAAAGAGAGCGTACAACCCTGGCTAACTTCCTGCAGGGATAACCGGCGAGCCGAGGTGATACTCACCCGGCTGAGAATTGGGCACACACGAGCGACTCATGGCCATTTGTTAAGAGGGGAACCGGCCCCTGTGTGTGCTCCATGTGCAGTACGCCTCACTGTGCGGCATTTATTACTTGATTGCGCGCAGTACGCCCGCATTCGCCAGTCAGTAGGCTTGGGGACTAACTTGCTGGGGGTTTTAGGGGACGACCCAGTGGCTGTGGTTAAGGCACTGCGGTTTGTTGCCGAAATTGGTTTTTATAAATAAGTCTGTTGCATTTTATATTTGTCAATTTTAGAGATTTTAGATTGTTAGTCTTGGGTTGGGTTTTTTATGTACTTTTAATAGTTGAGTGTTTTTATTTTATTTTACCTTTTTAGCTTAATTTGTGTTGTTTTTAGGTTTTAGTATTGACTTCGGGCCCAAATGACCTTGTTGTCGACGGGCCCTAAAACCCCACACACACACTCACTCACTCACTCACTCACTCACTCACTCACTCACTCACTCCAGGTCTTGCAGCCATTTTAATCTGAGGTTTTGCTCAGATCTGGCATCTCAGGATGAGCAGTTCCTTTAGATGTTGCCCATGGCTGCAGTCAAAGCATTAATACCTCTTACCTTGGGTTTGGTCTCGGATGGGAATTGTAACTAATTTACTAAATGAATTGAAATAATCTTTTAACGTCGTTTGAAATATTCCAATTTGTAATTCAATATTAAGTTAATAGAAATGTATTGTAACATAAATTAATAAATAACTCTATAAACTATTATTAAATTATAGATGAGTCATATTTATTACACTTCAGCTTCACTTACGTACCTAATTTGAGGACATGTTTCATGAACCATCGTTTGCATCGTCAGCTCTTATGCGACTCTATAAACTCTATAGAGTTTAAGGAACTCTATAAACGTTGGTTTCATTCACAATATTAACTTGAAATTAAGTTCTCTCACACTGATAAGGTTTTGCTTCTTAAATTGACGACGTCCATACACAGAATAATACCAACTCTAAATAATCTGAAATTGTTGAATTTGCTGTTGTTATGGGAATTCACTATTTTCTCATTGGTTCACGTCTTCTTCAATGAACCACTTTTCATTACAATATTAGGTAATTTGCATAATCTCTTGTTTAAATGATATTTAAACAATTTAACATTCAAATAACATTTTTATAATTTTAGACTATTGTTAAACACATTAATATTTTATTTTTCCTTCGTTTCTACATATTCAATCACAATTAAGGGAGTTTAATGACACTAAACAACAAACACTTTTAAATTTTTCCGGAACGTGGACGTTCAAGGAACTTGCTGAACAAGTCTTTCTGGGGGATGTCGAAATTGAATGCATTGTTCCTATTTTTTGAAATGAAGATTTGTTCCATGTGGACGTTCTTGTTTTCCTGATGTATGTTTTAGTAGTTTTAGTTCTGGGTTTATGTTGTGGTTTTTCCCCCAAAAATGCGTGGCAACTGCTGATTTTTCTAATTGTTTATATTTTATGTTTCTAAAGTGTTCCTTTGCTCTTGTTTCTAAATTTCTTTTGGTTTTTTCAATATAAATTTGACTGCAGTCACTGCATTCAATTTGATATATACCAGATTTTTTGTTAGATGAAATGGCATCTTTGATGTTTGAGCCATTTAGGTTTTTTAAGGAGAAATGGTTGACTGGTGCTAGTTTAATTTTTTGTTTTTTGAAGATTTTTTTTTTTGAATTTATCAAAGCCCCATGGATAGTAAGTGAATTTTTTGAAAATCATATTAGTTTCTGTAGCTGAGAGGGTTGTGGTTTCCTTTAATAGCTTCTTCTTTTTTGCTAGGTTCACTTTTTTGTTTACTAATGATTTGGGAAAGTCAAATCACTGTTTCCCAGCATACCAGTAAATCAACTCCCACTGTTGATAGAAAAATGGCTCAAATCACTTGGAAATTCTGTAAATGAGTTTTTAAATGTTGATTAGTTTTAAGTGATTGTAAATAATGACAGTGGACATTAATGTAATTTTTATACTATGACGAGTCTGATATCAATCAAAAGGACAAAATGAATTGAATTAAATCATGAAGTAGAATAAACTCCACATTTGTGAACAATTACTTTTATATAGCATTTCTCTATGGTCTTTATATAGTTTATTTGCTTTTTCTACGTTAGACTTTTGTTGGATCCTGTATCTGTTACAGTTGTTAGTCTTATGTAACTTTTTATATTTATTTTTGTATCTTGAACTGACGTGTCCTATAACATAGTGTCACCCTGGTGGTAGGCTCGCGAAGCCGATGAAAAATGATGGCCGATCGTTACCGGAAGTGAGAGACAGTTGAGGGTAGAGTGAGAGAAAATAAACAGTTTTAAGGTTCTAGCAAATTTTGTAATGTTGAACAGTGTATTTCGAGGAGAATAAAGTGTAGTTTTTGTGTTTTGTAACCTCGTTTTATTATTTCACGAACCCACAAAGTCACAACTGGCGTCAGAAGTGGGATAACAACATCACCGAACATTTCGCCATGCAGTCGGCATTGGAAATGCTTTTGCAGAAGATGGACGAATTAACAGCGAAGTCGGAAGCGGCAAATAACAACTTGGCCGCGAAGATGAACGAGTTAACAACAAAAACAGAAGCGGCAAATAACAACCTGGCCGCAGAGTTGAAAGAAATAAAGACCGAATTGACCACAGAAATGAAGGCAGCGAACGACAGTCTGGCCACGGAAATGAAGGAGGTGAACGAGGTCCTCGCCGCCAAATTTAAGGACCAGTTGGCCGGGGTGCGGGATGACGTGACGGAGCTGGGCAAGCGGATGGGCCAAGTGGACGAGCGCGTCGAGGACCTGGCGAACCGCTTCAATGACCTAGAGGAAAAGGCCGACAATAACGCCAAGTCCCTAAACGCCATGGTTGAAGACGTCGAAGACCTCGCGACCGCGTAAACAACCTGGAGGGAAAGGCCGACAGCAGCGTCAAGTCCTTGAACGCCATGGTGGAGGACGTCGTCGGCAGGAGACTGAAGGATTTGAAGGCTGACGCACCGGGACGCCACACAACACTGGCGCGCGTCAAACCTCCGAAATATGACGGCGCGTCAACATTCGAGGAATTCCGCCGCCACTTCGACACAGTGGCCAAGCACAACAGATGGTCACCGGAGGAGGAGGCCACACAGTTAATAGCCAGCCTCCAGGGACGGGCCGCGGAAATCCTAAACGCGGTGCAGACGACGGCGGCGCCCAAGGACATCTGGGAGGCCCTGGAGAATCTCTTCGGGAACCACCGCTTAGCCGCAGCATACCGCAGCCAGCTAAAGGCAAGGTCGCAGCAGCCGGGGGAGACGCTGCAGGAGTTCGCCATAGCGATCGAGCAGCTAGCTAGCAAGGCCTTGGTTGACCTGCCACTGGAGTTCGTATCCCGGGAAGCCGCCTACAATTTTGTCGACGGGGTACGGGACACGGAGATTCGTCAGCGCGTAATGATCGGCGATTATAAAAACATCCACGAGGCGCTGACAGCGGCATTAAGGATGGAGGCCGTCAAGGTAGCATCTATCCCGACGTCGAGAACGAGGAGACGGAGACAGAAGACCAGCTGTGGGACGCCGGCGAACACCTAGTGGCCTGTGTTGGGGATGTGGACAGCCCGGACACCTGCGGAGAGACTGCCCACACCAGGAAGAGCAGCCGGAAAACGAGTAAGGCCCGGCGTGGAGAGGGGCACGTCGGCGCCATTACCACCATCCCCTCGAGTGACAATCTGCGCCGTCAGCCGGCGGATGGATGACAACCTCATCGCGGACGGTTGTGTAAGAGGAAAGCCGTGCCGCGTGCTGGTGGACACCGGGGCGGCCGTGACCATCATCAGACCTGACGTGGCGAAGGTTTTGCCGACGAGGAAACCGAGCCGACCATACCAGCTTGTGACGGCATCGGGCGACACCATGCCTGTGCAGATGGAGGCTCTACTGGAGCTGAACTTGGGACGGAGTGCCGTGCGTCTGTGGGTGTTCGTCGCGAAGGTGGCTGAGGAGGTGATTCTGGGACTGGATGCCCTCAGGAGCCACGAGGCGACGGTCGACGTCGGCAGGAAGGTCCTGAGGCTCAACGGAGAAGAGGTTATACTCCGTCAAACTGAAGAGCGCCTTGGAATTGGCAGGGTCGTCTTGAGCGAAGACGTGGTTGTCCCCTTGAGGAGCGAAGTGATAGTGACGGCGCGACCGGAAGGCCAGACAACAGTTGGGGTCCAGAGGCAGCAGGAGTACGACTTCACCTCGGAACATCGCAGAGGGAAGAGTCACGGTAACGCGGACGCTATGTCCCGAAGACCCTGTCCAAAAGATTGCGGCCAGTGCACAAGAGTGGAGGAGAAGGAGCGTGCCGCAGCAGTCCGAGTAGTCACGGCAGTGCCTGCGAATGGCTGGGATAGCTCAGCCCTGAGGAGGGAGCAGCTGGCGGACACAGACTTGGGGCCACTCTTGAGGGAAGTGGAGGCAGGGACGAGACCAACCTGGGAGGACATCGGACCGAGGAGCGCCACCTACAAGTCGTACTGGGCCCAATGGGACTCGTTGAAGACCAAAGAGGGCGTGCTGTTCCGGGTATGGGAGTCACCCGATGGGAAGACGCAGAGAGAACAGTTGGTACTTCCCCGGAGTAAGGTCCCGGAAGTCTTGGAGGAAGTGCACGCCGGTACTTCGGGAGGACACCTGGGAGCGAACCGAACGATCGACAAACTTCGGCAGCGCTACTACTGGCTGAGACTCCGAGCAGATGCTGAGAGATGGTGCCGTCAGTGTCATGTGTGCGCGGCGAGTCGTGGCCCCCAGACTAGGAGCCGGGGTCGCATGCAGCAGTACAACGTCGGAGCGCCATTCGAACGGATCGCCGTTGACATTGCTGGACCGTTCCCAGTTTCCGACCGAGGCAACAAGTACCTAATGGTGGTCGTGGACTACTTCACCAAGTGGCCGGAGGTGTATGCCATCCCAAACCAAGAGGCAAAGACAATCACAGACAACCTCGTGGAGCAAGTGTTCTGTCGGTTTGGGGTGCCGTTGGAGCTACACAGTGACCAGGGTCCCAACTTTGAGTCCAACCTAATGAAGGAGGCATTACAAAGGCTTGGGGTGAACAAGACCCGTATGACGCCTCTACATCCCCAGTCGGATGGCATGGTCGAAAGATACATCAAGACCTTAGAGGAACACCTGAGGAAGGTCGTGGCCAGCCATCAGCGAGACTGGGACGTCAAGGTGCCACTGTTCTTGCTGGCCTACCGCTCGTCTACACACGACACAGCTGTGATGACGCCAGCCAGCTTAATGTTCGGTCGAGAGTTACGCCTCCCTTGTGACCTGACTTTTGGAAGCCCTCCGGAGGCAAAGCAGCCGGTGACCGAGTATGTGGAGAACCTGGTGGACCACCTCCACGACATGCACGAGATCGCTCGCCAGAACATCCAGAAGGCGAGCGACCGCATGAAAACCCGATACAACAGGCAAGCCAACAGCCAAGGGTTCCAGCAAGGTGACCTGGTCTGGTTGTACCGCCCAACCCGGACCAAGGGACGCTGCCCGAAGCTTCAGCAGCCATGGCAAGGACCGTACCGTGTGATGAGGAAGATTAACGACGTGGTCTACCGCATCCAGAAGGTGCCCCGAGGAAAGATGTTGGTGGTACACCTGGATCGCCTGGCCCGCTATGAAGGCGCTGTTCGGGACGACCAGCCTTGAGGAGGGAGCAGTGTCACCCTGGTGGTAGGCTCGCGAAGCCGATGAAAAATGATGGCCGATCGTTACCGGAAGTGAGAGACAGTTGAGGGTAGAGTGAGAGA
Source organism: Mantis religiosa (assembly GCA_030765055.1). NCBI lineage: Eukaryota > Metazoa > Arthropoda > Insecta > Mantodea > Mantidae > Mantis > Mantis religiosa. The sequence continues at coordinate 72,242,673 of CM060952.1, forward strand.
AAATAAACAGTTTTAAGGTTCTAGCAAATTTTGTAATGTTGAACAGTGTATTTCGAGGAGAATAAAGTGTAGTTTTTGTGTTTTGTAACCTCGTTTTATTATTTCACGAACCCACAAAGTCACAATATGTATTATGTTCCAAAGGATGAAGTAAATACAATACAATGTCATTACCTGAAATTTCAGATTACGTCGAACTAACCAAATTATGCATAGAACAAAATTTCCTCCAGTTTCAAACAAAATATTTCCACCAAACTTATGGTTTAGCAATGGGCAACCCCCTATCACCCTTCCTGGCCGATCTGTACATGAGTGCATCCTCGTCCCGAGGGGTGGGCAACAGGAAGTAGGGGACTGACTGATGGGGTGATGTACGGTGGGGACTTGGTGTACCCCACGACCGCTACGGCTGCCGAGAAGGCCCATCAGTAACCCCGAAAACTGGCAGAAGAGGCTCTGGTAATTTTCCCCAGGGACCTACTCCGGTAGGTACGGGATTGGCGATCCCGGGGTCCCTAGCCACTCACCCTCATTTCATCCCCTTCACCTCCATCAACTGTGCCACGCTGTGCTACTGCTGATCAGTATGCATCACCTTCTTCCCCTTCTAGTTTTTTATTATGATTATTAGTACTTAAGGTCTTAGGTTTATAACTCCTGTCTCACCAGCAGGGATCTCTCCTATCTCCGTGGTTCTGTCCCACGGTTTTCAGCGCGGCTTCCGACATGTGTGCTCTCCGGAGGTCTCAAAAGTGAAGGTTGAGCGGACCCTTCGCACTGCCCCTATGTGTAGCCTTAGGTGCGGAGCCCGTCCACACCGTCAAGTACACCCAAGTAGCTCCTTGAGGGCCCGGTCTGTGGTAATCTCCCGACGGCCGCGTTTTGCCGTTGGGTTAGTATCACGGACCGGACCTGTTACCGCTGACGGAACCCCGGTGTAATCAACCACAAGTCCCCTGAATCCGCGTGTGCCTATTACACGCATGCGCGGCCTAAAGCGGGGAGCCACAGGCGGTTATTCCTGTGGTAGGGGAATAAAGCCGGGGTGTGCGTGGTGAACGGTTTACCCATACGGACAAGCAGTGGATTTTGAAGGGTAGCTTTTCTGAGGTACAAATGAGATCGGTCATGGGTGAGGTCCCCATGACGGCACAGACCGTGAAGATTCGGTGTCTTTTTTCTTTAACCCCCGGATGGCAGGCTGACGCCGACGGTTCCGGAAGGGGGTCTATATCATGTCTCCGCGCAAAACCTCCTTCATTGACCCTTACTTATTGATGACCTTGGCTTGTGATGGCAAAACGTTTAAGGATGTCAGTCCATTTTACATAAAACGTGAATTAGATAAAATCAGTGGCCCTGTAAAAAACGCTACGCGTCTCCGAGACGGTAGCTTACTGTTAGAGACCTCAACTGCAGACCAGTCCAAAAAACTACAAAAGGCGACTTTGTTGGGCTCCTACCCTATCCGGGTAGCCCCACACAAAACACTTAACACCTGTCGAGGAGTAGTCACCACCTCCAGCCTAGACGGTCTTGCAAACGAGGAAATAGTAAGTTGCCTCTCGGATCAGCTTGTTTGTCAGGCGTACCGGCTAACACGGAAACAAGATGGCAAGGAGTACCCACTACGTACGGTATTTCTAACGTTTGCTGGGACTAAGTTACCGGAGTACATCTATTGCGGCTATGAACGTGCTAGCGTCCGCCAGTATGTCCCGAACCCCATGCGCTGTTTCCAATGTCAGCGGTTCGGACATACTAAGGTCACATGCTCCAATCCTGCTCTTTGTGAGCAATGTGGCCTAGCTAAACACGACGACCCAAACTGCAGCCGAACACCTTGCTGCGTGAACTGTGGCGGTAGTCATCCCTCCAGCTCGCGACAGTGTCCTAGATTCATGGACGAAAAAAGCATTCAGGAGCTACGTGTCAAAGAACGCCTGACTTTTCCAGAGGCACGACGGCGCTTTGAACAACTAAAGCCTGCTACCACTACTACTGGGTATGCATCAGCAGCTCGCCGTACTCCTAATACCACCGTTGCTGTTCAACACGTCCCTGTCGCCCACGCATCCACGCAGACTGACTTTCTAGCCGTTAAACCTACGTCTCAGACTGTTTCTATATCCACCAGCACTACGTCCGTTTCAACCGTACAGACTCCAGACACCAAGCCATCAGCGGGTAACAACAATCCCGTAGTAGCTGTGAAAAACCGATCCCGACCACAGCATAGATCACGAAGTCGCTCGCTCTCCATTAGATCCCGGTCTCGTTCTACGAGCCGTAGGAGTTCTGACTCCCGAACATCAGCGGAGTCACAGGACGCTAACGATTTTCGAATCGTAGGGCCCAGGTCAGCCAAGGTCAAGAAAAAGGTTAAAACGGCCCATTAAAAACTCTTCATGGAAATAATCCAGTGGAATGTCAATGGTTTTCGAGCTCGTGCTCAAGACCTACAACATTTAGTTTCTCAACGGTCACCGTCAATAATTTGCCTCCAGGAAACCCACTTACATCCGAATCACTCGTTACACCTTCACTCTTTTTCGGCATTTAGAAGCGATTCTCTTGCAGGTATGCGTGCAAGCGGTGGCGTTGCTACCTTAGTAGCGCCTAACATTTCCGCCGCCCACGTTCCTCTCACCACACCATTGCAAGCTGTGGCCGTCCGGATACAGCTGGAGAGCATCAGTTTTACCATCTGTAACATGTACCTGCCGCCGCTCAGTATAGTTACAGAGCGGGATCTTCTAGCTCTATTGGCTCAGCTCCCCTCACCACTACTCCTTGTGGGAGATTTGAATTCCAAGCACACGCTCTGGGGATCAGACACAGATGACGCCCGTGGATGCCTCCTCGTAGACGTCTTCGATAAGTCTGACCTGCTTCTGCTAAATACTGGTGACCCGACATTCCTATCATCCGCTTATGGTACACATTCCGTACTAGACCTTTCTTTCTGCAGTCCGTCATTAGTACCACTACTTGAGTGGTCAGTACTTTCCGACCTCTTCGGCAGTGATCATTACCCCATTAACATTCATTTTTCTGGCCGCCAATGTGTACCTTCTCGATATCCTCGCTGGATTATTTCCAAAGCTAACTGGGGAAAATTCCAATCCCTCATACACCTCATCGAATATGGTTTCGACACCATCGACGAAACGGTCGAATATTTTACTTGCTCGATCCTGCTCGCAGCAGAATCCAGCATTCCTCGAGGCTCACCTACACCACGTCGTATTCCTGTACCGTGGTGGTCCGACGAATGTAGTTTGGCTGTCAAAGAACGCAAACGTGCTTTGCGCATTTTTCAGCGGCACCCGACGGAAGCGAACTTCGTCGCCTTCAAACGTTCTCGCGCTAGGGCACGCTTTATACTGCGCAACGCAAAGCGTAAATCTTGGGAAGCATTTGTGTCTTCGCTTTCCCGGCGCAGCTCTACCCAACAAGTATGGTCAGCTGTTCGGCGGATGTATGGCAAGTATCGCCGGACGGTAATTCCCGGCCTTGCCATCAACGGATCCATGTGCACCACCGAGCAGGACATAGCTGAAGCCCTAGCTACCACATTTGCCGCCACGAGCCAAACTGCCCGCTATGACGCTCTCTTCCTGCCTATTAAGGAAAAGGCGGAGCGGGTACTACTTAATTTTAATAGTGACTGCACCGAGCCGTACAACCAACCCTTTACCGCAGCCGAGCTCGCCCATTCTCTGGCGTTAGCAAAGGATTCCTCTCCAGGTCCCGATGACGTACACCGACAGATGCTGCTACATCTTCCATCTGAGGCGCTATGTTTCCTTCTAAACATCTATAACCGCATTTGGCATGAGCGGGTTTTCCCTTCCTCCTGGCGAGAGGGTATTGTCATCCCCATCCCTCGACCCGGAAAGGACCGCAAGCTACCATCTAGCTACCGCCCCATTTGCCTGACGAGTGTCATCTGTAAGACGTTGGAGCGAATGATAAACGCTCGGTTAAATTGGTGGCTCGAAAAACATAACCATCTGTCCAACTTGCAATGCGGTTTTCGTCGCCATCGCTCAAGTGTCGACAATCTAACACGCCTTGAGGGGTATATTTCCGATGCGTTTCTCCTGAAACAGCACGCCGTGGGTGTGTTCCTCGACCTGGAGAAGGCCTATGACACCACTTGGCGATACGGCATACTCCGTAACCTTCATAGTTACGGTATGCGTGGTCATCTACCCGAGTTTTTATGCAATTTTTTAAGACTTCGCCGTTTTCGGGTTCGCATAGGAAACACGATATCACGGGAGCGGATACAGGAGAACGGTGTACCTCAAGGGTCGATTTTGAGCGTCACCCTTTTCGCCGTAGCGATTAACGGAATCACTAGTGCCGTTCGAAGTGGAATTCCATCATCCCTCTATGTTGACGACTTCGCTATCTATTATAGGTCTGCCAACATAGATCACATTGAGCGCCAACTGCAGCTGACCATCACCCAGCTAGCAGCTTGGGCGCTTCAAACCGGCTTCCGTTTTTCAGCTTCGAAGACGCAGTGTATACACTTTCACCGCCTGCGAGGTATTCACCCGCCTCCTGATCTTTATTTGAACGGCACACCCCTGCCATTTGTCTCGCACCTGAAGTTCTTGGGCCTCTACTTGGACCGACAACTAAATTGGGAGCACCACATTCGTCACCTTCGAGCCTCTTGCGATCGTTCTCTTCGGGTGCTGAAGGTATTATCTGGAGCATCTTGGGGGGGCGATCGCACTGTAATGTTGAGGCTGTACCGCTCTCTGGTTCGGTCCAAGCTGGACTATGGCAGTTTTATTTATGGCGCAGCGACCGCCTCTAAACTTCGCCTTTTAGACACTGTGCATCACACTGGCATCCGCCTTGCCACAGGAGCTTACCGCACTAGTCGAGTCGACTGCCTGTATGCAGACTCAGGCGAACCTCCACTCCATATTCGTCGCTCGCTGTTACTGTGCTCATACGTGTCGAAGTTGGCAAGTTATCCCAATCATCCTTGTTTTAAACCAGTTCTGTGTCCAGATTTAGTCCACCGTTATATGCGCCCTGGTTCTCGGACACGCCCCGTGGGAATAAGATTTCGGGATCACCTACATTCCCATGGCCTCCGAATGCCTCGCGTGGAGAGGTCGTCCATCTGCCCTTATCCTGCATGGCAGCTCAATCGTGCGCGGTTCGATCTAACTCTTTCAAACAACCCTAGACTCGCTACTCCACATTCGGTGTTCCAACAACTTTTTGCCGAATTACTGGGCCGTTACCCTAACTACGTTCCGGTCTTTACAGACGGTTCCCAGTTAGGTAACGCTACGGGTTGCGCATTCCTCATTTACGGTGAGACTCATAAATTTCGACTTCTGGACTCCACTTCGGTCTTCTCAGCAGAGCTGTATGCCATCTTTTATTTGCTCCTTTTTATTTGCAAGTTAGCTCCTGGCTCTTTTATCGTCTGCACTGACTGTCTAAGTGCGCTTCAGGCCTTACAACAGCACACTACCGCTCACACACTGGTTTCAAAAATACAGACTCAGATCTCGCAAATGCTCAGTCGCGGATACAATCTTGTTTTTACTTGGACGCAAGGCCATGTTGGGATTTGCGGGAACGAGGAGGCGGACGCGGCTGCTAAGTCTGCTTGCCGTTTGCCTCGGAGTTTAACAACTACAGTGCCATTCCAGGACGTGCAACGTTTTTTCCGTCGCCAACTCCTCTCTGCTTGGCAGCACTCCTGGACAGCTTTACAAGGCACACAACTCCGGGCAATTAAAGACAGCGTACGACCCTGGCTAACTTCCTGCAGGGATAACCGGCGAGCCGAGGTGATACTCACCCGGCTGAGAATTGGGCACACACGTGCAACTCATGGCCATCTTTTGAGAGGGGAACCGGCCCCTGTGTGTGCCCCGTGTGCAGTACGCCTCACGGTACGGCACCTACTGCTTGATTGCCCCCAGTACGCCCGCGTTCGCCAGTCAATAGGCTTGGGAGCTAACTTGCCAAGAATTTTAGGGGACGACCCAGTGGCCGTGATTAAGGCACTGCGGTTTGTTACCGAAATTGGTTTTAACAAACAAGTCTAACTTGGATTTTATATTTGTTAATTTTAGCGATTTTAAATTATTAGACTTGGAACTGGTTTTTATGTGTTTTTAATAGTTCAGTGTTATTTTTAATTTGTTGATTTTAGAGATTTTAAATGGTTAGTCTTAGTAGTGGCTTTTTTATGTACTTTTAGTAGTTGAGTGATTTTATTTTACCTTTTAGCTTAATTTGTGTATCTTTTAGATTTTAGTGTTGACTTAGGGCCCAAATGACCTTGCTGTCGACGGGCCCTTAAACACCACTCACTCACTCACTCACTGTACATGAGTGCATTAGAAATAAGGATCACCAAAGGTTTCCCTAGGGTGTTCAAACTCTGGCAACATTATGTACATGACATCTTTGCAATAGTACCAAAACAACACATCAGTGATGCACTAAAACTTTTAAATATCCAAGACAAAAGCATCAAGTTCACTGTAGAAACAGAAAAAGACGAGTATTTACCATTTTTGGATCTACAAATAATGAGAAATAAAAAGAGACTAAACTTTGCCATTTACAGAAAACCAACACAGAGGTGGTATTTAGTCAATCTTTCGTCATAGTGGGTTAATATAACAATAAAAATCTTCCAAGTGACAAGTTAAAATTGCAGGCATGACAGTATACAGTCATAAAAATAAGTAATTGATCACTGATACTTGCATATTAAATTAAATGACAGCACTATGAATTTGAGTTAGAGGCTGCTCCATTAAATAAACAGTATAATAATAAAAGGATTGGAGTATTAGATAAATGTGCTTCAAGGAAATAAACAATACCATCATTCTGGTGATATTTGACACAGGTAAAGCTATTCATAAGCATAATACACAAAGTTTTGTTTGTAGAAGATTCAGTGCTAAAATTCTCGGGCCAGTCGTGCAAAAATCAAGGATATGATGTGAGATGTTTCCCTGGCATCACGATAAGTCAACTTCAGCATCAGGTTGAAAGGATTAACATAAAAGAGAATAAACCAAACGTATTGGTGATACACACGGGAACCAATGACATCAAACCAGGTTTATGTGCTGAACAAATAATGGGTGAGACAATGAACCTCATAAACTATGTGAAAACAGAAGCACCTGAAACTAACATCGTCGTTAGCGGTGTGCTAAGAATATGCGATGTGACGGTAAAGAAAGTTATGAAAATCAACAAAGAACTGAATTGGCTATGCTCCACCAAACAGTGTACTTTCTTAGATGCAAACTTCTGGCTGACAGAAAGCGAATTTGGAAGAGATGGTGTGCATTTTAACCGCAGAAGATCCTTCAAATTTGGCAAGCTGTTTTTTGTAATTTACGTCCTCCAACGTTATGTCATATCGGACGATGAATGAAATGGATGAAGTGATGCTCAAATGAGTCCGGGTTCTATGGAGCTTAGAATTACCCAACATTCGTCTATCAGGATAAGGGAAAACCCCAGAAAAACCTTATCCAGGTAACTCACCCTAACCGAGATTCGAACTCGGGACCTCTTGAACATGAGGCAGACATGCTACCATCTACGCTACCGAGGTGGGCAAACTGCTGTGTGATGTTATAGGTGCAGTGCTACAGGGAAAATAATTTGCTCAGTGGTGGATGTCAAAGTGACAGAGGAAAATAACTAGTGTAAAAAAATACAAGACTTTTACTGAATTTAAAAGAATATTAAGCAATAATAATCACCGTGTGAATGCTACTGCAGATGTATCCTTGGATAAAAATGAAGGTAAAATAACCGTAAATAGTAACGAATTGCGGCCCCCAGACTACTTGGGGTTAACAAGACCCGCACAACACCTCTACATCTACTGAGATTCAAACTCGGGACCTCTTGAACATGATGCAGACACGCTACCATCTATGCTTTCAAGGCGGGCAGAAAGCTGGTTCATTCCATGTCAATGAAGTTAACAGAAGTACTGTACAGAAGAGAAATAACTACAAAGTGTTAGTATTGTTATATTTTCATTTAAATTGTTGTTTCCTTTGGGTATATGAATACTTTTTTCCCCACTCTGAGAAGCCAGCTGGCACAAAACTTTTTACTTTTTGGAGAAAAATAATAGTTAAACTAGTCCTTTTATATGAAGATTCAGGAGGAAAACACAAATTGTTATTTTCCCATATAACATCTTTTAATGTTAACTTTACTTTTAATAAATAAAGCCTTTCTAAATAATGAACGGTATGTGAATAATTTTTTCCATAATTTTACATCTACGACCATGGCCTATTTAGTTTCCGTGCCCCATACTCGCAGAATGCCTGAATGATACAGACCTCAAAATTTGTACATTTTGTTTCCTGAAAGATACCACATAACCGAGCAGGGTGACTCAGATGAAAATGTCTGTGATTGGCATTTGGGAGGTGAATTCCTGCAGTCACTCATCCATGGATTTTTTCAGTGCTAGCAGAATGCTGGGAATCCCCTCCTCCCTCCACCCTGTTGTCCTCTGTGATTTAGACATAAATGCTAGCATCTGGTTTGCAATACTGATACTGGTTCAAACCATACAGAGGATGATGGATATTTTCGGGCATAAAAATCACTATCTTGTGACCCCATGTTATAGATTTGCGGCACATGAAAGAACCTCAAGCTGGAGGTAACCTGCAGTAGACTAGCGAAATTATTTCAAGACAATTAATTAATACAGTTGCACACATCACCTCCAAAATTGGCATTTTTGTGGGATCTGTGCACACAATCCAGCATGAAGATATGAAAATGCTCAATCGGCAATCCTCCAATATAGAAACCCTGCTCCATATTGTGCCCAAACGTGTGGCTGATTAAGACGGAGAGAAATTAACTACAATATAGAAATCCTGCTACAAATGAAAGATGTGTAATTCACTATGAGAAATCAAACATGCATGAACATGCACATGTGCATGGTGCACATTGTGAATTATCAGGTATATAAAAACAGTCATAGCACACAAATATTGGCAAAGAGCCTGAGGTGCAGCTTTTTCATCCACAGTAAAGACAAGAGAATGATTTAAAATGAACAGAGGTGTCAAGGCAGTATTGTATAAATATTTGAAAATGTTCTCAGAAACTATTTGTAGTTGGTTTATTAATATTTTTCACTTACTTGTTGTCTCATAAATATAAACAAGTAAGTGACAAGTATTAATAAACCAACTACAAATAGTTACTGAGATTAATTTTGACGTCACTGTTACTAAATTCCTCCAAACACATATATTTGAAAATATGTTTATTAAAGAAATTTTAGAACATAATTTACTTTAATGTCATTTTAATGTTCTTTAAGATATTTTTGTAATCCTATACTTTAATTTCAGACGTGAGCAAGAAGGTCTCATCCATTTGTTGGAATTGCCACCAGGAACTAAACCTCATAGGCATGCCAAAGCAGATCATAATTTAATGGTATGTCTTTCCTGCAAAAAAATGTAAAGATAAATAGAAATTTAGAGATATTATAAAAGATGCCATATAAGATGTATTGTGAAACTCAAACTAACTCTTGTATATTGTCATAAAATAATGGTTCAGTATTGTTATAAATTGTTCCTGTAAGTCAGCATAAGTTCTACCTGAGCAATATACATTATTTGCTTAGAGCACAAGTTAACTGTACAATCAATATTAAAGTTAAGTTGTACAAATATAAATAAAAAAGCAAATCAGTACAGTTGATGTGTTTTACATAAAAGTATTTCTTTTACAATGTACTTATGTGTTTCATATAGACTGATATTTGCAGTCTAATCTGAATTTGTTAAAGTGCTTGAAATGTTAAAGCAGGGTGGTCCTGTACTCAATTAGTAGAATGCCTATCTGTTGTGCAAGGAAACCTGGGTGTGTTAGGTATCATATTAAACACAAACAAAACAGAGTGGATGCAAATCAGTCTCGTAACAAAAAACAGGCAAGTATGAAGTTAACAATAGAAGCAAAGAAATTTGACAGGTAAATGAAACAAACTTCTTAGGATTAGTAATGGACAGTAACTTGTAATGGAATGGATATTTTGAATAAGCTATGAAGAAAGTTAATCCAGGTATATACGTATTAAAACAATCAATGCAAATAACACATAAAAAGTATTAAACAAATATACCCGCATTCAAAGTATAAACTTGAAAGAAGCGTAGAGACAGTGAAGCACAGCTTAGCACAATAGTGAATCAAGCCCCTCAAAATCCAACCTCTGCGGTCCTCGTCCCGAGGGGTGGGCAACAGGAAGTAGGGGACTGACTGATGGGGTGAAGTACGGTGGGGACTGTGTGTACCCCAGGACCGCTACGGCTGCCGAGAAGGCCCATCAGTAACCCTGAAAACTGGCAGAAGAGGCTCTGGTATTTCCCCCCAGGGACCTACTACGGTAGGTACGGGATTGGCGATCCCGGGGTCCCTAGCCATTCACCCTCAATTCATCCCCTTCATCTCCATCAACTGTGCCACGTGTAGCTACTGCTTGTCAGTAAGCATCACCTTCTTCCCCTTCTAGTTTTTTATTATGATTATTAGTACTTAAGGTCTTAGGTTTATAACTCCTGTCTCACCAGCAGGGATCTCTCCTATCTCCGTGGTTCTGTCCCACGGTTTTCAGCGCGGCTTCCGACATGTGTGCTCTCCGGAGGTCTCAAAAGTGAAGGTTGAGCGGACCCTTCGCACTGCCCCTATGTGTAGCCTTAGGTGCGGAGCCCGTCCACACCGTCAAGTACACCCACGTAGCTCCTTGAGGGCCCGGTCTGTGGTAATCTCCCGACGGCCGCGTTTTGCCGTTGGGTTAGTATCACGGACCGGACGTGTTACCGCTGACGGAACCCCGGTGTAATCAACCACAAGTCCCCTGAATCCGCGTGTGCCTATTACACGCATGCGCGGCCTAAAGTGGGGAGCCACAGGCGGTTATTCCTGTGGTAGGGGCATAAAGCCGGGGTGTGCGTGGTGAACGGTTTACCCATACGGACAAGCAGTGGAGATTGAAGGGTAGCTTTTCTGAGGTACAAATGAGATCGGTCATGGGTGAGGTCCCCATGACGGCACAGACCGTGAAGATTCGGTGTCTTTCTTTCTTTAACCCCCGGATGGCAGGCTGACGCTGACGGTTCCGGAAGGGGGTCTATATCATCATGTCTCCGCGCAAACAATCCTTCATTGGCCCTTATTTAGTTATGACTTTGGCTTGTGATGGGAAAACTTTTAAAGATATCAGTCCGTTTTATATAAAGCGTGAAGTTGACAAAATCAGCGGCCCGGTCAAAAACGCTACGCGTCTCCGAGACGGTAGCTTACTATTAGAGAGCACCAGTGCAGACCAGTCTCGCAAACTACAAAAGGCGACTTTGTTGGGCTCCTACCCTATCCGGGTAGCCCCACACAAAACACTTAACACCTGTCGAGGAGTAGTCACCACCTCCAGCCTAGACGGTCTTGCAAACGAGGAAATAGTAAGTTGCCTCTCGGATCAGCTTGTGTGTCAGGCGTACCGGCTAACACGGAAACAAGATGGCAAGGAGTACCCACTACGTACGGTATTTCTAACGTTTGCTGGGACTAAGTTACCGGAGTACATCTATTGCGGCTATGAGCGTGCGAGTGTCCGCCAGTATGTCCCGAACCCCATGCGCTGCTTCCAATGTCAGCGGTTCGGACATACTAAGGTCACATGCACCAATCCTGCTCTTTGTGAGCAATGTGGCCTAGCTAAACACGACGACCCAAACTGCAGCCGAACACCTTGCTGCGTGAACTGTGGCGGTAGTCATCCCTCCAGCTCGCGACAGTGTCCTAGATTCATGGACGAAAAAAGCATACAGGAGCTACGTGTAAAGGAACGCCTCACTTTTCCAGAGGCACGACGGCGCTTCGAACAACTGAAGCCTGCTACCACTACTACTGGATATGCACTAGCAGCTCGCCGTACTCCTAATACCACTGTTGCTGTTCAACACGTCCCTGTCGCCCACGCATCCACGCAGACTGACTTTCTAGCCGTTAAACCTTCGTCTCAGACTGTTTGTATATCCACCAGCACTACCTCCGCCCCAACCGTACAAACTCCAACCACCAAGCCATCAACGGGTGACAACCATCCCGTAGTAAATATGAAAAGCCGATCCCGGCCACAACATAGATCGCGAAGTCGCTCGCCTTCTATGAGATCCCGGTCTCGTTCTACGAGCCGTAGGAGTACTGACTCCCGAACATCAGCGGAGTCACAGGACGCTAACGATTTTCGAATCGTGGGGCCCAGATCAGCCAAGGTCAAGAAAAAGGTTAAAACGGCCCGCTAAAAACTCTTTATGGAAATAATCCAGTGGAATGTCAATGGTTTTCGAGCTCGTGCTCAAGGCCTACAACATTTAGTTGCTCAACGGTCACCATCAATTATTTGTCTCCAGGAAACCCACTTACATCCCAATCACTCATTACACCTTCACTCTTTCTCTGCATTTAGAAGCGACTCTCTTGCAGGTATGCGTGCAAGCGGTGGCGTTGCTACCTTAGTGGCGCCTAACATCTCAGCCGCCAACGTTCCTCTCACCACACCATTGCAAGCTGTGGCCGTTCGGATACAGCTGGAGAGCATCAGTTTTACCATCTGCAACATGTACCTGCCGCCGCTCAGTATAGTTCCAGAGCGTGATCTTCAAGCTCTATTGGCTCAGCTCCCCTTACCACTACTCCTTGTGGGAGATTTGAATGCCAAGCACACGCTCTGGGGATCAGACACAGATGACGCCCGTGGATGCCTCCTCGTAGACGTCTTCGATAAGTCTGACCTGCTTCTGCTAAATACTGGTGACCCGACATTCCTATCATCCGCATATGGTACACATTCCGTACTAGACCTTTCTTTCTGCAGTCCAGCATTAGTACCATTACTTGAGTGGTCAGTACTTTCCGACCTCTTTGGCAGTGATCATTACCCCATTAACATTCATTTTTCTGGCCGCCAATGTGTACCTTCTCGACATCCTCGCTGGATTATTTCCAAAGCTAATTGGGGAAAATTCCATTCCCTGATAAACCTTATCGATGACGGTTTCGACACCATCGACGAAATGGTCGAATATTTTACTTGCTCGATCCTGTTCGCAGCAGAATCCAGCATTCCTCGGGGTTCATCTACACCACGGCGTATCCCTGTACCGTGGTGGTCTGAGGAGTGCAGTTTGGCAGTCAAAGCACGCAAACGTGCTTTGCGCGTTTTTCAGCGGCACCCTACTGAAGGGAACTTTGTCGCCTTCAAACGTTCTCGTGCTAGGGCACGGTTTATACTGCGCAACGCAAAACGTACATCTTGGGAAGCCTATGTGTCTTCGCTTTCCCGGCGCAGCTCTACCCAACAAGTATGGTCAGCTGTTCGGCGGATGTATGGCAAGTATCGCCGGACGGTAATTCCGGGCCTTGCCATCAACGGTTCCATGTGCACCACCGAGCAGGACATAGCAGAAGCCCTAGCTACAACATTTGCTGCTACTAGCCAAACTGCCCGCTATGACGCTCTCTTCCTGCCTATTAAGGAAAAGGCGGAGCGGGTACAACTAAATTTTAACAGTGACTGCACCGAGCCGTACAACCAACCGTTTACCGCTGCCGAGCTCGCCCACTCTCTAGCGTTAGCAAAGGATTCTTCTCCAGGTCCCGATGACGTACACCGACAGATGCTGCTACATCTTCCATCTGAGGCGCTATGTTTCCTGTTAAACATCTATAACCGCATTTGGCATGAGCGAGTTTTCCCTTCCTCCTGGCGAGAGGGTATTGTCATCCCCATCCCTCGACCCGGAAAGGACCGCACGCTTCCATCTAGCTACCGCCCCATTTGCCTGACGAGTGTCATCTGTAAGACATTCGAGCGAATGGTAAACGCTCGGTTAAATTGGTGGCTAGAAAAACATAACCATCTGTCCAACTTGCAATGCGGTTTTCGCCGCCATCGCTCAAGTGTCGATAATCTAACACGCCTTGAGGGTTATATTTCCGATGCGTTTCTACTGAAACAGCACGTCGTGGGCGTGTTCCTCGACCTGGAGAAGGCTTATGACACCACCTGGCGGTACGGCATACTCGGTAACTTACATGGTTACGGTATGCGTGGTCATCTACCCGAATCCCTTGCAACTTTTTAAAACTTCGCCGTTTTCGGGTTCGCATAGGAAACACGATATCACGGGAGCGGATACAGGAGAACGGCGTACCTCAAGGGTCAATTTTGAGCGTCACCCTTTTTGCCGTAGCGATTAACGGTATCACTAGTGCCGTTCGAAGTGGAATTCCATCATCCCTCTATGTTGACGACTTCGCAGTCTATTATAGGTCTGCCAACATAGATCACATAGAGCGCCAACTGCAGCTGACCATTACCCAGCTAGCAGCTTGGGCGCTTGAAACCGGCTTCCGTTTTTCAGCTGCGAAGACGCAGTGTATCCACTTTCACCGCCTACGAGGTATTCACCCGCCTCCTGATCTTCATTTGAACGGCACACCCCTGCCATTTGTCTCAAACCTGAAGTTCTTGGGCCTCTACTTGGACCGACAACTAAATTGGGAGCACCACATTCGTCACCTTCGAGCCTCTTGCGATCGTTCTCTTCGGGTGCTAAAAGTATTATCTGGAGCATCTTGGGGGGGCGATCGCACAGTAATGTTGAGGCTGTACCGCTCTCTGGTTCGGTCCAAGCTGGACTATGGCAGTTTTATTTATGGCGCAGCGACCGCCTCTAAACTTCGCCTTTTAGACACCGTGCATCACACTGGCATCCGCCTTGCCACAGGAGCTTTCCGCACCAGTCGAGTCGACTGCCTGTATGCAGACTCAGGCGAACCTCCACTCCATATTCGTCGCTCTCTGTTACTCTGCTCATACGTTTCAAAGTTGGCAAGTCATCCCAATCATCCTTGTTTTAAACCAGTTCTGCGTCCAGATTTAGTCCACCGTTATATGCGCCCTGGTTCTCGGACTCGCCCCGTGGGAATTAGATTTCGGGATCTCCTACATTCCCATGGCCTCCGAATGCCTCGCGTGGAGAGGTCGTCCATCAGCCTTTATCCTGCTTGGCAACTGGATCGTGCGAGTTTCGATCTCGCTCTTTCAAGCAACTCTAGACTCGCTACTCCACATTCGGTGTTCCAACAACTTTTTGCCGAATTGCTGGGCCGTTACCCTAACTATGTTCCGGTCTTCACAGACGGTTCTCAGTTAGGTAACGCTACGGGTTGCGCATTCTTTATTAACGGTGAGGCTCATAAATTTCGCCTTCTGGACTCCACTTCAGTTTTTTCCGCAGAACTGTATGCCATCTTTTATTTGCTCCTTTTTATTTGCAAGTTAGCTCCCGGCTCTTTTATTGTCTGCACTGATTCTCTGAGTGCTCTTCAGGCCTTGCAACAGCACACTGCCGCTCACACCCTCGTTTTAAAAATACAGGCCCAGATCTCACAGATGCTCAGGCGCGGGTACAATTTTGTTTTTACTTGGACCCCAGGCCATGTGGGGATTTCCGGAAACGAGGAGGCGGACGCGGCTGCAAAGTCAGCTTGCCGTTTGCCCCGGGGTTTAACAACTACTGTGCCATACCAGGATGTGCAACGTTTTTTCCGTCGCCAACTCCTCTCTGTTTGGCAGCACTCCTGGACAGCTATGGAAGGCACACAACTCCGGGCAATTAAAGAGAGCGTACAACCCTGGCTAACTTCCTGCAGGGATAACCGGCGAGCCGAGGTGATACTCACCCGGCTGAGAATTGGGCACACACGAGTCACTCATGGCCATTTATTAAGAGGGGAACCGGCCCCTGTGTGTGCTCCGTGTTCAGTACGCCTCACTGTGCGGCATATCTTACTCGATTGCCCACAGTACGCCCGCGTTCGCCAGTCTTTGGGCTTGGGAGCTAACTTGCGCAGTATTTTAGGTGATGACCCAGTGGCCGTTGATAAGGCACTGCGCTTTATTTTTAAAATAGGTTTTAATAAACAAGTCTGACTTGTGTGTAAGGTTTATTAATTTTAGAGTTTTTAAATTTTTAGTACTGGGATGAATTTTAATGTGCTTTTAATAGTTGAGTGTTTTAATTGTATTTTACCTTTTCAACTGAATTTTTATAGTTTTTAGGTTTTTTTAGTGTTGACTTGGGGCCCAAATGACCTTGTTGTCGACGGGCCCTTAAACACCACATACTCACTCACAATAGTGAATCAAAGATATTGACACACTGCTTCACTCACACTGTTTTTTCACAGGACATGTTTCAAGAGGTTTTGCTCTTATCATCAGCTGGTACTCGACTAGTGCAAAACCACTACAATTTGCACTAGTTGAGTACCAGCTGATGATAAGAGCAAAAGCTCTTGAAACATGTCCTGTGAAAAAACAGTGTGAGTGAAGCAGTATCTTCTCGATTCACTATTATATCCACATTCATTCACTGTCTTTTGAGCTGTGGAGTTGCATTCTGGAGCACATAACAAAAATATTAGCTTTAAAAGTTATTTAAGCTGCAAAAAGAGCAATATGTTTAATGTCAGCAATAGGAAAAAAGATATACATATAGAAATGCATTTTAAAAATGAAATATTTTAACACTACCTTCTTTAGAAATTAGGCATTTCAGAATTTGACAGCATAAATTTAAGGGATTACCGAGCTTCAATGGGGAAACAGTTTGATATAGGACATTTATGTTCTCAGTATGATATTTTGCTATAAGTTTGATCCAGTGTGCCATTGATACCACCTTGATATATACAAGCCTTTTGTTGCAGTGCTGGCATGTGAATGTACATGGCTCAATGGTAATGTAGGGAGTTCTCAGACCAAAGCTACCACATTCTAAGTTCAATCCCTGCTTTCTTTCTGTTTTCCCTTTCTCTCTATTTTCATTCTTCAAATTATCGGTTGTAAAGGATATGGAATACTGCTCTACTCTCATTTGTTATTACTACTGTTAAATGTAATAAAGCAAATCAAATGAATTAATTCTGAGCAGGAATGTACAACATAAGATACTGTAATGTTTTATTCCTGCATAGGAATGCTTGTATGTAACCAGAATGCTTTATAGAGATGACCATCTTGTTAGTGTTGTTGCATTGTTTAAAAGCTGTGCTATATCATTCCCCAATTATTTCTTATATCCATGTAATGGAATATTTATTAATCCTTTTGTATGTTTTTATCATTAATCTCTAAATGTATAAGGTGCGTTAAAAAAGAAACGAGCCAGAGGCATAATTACAGGAACCCATACCTGTATGTTAGAAGTATTGGCCCTGGCTGTTGAGACACTTGTCCCACTGTGACACAAGGCGGTGAATGGCTGGGGCTGCGATGTAAGCCAGTTCCACATGTACAGCTGGACGTCTTCTGAGGGGAATCGTTTGCTCCTCACAGCCTTTTTAAGGGGACTAAAAATGGTGTAATTATAGGGAGAGAGGTCCAGACTGTATGGAAGGTGGCTGAGAACCTCCCATTTGAATTTCTGCAGGAGTGCCGCATCTGTGTTGGCCATATGAGGCTTTGCATTGTCGGGGAGCAGAATGACCCCACAGGTGAGATTGCCTGATCGTTTTGACTTGATCATTTGCGAAGGTTGGTCAAGGATTGCAAGTAACGCTGGGCATTCACTGTTGTCCCGTGCTGCAGTAAGTGTATCAGAAGGAGGCGATCTTGGTCCAAGAAGGTCAGCATAACCTTTCCTGCAGTTGTATGGATGGCCTTGGTTTTTTTTTTGGTGGTGACCCTGGATGCTTCCACTGGAGATTTTTCATTTTGATTCTGGTTCAAAGTGATGACACCAAAACTCATCTCCAGCCACCGCTTGTGCCAGGAACTCATTTCCTTCCCTAGCATGTCGCTGCAGATGACCAAGACAGTGGGCCATTCAACATGCTTCCTGGTGTGGTTGAAGACTGGGGCACCATTGGGCACACACTTTGCGCAAGAGCAGTCGTTCCTTCATGATGGTATGAACACTTTCGACGCTCAATCTGACTTCGGCAATCCTGGGTATTGAGTGCATCAACCAGCTGAATGATTATTAAATTTTAGATGAGTCGCATTTTTTACACATCTGCTTCACTTTCGTACCTATTTTGAGGACATGTTTCGCAAATCTTCGTTTGCATCTACGGCTCTTGTGCGACTGACGCTAGATCCAGCGGTGTGGGTAATTCTGGGGTTGTTGCTGCCATCTGTTGATTTAGTGATGAACTGAAATGTGGGATTATCTTCTAGCGGGATTTCAAAGTTCATTAGTTGGTTTTTATGTTTTTCTATGTATATCCTCTCCCATATGACGAGTTCACTATGTTTTTGTACGTATTTTAGTAATTCTGTGCTATCTTCAATTTCATGATTTTCAGACCATCTAAAATTTAATAATTTTTCGCTTCACTGTGGTGTTCCAATACAGTTGAATCTCGATACAGCTGAATGATGTCGTCGGTAATGTAGTGTGGTGCTCCAGACCTTGCACCATCAGCTAACGACACCTGTCCTCCCCTGAAGCATTGTGCCATGCCTTGACCCTTGCAAGGAGCATGCAGTGTTTGCCATACATTGGTGACATTTGTCGATGAATGTCCATTCCCCCTACTCCTTCGGCTGTTAGAAAACAAACCTCTTTGCTGTTCTAGACATTCTCGGTCTTTAAGCCAGGTATAGTGATGTAGAGCTATCGACGTTTTGGGAGTGTGTATCGCACCCATCATCAGGATGATGAACGATTAGCAAATTGGAATGGCCAGTATAGATAGCGACCGCTAGTCTTTTTCTTTTTTTTTTTTCGGGTGGAGGAAAAATCCATTTATGTAGTAAATCCATTTATGAAAGTAATGTAGAAGATTCAGCACAGAAACATGGAAAAGATTGAAGGTAATGTCAGAAATTTGAAACAGAATATGAGAAAGATGGAAAGGAATGTAGGAGAATTAAAAAAGGAAATAGTATTAGGGAAGAACTAATATGAATTTGTTGGCAACTAGAATTGTAATGAAAAGAAATTGAAAAGAATGAATGAAGTCAAAGATTAGAACTAAATGAAAGTGACTGGGCACAACATTGTTAAGATAGAAGGTTTAGTAAATGAAATTAAACTAGGACGGGAAAGTGTAGGTTAGAAGTAAATTGAGTTTGCTTTAAATTTGCTTTGCTTGCTGCTTTTGGTACTGTTTTTGATACAGCTTTTGTTAATATTATTTCTTGAACTAGAGCATTTTTACTTGACCTTCTTAATATGGCTAATAATGCACTCAGTCAATCGGTAGAGATGATAAAATTATTAGATTTGGTTTCTTCAGCGATGTAACGAAGACTTTCCTTAATAGCAAACAGTTTACATGAGAAGATACCTAGGTAGTGAGTATAGCAAGGTGCATTTTGGAAGGACTGTTGCACAACCACGGTTGGTATCTGTTGCTGAACTGTTAGCATAAATGTGTTTATAATCAGAGTACTTTTCTTGGATCTCTTTGAAGATTTGCTGAAAGATTATGCT
This sequence comes from Mantis religiosa, assembly GCA_030765055.1. Taxonomy (NCBI): domain Eukaryota; kingdom Metazoa; phylum Arthropoda; class Insecta; order Mantodea; family Mantidae; genus Mantis; species Mantis religiosa. The sequence continues at coordinate 72,262,265 of CM060952.1, forward strand.
ATTGGTTTCACTTTTATTGTACTCAAGCATATGAGTATTGACATCTGGTGAGGGAAGCTTCCAAGGATCCACATTTAGCACATCTTGCCTTACAGTTATTTGGGGAGGCTCCAGTTCATATTCTTCCAGGTATCTGGATATTCTTGCAGAAAAAGCAAGTCGACTGTGTTTCATTTCGTTTATTTCTACTAGTTTTGGGAATATGTTCATGTACATGTGGGAGGCTGGGTTGGCAGCTATCTTCATGCTGTAAGATAAACTTAGGTATTTCCTAGATAGAGTCGACATGAAAAATGCAATGCCACGGCCGGTATTTGAACCACGGATCTCCTGGTTTGCATCCAGTTGCTCTAACCCATTGAGCTACCATGGCCAACTTTTGAATCTATCAAAAACCTTAGCTTTTATATGGCTAGTATGAAGAAATGATTAATTTCTATCAATTAATTAAAATAATGAGGTATTTCCTCATACTTTCCAAAGGTAAATCCGCTTCTATTTTTAGACTAGTGGAAGGACTAAGTTCAAAAGGCTACTAGTACTATTCTAAGGCTTGTTAATTGTATAATATCTAGTATTTTAAGAACTGTTGATGATGCTGAGTTGTAGATGATCGATCCGTAATCTAATTTTGACCGTACAATTGTTCTTAAAGTTATAAGCAACATATTTAGATCAGCACCCCAGTTTTTAGCTGCCAAGGATTTCAACACAGCGATTTTCCCTATACAGTTGGATTTTAGTTTCTTAAGATGATCAATCCATAACAGTTTATTGTCTATGTCATTCCTAGCACTTTGAGCTTACTGCTTCAATCTTATGATTATTTATATACAGTAAAGAATCAATGGTGATTTTCTTTTTGGAGAAGGTTATACTTTTGGTTTTCTTTGTTGAAAATCTGAACCCAGTATATTTAGTCCATTTTTGAAGGTAGTGTAAGGTTGTTCATAAAATGTCTTGATTTGTTTTAAGATTTTTACCTTTGCAAAATATACTCAAATCATCTGCAAACAACCCTTGACTGGTAATTTAACAGCCGCTGTTACATTATTCATGGCAGTTAAGAATAAGGTAACACTAAGGGAAGAACCCTGTGGTATTCCGTTCATTATATCTAGGATCTGGGACAATGTTTCATTGGCCTTGACTTGTATTCGTCTGTCATTGAGGAGGTTCTGTAGGAAGGCTATCATATTGCCAGTGATCTGGTTTTCTAAGAGAATCTGTACCACCTTTTCTCTCCATTCTGTATCGTAAACTTTTTCTATATCAAGGCTGACTAACATGCATTGCTGTGATTTATTGAATGCATCCATAATTTCTGATTCCAGTGTTATTAGGTAGTCCATTGGGGAATGGTATTGTTGGATACGGTTGAAAAAATTATTTTTTCCCAATACCCATCGCAGTCTCCTATCCACAATTTGTTCTAGTAGCTTACTCATTGTGCAATTAAGGGTTATAGGACGATAGTTTTCAGGCAAGGTTCAGATCATTGCTTGGTTTAGGTATAGCTATTATGTAGGATTTTTTCCAGCTTGTAGGAAATATTTATTGTGTCCATATAGAGTTGAACAATTTTTGTAACTACAGTAAGTAGTTTCTAGGAAGTTGTTTCAAAATTATATAGAGGATATTATCCGGTCCTGGAGTGTACGAATTGCAGAGATGTAAAATTTCTTGTAGTTCTGTTAGAGAATTGTCTGGTTGTAAACATGATTGTTTATTGTGGTCACCCTTCTTAACTTTGATTTAGCCTCCTTTGTAGCATCCTGAAGCTTTATAAGATTATTTCTATAGTGACAGTCACTTGAAATTTTGGCAAAGGTGTTGCAAAGTATGTCAGATATTAGTTTAGGGTCGTTGGTTATTTCATTTGTTGTTTTATCTCGTAGATAAGACACGCGCAGTTTCCTGTTACTTCCATTTATTTTCCTTATTTTATTCCATATCACACTTGGGGAGTATGGTGATTCATTCAGGATATGAATTCAATCCAGGAGTTGGGGTGATTTTCTTTTAAGCTATTTGATCGTATTCACGAGACCTAAACTTAAAAGGCTATGCAAAAGTGATCAAGGATAATAAATTCAAATTTTCATTACAGAAACACTTCATTTGGGTATATTGTGTAAAATTAAATCAAAGCCACATTGATTTCTAAACAGGAAATTTATTAGTGGTCAATAACTGCAACATGTCTATTTACAGTAGATACTCAAAATGTGCGCTGTTAGGCTCTATGCTATGACTCTTGGGTTTAGAATTCTCCTATTGGGAAACATTTCAAGTGTTGCAGTCAGCTTTGCCATAAGGAAGAAGTATGCTCTTGATTTGTAAGACTGCCCTGGTTCTGGATGCATTAGATGCATCTGAAGTGCTGACATAACCTGCTATTGTGCCATGTGTCATAGCTGGTAGGTTTATTGTTTATATTCTTGAACTTCTGTTCTAAATGTATGCCCACTGCACGCCAATGTTGTGAAGTTGCCAGGTGTAAGCCCATGACATCATTGCAGTGGACATGCGAGAATCCAGTACTTTAATATAATTTTGTGACTAAACAAATAATTTTAGCAACATATGGTAAAGACATAAATAACTCATCTTTTGTAGCTCTTCCTTGTTATCCTAATTGCAAAAGTAAATTATTATGGTGTGATGACATTTGCAATCAAAACTTTGATTAATTTTATTTTTTATTTATGCAAACATGCATTTTAGTGGTACAAGAACTTATGTTACAGCTTAACGTCAGGTAGATACTGTTACAGTCTTTGCACTTATATCCCTAACACCGTGTATAAGCACAATGAAAACCCAGTTAAAAACTAACATTACTTGTGAGACAACCTGATAATATAGTCAACAGAATTTTTATGGATTTGTTATTGATGTTGATTTTTTTGCTACTAACTGAACATGAAAAATGCAGCATAACATATACATTGCTTTGCTTAGAATGATTTATGTACATGTTAAAATATACTAAATTCATAAAGGTATTTGTAGTCGGTTTTTCACTGACACTGTTATCAACATCTTTGCAGTAGTTCCAAATAGACATTTAGACAATACATTAAAACTAGGAAAAAGCTGTAAAATTCAACATACAAGAGAAAGTCAATGGATAACTCAGACACAAAAAGAAAATTTGGAATGTGCTTGTAGCCAACACAATAAAAAAAATCATATACAAGATCATAGCTATAACCCGATTACACAAACATGCACTAGTAATCTTACACACAGACTAGTCAACATATCCATGCATAAAGTGTAATATTACAAGGAATAAAAAGCCATACTTCACATTGAAGAAGAAAATGGATACAACAAAAGCCTTCTAAATACCTAAAATATGAAGCTATTAACAGTGAAGCAAACAAATATATACAAATATAATAGTTTCTAACTTAAAACTTCACTTATCTTATAAGAAATGATGAAACTTTTCTTATAAATTGATCAGGATCGCGATTTCATGAAAACCTTTATGTAATCTTGTCATCAAAGTTGACTGTGGCTGAGGATGTGAAAAAAGTTTTCACAACATCGTGATCCTGATCAATTTTTAAGAAAACTTTCATCATTTCTTATATGATTAGTGAAGTTTTAAGTTACAGAAGCCTTGTATTTCAGAAAATTAAAAAAGCTGAGCTAAAGAGAACTGTAAAGAAAGCAAGCACATACACTACAGAAAAAGAAAGCAATACCATATTCAGTGGGTTCACGTACCACTCAAAAACATTTAATAAATTCAAAAAGTTCTTTAAAAAACGAAGGTTTTACAAATAGGTACTCAGTAATAAAATTGTTAAAACTCAAAATCAAAGGATGAAATCCTACTAATCAATATATCTGGAAAATATCAATTAAGTTGTAAGGATTGTGACAAATTCTGCATAGGGCAAACTAAAAGAGACCTAAAAACCGGAGTCAAATAACATTTTAGAAACATCAAATCAAAACAGGAAGACAAATCAGCAGTAACATTTCACTTTCGCAATGAAAACCATAAACTTAACCCAAATACAAAATTATTAAAGCGTATGATAAACCGTAACCAACTTACGTGGGGACATCTTAATATGGAAGTAAAATGAGAGTAATAAACTTTGAAATCCCACCAGTTAATAATTTGATAAAGAAGTTCATAGATACCATCAAAGAGAAGACTGCAAGCAACAAGTCGGGCCTTCGAGGTTGAAAATGGAAGTACCAGCTCCCGAAACTAGTCCCTCAAAAATCAAAATTTTAAGTGATGCAGTGTAGATAGCCAACTACAAATAGTTTTATCAGTTAAGTTGGACATCACTAAATTCCTCCAGACACATGTAATAGTTAATTTATTGACACAATTGCTGGCTCCATTTCAGATAAAATGCTTCAGCCGTTCAGCAGCAGGCCAGAACTCACCACAACCAGATGAACTTCGACCTCCAGAAATCTTGTACAAAACAGTACATTTTCTTCTCTCTAAGTAAGTCACTAGCATGATTATGAGGACTATTCTGTAACAATGGCTTAAAAATTGTTAAAGCCACCAGCCAATTACTATGCAAATACTGGTATGCTATAACTTATATATGTAAATGACATTTTGTTAAGATTGAACATTGTTGTTGAACTCAACAAACCACGAGACTCCCTTGTTAATGCCTGTATATGGTAATGTCTTATCAGTAAATAGCTATATTATTTTTAGCCTAGTTTTTTGTTATGATATGAAAAACTTCACTATAATATAGGATGGTATTCAAAGGTCTTAAACATTTTTCAATTCTCATAAAACACTAACAAGATGTAAGAAAATATTTTCTCCACATCCACATGGGCACACTTTCACTTTCAAGAGCTTTTTTAATATAGGGAGACGTACTTGAATTTATCTCCCAGTTTAACAATATTTTGTGTGCAAACTTCTTGTAGTTTTGTTTTCATGCAGAGCACTGAAATGCCAGAAATTCCCTCATTGGCCATATGGCTGTCAAAGATGTAGACGTCTTTGAGCATGTTTAGGAGCACTGGTTGCTACATCTTTATTTAGGATGCCTCCCACCGGTGATTCATAATGCAATGAATTAAGTCAAAGCAGTGTCCGCTTCCTGAGATGCCTAGCATAGGTATTACTTATCACTGCATTTCTTTCTGGTTCTGAAACATGTCACATGTTGAATTGATATAAGTGATAAAAGTAAAAATCTGAAGCCGTGAAGAATGCATTGTTGCGACGAGCGCAGCCGGCATGCACAAAGAAACCTATAAAGCAGCGCGGAGATAACAGCTTGCCGAATCAGATAAAGAAAGAGACAAATAGCTGACTGGAAGGTTTGATTTCCTGTTTGTTACAGAACATTCGAAAAATTTCTAGAAATATGAGTAGAGGTATATAAAGAAGCCACGACTCGCCAGTAGACAGAGTTGTAATTGAAACTGATAATCGTGTGCCTGCAGATGTGATTTGAAAGTGAACTCTTCTGTTTGTGGTCGACGACCTTGAAGGTTGTATTTGTGTATGTTACGTAATTCTGCTACTGTAAGGGTTGATCAAAGTGTGTTTCTACGGAAATAGAGTATTTTGGAATTTCTGCACACTGGGCTTTTAATTCTAGGAACCTACAATGTCACGATTGGTGTCAGAAGTGGAACAAACGACAATGGACGCTGCATTGACAAAAGTTCTAGAATAGCTGAAAGAAATGAGAACAGCGAACGACAACCTCAGCGCCAAGATGGAAGAAATGAAGGCCGAATTAACAATGAAGACGGAAACGGCAAATAAGAACCTAGCTGCGACGATGACCACGGAAATGAAAGTGGCAAATAACAGCCTGGCCGCGGAGCTAACAGAAATGAAGACAGCGAATGAAAGTCTGGCCACAAAGATGGAAACGGCTAATAACAACCTGGCCGCGACGATGACCGAAATAAAAGCCGAATTAATACACAGAAATGAAGGCTGTGAACCAGGCCCTCGCCGCCAAATTTGAGGAGCAGTTGGCCGGAGTGAAGGAGTCACGGAGTTGGGCGAGCGGGTCGAAGACCTGGCGAGCCGCGTTAACGACCTAGAGAGAAAGGCCGACAGCAACACCAAGTCCCTGAACACCATGGTGGAGGCAGAAGGATGAAGGATTTAAAAGCCGACGCGCCGGGACGCAATTGCGCGCGTCACACCGCCAAAGTACGACCGCACGTCAACGTTCGAAGTCTTCCGCCGCCAATTCGACACAGTGGACAAGCACAGTGAGTCGTCACGAGGAAGAGGCAGCACAGCTAAATAGCCAGCCTCCAGGGACGGGCCGCAGAGGTCCTGAATGCGGTCCAGACAGCGGCGGCGCCCAAGGACATCTGGGAGGTTCTATATAACCACTTCGGGAACCACCGCTTGGCCGAAGCCTACCGCAGCGAACTGAAGTCAAGGACGCAGCAGCCAGGGGAGACGCTGCAGGATTTCGCCCTGGCTATTGAACAGCTGGCCAACAAAGCATTGGTCGACCTCCCACCCGAGTTCGTATCCCGGGAAGCCGCCTACGCCTTCGTTGAAGGGGTACGAGACGTCGAGATTCGTAAGCGCCTAATGCTTGGCCATCCACGAGGATCTAACCGCAGCATTGAGGATGGAGGTGGCCAAGGGGACGGCTACCCTGACGTCGAGAACAAGGAGGACCCGCTACACTGGAGACCGAAGGCCAGCCGAGGGACGCCGGCGAAGACCTAGTGGCGTGTGTTGGGGATGTGGACAGCCGGGACACTTGCAGAGAGACTGCCCACACCAGGGAGAGCAGCTGGAAAACGAGTAAAGGCCGTCATGACGAGGGGCATGTCGGCGCCATCACCACCATCCCCTCGGGTGACAAGAGACCGCCTCGGTAGCGTAGATGGTAGCATGTCTGCCTCACGTTCAAGAGGTCCCGAGTTCGAATCTCGGTCAGGGTGAGTTACCTGGATAAGGTTTTTCCCGGGGATTTCCCTCATCCTTAAAAGACGAATGTCGGGTGGCTCTAAGCTCCATGGACCCCGGACTCATTTGAGCATCATTTCACCCATTCCATTCATCGTCCGATATGACTTAATGTTTGAGGACGTAAATTACAAAAAAAAAAAAAAAAAAAACAACCCTCGGGCGACATCGCGCGCCATCAGCCGAAGGATGGATGACAGCCTCATTGCGGACGGTTGGGTGAAGGGGAGGCCGTGCCGCGTGCTGTTGAACACCGGGGCAGCCGTGACCATTATCAGACAGGGGCAATTCCTCCATAAGGTTGCAGGTTTGCGCTACACCCACTGATTTTGAGCATTTTGCACATTAAAGCTGTACTTGTTTGCATTGTTTTATACACAAACATGTTTCAATTACGCTTATCGTCTGTAGCTGTCCATGACCACAGAAGTCGACATAAACAGAGGTTAGCTGTAGGAGCCGCCAGGTTTGCAGCGAAGTGTTAACCTTAGATTTTGCCCAAATTTAGGCTCTCTGAGGGGGTTGCGGGAAGGTGAAGAGATGGGAGTGGCTTCTTATGCATTGCTTAAATGGAGGTTTATAAACGTAGCTCCTCCTACTCTTAGCAACGGCTATAGCGTGACATTCAGGCTTAGCTTCTGTGTGTCTGCCTGCTCTGTAGTGTGGTTTCATGCTCCCAGAGCTTTGAGAACATTTTATTTATAGTGCTTATTGTGAGGTGTTGTTTTTGTACGTTTTTAAAATTCTGATAGAATGAATACCGTGCAATCTTAACTGGAAAAGCCCTTTTCACAACGGAGTGCTGAAGAAAAATCTGAAGTGAAACGAATGGGTAGGCCCACGCCAAACATTTCTATAACTCAAACGATTAAGTCAAAAGCTAGAACATTCAATAGGAAGTTCAACCCTGACATGTACAAAAAGCACGGCTGGTTATGTGGATGTGAAGTTAATAACTCTTTATACTGTTTCCCATGCCTGCTCTTTGGAGGAGATGATTCCTGGGTGAAGCAAGGAATGAAAGACATACAACACATGCACGACTATGTTAAAAAGCATGAGTTCTCTTCGTCTCATATAAAAAATACATTAAGTTTAGCAATATTAATATTGCTGCACAAATGGACAGTGCATTCTGAGGAACATACAGCTGCATAACGATAGAGTTACGCAGAATAGATATGTCCTAAATATCATAAAAAACTGCATACTGTTTTATGGCTCATTTGAGCTGGCTTTGAGAGGTCATGATGAATCTGACATATCACAAAACCCTGGTATCTTTCGAGGCCTAATAGATTTCAGCGCTGATCTCGATAGTGTCCTGAAGGGCCATATGGAAAAAGCAACTGTTTTTAAGGGCACTTCAAAAACTATACAAAATGAAATTCTTCAGTGTATGTTAGAGGTATGCCAAGAGGAAATAATGAGGATTAAGGATGCAGAATTTCTTGCTGTCATAGCAGATGAAAACACTGATGTTTCGTCAGTGTATCAGATAATTACTATCTACAGATATCTTGTGAATGACAAACCCATATAACGATTTTGGAGTTTTGTTCGACCTGCTGTTCATGATGCAAACTCTCTTGCCACAGTCATTAAATCTGAACTTGATCTGCAACTGTCAGGGTGCTCGAATAAACTTATTGCACAGACCTATGATGGTGCATCCGTCATGGGAGGTAGGAAACATGGTGTTCAGGCAATTGTGAAAGAGAAGTATCCTTGTGCCTCTTATATACACTGCCATGCACATAAACTTAATTTAAAAATGCTGAATGCAGCCTCAGTAAACACCAGTGTGAGGATATTTTTTGCTAATTTACAAGGAATATGCACATTATTTTTTTTTTTTTTTTTTTTCAAATTCTCCTCAAAGAACAGCTGTGCTTGATGAAGTGCAGAAACGATTGCCACGTTCTGTTCCGACACGATGGAATTTTCATTCACGGACCGTCAATACCATTTTCGAACACAGGGAGAATTTAATTAAATGCATGGAGGTCATTCAGAAGAGAGCTCTGTTAAACAACAACGCCATATTTGTTCAGGCTTCTGGGTTTATGGCCACTTTGAAACATGAAATATGAGCTGAATCTTTCCTGGCGGCGTATATGTTCTAGACGTTCTCGGGCTTCGAGCCAGGTAAGCAGATGTTAAGACATCGACGTTTCGGGAGCGTACATCTCTCCCATCATCAGGATGTTGAATGACTTAGGGCTGGGGTGATCCATATATATATACTGGTCGCCAAGAAAATGACGCGGACCAATCAGCAAGCGGGCTCCCGTTGGTGAATATGACAACCTCTCAGAAAACACTGCTGCTCTGGTCGCTGCTCAGTAAGCCAGATCTGTGTTTCCTGAGTCTCTCTTTTTCGAGTTTTAATGCAGGATTCCATGCTGCACTAAATTGTAGCCCAGCATCTCGGTTAAGAGTGACTCTCTCTGGCGAGATAGCCAACGCCTCCTTAACTCTGCGCTCCCAGTAGCCACCCTATTTTGCCAAAATAGTGGTGAGACCGAAGCTAGCCCAATGGTCTTGCTTGTGTAGTGTTTAACGCCCGCTTTTACTACATACGGCACCGCAGGCGGTGACACTGATGATGCATGAGATGAAGATGGAGCACCGGTGGAATGAGATCGGTGTGAGTGGGTTTCCGATAAACTGCGTGCCCTAGTGTACCGTCCTTGTTTCTTGAAACCAGAATGTCCAGAAAGGGCAACACCCCATTCTCTTCCACCTCCATAGTGAATTGAATCTGGGGTCTGCATCCGTTCAGATGTGTGAGGAAGTCAGATAGTGTATCTCGTCCATGTGGCCAGACTACAAACGTATCGTCCACATATCTGAAGAAGTGTGAAGGCTTCAGGTGTGCCGTGGTGAGAATCTCATGCTCCAAGTGCTCCATGTAGAAGTTGGCCACCGCCGGTGATAATGGCGACCCCATTGCTACCCCGTCCACTTGCTCATAGAACTTGTCACCATACAGGAAATATGTGGAGGACAAGGTGTGACGGAAGAGCTCAGGGATGTCAGGAGGAAAGTGTTGTGATAGCAGCTGAATAGATTCTTTGAGCGGCACCCTGGTGAATAGTGACACTACATCAAAGCTGACGAGAAGATCCCTGGGTGCAATAGTGATATTCTGTAGTGTCTGCACAAATTGGGCAGAGTTTGTGACGTGGTGTGGACAACCTCCCACAAGTGGTTGTAGGAGTTCGGAGAGGTGGCAGGCCAGTCGATACGTGGGGCTGCCGATCGCGTCCACAATTGGTCGCAGCGATATCTCCGTTTTGTGGACCTTGGGAAGTCCATACATCCTAGGCGGCCTGGAGCCTGAAGAAGCCAATTTTTGTTTGACGTCGGGAGTAAGGCTGGATTTCTTGATCAATAACGAGGTGCGACGTTCCACTGACAATTTGGGGTCCTTCTTGATAACCTTGTACGCCGAATCCTCCAAGAGACGTTCCATCTTTTCTGCATACTGCGCTGCGTGTAGGATGACTGTTGCGTTTCCCTTGTCTGCTGGTAAAACGACCATATTCTGGTCTTTGCGCAGTTATTTCAGCGCCTGGTTTTCGGCTCTGCTGATGTTTGGTTTAGGAAGTGACGTTTTAGTCACCGCGGCTGCCACAGCTGTGCGTATCTCCTCTGCGCTATCGACTGTCAGTTCTTGTATAGCGGCTTCCACTCTGCTGATGATGTCCGCCACTGGGAGTTGCCTCGGTGTTGGCGCGAAGTTCAGGCCTTTGGCCAACACGGAAGTCGTGGCCTCATCTAATTCGAGATTGGTGAGGTTAATTACGGTGCGGTTGGTAGGGAGAGGTGGAAACTTTTCCTTGGCCCTACACAGTGCGTTGAACTTCTTGGCTTGTTGTGTGGTGCTGCGTAGTAGCATGACATGACCTTGAGCAAATTTGGTGACATCTACTCACTCCCAGTCCATGGGGGAAAGCCTGGAAGAAAGACGCCAAAAGTAGTCCAGTAGCTGCCGGTCAGTAATGTCAAATCTATACCGTGTGAAGTGAATGCGTTCTTTAACCAGAGCTGTGCTGGCGCGTCTCAGAATCTTGTTAGTTTAAAAGTTCTTGATAGGGTATCGTAGTCTCGCGAACTTTGGCTTAGTATTTTCGTCCCTGCACCTTAATAAGAAGGCCAAGGAATGAGTAGTTTGCCCTTACGTTCACGTAGTTCTTGGAAAGCTCTGATTTCCTGGTAGGTCTCCTTCCCGTAAAGGCTGGTGAAATATGAGCTGAATCTTTCCTGGCGGCGTATATGTTCTAGATGTTCTCGGGCTTTGAGCCAGGTAAGCAGCTGTTGAGACATCGACATTTCGGGTATCGGGTGACACCTTGCCCGTGGAGAGGGAGGCCCTGCTGCAGTTGACCTTGGGAGTGCTGAGCATCAATGGGTGTTCGTCGCGAAGGTGGCTGAGGAGGTGATACTGGGACTGGATACGCTCAGGAGCAAGAGGCGACGTTCGACATAGGCAAGAAGGTCCTGCGGCTTAATGGAGAAGTAATACTCCGGCAACCTGAAGAGCGCCTTGGAATTTGCAGGGTCGTCCTGAGAGAAGACATAGTTGTCCCCTTGAGAAGCGAGGTGGTGGTGACAGCACGACGTGAAGGCCAGAGGACGAACATGATGCTGGACCGGAAGACGCCCGTGCATGGGCTGTGTGTAGCTAGGACATTGTTGCCGTGCCGAGGGGAGGTGCTGGTGAGACTGCTCAACCTAACAGACACAGATCACGAAGTCCAGGCTGGGACGGAGTTGGGAACGTGCGAGCCTGTGATCAGGTAACACCAATTGGCCAGACCCATGAGCCAGTGCCGATGCAACACCTGGGGCCTGGACTGGAAGGCTTACTGGGGTTGGTGGCCGACCACCTGACCGCAGAGCAGCTAGAAAAGGTTCGACAACTGCTGAGACGATACCATTGCATCTTTAGCCAAGGCAATAATGACTATGGCCGCACGGACCCAGTGCTTCACCTCATTGACACCGGAGACGCCCGGCCCATTCGGCAACCAACTAGACACGTTCCGCTGGTGCAACAAGAGGCGGTACAGGACATGCTGCAGGACATGAGATCCAGGGGAGTGATAGAAGAGTCTGACAGTCCTTTGCGTTCCCCTGTAGTTCTGGTGACGAAGAAGAATGGGAGCTACGCTTCTGCGTGGACTGCAGGAAGATGAATGCTGTCACCAGGAAGCACTGTTTCCCCTTACCCCGGATTGACGACACCCTGGACAAGAAAAAGAATTAATCCTATAGATAATGGATGATTTAAAAATAAAAAAATAAATCTCAAAATAATTCGCTGGCTTGTGCGCAGTGGTTCTCAATCCCGGACATGAAGTCGGGTTACTAGCAGGTGACTCTAGACCCGAGAGTCAAGGAAAACACCACATTCTCGACAGGCCAAGGGCTTTGGCAGTTCACAGTTATGCCCTTTGGTCCTTGCAACAAACTAGCTACCTTCCAATGCCTCATAGAGTCAGTGATGAGAGGATTGACTTATGACGCCTGCCTGCTATACCTGGACATCATCGTCGGCAAGACTTTGGAAGACATCTGGACAACCTGAGCAAGGTGTTACAGGGACTGCAGGTGACCAGCCTGAAGCTGAACGCGAAGAAATGTCAGCTCTTCAACAAGTAAGTCAACTACTTGGGCCACTTAGCCTCAGCAACCGGAGTGGCCACAGACCCGGAGAAGACACAGGCCGTGAGAGATTGGCCTCGGCCGAAGGAGAAGCAAGAACTGCGTAGCTTCCTGAAGCTGTGCAGTTATTACTGCCGTTTCAAAAAGAGCTTCTCCAACATCGCCAAACCACTCACCCACCTGCCAGAACACCTACCTTATGTATGGACGAAGGATGCCGAAGGCACTTTTCAGCAGTTTAAGAAGAAACTTTGCAGTGCTGCTATTTTGGGATTCCCATAACCAGGTGGCGCCTTCATTGTGGACACTGGCGCTAGCTACCATTGCATTGTAGGCGTCCTATCCCAAGATCAGAATGGCCACGAGTGGTTCATAGCCTACTACAGCAAGATGCTGTCCAAGGCAGAGAACTACTGCGTCACCCGCCGAGAGTTATTGGCAGTGGTTAAGACCTTGGCGCACTTCCACAAGTACCTGTACGATCAACCATTCCACCTGAGGATTGTCCGCTCCGCCCTAACCTGGCTACTCAGCTTTAGAAACCTGGAAGGCCAGACAGCAATTGGGGTCCAGAGGCTGCAGGAGTGCGACTTCACCTCTGAACATTGTAGAGGGAATAGCCAGGGCAACGCAGACGCCATGTCCCGAAGACTCTGTTCAGAAGAGTGCGGCCAGTGCACAAGAGTGGAAGAGAAGGAGCGTGCCGCAGCTGTTAGAATGGTCACAGCAGTGCCTGTGGACGGATGGGATAGCGCAGACCTGGAGAGGGAAAAGCTGGCGGACGGAGACTTTTGGCCACTCTTGAGAGAAGTGGAGGCAGGGACAAGACCAACCTGGGAGGACAATCGCACCAAGGAGCGCCACATACAAGTCGTACTGAGCCCAATGGGACTTGCTGTTCCAGGTATGGGAATCACCCGTTGGGAAAATGTAGAGGGAGTAGTTGGTACTTTCCGGGAGTAAGGTCCCATAGTCTTGGAGGAAGTGCACTCCGGTACTTCAGGACACCTGGGAGCAAACCGAACGATCGACAAACTCCGACAGCGCTACTATTGTCTGAGGCTCCGAACAGATGCTGAGAGATGGTGCAATCATTGTCACTTGTGCGTGGCGAGTCGCGGCCTCCAGACTAGGGGTGGCGTTCGCATGCAGCAGTACAACGTCGGAGCGCCATTCGAACGCATAGCTGTCGACATACATTGGCCATTCCCAGTGTCCGACCGAGGTAACAAGTACCTGATGGTGGTCGTGGACTACTTCACCAAGTGGCTGGAGGTGTATGCTATCCCAAACCAGGAGGCGAAAACAGTCACAGACTGCTTCGTGGAGCAACTGCTCTGCCGTTTTGGGGTGTCGTTAGAGCTCCACAGCGACCAGGGCACCAATTTTGAGTCTCACCTGATGAAGAAGGCATTGGAAAGACTTGGGGTGAACAAGACCGGCACAGCGCCCCTACTTCCCCAGTCGGACAGCATGGACTAGAGGTACATCAAGACCCTAGAAGAACATCTGAGGAAGGTCGTGGCCATCCATCAGTGAGACTGGGACGTCAAGGTGCCACTGTTCCTGCTGGCCTACCGCTCATGAACACATGACACCACTGGGATGACACCAGCCAGCTTAATGTTCGGCCGAGAGCTATGCGTCCCTTGTGACCTGGCTTTTGGGAGTCCCCCTGAAGCAAAACAGCCAGCAACGGAGTATGTGGAGAGCCTCGTGGATCATCTCCACGACATGCACGAGATGGCTTGTCAGAACATCCAAATGGCGAGCTACCGAATGAAGAGCCGGTATGACAGGCAAGCTAATAGTCAAGGATTCCAGCAAGGTGACCTGATCTGGTTGTACCGCCCTACCCGGACCATGGGACGCTGCCCGAAACTTCAACAACCATGGCAAGGACCGTACCGGGTGCTAAAGAGGATTAACGACGTGGTCTATAGCATCCAGAAGGTGCCACGAGGAAAAAATGTAGGTGGTACACCTGGATCGTCTGGCTTGCTACAATGGTGCTGTTCGGGACGACGAGTCTTGAGGAAGGAGCAGTGCGGCCGATCGCTTTGTTGCAACGAGCGCAGCCGGCGTGCACAAAGAGACCTATACTGCAACGTGGAGATAAAATATTGCTGAAACAGATAAAGAAAAATACAGATAGCTAACTGAAAGGTTCCATTTCTTGTTTGTTACAGAACATTCGATTAATTTCTAGAAATATGACTAGAAGTATTTATTTTAATGTGCACAACCTTGAAGGTTGTATTTGTGTATGTTACGTAATTCTGCTACTGTAAGGGTTGACCAAAGTGTGTTTAATACGGAAATAAAGAACATTTTGGAATTTCTGCAAACTGGACTTTTAATTCTACGAACCCACAAAGTCACACATATATACAGGTTGTTTTGAAACGACAGCTGTTTCGTAGTTTATAACTTAGCTAGTCCAAATTTTGGTGTTGCAGCTTCGAAATAATCTTAGGTATAATTTTATGCAGCATTAAATATTACATTATTTTGTGATTATTATTATTATTATTATTATTATTATTATTATTATTATTATTATTATTATTATTATTATTATTATTATTATTATTATTATTATTATTATTATTATTATTATTATTATTATTATTATTATTATTATTATTATTATTATTATTATTATTATTATTATTATTATTATTATTATTATTATTATTATTATTATTATTATTATTATTATTATTATTATTATTATTATCATTATCATTATCATTATCATTATCATTATCATTATCATTATCATTATCATTATCATTATCATTATCATTATCATTATCATTATTATTATTATTATTATTTATTTATTTCCAAATGATTGAAATTACATAAAACTTAATTAGTAATAGGGCTTGACAATTTCCTAAAAATAATTAGGCTGACCACATGCTGCATGGTGTTTCAACCTATAATGTCTTTGTGTATTGCATCTTTTTAGCACAACATACTGCTAGACACTATACTACTGCAGACTATTTTGCATATGAATTGTTATTTCCATTTGGGTTCAAAATCCTGACATACAGCCAGTCTATGATGCAACTCTTATATTCTCTGTTTGGATCATGTGAAAACCTGCATTAAATTGGTTTCTAATGTATTGGTCTGCTACACCCTTAACATGCAGAGTGGCTCACTGAGTTCATTGCCACTCAGGGCCGTGCTTGATACCACTGGTCTATAGAACGGTTTTGCACTGTGAGGGACTATGATTGCACTTCATCCAGATCTTTCCTCTCAGGTTCTAAGTCATCTTTACAAACACTATGTTTGGCATTGTTATTCAAATTCTGAAAAGAACATGTTTTTACATAAATATTAAAAGCAGAAGCATTATTAACAGTGAAGTATTCTTCATATTTGAGTTTGATTTATTAGTCACTATGTTTACACTCAAACTTCACTTACTTGTTGTGTAATTGAAATGTTTTCAAGATCACCAAACAGCTGAGGATGAGATCTTGAAAATGTTTCAGTTGTACAACAAGTAAGTGAAGTTTGAGTGTAAACATAGTGACTCATAAATCAAACTCAAAAATGTTTTTACATGTTAGATACCTGTATTAAAATACAAAGAAATAATATATATTCCTTTCGTTTACAATGAAACTTTAACTTTCTCTTCGTCAGTGGTATGCACTGTAATTTTCATTGTCTATGTATTTTGTCATATAAACATACTCCAAAGGATTAATACATAATATTATATGTATATAGCCATTGCAGCTTAGGAAATGGCATGGCATGAACTGTATCTCTTGTAACAAATAACATCCATCCTGGACTTCTTGGATCATTTCTCTGAAAGGAACTGTTTTCAAGTTAGCTATTTTAACTACAGAAATGTAGGTTATATTTACTAAAGGAAACATGAGTCTTAAAAATATGTTCTTGATGGACTGCATAGTTATCTATACACAGATGGTGAAAAGACTTCTGATCATGATATAAAGGTTTGCTACATAATATTAAATGCATGCATCCATTACAGCTCTGTGTATGATAAACCATATAATGGTAAGCTGCATCGCTGCATTTACTCCAGAAGCCCTCCAGTTCTGTCATTGTATTTTCATAAGCCATTTCAAACTCTCCAAAAGATTCCACTTTGAATAATTAGTGAAGTAGAATGCCTTGCTACTTTTATATTCTGACATAGCCGTCATGTTTGAAAGTGGAGAAAGTATAGAAGGGTGTTGTGCCAGTCAAGATTTACTGAAAATGTTGTTGCCAGACAGGTGCCTTTAAGAGCAGGTATTCTTAATCTGAAAGTATTTGGAAGATGATCTGTTAGTTAGATCATTATGCCAGAGTGGGGCCATATAACAGGAGGGGTTTTGGAATGCTTAAGGGGGAGAGGTAAGAATCTAGCTTAGTTGTGCGACAGCAACGTGCGTGTGGACTTTCATGATGCTTAAGGATTTCATATAATAGTCATACATAGTTGAATAAATATATCTGTGATTGTGTGTACATATGTATGTAAAGCCTATGTGTATATGATTGTATATACAATGGCCACATATTTAATAATAATAAAAAAAAAAAACCTTAAGCTGCTGCTCTCTATTTTGCTGGAGTATCTAAATATTCATTTGTGAATATTTATAACATGCACATATGAATTATCTTGCAGTCCCTCAGCCTCATAATGCATTCACACATGCACTATGGAGTATTATATTCCTACAATTGTTTAAAGGAAAGGGTATTAGTTATAACATTTTGATCTACTTCCTTTACTATTAGAATTAGAATCAGTTTAGTTAAATTTAAAGGGAGTCGATTAATGACACTAAACAACACTTACTACTCTGAAACATGTAAAAAAAAAAAAAGTAAGTGTTGTTTAGTGTCATTAACCGACTCCCTTTAAATTTAATTTATTATAAAAACACTGTTTTCAACACTTCCAAAAAAGGAATTAGAATCAGTACTGCTGGAATCATGAAAAATGCCATATTATTTGTTACATGCAGGATATATTTATACCACTTGTTGCAATTACTATTTGTTTAACTCTTTAGTGCTCTCGTCACAGATGCCATGTGCGTGTTTCAAGGCTATTTTAGACTGTTTGTAGTGTCCTCTTTTTTAACTTCAGTACTATTGTAGTGGTTTGCTTTTTTTTAGTTCAAAACTCACATACCGCATGAAATGTCCCGTCATCATCCATACTTGCCAACATACTGCTTATTTTTATGTAGGCTTCCTCATCCTTTATCATAAGGCACATTTGACTACAGTCGCTGGGAAATGAATTCATTCTACTTTGAATAGATGTCCAGTGCTTTTCATATCACTTATATGTATTGCTTACATTAAAAAGGAATATAAAACCAGTTTAGAAATTAGAGTAAGAGCAAAATAATTCACTCGTTGAAAGAGATGTTTGCAGTTGGAATGGGAGCGCTTGCAAATTACTGATGATTGAGAGGATATAGTGATGTACAAATCAGAACTGTTAACATAGTTACATATCTGTTAAACCCAGGCTTGAATTTGTTAGTTATTTTGATTATCAATAAGAACTATAACTACTATAGCAATGTATTTCTGTTCCCAGAATTATTTTCAGAGTACAGAATTTTTCTGTTAAAAGAAGTTCCTAAAAGAAGGTGTCAGCTTCTCATAACAATTGAAAATAGGATCGGTACTGGTGCTGCTTGAAGGTATTATAACAGAATGTAGCCAAATTGGTTATAAAGTGGTAGTATAAACTAATCTGAAACAAGCTACAAGGCGTGTCCGTAAAATAAGGTCTCCAAATTTATTTAATATAGAAAACATGTGTATTGTCAATGAATGTTACATTGATGGAAAGGCGGAACTTACAGCTATTTTTCAACGTAATCACTATTGCAATTGAGCATCGGTTGATTTGGACGCTATAAACTTGACTGAGGCAATAAAGACAGCTGTGGATAAAGCAGTTCCAAAGATGAAATTTAATAACAAGAATAAAGATAAAATTTGGACAGATAAATTACAAAAGGCAAGATCCTTAGCTAGAAAATTAAGCAGAATTTATCAAAAGTCCGTCATCCATACAGAAAAAGAGGAAAATTTGAAGCCAAAGAAAAGTATAAAATATTATTAGAAGAAACCAGAAGGAAATATTGTGAAAATTTTGTAGAGAAGAATATAAAACAGGATATTTGGAGACAACCTTATAAAATTATCATGGATAAAATTAAAAAGACCAGAAATTATAACTACATTAAATAAAAGAAATGAAGAAATGACAGAAAATCGGCAAGAATCAGTGAAATTATTGTCGCCAGGTCATTGTTGATTGGAGGCAGCGCGGGTAACAAGATCGAAGAGACGGCAGTGCAGTGTGAAGATGGAGGTTTGCCAAGATGGTGGGCGGGAACAGACGGATTTGGCAAGAGTTCGCCTTTGTTCTAGCCGGTCTCGATTGTTTGAGAAATTTCTGGTGTGCTAGAAATCAATAAAAAGGCAGCCTGCCTGAAAAGAGACAGTCAGTCGGTAATTGAACGCGTGCGGGTAAGCAGCTGTGTTGGTTGATTTGTATGTTACATTGTGTATGTGTACGAAGCATATTTCTACGGAAATAAAGTGCAATTTTTTTTTTTTTTTTTTTGTGTTTGTAACCTGGACTTTTTATTTCACGAATCCACAAAGTCACAACTGGTGTCACGGAGCGGGATATTACGGCCATTGAATCGGCATTGGAAAAGGTTTTGGAGAAGATGAACGAATTAGCTGCGAAGACGGAAGCTGCAAACAACAACTTGGCCACGACAATGACCGCAAGGATGGCCGAACTGACCTCGGAGATGAAGATGGCGAACGAGGCTCTCGCCGCCAAATTTGAAGAACTGTTGGCCGGCGTAAGGGATGACGTAACGGAGCTGGGCAAGCGGATGGGCCAAGTGGACGAGCGCATCGAGGACCTTGCTGACCGCGTAAACAACCTGGAGGGAAAGGCCGACAGCAGCACGAAGTCTCTGAACGCCATGGTGGAGGACGTCGTCGGCAGAAGGTTAAAGGATTTAAAGGTCGACGCGCCGGAACGCGACACAACATCTGCGCGTGTCAAACCTCCTAAATACGACGGCGCGAACACTTTGGAGGTCTTCCGCCGCCAATTCGACGCAGTGGCCAAGCACAACAAATGGTCACGAGAGGAGGAGGCCACACAGTTAATAGCAGGCCTCCAGGGACGGGCCGCGGAAGTCCTGAACGCGGTACAGACAACGGCGGCGCCCAAGGACATCTGGGAGGCCCTGGAGAATCGTTTTGGGAACCACCGCTTAGCCGCAGCGTACCGCAGCCAGCTAAAGGCAAGGTCACAGCAGCCAGGGGAGACGCTGCAGGAGTTCGCCCTGGCAGTTGAACAACTGGCTAGCAAGGCCCTAGTCGACCTCCCACCGGAGTTCGTATCCCGGGAAGCTGCCTACACATTCGTTGACGGGGTACGGTACACGGAGATTCGTCAGCGCCTAATGCTCGGCGACTATAAAACCATCCACGAGGCGCTAACGGCAGCATTAAGGATGGAGGCGGCCAAGGTAACAGCTATCCCGACGTCGAGAACGAGGAATGTCCGCTACACCGGAGACAGAAGACCAGGTGACGGACGCCGGCGAAGACCTAGTGACCTGTGTTGGGGGTGTGGACAGCCCGGACACCTGGAGAGAGACTGCCCACACCAGGCACACCAGGAGGAGCAGCCGGAAGAACGAGTAAGGCCCGGCGTGGCGAGGAGCACGTCCACACCATCTCCTCGAGTGACACTGAGCGCCGTCAGCCGGCGGATGGAAGATTTAATAGAAGAAGATTTTAAGTAATTTCAACGGGAAGTTAGGAATGGGCAAAGAGACGAAGAATAAGATCAAGAAGAGGAGAGACATATACAAATTATAGAAGGAGATTATAGGAGGAAAGACAAGGTGGAGGACAGAACAATCGTATCCAGCCAAAGGAAGGATGGCTGTATGCAGGTGTTGTCAGGCAATTAGCCAGAAGGATGGAAAATGGCGGAGGGAAGATGAAGATGGCAGTGGGGAGAATAGGCAGCTGTGGCCAGGCAACCAAATTAGGCGGGATGTATTAGGAGTAGTGTCGGCGAGATGAAGCAGGATAAGGCTAAGTGGATTGTTCATTATAAAAATGTGTGATTGGTGAATATTGAGTGTTAAAAGTGATATTGTTATTAAGTGAAAAAGTCAATATTGAAAGAGCTAAGTGATTAGTGAGAAAATTTGGATATTTAAAAATTTTCAGTGAAAAGTGAAGAAATTTAAATGAGTAGAATAAAATTTTAGATAAAATGAATTTGTAACATATAGAAAGGATTTATGGTTTTTGTTTTAATAATGTAATATTGAATAATTGTTAAGTTTAATTTTCATATATAAATATATAGGTAAAAAATAAAATAAAAAATTATCTTTAATTAATGCCTAAAATAGTAATAAGTAGAATATATTATTTTATATGACAATAAAAAGGTATATAAAAAGAAATTAGATGAATAAAATAATTTGTTTCATTTTGAAATATAATAAAAAGAATTATTATATAAATGTTAATAAAACATCCTTTTTAATCATTTAATGAATTGTCTGTTTAACATTTAAAAGTATTTAAATAAATATTCATAAAAGAAAAAAATTCTGGTTACCAGTATTTTAAATGTAAAATAAAAAAAAATTGGAATAGCTGGGAAATATTTCCAGTTGTTGTATCGCTGGATACCAGTGATATAGTTTTTCTTTTGATCATATATTATTCTGTTGTTTTGAGTTAGTAATTAAGTAAGTAGGTAAAGATGTTTTGTAGAATTTTGGTATTTAATGTATGTTAGATTTTGTTAGGATATAGTTAAATATTTGTCTCTTGTTTCTGGTTTTAAAGTAGAAATGTTTAGAAATAGTTATTTTTGTTTATTTCAGTTAAGAAATTGAGCTGTTTGTTTTTCCAGTTATAAATTTTTTGCTGGATACCAGTATAGTATTTAATATTATTTTAGTTTTTCTGAGTAGATAGAATTTCTTAGATATTAGATATTTTTTGTTTTGTTATTGTTTTTTTTTTTCTTTCAGTGTTTTTGTAATTAATCTGAAAAAATTATGTATATTATATATTCATGTATATTATGTATATTTTGGAAATAAATAGAAAATTTGAATATATGCCCCGGTGTAGTTTTACAAGTTGCTGGAGTGGTCTATTCAGATTTTATTTTATTTTTATTTTTTTGTCCTCTTTTGTGAGCTTTTATCTTAAGGGAAGACCATAAATGCTAATCAGTATTGTCAAACGTTGCATAATCTGAGGAAGGCAACTCAGAAAAAGAGACATGGGATGTTGGCTAGAGGCGCACCATAAGAAGAGCTCCTGTGGCCTCGCATATGAAAGGAACTGTGAAACCTATAAAGCGCTGCTGGATCAGCTCATACTGAAAATGGATTTTGGCCAAATATATTAATACCCTCATACAGAGGACTGTTTCAACATTTGTCCCTCTATACACAATACAGATAAATTTTGCTAAAAACAATTACGAAGACTTGCTGAAGAAAGGGGCATGGATGTATATGCATCCAGGAGCCGTATCTCATCAATGGAAGTGTCCCATTCATGCCAGTGCCTCTGGAAGTATATATCACAAATGGGGTGGCCTTGATGGTTGGGGATCAATATAAAGGCACAGTGTTTCCTAATGAAAGTAACAGGTATAATGTCTGAAGCATACAAGCATCTAATTTATTATGAAATTAGTAGATATGAGACATACAAAAATCTTGACAGAATTCGTTTCTTTCAAAAATAAGGCATTTGAATTTTCTTGATGGAAATTGATATAAAGACACTCGCTGTCCTGTTGTGTTATTGTATAGCTAGTACTTTCTCGAATCTCGGTTCTTCCTAACTTCCTTAAAAATCTCTTAGGCATTGATTTTGTTAGGGTTTGTAGTTCTAGGAATTGTCGCCCATTCTTCTTTTATAGCTCTTTTCAGCTCACATATGGCTTCCATTGTTATACATGCCTTGCAGATATTCGGCAAAGGTTTTCAATGGGGTACAAATCCAGGCTAAGTGCGGGCCAGGACAAAGCATTGATATCTTTCTCTTCACTTTCGTCCCCAAGGTCATACATTGATCAATTCTGTCTCTAGCAGCTCAGTGTATATATTAGAGCTCATTCTAGTGTTCTGCCAAGTAATGCGTGATGTATCTTGAGTGCAGAAAGCTGCCCAAAGAATAACACTTCTGCCATCAACATTTCTGCTCATTCTTACTTGCTGCTCTACGGCTGCCGAGAAGGCCCATCAGTAACCCCGAAAACTGGCAGAAGAGGCTCTGGTATTTTTCCCCAGGGACCTACTACGGTAGTTACGGGATTGGCGATCCCGGGGTCCCTAGCCACTCACCCTCAATTCATCCCCTTCATCTCCATCAACTGTGCCACGTTGAGCTACTGCTTGTTAGTAAGCATCACATTCTTCCTCTTCTAGTTTTTTTTTTATTATTATTAGCACGTAAGGTCTTAGGTTTATAACTCCTGTCTCACCAGCAGGGATCTCTCCTATCTCCGTGGTTCTGTCCCACGGTTTTCAGCGCGGCTTCCGACATGTGTGCTCTCCGGAGGTCTCAAAAGTGAAGGTTGAGCGGACCCTTCGCACTGCCCCTATGTGTAGCCTTAGGTGCGGAGCCCGTCCACACCGTCAAGTACACCCACGTAGCTCCTTGAGGGCCCGGCCTGTTAATCTCCCGACGGCCGTGTGCCGTTGGGTTAGTATCACGGACCGGACGTGTTACCGCTGACGGAACCCCGGTGTAATCAACCACAAGTCCCCTGAATCCGCGTGTGCCCTTTATGCGCAGCGCGGCCTAAAGTGGGGAGCCACTGGCATTTATTCCTGTGGTAGGGGCTTAAAGCCGGGGTGTGCGTGGTGAATGGTTTACCCATACGGACAAGCAGTGGATATTGAAGGGTAGCTTTTCTGAGGTACAAATGAGATCGGTCATGGGTGAGGTCCCCATGACGGCACAGACCGTGAAGATTCGGTGTCTTTCTTTGTTTAACCCCCGGATGGCAGGCTGACGCCGACGGTTCCGGATGGGGGTCCATTTCAATATGTCTCCGCGCAAAACCTCTTTCACCGACCCATTTTTAGTGATGACCTTGGCATGTGATGGCAAAACGTTTAAAGATATTAGTCCGTTCTATATCAAGCGTGAATTAGATAAGATCAGTGGCCCTGTTAAGAATGCGACGCGCCTCCGAGACGGCACCTTACTATTGGAGAGCTCAAATGCAGACCAATCTCGCAAACTGCAAAAGGCGACTTTGTTGGGCTCCTACCCGATCCGGGTAGCCCCACACAAAACTCTTAACACCTGCAGAGGAGTAGTCACCACCTCCAGCTTAGATGGTCTTGCGAATGAGGAAATAGTAAGTTGCCTCTCTGATCAACTTGTTTGTCAGGCGTACCGGCTAACACGAAAGCAAAATGACAAGGAGTACCCACTACGTACGATTTTTCTTACTTTCGCCGGGACTAAGTTACCCGAGTACATCTATTGCGGCTATGAACGTGCGAGCGTCCGCCAGTATGTCCCGAACCCCATGCGCTGCTTCCAATGTCAGCGGTTTGGACATACTAAGGTCACATGTACCAATCCTGCTCTTTGTGAGCAATGTGGCCTACCGAAACACGACGATCCAAACTGCAGTCGAACACCTTGTTGCGTGAACTGTGGCGGCAGTCATCCCTCCAGTTCGCGACAGTGCCCTAGATTCATGGACGAAAAAAGCATTCAGGAGCTACGTGTAAAGGAACGCCTGACTTTTCCAGAGGCACGACGGCGCTTTAAGCAACTAAATCCTGCTACTACTACTGGATATGCATCAGCAGCTCGCCGTACTCCCAACACGTTCAACACGTCCCTGTCGCCCACGCATCAACGCAGACTGACTTTCTAGCCGTTAAACCCACGTTTGTATATCCACCAGCACAGCATCCGCTTCAACCGTACAGACTCCAGCCATCAAGCCATCAGCGGGTAACAACCATCCCGTAGTAAATGTGAAAAACCGATCCCGACCACAACATAGATCGCGAAGTCGCTTGCCTTCTATTAGATCCCGGTCTCGTTCTACGAGCCCTAGGAGTTCTGACTCCCGATCATCAGCGGAGTCACAGGAGGCTAACGATTTTCGAATCGTAGGGCCCAAGTCAGCCAAGGTCAAGAAAAAGGTTAAAACGGCCCGTTAAAAATTCTTTATGGAAATAATCCAGTGGAATGTCAATGGTTTTCGAGCTCGTGCTCAAGACCTACAACATTTAGTTTCTCAACGGTCACCGTCAATTATTTGCATCCAGGAAACCCACTTACATCCGAATCACTCGTTTCACCTTTACTCTTTTTCGGCATTTAGAAGCGATTCTCTTGCAGGTATGCGTGCAAGCGGTGGCGTTGCCACCTTAGTGGCGCCTAACATTTCCGCCGCCCACGTTCCTCTCACCACACCATTGCAAGCTGTGGCCGTCCGGATATATGTATAGTTCCAGAGCGGGATCTTCTAGCGCTATTGGCTCAGCCCCCCTCACCACTACTCCTTGTGGGAGATTTGAATGCCAAGCACACGTTCTGGGGATCAGACACTGATGACGCCCGTGGATGCCTCCTCGTAGACGTCTTCGATAAGTCTGAACTGCTTCTGCTAAATACTGGTGACCCCACATTCCTATCATCCGCTTATGGTACGCATTCCGTACTAGACCTTTCTTTCTGCAGTCCGTCATTAGTACCACTACTTGAGTGGTCAGTACTTTTCGACCTCTTTGGCAGTGATTATTACCCCATTAACATTCATTTTTCTGGCCGCCAATGTGTACCTTCTCGACATCCTCGCTGGATTATTTCCAAAGCTAACTGGGGAAAATTCCAATCACTCATACACCTCATCGACAATGGTTTCGAAACCATCGATGCAATGGTCGAATATTTTACTTGCTCGATCCTGCTCGCAGCAGAATCCAGCATTCCTCGAGGTTCATCTACACCACGTCGTATCCCTGTACCGTGGTGGTGTGAGGAATGCAGTTTGGCTGTCAAAGCACGCAAACGTGCTTTGCGCGTTTTTCAGCGGCACCCGACGGAAGGGAACTTCGTCGCCTTCAAACGTTCTCGCGCTAGGGCACGATTTATACTGCGCAACGCAAAGCGTAAATCTTGGGAAGCCTATGTATCTTCGCTTTCCCGGCGCAGCTCTACCCCAGAGCAGGACATAGCTGAAGCCCTAGCTACCACATTTGCTGTTACGAGCCAAACTGCCCGCTATGACGCTCTCTTCCTGCCTATTAAGGAAACGGCGGAGCGGGTACCACTTAATTTTAATAGTGACTGCACCGAGCCGTACAACCAACCTTTTACCGCAGCCGAGCTCGCTCATTCTCTGGCGTTAGCAAAGGATTCTTCTCCAGGTCCCGATGACGTACACCGACAGATGCTGCTACATCTTCCTCTGAGGCGCTATGTTTCCTTTTAAACATCTATAACCGCATTTGGCATGAGCGGGGTTTCCCTTCCTCCTGGCGAGAGGATATTGTCATCCCCATCCCTCGACCCGGAAAGGACTGCACACTTCCATCTAGCTACCGCCCCATTTGCCTGACGAGTGTCATCTGTAAGACCTTCGAGCGAATGATAAACGCTCGGTTAAATTGGTGGCTAGAAAAACATAACCATCTGTCCAACTGGCAATGCGGTTTTCGTCGCCATCGCTCAAGTGTCGATAATCTAACACGCCTTGAGGGGTGTATTTCCGATGCCTTTCTACTGAAGCAGCATGCCGTGGGCGTGTTCCTCGACCTGGAGAAGGCCTATGACACCACTTGGCGGTACGGCATACTCCGTAACCTACATGGTTACGGTATGCGTGGTCATCTACCCGAATTCCTATGCAACTTTTTAAAACTTCGCCGTTTTCGGGTGCGCATAGGACACACGATATCACGGGAGCAGATACAGGAGAACGGCGTACCTCAAGGGTCGATTTTGAGCGTCACCCTTTTTGCCGTAGCGATTAATGGCATCACTAGTGCCGTTCGAAGTGGAATTCCATCATCCCTCTATGTTGACGACTTCGCAGTCCATTATAGGTCTGCCAACATAGATCACATTGAGCGCCAACTGCAGCTGACCATCACCCAGCTAGCAGCTTGGGCGCTTCAAACCGGCTTCCGCTTTTCAGCTGCGAAGACACAGTGTATGCACTTTCACCGCCTACGAGGTATTCACCCGCCTCCTGATCTTCATTTGAACGGCACACCCCTGCCATTTGTCTAGCACCTGAAGTTCTTGGGCCTCTACTTGGACAGGCAACTCAACTGGGATCACCATGTTCGTCACCTTCGAGCCTCTTGCGATCGTTCTCTTCGGGTGCTGAAGGTATTATCTGGAGCATCTTGGGGGGGGGAGGGCGATCGCACGGTAATGTTGAGGCTGTACCGCTCTCTGGTTCGGTCCAAGCTGGACTATGGCAGTTTTATTTATGGCGCAGCGACCGCCTCTAAACTTCGCCTTTTAGACACCGTGCATCACACTGGCATCCGCCTTGCGACAGGAGCTTTCCGCACCAGTCGAGTCGACTGCCTGTATGCAGACTCAGGCGAACCTCCACTCCATATTCGTCGCTCGCTGTTACTCTGCTAATACGTCTCGAAGTTGGCAAGTTATCCCAATCATCCTTGTTTTAAACCAGTTCTCTGTCCAGATTTAGTCCACCGTTATATGCGCCCTGGTTCTCGGACACGCCCCATGGGAATAAGATTTCGGGATCTCCTACATTCCCATGGCCTCCGAATGCCTCGCGGGGAGAGGTCGTCCATCTGCCCTTATCCTGCATGGCAGCTCGATCGTGCGGTGTTCGATCTCGCTCTTTCAAGCAACTCTAGACTCGCTACTCCACATTCGGTGTTCCAACAACTTTTTGCCGAACTACTGAGCCGTTACCCTAATTATGTACCGGACTTTACAGACGGTTCTCAGTTAGGTAGCACTACGGGTTGCGCGTTCGTCATTAACGGTGAGGCTCATAAATTTCGCCTTCTGGACTCTACTTCAGTTTTCTCCGCAGAGCTGTATGCCATCTTCTATTTGCTGTTTTTTATTTGCAAGTTAGCTCCTGGCTCTTTTATCGTCTGCACTGACTCTCTGAGTGCTCTTCAGGCCTTGCAACAGCACACTGCCGCTCACACCCTCGTTTTAAAAATACAGGCCCAGATCTCGCAAATGCTCAGGAGCGGGTACAATTTTGTTTTTACTTGGACCCCAGGCCATGTGTGGATTTCCGGGAACGAGGAGGCGGACGCGGCTGCAAAGTCCGCTTGCCGTTTGCCCCGGAGTTTAACAACCACTGTGCCATACCAGGATGTGCAACGTTTTTTCCGTCGCCAACTCCTATCTGCTTGGCAGCAATCCTGGACAGCATTAGAACGCACACAACTCCGGGCGATAAAGGAGAGCGTACAACCCTGGCCAACTTCCTGCAGGGATAACCGGCGGGCCGAGGTGATACTCACCCGGCTGAGAATTGGGCACACACGTGCGACTCATGGCCATCTGTTAAGAGGGGAACCGGCCCCTGTGTGTGCTCCGTGTACAGTACGCCTCACTGTGCGGCATGTATTGCTGGATTGCCCGCAGTACACCCGCGTTCGCCAGTGTTTGGGCCTAAGGACTAACTTGCTCGATGTTTTAGGGGACGACCCAGTGGCCGTGGATAAGGCACTGCGGTTTGTGGCGGAAATTAGTTTTAATAAACAAGTCTGACTTGGATTTTATATTTATTAATTTTAGAGTTTTTAAATTTTTAGTACTGGGACGAGTTTTTATGTGCTTTTAATAGTTGAGTGTTTATATTTTATCTTACTTTTTAACTTTGTGTAGCTTTTAGTTTTTAGAGTTGACGTCGGGCCCAAATGACCTTGTTGTCGACGGGCCCTAAAACACTACACACTCACTCAGACGGTTCTCAGTTAGGTAGCACTACGGGTTGCGCGTTCTTCATTAACGGTGAGGCTCACAAATTTCGCCTTCTGGACTCCACTTCAGTTTTCTCCGCAGAGCTATATGCCATCTTCTATTTGCTCCTTTTTATTTGCAAGTTAGCTCCTGGCTCTTTTATTGTCTGCACTGACTGTCTAAGTGCTCTTCAGGCCTTGCAACAGCTCACTGCCGCTCACACCCTCGTTTTAAAAATACAGGCCCAGATCTCGCAAATGCTCAGGCGCGGGTACAATTTTGTTTTTATTTGGACCCCAGGCCATGTGGGGATTTCCGGGAACGAGGAGGCGGACGCGGCTGCAAGGTCCGCTTGCCGTTTGCCCCGGAGTTTAACAACTACTGTGCCATACCAGGATGTGCAACGTTTTTTCCGTCGCCTACTCCTATCTACTTGGCAGCACTCCTGGACAGCTTTGGAAGGCACACAACTCCGGGCAATAAAGGAGAGTGTACAACCCTGGCTAACTTCCTGTAGGGATAACCGGCGAGCCGAGGTGATACTCACCCGGCTGAGAATTGGGCACACACGAGCGACTCATGTTCATTTGTTAAGAGGGGAACCGGCCCCAGTGTGTGCTCCGTGTGCCGTACGCCTCACTGTGCGGCATATATTACTCGATTGCCCGCAGTACGCCCGCGTTCGCCAGTCTTTGGGCTTGGGAGCTAACTTGCACGGTGTTTTAGGTGACGACCCAGTGGCCGTGGATAAGGCACTGCGGTTTGTTTTTATAATCGGTTTTAATAAACAAGTCTGACTTGTCTTTTATATTTATTACTTTTAGAGCTTTTAAATTATTAGGACGATGATGAATTTTTATGTACTTTTAATAGTTGTGTGTTTATATTTTATTTTACCTTTTTAGCTTGATTAGTGTAGCTATTAGGTTTTAAGGTTGACTTCGGGCCCAAATGACCTTGTTGTCGACAGGCCCTAAAACACCACACACTCACTCACACTTACTTGCTGCTCTGTCCTTAGATCATGTCAGTAATATTGAAATCCACCCACCCATCTAAATTAAACTTTTCTCATCACTGAAGATAACATTTAACCCATTATGAAGTCCATGACATGTTTTTCAGCAAACTACTATCTAGCTTGTTTAGTTTCGTTTCCTGAATGTAAGATGTTTGTCGTTTGACAAAATTAATAAGAAAACTTTCATAATTTCTTGTAAGTGAAGTTTTATGTTACAAATTATTATATTTGTATATATTTTTTGCTTCACTGTCAATAGCTTCATATTTTACATATTTGTCATACACGTCTGGCAGTTACTGGCAACTGTAAATCAGCAACAAGTTGAGAAGAATAACGGTTTATGAACCTTGCTTTGCACAGAAGTAACCGATGCCTCCAATAATTTTCTACCTTGCCGTTCTATCCACACAGTGTGCCTAATCTAACAAATTAACAATCATTGAAGTTGAATGATTCAACTTCTAGGCAATCTGACGATTAGAGAGTCACATTTCCTTGTACACACAGATTTTTGGTTGTTCATCACATGATAACTGTTGTCCTCATGGCATTGTCACAATAGTGGTTTATGTACACAACAAGCATTGCCAGTGAATTGTGTCTGTTTCATATCTGCAGTAACAAGTATGCACATACTAACACCATACCAAGCTAACTGCCTTTATGCCAAGTTCCATCTTCAACCACCTGGCTTATTATATACTGCAACTTTGTGGGTTCGTAGAATTAAAAAGTCCAATTGCACAAACTCAAAATATTCTTTATTTCCACCGAATTACAGTTGGAACACTAGCCGATTACATAGAATTACGTAGCGCACACAATTACAATCCACCAGTTCGTCTGTCACAGGTCCACTCCACACTCACTATTATGCAATGCTCACAATTATGTAACACTCGCTACTCAGCAACTTGCCATACAACAACTCTCTCTAGAGCTGACTAAGAACTGACTCTTGGTCGCATCATGCTTCTATTTATAGGTGGCTAAATGGTTCTAGAGAATTCTTTACCATGGAGAGGAAAGATATTCAGGAGACTTCACGTTCTTTCAGGCGGCAGGAGGAGGGGTAAACGAAGATTCAGCCACCCCCGTGATTTCCCCACTCTCCACCTTGTCATGCCTCCGCAGGTGCCAGCTGACCGGCGAGTGTGCAGCCCCGATGCCACATGCCCCCCTCCACCGGCCATCCCCTCCCGCAGCCGACTGCAATTCACCGATTGGGTAACAATACTGTACTGCTGACATCAAATGCGATATCATTTAAATGCATTTGTTGGTATACTGGATTGCATACTATGACATTATGCACTGTAATTATTACAACAAAATGTTAATTTTCCTACATGTATCCAATCCTTTATACCGATTTCCACTACTGTAATCAGTCGAGCCATACGTGCAATGAAGCTGAACTATTACAGCAACATTCGCAGGGCAACCTCTACTTTGGATTAATAAATGCTTCTAAGCTAGCCAGGAAATTGAATGCAAAGCATTCATGACTTATAACATCATCATTACCTACCATTTGCATAATATATACTAACGTGAAATCGCTACAATGGTACCACACATATTGGACGAAAGGAATGCCAAATATCGTGAGGGTCCTCTAACATAGGATTGACACCATCCAGACAGTCCACCTACTCACTTAGGGAAGGCAAACATAGGCATCACACTTTTCAATCTCCAAGGGGAGAGAGTTCTGCGAAACTAATATAATGGACCAGTCCATTTATTTGTAACAGGCTCAGAAGCACATTCACATGCCACTAAATGTGGCTAACAACTTCGAGTATGCCATCAAAAGCAGTATACCAGCAGTTATCCCGTTATGAGCACTACCATGTGAAATAGAATGTATCCTGAAATGACCAGAAGATGTCGACACAACACAGGGAAAGCAAGGCGAAGATTCCACAGGTGCTTGAAATGTGTCTACCTGTCTTTAGGCGCAAGAAAGAGGCCTACATGGCCAAACTAAATGCATTACAGACTGCCGAAGGACTGTCTGCAGAGGGATCCATGGGGTATGTATGGAAGAAAACTTCAAAACAGTATCACTCCCACTCTGCTCAGACCAGATGGCATACAAACACGCAAATGGAATGGGATCACGTATTTGCTTTTGGAGACACATATCCCAGAACGGTGAGTGAGAGGATAGCCCAACACAAAGGGAATTAAGGATGCATATGGTAGAGAATATAATACTACAAAGACTTGTGAGCCCCTTACAGAGAACGAGATCCTAACCACACTCGGCCAAATGATAAATAGGGAAAGGTCTGTTTCGGATCATATAGCAAATTAAGGCTTAAGGCCCTCGATCCCTCTAATAGCACCGTACCTGTCTGACTTTTATGTCCCAGATAAGGTAGAATCCCTAAAAGCCAGAATGCTACCAGCCCAGTTTTCTTAAAGATACCCCTGTGAAGGATACTAGACTACTACTATTATCCAGAACCAATCCCCATGTGTTTAGCTGTCATTTATCCTACTGCCGAGGGCACTCAGCATCATTCAAGGGGTTTGTGGCAACGGCTCAGTGTCTCTTGCCACGCCAGTATTCACTTATTTCTCATCTGCTGGTCACCTTGTGTGGATAATCCTTATGGTGTGTTCTGCTGGCTGCACCAACAGACACCATTTGAAGATCTTCATTGATGTTCCTGCTGCTCTAATGACTAAGTTATTAGAAGCCCATTGGGAAATTGTGGTGTAAAAACATTAAAAAGTTTGAACACTAAATACTAAAATACATAATTCTAAGTAAAATGTTTGCATGTAACACATTGATCTCTACCCAACCAAAGATTATTTGCTTTAAACTGAACAGTTCATATCCTGCAAGATGGCTGTACTGCCAACTTGAGAGATACAATTACTACTACTAGTAGTAGTAGTAGTAGTAGTAGTAGTAGTAGTTTTATTCATCCGTTAAGTCAATACAATGACATTGGATACGTCAGTACAAATATTTAGAACAATACAAATAATATAAGTATAAAAATAAAAAAAATAAGTTGCATCAAGTGTAATTAATAAGATCTAAGCATGAACTCGTAAATATATATAGTTGCATGGCTCTACAACTACACAGCATTTAAAATGCATCACAAATATATACAATTATATGGCCAGCTACAGTGTATCTAGAAATTCACCTATATCATAATATGAATCACTTAATAAAATTTCTTTCAACGATAGTTTGAAACACCTCATGGATTTTATGTTTTTCAGATTGGCCGGTAGTTTATTATACAGAGTGACTGCTGAATATCTAACTCCTTTGGAATAAAGTGTAGTTCTATGTGTTATTGTTCTTAAGTCTGTTTTACCTCTGGTGTTATGATGATGTATTTGATTATTTGTGGTGAAAATTTCAAGGTTTTGTTTTGTATAACATAGCAAACAGTATATATACAGACTGGGCAGAGTCAAGATTTTCAACTCCTTAAAGAAGTTCCTGCAGGAGTCATATTTTTTTCCTGACATTAGGCATCTAACAATCCTTTTTTGTACTTTAAAAACCAAGTGACTGTCTTTACTATCCCCCCAAAACATAATGCCATACCTCATTAGACTTTCTGCATATGCAAAATATAAGGTTCTCATGTCACTTGCATACAACTCATTTTTTATTACTCTTAATGAGAAGTAGAATTTATTTAACTTTATTACTAGATATTTTATGTGTGCTTCCCAGTCTAAATGCTGATCTATCCATACTCCCAGAAAATTTGCTTCTGTCTTATAAGAAACACATGCACCATACAACTTGATGTCAGGTTTGTCAACATTTTTATTTTGTTTGTGACGAAATGATATTGCTGAAGATTTGTTTGTATTAATAATCAATTTGTTTTCAGCAAACCAAGTTTCAATTTTACTGGTTATGTGTTTTGCATTTTCATTTCCCTTTATTATAACATTTGTGTCGTCAGCAAACATAGTTACTCGAGTTGGATTTAAATAATTTGGGAAGTCGTTTATGAATATTAAAAAGAGGACGGGTCCTAGTATGGATCCCTGGGGAACTCCATATTTAATTTTTTCCATTTTTGAATAGTGATTACGTACGACATTCCGCTCATCGACATTTGTGATTTCCACCATTTGTTTCCGATTTTTTAAATATGATTGGAACCAATCCCATACTATTCCCCTTATCCCATAATAGTACAGCTTTTGTAACAGAATTTCATGATGAATCATGTCAAATGCCTTGGTTAGATCTATTAGTAAGCCTGTACAGTTATTATCATTGTCAATAGCCTCCAATATATGATCTGTAAACTCAAAAATTGCTGATGTTGTGGATTTTCCTTTACAGAACCCGTTTTGTGCAGGGTTAACAACATTATGCTTCCTCAAAAACGAACTAAATCTTACTAGCATAGCTTTTTCTACAATTTTGGATAAGGCTGGTAAAATCGATATAGACCTGTAGTTTTCGACTTTTTCTCTATCACCTTTTTTGAAAACTGGTTTTACTTTGGCAATTTTAAGTATATCTGGAAATTGTCCGGCTTCAAAAGATTTATTAATTAAATAACTTAGTACTTTATCCAAAACACTACTGCAGTATTTGAACACTGTTATAGGTACCTGATCATGTCCTTCACTTGGTTTATTTTTTAGAGATTTCAGTGTTGTATTAATTTCTGCCTCTGTCACCGGTGTTAGAAACATACACATTCCAACTGAGTTTATGTGCTCAATATTTAAATTACAAGGCTGATTCCCAACTAATCTCTCCACCATCTCGCTATAGTAAGTTTGAAATACGTTGGCTATTACTTGAGGATCTTCAGGCAGTGAACCATTTGGTAATCTAATAGATATGTTCTTAATCCCATTACTTTGCTTTAAATGCTTTTTAGTTATACTCCACATGGCTTTTTGTTTATTCTCAGCATTATTGATAAATTCACTATTATACTGCTTTTTTGCTTGTATTAAAACTTTATTATATATCTCTTTATATTTCTTAAAGTATTGTTCTAAGCCCGGGTAAGTATCCCTTTTCCTTAAAGAATTCAAAAATCTTAACCTTGTCCCAGATTTCAAAATACCCTTTGTTACCCAGTTCTTTTTATGTTCCCCTAGCTTTCGCAGTTTCATTGGCATTACTATATCCATGTGGTATTTCAATCTATTTATGAATGATTCATACATAACATTGATATCATTTGTTGCATATATAGGGCTCCAATCTTCTGTTTCAAGTCTGGCCTTTAGATCTGCTAAGCTATGCTTATTTATATTTCTACTATATTGTTTTAACAAAGGCTGTTTAGTGTTTCTGTTTATGGTAGTATAATCATTTAAGGTAGCTGATAATGCATAGTGATCAGAAAAACCTGTATCAATAACTTGTATGACAGTATTAGTAAAATCATTGGGTATTAAAATCTGGTCTAAAATTGTGGCTGAATGTATTGTTACTCTAGTTGGTTTACTCACGGTAGGATGAAGGGAACATAGCGTCAGTAAATCTGTTAATCGACTATCTAATTTTTTACCAAAATCAAAATTTAAGTCCCCTATTATGACGATTTTCTTGCTCGACCCAATGGCTTGTACTACTTCCTCTAAACTTTGCACAAAATAATTGATATCCCCTATAGTAGATCGATATATGCAGACTAACACACACTGATATGTAGGTAATTCAACTATACTTGCTTCAAAATCTAACTCCTTATTTAAGTGATTAAATCGATGGATTTGTTTCGACTTGGTATGTTTGCTCACAAAGACACAAGTTCCTCCATGTTGATACTTTTTACGGCAGAAACTGGCTACTAGGCTAAACCCTTCAATTCGAATAGTTTCTAATTCTTGCTCATGCAACCAATGTTCACAAAAACAAATCACTTGTACCTTTTTAAAGTATGTATCAACTAATGCTTCACATGCTAGTACCTTATTTCCCAGACTCTGTACATTCTGATAAAATATTTCTAGGGGCTGTACACTCTTATTTGTTGATTTAGTGGTTGAGTTACTGCTAGGTGTGTCCACATCCCCACTCACATCCTGTTTAACATTTCCATTTAACATTATTTTTTCATCACCTAGGTCTGTTTTTAGTTTCCCTTACTTATGCATATATTTATAGTATTTTCTATTAATTTACCTAATAAAAAGGATCCCTTTCTATTCAAATGAAGGCCATCCCTTCCCAGACAACTATCATCTAAAAATTTGTTTACATCTACAAAAACAGCCTTAAGTGTGTCACATGCCCAGCGTATCCCCTCATTTATATCATCAATATATGCTGTACTTTCATCTCTTCTCACTATACCATTTATAACTACAGTTGCCAGTGGGAAATACTTTTTAGCATATCTTATTACATTATACACCTCTGCCATAACGTCATCTGGTCCTAGTGATTTGTGAATGTCATTTGTTCCTATGTGTAGCACTAATGTTTTTATTTTGTCCTTGCTTCCTTCCTGGTCTAGTTGATTTGGCAGATATTGTGCCTTCATACCCCTGAACACTTTCACTGTTGTATCACCTCTGTTTAGCACTACGTTTTTTAACATGGAGTCATCACACACTAGAACACTTTTTCTTTCTTCTCTGTCTTCTCTCTTCCTTCCCCGCATTTTATCTCCTGCTGTATCTTTGCCTGTTTGTTGTTTATCCATTTATACCGCGAATTTTTTCCGGCATTACCTTTCTTTATTTGATGGTTTTCAACATTTTCTGATGGCTTTCCATCCTCCTCTTCTTCTTTCTCTTGATTTCTTAACCTTTCGTAACGGTTTTCCAAGGTGATGTAGTTCTGGTTTGCTTCGAATTTTGTGCGCTTCTTCTGCACTATTTCAATGTATGCGCTTACATTGTTTTCCGTCGCTGCACATATTTGGGTTTTCAGTGCTTCGTTTTCCTTTTTCAGTGAGTTTACCTCATCCCTTGCTTTTTTCAGATCATTATTTAGTATATTTATTACCAGCTGGAGTGACGCTATAATCTCAGCATCACGTGTTTCTCGCCTCCCGTTTGACGATTCCTCTCCGTGAAGTTTCGTTTTTTCAATTTCTGCATGGATTGCCGTGCTGCTTTCATTTTCACGGCTTTTCCTGTAATCATTTTTCACGTTTTCATTCCTGTTTTTGTGTTCTCTTATGTCATAACCCGTATTTTCCTGTTTTTTCTGCACCTTACTTCTCGTTAACACACAACACGCCGCCATCTTGAATGAATAACTACAGTGAATGAATACTAACTACAGTAATATCTTTATCATTTTGTATTTTAGGAATAGTTGCTGGTATTGATGTCAACTGAACAAACAATTCACAAAAGTAACCAGAGATCACTAAAGGGAAATGTGTCATGGTTGTCTTATGGTGAATATCCAATAAATTACGTTTCTCTAATAGAGGAGCTCTTGAAAAGTGTGCAATTATAAAATAATGAACAGGGAAATACAGTATTTTGGTGTGAATATCAAATAAAAGTCAGGGAAGTTAGGTTCACATTTTAGTCAGGAACCCTATATATGACTATAACTAGGTTTGGAGGGGGACTAAGCACCTCAACCTATAGAAGATCGTTTGTGCCTCTGTCCCTGTTGGAGTACTAAATTGGCAATGCAGGAGCACAGGCATGGAATAAATTTAGTGTACATTGACAGATGTCCACAAGATGTTCACAAGTGATGAACATTGCAAGTGGAAGTGAAGAGGGTTAAAACTCAGAAATGGCAGCATAAAATACTAAGCAAAAAAAGACAAAGTTCATTATGGCAGAGTGAACCAAGTGTGGGAACACAGGGAATCAGGGAAAAGCAGAGTGAAACAAGTGCAGAGATTCAAGGAAATTGAAAAGGGGTGAGAATTAAACAGGAATATGGAGCTTATCAGCAAGACAAAAATTTGGCTATTATGGGTGAATTGCAGAAAGGAAAGAATAGAAGGAATCATGAAAAGTAGAGGAAAAGTGATGAAACAATAGATAAGCAGAGGGAGGGGAAAAGCAGCAAGTGAAGCTTAATAACTGTAATAGGGAAAGAGAGGCAAGAAAGAGTGGAGAAGTGTAAGTGAGAATATTAAAAAAGTGAGGTTTAGTAAATCGAGACTGTGCAAAGTGATAGTTGAAAAAAGAGGTAAATAATGGTCAGGGAAGGTTAAAAATTTTCAAATAGCAAAAAAAAGTAATATGGTTGGATAAATTGCAGAAATGAAAGAGAGATTACACTAGATTTGTGAGAGATAGAGGAGAAGATTTGAAAAAGTGTGCGACATAACAGGTCATTGGAAGCAGAATTGAAAAGGGCTAGTGAAGTTCAACAATTTGTATTAGGGAAAGGTGATGCAAGAAAAGGGGAGATGTAAAAGAGAAATATGAAAATGTCAGATTCAGTAAATCCAGGTTCGGTAAAACGGTAGTAATAAAAAGTTGAAACAAGTGATAATAATTAATGGGATAGATAAAAAATTGGCAAATAGTTAAAGCTAGTGCATGACCGACAACTAATTGGAAAGCATTGCTATTAAAATGGGCAAACACGTATCAAGTATGTAACTGTATTGAATGTGAGCCAGGGCCCAGCTCAAATGTAGCCCAAGGTATATTTATTTTAGTAGTTCATAGATAAATCATTAATCCGTACCCTTGACATCCCCTGGAAGGGGGAAGTGAAATTAGAGGACACTAAGGGTGATGGACCTGAGGAGAGATGGCAACAGAGATCAGGGTCCCTAGCAGCTACACATTGAAGTTCCCATTGATGGCTTCATATGATTAGCACCCTCCTCCTCTCAGGTTTACACATTCCCTAGTGGTCTCAGACCCAAAGATTTCCCTCCAAACCAGAGAAGCAGAAGATTTACAGGAACAAATTCCCTACCATGGCTACCAAATTCCCCACCAATACTTAGAACCCTAAAATAGCAACCAGGATGAAAGGAGAAGTGAAATTAAAAGTGAGGTGAAATAGGGTGACAGAAAACTTGAGGGATGTAATTAACCTTTCCAGCATTTGTCCAGGAACCTGGGGAAACTCTCAAAGAAACCATGAGTCAGAAAGGTAAGCGACAGAAATTTAATTTACAATGTCCAAAGCATCGGCCACAGGTATCTGAGCTATCCTGCTAACTCTGTGTAAGTGTTAAATGTGATGTATATATACCAGTTTCTGTATATGCCAAAATCTAACTTCTTGTTGTCACTTATGATCTTCAAATTTATTGATTAATCTTTTATTAATCTTTTAAGGTATCTTTTATTGCACTTTTAAAGGAATCTTAAGAAATCAATTTCAGGCTGTAGTTACTTTTTTGCTGAGAAAAGAGCAAATGCTTTATAAAACTTCCTGGAGTATATTACTGAATAAGGCAGGTTTCTCAACTGCAAAACTGCTGAGCTTTGACAGGGATTTGGTTAGATAAATAGCACATGACATTTGGAAGTTGTCAAATGAAGATAACCTTCCCAGGCATAGTTTTATATCATCTTTATTTCTAAATTGTAATATTAGGGGCGCGGGTGCGTGTGGTAGCCTAGTGGTTATGGCACTGGACTGCAAGCCAGGAGGTTGTGGGTTCGATTCCCGATGGTACCATTGGAATTTACTCTCTGGTATAATCCTTCTGGTGGCATTATGGCCTTGGGACTCACTCAGCCTGTAACAGAAATGAGTACCAGGGTAATTCCTGGGGGTGAAGGCAGCGGCCTCGTGGAGCTGACAAGCTCAATGGCCTTGTATGCTGATGTATATATAGATGGGTGCCTTAACCACCCATCACCCCAACATAGGTCGCCTAAGGCCTCTCATGGGGTACCTTTACCTTTAAGATTTCCTGCCACGGAATGCCAATCAGGATCAATCCTACTCCTGGGGTGCAAATTTTAAATATTGGCTATAGGACAGGTGCCCACTCAGCATTGAAGAAATTGAGGACCTAATGATAGGCAAGCGGCCCTGGTCAAGAAAGCCAACTTTCTGGCTGGGGGTGTCGAGATGCTGAGCCCATCTCCTCCCCATATCGGCTAGATGATCGCCCACCTCTACCTTGCATATGTGGACGTGAGGCCGGCAGTCGGGCTGGCTTGTCCCTCTATGTGCTGTTGCACCATGGGTTATTATTTATTATATCAGGGGTCCCTTGATTATCTGAGGTAGAAAAAAAAAGTACAAAACAGAAACCTATGGAATAAATGAAATTGTAACTTTCTTAAATTAATTGGGAGTCGATTAATGACACTAAACAACACTTACTTTTAAATTTTCCCGGAACTAGTTTCAGAGGCCTTCCCTCTATCTTCAGCCGGACATCGACTGGTTCTCATTGGTGTAGCTGGCAATATTTTGTCATCGGTCTCCTCTGGTGGCGGTTCGAGGAACTTGCTGAACAAATCTTTCTGGGGGATGTCGAAATTGAATACTTTGTTCCTATTTTTTAAAATAAAGATTTGTTCCCATGTGGATAGTTCTTGTTTTCCTGTTGTATGTTTTAGTCATTTTGGTTCTGGATTTATGTTGTGGTTTTTTTCCCAAAAATGCGTGGCAACTGCTGATATTTCTAATTGTTTGTATTTTATGTTCCTAAAGTGTTCCTTTGCTCTTGTTTCTAAATTTCTTTTGGTTTTTCCAATATAAATTTGACTACAGTCACAGCATTCAATTTGATATATACCAGATTTTTTGTTAGATGGAATGGCATCTTTGATGTTTGAGCAAATTAGGTTTTTTAAGGAGTAATGGTTCACTGGAGCTAGTTGAATGTTTTGTTTTTTGAAGACTTTTTTGAATTTATCAAAGGCCCATGGATGGTAAGTGAATTTTTTTAAGATCATTTTAGTTTCTGTAGCTGAGAGGGTTGTGGTTTCCTTTAGTAGTTTCTTCTTATTTGCTAATTTCACTTTTTTGTCTACTAGTGATTTGGGGAAGTCATTTTTCTGTGCTATTTCAATAATTTTGTTGTATTCTATTTTGTATTCTTCTGCTTTGAGAGGGATGTTGCAGTCTGTGTGCTAAACTATTAAAGATTGCCTGTTTGTGGGATCTTGGATTGTAGCCATTAGCTTTTATGTAGTTGTCTGTCTGTGTTGGTTTTCTGTAAATGCCAAAGTTTATTCTATTTTTATTTCTGATTATTTTTAGGTCTAAAAATGGTAAATACTCGTCTTTTTCAACTTCTACAGTGAACTTGATGCTTTTTTCTTGAATATTTAAAAGTTTTAGTGCATCACTGATGTGTTTTTTTGGCACTATGGCAAATATGTCATCTACATATCTTTGCCAGAGTTTGAACATCCATGGGAAACCTTTAGTGATCCTTATTTCTAGTGCACTCATGTACAGATCGGCCAGGAAGGGTGATAAGGGATTGCCCATTGCTAAACCAGAAGTTTGATGGAAATATTTTGTTTGAAACTGGAAGACATCCCCCAGAAAGATTTGTTCAGCAAGTTCCTCAAACCGCCACCAGAGGAGACCGATGACAAAATATTACCAGCTACACCAATGAGAACCAGTCGATGTCCGGCTGAAGATAGAGGGAAGGCCTCTGAAACTAGTTCCGGGAAAATTTAAAAGTAAGTGTTGTTTAGTGTCATTAATCGACTCCCAATTAATTTAATTTATACAACAACACTGTTTTCAACACTTCCATGAAAGGATTTGTAACTTTCTTGTTCATTCTGTTATACTTCCAGTAATGTTTACAGAATTAATGTTTTGCTTTTAAAGATTTTAAAGTTGGTTTCTATTTATGTTATTGCTGAAGTGGACAATAATGTATCATACTCAAATAAAACTGTTAGTACGTAAGAGCACAACATCTTTTCATATTAGTGTTATTTCTAAAACATGTATATTACTAAATATTAAAAGCAGAAGCATTATTAATAGTGAAGTATTCTTCATTTTTTAGTTTGATTTATGAGTCACTTTGTTTACACTCATTTTCACTTACTATGTTGTATAATTGAAACGTTTTCAAGATCATTCAATCTCATCCTCAGCTGTTTGGTGACTAAATGAACATTTTTCTTCCTCCACTACTATGGTGTTCCTATCCCTCTGTCATCTGGTGTTAGGGACATTAAGTTTTAATACTTCATTTAATGCCGGGATTTCAAAATTTATAACTTTTTCCCGGTTTTTGGTTATGAATATTTTTTCCCAAATATCCAATTCTATGGGTGTACTTAAAGATTTTAACAGTTATATGTTATGGCCAATGTTGTGGTTTTCTGTCCAAAAATGGTGTGATGCTGCAGATATTTCTGTTTGTTTCAACTTTATGTTCCTCTGGTGTTCTTTTTGCCTGGTTAATAAGTTTCTTTTAGTTTTTCCTATGTAGCTTTTATCACAGGATTCACAGTTTATCTGATAAATTCCAGATTTCAAGGTGTTAGAGATTGAATTTTTTAGTGGTTTATTTAGCAGGTTCTTCAGACTGAATTTGTTTTGGGGCGCTAGTTTTAAGTTCAGTCTTTTGAAGATTTGTTCAAATTTCCTAACAGCCCATGGATGGTAGGTGAATTTTCTATATTGCCAGTTTATGTTTTTAAGCGGTGTGAGAGTGGTCTTTTTTGATATTATCTTGAGTTTTTCCTTTCTTTTCATCATGTTCCTTATGATGGCTGGGTTGAATCCATTTAATACTGCTACCTCTTTTATGTGTTGTTCTTTCAAAAACTCCTCTTTACTCAATGGGATGTTGTATAGCTGGTGAATTAGACTTCTAAAGGCAGCTAGTTGATGTGAAACTGGGTTGTATTCATTTTTCTTTATGTAATTATCTATGTGTGTGGGCTTCCTTTATATTCCAAAATCTACACCATGACGATTTCTAGTTATCATGAGGTCCAAAAAGGGTAGGTTGTTGTCTCTTTCTACTTCCATTGTAAACTGGATATTATTATCTTGTAGGTTTAGTGAAGTTTGAGTGTAAACATAGTGACTCATAAATCAAACTCAAAAATGTACATTACTATCTCTTAACAATTTGGCTTCTTTGTCACCTTTGAATGCTTTTCGAGCTTTCATTCTTAATTTCTTAATTTTTTGTTTATGCTTTTCTTCAAATGTATTTTCTTGTGATCATGTTTCATAATATTCACTAAAAATGAAATTCTCTTTTTGACTAATTAAGAAAGTAATTTCTATTTCAGCATTGCTGAGAGACAGGATGTGGAATGGAATGTGGTATATGACTTCATATTTGATCGTCTCCGTGCAGTGAGACAGGACATGGTTATTCAAGGCCTTAGTAGTCAACATTGTATTACAATCCTTGAGCCCATTGTGAGATTTCATGCATACTCTGGATATAGGTCAGTTGTTATTTTACTGTTATTCTTGAGCATAAATGTTACATACGTAAAAATTTAAACTTTGTTCATCCTAGTTTGATTATAAAGGCATCTTCACTGCTTCAACAATCAACAAACTGTATGTATTCAACATATTGAGCTCAAACGAGTGTCTGCATTAACCAAGTCTTGCATAACAGACTAAATAAAATTGATTCCCAGTGG
This sequence comes from Mantis religiosa, assembly GCA_030765055.1. Taxonomy (NCBI): domain Eukaryota; kingdom Metazoa; phylum Arthropoda; class Insecta; order Mantodea; family Mantidae; genus Mantis; species Mantis religiosa. The sequence goes on from CM060952.1 coordinate 72,305,503, forward strand.
CAGTAGAAAACATTTGATATGTATTTGACTGTCTTTGTGCAAACATGATATATGTAGCAGTGGCAGCTGGTGGATTAAATTATTGATGGTGCACAAATGAAAAATAAAATACAGAGTAGTAGTGACTCACCTACTTATACAGAAACTCTGCTCTACTCTCCTTAGACATGGCGAATCTATCAATAACTTTTGCATTGAAGTCGCTGATCTTCATAACAAACTCCCTCTCAATTGAAAGCATTGCTAATGCTGACAATCAGTCCTGTGACATTGTGTTCCTAAGGAAAGTTTTTACTCTTTTTAAAGTTGAGAAACAGTGTTCTGCTTCAGCGGTAGACATTGGCATAGTTAACAACACTCGCAGGAGTTTGACATATTCGTTGAATGTAGCACATAAATTGTTTTCCTTAATGAAGTCCATCAAGCACAAAGCGCCGGACATTCAACGAAATTCCTCTCGACTGTAAATTAAAGTCATTTCTCTACGAATTTTTGTTCCAGTGATAAAAGGATAGAACCTTATTCTGAAACCATAAAAGAAGACTTAAAGAACTGTCACACAGCTGTGGAGAAACATATTTCCATCTAGATAAAGGTTGTGTGATATCAATAGCAATGATCTTCGGCATCTGGGAATCTTAACTTTAGTCATGAGAAGACTGCCTATCTTGAGAGGAAATGAAGTTTTTCAGGCTGTTAGCTCAAAACAACCTTTTTTGCACCAATTAAACTTCATTACATGACTAAAAGTCTTTAATTTATGATGAAAAGTGAAAGAGACAGACCGCATGACGGCGCCTCAAGGAAGCTTCAGAGAAGACTCTTATATGCCTGCTGAGGATCAAGACCTGTCCTTCTTATTTTTTCTGTTATAAAGCATGTGCATTCATTTACAATCAAAGTCTGCGGTATCATCTCAAATAGTTCCCAGAGCAGCTGCTGATAATACAGTAATGCTTCATATTGCATATTATGTAGAATTTATGGTAATAAATATAATAACTAGGCATTATTATGAAATATTATTACTTTCAAACACATCTGCTTTGCACAGATCACATCAGGTACAATCTCATAATTGTTTGGTAGCTGATGCCTTATTTCTCTGATATGGCTGATAACTTCTAATATATACATACTTGCTATAGTCATGACCCTTAATTTTTTAAATAACTCCCTGCATGATATTCTGCTCGATTCACCAGCCATTATTTTTAAAGCCTGCTTTTGCAACCGAAATACCTTTTCTGATTCCGATAGTATTCATCAAATCTATAAATCATTAAATCTATAAATGCATTTACCACCTAAAATTGTATAAAACATTGTATGTGATAGAAGTTATATAAAATTCATCATCATCATCATCATCATCATCAACAACAACAACAGCATGGTTTGGATCCATGACCATTCTGTTTCCTTTAGAATTGCTAGATCCAGCATAATCTAGGATGGCCAACCTTTCTTCTCCCTCTTGGAATGTAGTTGTGAGCTCTTTTTGGTATATGGGATGCATCCATTTTTTTTTTCAGATATTTCCATCCAGTTCTTTTGACTGTTGAATTTTTTTTGTTAACTTTTGTATATTTAGTTTGTATCTGATATCTGACTTTCTGATATGTTCTGTCCAATTTATACCCAATTCTGATCTTAGAAATTTCATTTCTGATGCTTTTAAGCCTTTTTTATCTTTTTGTGTCAGTACCCATGTTTCTGCTCCATACATAAGTTGTGGAATTGCCACTGCTTTTTAAAACTTAGATTGAATTTCCTTGATGGTTTTATTCCATAAACATCTTCTTCTTATAAAACTAAGTAACTTCTATACAAATAAATGCATTTCTGAAGTAGAAGACAGGCTCTAGTAGAAAGGAATTTAGCTTTCTTTCTAAAAAACTGATTATTATTTATAGTTCTAAGATTCGTAGATAATTTACTTTATAATTTTGAGAGTATATTTAAGGCATTAAGTTTCAAATTGTTAGTTCTGCAATACTATACTATCTTTAAGAAATTAAATATATATATTTTTCATGGGTTGGTAACATTCAGACGTTCTATGAGTAAAGGATATGAAAATTAAGTCAGTTATGTCGTAGATGAATATTATCTTGAGTGCCATTTTAACCTGTCACTCATTTATAGGCCCGCCTCGGTAGCGTAGATGGTAGCATATCTGCCTCACGTTCAAGAGGTCCCGAGTTCGAATCTCGGTCAGGGTGAGTTACCCGGATAAGGGTTTTTCCGGGGTTTTCCCTTATCCTTACAGACGAATGTCGGGTAGCTCTAAGCTCCATGGACCCTGGACACATTTGAGCATCATTTCACCCCCATTTCATTCACTGTCCGATATGACTTAATGTTGGAGGACATAAAATTACAAAAAAAAAAAAAAAAAAAAAATCATTTATAGGATTTCTATGAATATATTAACCCAGTATGCTGAAAGATGAACTAAATATCACATAGCAAGTAGCAATTCTCTTGCAGCTGAGCTATTAACTGTGTGCCATTGGAGAATATGCAAGAAAACAGAATACTTATGGTATTATGATTTTAACAGAACCAATATCTTTGTTGTACATAAGGCTCCCTCTATCAACGCTCTTCTAGCTCAGTAGCAAAATGCACGCTATGGCCTCTAAATGTGGTCATACTTTTTATTTCAAATTATTCAGTTTGTTAGATGCAATTAAGCTGTTATTACATGGTATTATAGAATGTGAAACAAAAAAAATGTATATATATATATATATATATATATATATATATATATATATAATAGATGTAAAACGATGATTTTGAATAGAGTCAAAATGTTTGTTTTTATGTAATGCAATATAAACAGAGTGTTCAGTTGTATGGGATCCGTGATAAATGCAAAGTACTTAAGTTAAGAGAAAATATAATGTAGGTAAATGCAGTTAATAAATGCATACATTTGTTCGTTCTTTCATTTGTTCCTTCGTTCATTCCTTTGTTTGTTCTTCATTTGTATGTAAACACTGTTTTAACAGCTGCTCTGGAGTCTATTCGCGTTAAGTTGTCAGAAAGAGAGAGCAATAGTGGAGGGACGACCTCAGCTTCCTTCCATTCACTACAATGGAAAAGGGATGTTTCTTCCGGTCAAAACCTTTCCTTATTTTCAGTTTTCTTCTGCCACTGCTTCCTCAAATGTGCAGATTCCTGGAGTAAACCACCTTCACCCTGAAGGGCTCATCACAACATTACGTGTGAGTGAGAGGGTGAGTACTGCTTTCTCTTTGTAGAAATCTGTGACTTCTTATTCCACATAGACTCTAGTAGCCCAGTGGTAAAGCACACACTCTGTCAAGTGAGCTAAGGGTTCACACTTTGAGTTCCAGTATGCAGTTATACTTTTTATTCCAAAGTGTTTATTTTCTTGCAGCAGTAACAAACTAATTTATAATTGTTCTCTAATGGCTAAGTTATGACATTAGAAAATATTCAAGAACACTAAAAAACATTGTTTGGCGGTTTTAATAGAACCAACATCTATGTTGTATATAACCTAAATTCCAACATTTGTTCACTGAGCTCAGTGGCAAAATGTGTTCTTTATAAAGGGAGTAAGGATTCATGTTGCAGCCCCTCAAAATCCAACCTCTGTGGTCCTCGTCCCGAGGGGTGGGCAAAAGGAAGTAGGGGACTGACTGATGGTTTGATGTATGGCGGGGACTTGGTTTGCCCCAGTACCGCTATGGCTACTGAGAAAGCCCATCAGTAACCACGAAAACTGGCAGAAGAGGCTCTGGTATTTTTCCCCAGGGGCCTACTACGGTAGGTACAGGATTGGCGATCCCGGGGTCTCTAGCCACTCACCCTCAATTCACCTCCATCAACTGCGCCACGTTGAGCTACTGCTGGTCAGTGAGCATCACCTTCTCCTTCTAGTTTTTTTTATTATAATTGTTAGCAAGTAAGATCTTAGGTTTATAACTCCTGTCTCACCAGCAGGGATCTATCCTATCTCCTTGCTTCTGTCCCACGGTTTTCAGCGTGGCTTCCGACATGTGTGCTCTCCGGAGGTCTCAAAAGTGAAGGTTGAGCAGACCCTTCGCACTGTCCCTATGTGTAGCCTTAGGTGCGGAGCCCGTCCACACCATCAAGTACACCCACGTAGCTCCTTGAGGGCTCAGTTTGTGTTAATCTCCCGACGACCGTGTGCCGTTGGGTTAGTATCACAAACCGGAGTGTTACCGCTGACGGAACCCCGGTGTAATCAACCACAAGTCCCCTGAATCCACGTGTGCCTCTTTATACGAGTACACCCTAAAATGGGGAGCCACAGGCGGTTATTTCTGTGGTAGGGGCTTAAAGCCAGGGTGTGCGTGGTGAAAGGTTTACCCATTCGGACAAGTAGTGGCTATGGAAGGGTAGCTTTTCTGAGGTACAAATGAGATCGGTCATGGAGTTCCCATGACGGCACAGACCGTGAAGATTCGGTGTCTTTCTTTAACCTCCGGATGGCAGGCTGATGCCGACGGTTCCGAATGGGGGTCCCAAATCCTCTTTCATTGACACGTTTCTGGTGATGACCTTGGCATGCGAAGGAAAAACTTTAAAAGATCTGAGTCCCCTTTACATAAAGCGAGAAATCGATAAGTTCAGTGGCCCTGTTAAGAACGCAACACGTCTCCGAGACGGCACTCTTTTACTAGAGAGTACCAGTGCAGACCAATCAAAGAAACTGCATAAAGCGAATTTGTGGGGCTCCTACCCTATTCGGATAACCCCAACACAAATAGCCGAACACCTGCAAAGGAGTAGTCACCACCTTAAGCTTGGATGGTCTCGTTAATGAGGAAATCGTCAGCTGTCTCTCCGATCAGCTAGTCGGTCAAGCGTATCGATTAACCCGAAAACAGGATGGCAAGGAATACCCACCTAGAATACCCACTACTTTCTAACTTTCTCAGGCACGAGATTACCCGAGTATATCTACTGTGGTTATGAACGTGCTAGCGTCCATCAATATGTGCCGAACCCCATGTGCTGTTTTCAGTGCCAGCGTTTCGGACATACCAAGGGCTCGTGTAACAAACCAGCTCTATGTGAACGATGTGGCCTGCTCACGAAGACCCGAGCTGCAGCTGAACACCCTGCTGCGTCAACTGTGGTGATCATCCCTCCAGCTCGCGACAGTGTCCACGATTCCTGGACGAAAAAAGTATTCAGGAGCTGCGCGTTAAGGAACGCTTAACATTTCCTGGGCCACGATGGCGCTTCGAACAACTGAAGCCCGCTACCACCACCGACTATGCATCAGCAGTCCGCCGTACTCCTAATACCACTGTTACCGTCCAACACGTCCCTGTCCCTCACGCCTCCACAAGACCGACTTTCTAGCGGCTACTCCCACGTTGTCTCGAACCACATCTATAGCTACCACCAGCACTATTACCACCGCCACCACCACTTCAGCCTTACAGACTCCAGCACCCAAGCCGTCAGCAAGTACTACTAACCAAATAGTGCTTGTAAGAAACCGATCTCGGCCACCACATAGATTACGCAGTCGCACACCTTCGAAGATATCCCGGTCTCGCTCAGCGAGCCGGAGTTCTTCTGAGCCCCGTACCTCTGCGGAGTCGCAGGATGCCAGCGATTTTCGCATCGTGGGCCCCAAATCATCCAAGGTGAAGAAAAAAGTAAAGACGGCCCATTAAATCCCTCTATATGGAAATAATCCAGTGGAATGTCAATGGTTTTCGAACTCGCGCTCAAGACCTACAACATTTAGTTTCTCATCGGTCACCATTTGTTTCCAGGAGACCCACTTACATCCCAATCACTGATTACACCTTCACTCTTTTTCAGCATTTAGAGGCGACTCTCTTGCAGGTATGCGTGCAAGCGGTGGCATTGCTACCCTATTGGAGCCTAGCATCTGCGCCACCAACATTCCACTCACCACGCTAAGCAAGTTGTTGCCGTTCGAATACAGCTGGAGAGCATCAGTTTTACCATCTGTAACGTGTACCTGCCTCCGCTCTGTATAGTTCAAGAGCGGGATCTTGTCGCTCTCTTGGCTCAGCCCCCCTCACCACTACTCCTTTTGGGAGATTTGAATGCCAAATAAGATATGGGGATCCGACGTTGACGACGCCCGTGGATGCCTCCTAGTAACGTCTTCGATACGTCTGGCCTGCGTCTGACCCGACATTGCTGTCATCCGCTTATGGTACACATTCCGTACTAGATATTTCTTTCTGCAGTCCGGCGTTGGTTCCACTACTTGATTGGTCAGTAATTTCGGACCACTTTGGAAGTGATCATTACCCCATTAACATTCATTTTTCTGGCCGCCACTGTGTACCTTCTCAACATCCTCTCTGGACTATTTCCAAACTAACTGGGGAAAATTTCATTCCCTCATACACCTCATCGACGATGGTTTCGACACCATCGACGCAATGGTCGAATATTTTACTTGTTCTATCCTGCTCGTCGCAGAATCCAGCATTCCTCGAGGTTCATCTACACTACGTCGTATCCCTGTACCCTGGTGGTCTGAGGAATGCAGTTCGCGCCAATGTCAAAGCAGCAAATGTGCTTTGCGCGCTTTTCAGCGGCACCCGACGGAAGAGAACTTCGTCGTCTTTAAGCGTTCTCGCGCTATGGCACGTTTTATACTGCACAACGCAACGCGAAAATCATGGGAAGCCTATTTGTCTTCCCTTTCCCGTCGCAGCTCTATCCAACAGGTATGGTTAGCCGTTCGGCGGATGTATGGTATCACCGGACGGTCATTCCCCTACTTGCCATCAACGGTTCCATGTGCACCACCGAGCAGGACATAGCTGAAACCCTAGGCACCACATTTGCTGCTACTAGCCAAACAGCGCGATATGACCCCCTCTTCCTGCCTATCAAGGAATCGGCGCAGCGGATAACACTCAATTTTAATAATGAATGTACCGAGCCGTACAACCAACCTTTTACCGCTGCCGAGCTCGCCCATTCTCTAGCGTTAGCAAAGGCTTCTTCTCCAGGTCCCGATGACGTACACAGACAGATGCTGCTACATCTTCCATCTGAGGTGCTATCTTTTCTCTTAAACATCTATAACCGCATTTCGCATGAGCGGGTTTTCCCCTCTTCCTGGCGAGAGGGTATTGTCATTGCAAACCCTCGACCCGGAAAGGATCGTACACTTCCATCTACTTATCGCCCCATTTGTCTGACGAGTTTCATCTGTAAGGCCTTCGAGCGAATGATAAACGCTCGGTTAAATTGATGGTTAGAAACCCATAACTATCTGTCCAGCTTGCAATGAGGTTTTCGTCGCCATTGCTCTAGTGTTGATAATCTAACACGCCTTGAGGGTTATATTTCCTATGCATTTCTGCTAAAACATGTCGTGGGCGTGTTCCTCGATATTTTTTATTCAATTTACGTCCTTCAACGTCAAGTCAGATCGGACGATGAATGAAATGGGTGAAGTGATGCTCAAATGAATCCGGGGTCTATGGAGCTTAAAGTTACCCGACATTCCTCTATCAGGATAAGGGAAACCCCGGTAAAAACCTTATCCAGGTAACTCACCCTAACCGAGATTCGAACTCGGGACCTCTTGAACGTGAGGCAGTCACGCTACCATCTACGCTACCGAGGTGGGCTGTTCCTCGATCTGGAGAAGGCCTATGACCCCACTTGGCGGTACGGCATACTCCGTAACCTACATGATTACGGTATGCGGGGTCACCTACCCGAATTCTTATGCAACTTTTTAAAACTTCGCCGTTTTCGTGTCCGCATAGGAAACAAAATATCACAGGAGCGGATACAGGAGAACGGCGTACCTCAAGGGTCGATTTTGAGCGTCGCCCTTTTTGCCGGCACTATCAACGGCATCACTAGTGTCGTTCGAAGCGGAATTCCATCATCCCTCTATGTTGACAACTTCGCAGTTTATTATAGTTCTTCCAACATAGATCATATAGAGCGCCAACTGCAGCTGACGATCACCCAGCTAGCAGCCTGGGCGCTTCAAACCGGCTTCCGCTTTTCACCTGTGAAGACACAGTGTATCCACTTTCACCACCTACGTGGTATTCACCCGCCCCCTGATCTCCATTGGAAGGACACTCCTGCCGTTTGTCTCGCACTTCAAGTTCTTGGGCCTACTTGGACAGACAAGTCACCTGGGAACACCACATTCACCACCTTCGAGCCTCTTGCGATCGTTCTCTTCGGGTGCTGAAGGTTTCATCTGGAGCATCTAGGGGGAGGTGTGATCGCACGGTAATGTTGAGGCCTACCGCTCCCTGGTTCGGTCCAAGCTGGACTACGGCAGTTTTATTTATGGCGCAGCGACCGCCTCTAAACTTCGCCTTTTAGACACTGTGCATCATACTGGTATCCGCCTTGCCGCAGGAGTTTCCAAACAAGTCAAGTCGACTGCCTGTATGCAGACTCAAGCGAACCCCCACTCTTATTCGTCTTCTTCTTCTTCTTCTTCACTTCATGGCATAGGCAATCAAGTGCCTGTTCCGCCTTCGAAGTCCTCCAGCCAACGTTTCCTGGGTCTGCCCACCGATCTCCTACCTTTAGGATGATACTGTAATATTTGTTTTGTAAGTCTATTATCTGGCATTTTTTCAACATGTTCCTTCCATTTTTGTTTGAGATCTTTTAATCTATCATTCATACTAAAAATGTCCAGCTCTTCTCTTATATTTTCATTTCTCATTAAGTCCCTCTTCGTGCATCCTTTCACACTTCTCAAGAATTTCATTTCTGAAGCCTATATTTTACTCTGTTGCTTTTTAGTTAACGTCCAAGTCTCACTTCCGTATATCAATATAGGTACAGCCATAACTTTGTAGAACTTTAATTTTGTTTCTTTACGTATTTTGTTTCTAAATGTTCTATTTATTGTTACCCATACTCTTTGAAATTTGCCTATTTTATTGTAGATATCATATTCCTTGTCATAACTAACATCAGTTCCCAAATAGTTAAAATGGCCTACCTGTTCAACGCAACGATTATTTATAACTATTTTTGTTCTAATTGGCTCTTTCCCAATGAATGCTATTACCTTTGATTTTATAAAAAAAAAAAATTCATATTATATTGCTTACAAAGTTCGCTAAGTTTAAAAATAGATTTTTGCAGGGCAGACTCGCTATTTTGTATAATAACTAAGTCGTCAGCAAACAATAAAGTATTTAAAAAGTTTTTATTTGAAATTTTAAAACCTACATTCACTAGCTGCTTCCCTCTGTATTCGTCACTCGCTGTTACTATGCTCATACATATCGAAGTTGGCAAGTTACCCCAATCATCCTTGCTTTAAACCAGTTCTACGTTCAGATTTAGCCCAACGTTATATGCGCGCTGGTTCTCGGACATGCCCCATGGGAATAAGATTCTGGGATCTCCTACATTCACATGGCCTCCAAATGCCTTGCGTGGAGAGGTCGGCTATTATTATCCTGCATGCCAGCTCTCGCTCTTTTGACCAACTCTAGACTCGCTACTCCACATTCGGTGTTTCAACAACTTTTTGCCGAACTACTGGGCCGTTACCCAAACAATGTCCCAGCCTTTACAGACGGTTCCGAGTTAGGTAGCACTACGGGGTTGCGCGTTCTTCATTAACAGTGAGGCTCATAAATTTCGCCTTCTGGACTCCACTTCCATTTTTTCTGCAGAGCTGTATGCCATCTTCTATTTACTTCTTTTTATTTGCAAGTTAGCTCCTGGCTATTATATTGTCTGCACTGACTCTCTAAGCGCTCTTCAGGCCTTGCAACGGCACATCACCACACACACTCTTGTTTTAAAAATACAGCCCTAATCTCGCAAATGCTTAGTCGCGGATACCATTTTGTTTTTACTTGGACCCCAGGCCATGTGCGCATTTCCGGAAACGAGGAGGCTCACGAGGCTGCTAAGTCTGCTTGCCGTTTGCCCCGGAGTTTAACAACTATGGTGCCATACCAGGATGTACAACGTTTTTTCCGTCGCCAACTGCTATCTGCTTGGCAGCACTCTTGGACAGCTTTGGAAGGCACACAACTCTGGGAGATAAAGGAGAGCATACAACCCTGGCCGACTTTCTGCAGGGATAACCAGCGGGCCGAGGTGATACTCACCCGGCTGAGAATTGGACACACACGTGCGACCATCTGTTAAGAGGGGAACCGGCTCCTGTGTATGCTCTGTGTGCAGTACGCCTCACTGTGCAGCATGTATTGCTCGATTGCCCGCAGCATGCTCCTGTTGGCCAGTATTTGGGCTTAGGGATTAACTTGCATGGTGTTTTAGGGGACGACCCAGTAGCCGTGGTTAAAGCACTGCAGTTTGTTGCTGAAATCAGTTTTAATAAACAAGTCTGACTTGGATTTTATCTTTGTTACTTTTAGAGATTTTAAATTTTTTGTCTGGTGATTGGTTAGCTTTTTAGTTTGAACTGCCTGCTTTTTATTTTTTGCTTTTATACTTTTGACGAACTTTTAACTCTTGGGTGTTTTTATTTTATATTACGTTTTAGCTTAGTTTTGTGTGGCTCTTAGCTTTCAGTGTTATCTTTGGGCCTGAATGATCTCGTTGTCGACAAGCCCTAAAACACACACACACACACACACACGCACGCACGCACACACACACACACACACACACACACACGCAGCTGTATAATAAATGAATAATAAAAAAAAACCACACACACACACCCACGTACCCACACACGCACGCACGCACACACACACACACACACACACACACACACACACACACACACACACACAATATGTGAGTAAGATGGCGGATGATGTGGATTCGTGTGTTGAAAGTGCTCTTGAATCATTGCTTAGTGTGACAGAAATAAGCAAAAATTTACGATGTGACTTGAAGGATAACATAGTTAAAGCCATAAGTAAATTAAGGAAAGCATTTGTTAAGCTAAGAAATGATATTTCGGAGAAGGAGAATGAGTTGAATGGCCTGCGATTTGAGATGAAGAATGTGAAACAGCGGTATCCCAGGGGCCACGGTAGTACGTCACTCGCGGGCCAGCCTGCGCCATCTGTTGCGGGACCGGCACAACCAGCTTGTGAAGTGGGCTCGCAGCGTCGTCTGCCATCTAGCGTCGGGGACCGAAGCTACGCGGCAACTGTAGCCGGGAAATACGAATTGGCTCGTCCAAAACCGCATAGGTTAGTGGTGAAGTCAAGGAATAATCAAAGCCCTGAGTATATGAAAACCTTAATCAAAAGTAAGCTGAATCCAGTGGAGATGAAAGTGGGAGTAAATGCTATCAAAGCTACCAAGAGTGGCCATCTTCTCATTGAGACAGAGAACAATGAAGAAATAAATATTATCTGCAAAAATATAACTGAAAAATGTGGAGCAGAATTGGATGTCGACTTAAGAAAGCTATGGAATCCAAAAATAATTATCAACGTTCCAGATGACATCACACCTGACAATATAGTAGCCGCAATTACAACCCAAAATAATGAAATGGAAGAATACAAGAGTGAACTGAAGGCACTATTCGCATTCGAGGATAGGAGGAAACAAAAGAACATTGTTTTAGAACTGAGTGCAGCAGCAAGAAATCGGATAGTTGATAGGAAACTGAAAATTGGCTGGCACATTTGTAATTGGAATGATTTCATCAGAGTTAATCGGTGCTACAAATTTTGCAAATATAATCACAAGGCTTCTGACTGCAAAGGAAAACAAACATGTCCAAAATGTTCAGGAGAGCATCTTTTGAAGGAGTGCCCTGCAAAAAAAGAAGAACATAGGTGCATAAACTGCATTAACTATAAAAAATACAACAAAGATGAAGCAATAAATGTTAATCACTCTGCACTTGATGGACAATGCCCCAGCTATCAGTTTGCACTGAGAAGAATCAAACAAAACACAGATTACTAACATGGATATAAGTAAATACAACTTGCTGTGTTTTCTAGTAAATGTTCAACACTCTAGAGTAGCAACTTCTAACTTGGTGCAACTAATGCATGAGCAATGTATAGACAATGTATAGACAGGAGCCCTATTTAATAAATAACAAGTTAGCTGGCATACCATTAACATCTAGGATTTTTACTGCTGGTGATCACAGATCAAGGGCTGCAATTATAATAAACAATAAAGACATTGATGCTACCACAGGTATCAGATGAAGACTGTATGGTTATACAGGTGACACACGGGAATAAAAACTTTTTTGGAGCTAGTATGTACTTCCATGGGCATGCAGATATAGAAAACGACATTTGAAAGATGGAAAAAATTATGCAGTTTACCACTGGTCAGGGATTGATGATTCTAGCAGACACCAATGCAAGAAGCAAATTATGGCATGACACCCTATCCAATGAACGAGGCAGAAACTTGGAAGCATTTATTACTGCGAACAACCTACATATTCTCAACGAAAACAGTGGAGTGCCAACCTTCGAAACAAAATGGTAAAAGTTGGATTGACTTGACCATAGTTAATAACAAACTACTGCGGGACATACAGGGTTGGACCACAGGAACAGAAGAAAGCAGTGCTGATCATAAAATAATATCTTTCAGTGTAGGGAATGCCACCCGAAACCAGATGCACACACACACACACACACACACAGATCAATCAGATATGTTACAAATCCACAAAACTATGGCAAATTTAAAGAACTCTTAACAAGAAGCTTCACCAATAATTTCAACTGCAATGGAAACCTGGAGGATTTAGATGAAGAACTGGTTGAAAAGGTTAGATCCAGCTTAGATATTGAACACCTGATTGAGATTTACTACACTAGCATCCACAAAGCATGCAGTGGAGCATTCCGTCTAAGTAGAGGCAAGCAGAGAAAACTTAAAGGGAAAACCGTACCTTGGTGGACACTAGAGCTAACTTTGCTGAGGAAAAGAATTAATGCACTGAGACGTCGCTATCAAAGAACCATGAACAGTGAACAGCTAAGAGAAGAGCGAAGAAGTCAACATCTGCAAGTTAGACAACAGTATCAAATAAAAATACAGGCTGAGAAAGTGAAGTCATGGAAGGAATTCTGTAGTGCAACTGATGGTTCAAACCCATGGACTGCAGTTTACAAGATGGCAGCTCACAAAACTAGAGGTCAGACTTCGCTCACTACACTCAGAAAAGAAGATGGAATCTACACTGAAGATACCTTAAGCACACTAAAGTATATGCTGGAAAACTTTACTCCTGAAGACAATGAAGAGGACGACACTGATCAGCATAAAGAACTTAGGAGGGCAGCAGCACAACTGATGCATACACCAAATGATAAGGAATTTACAGTTGGAGAAATGGCAAGAATAATAAAAGCTTTCAACCCGAAGAAAGCACCAGGAGAAGATGGGATAACAAGTGATATACTGCTCATCGCCTTTCAGAACTTCCCACTTTTCCACACTGCAGTATACAACAAGCGCCTGGAAACTGGTATATTCCCTGCAAGATGGAAGCGCTCACTGATAATTCCCATTGTGAAACCTGGCAAAGCACAAAGTGAATGTGTGACAAAATTTAGACCTATAAGCTTACTAAATGTAAATGGAAAAATCTTAGAAAAGCTCTTGATAAAAAGAATCAAGCACCACATGAATTCAAGAAATCTGTTCAATATCAGGCAGTATGGATTTATGGCCCAAAAAAGCACAGTTGATGCAGCCATGTCCATGAAATCATTTGTGGAGGTTAATTTAAATGAATTTGGATATATCATTTTAGTAAGCTTGGATGTGAAAGGTGCATTTGATGCTGCTTGGTGGCCTGGAATACTAAACAATTTAAGAAAAGTGAAGTGCCCAAGCAACTTATACAAGCTATCCCAGAGCTATTTCAAAGACAGAACAGCCAGTCTTTGCTCTAGTGAGTTCAAGATGGAAAAGCAAGTTAAGAGGAGATGTCCACAAGGATCGTGTTGCAGACCTGGTTTTTGGAGCCGTCTCTATAATTCTCTGCTTAATTTAGAATTCTCTAAGCGAACAGAAGTAATTGCCTTTGCAGATGATCTGCTAATCATGACAAAGGGGAAGAGTACACTTGATGCCGAAAATTTTGCCAATCAGAATTTAAAGAAAATTGAATTATGGGCCAAAGAAAATAAACTAAAATTTAATGAGTCTAAATCAAAAGCCATAATGATAACAAGGAAGAAAAAAATAAACAACAAAGCAATTAATATCTATCTTAACAACAAAGTTATTGAACAAGTAGACATACTCAAATACCTTGGCATATATATTGACAAAAGGTTTAGATTCAACCATCATGTTGATAATCTACACAACAAAGCAATAAAATTGACACATTCATTATCCAAGACTGCAAAACTTACCTGGGGGCTTGGAAACAAAGCATTACACGCCATATATAAAGGTGCCATAGAGCCAATATTAACATATGGAGCCCCAATTTGGGGAGCTGCCCTACAAAACCAAAAGAACTTAACCCTTTCACTGCTGAAGTGTTAACAAGCTCACAGACCCTCCTTGCTGAATTATTTTAGATAAACTTTAATTAGTATATTCTTTAAAATACCATGCAGAATTAACATATAGTATTGTGAAACACTCACCAAAGTTGTTGTGGATGAATGCCGAGTAACACAATTGAAATATAAAAAGTTTCAAAATAGGGAAAAGATACCACATGCAACACACTTTACAAAGGGTTGTCCAAGGGCCACAATAGAAACATTAATAAAAAGTTGCTATATGATGATCTGAATTTTGATGTCTTAATTTTAAAGTGACACTTTACCAAAATATTGATGAACAGAAATTTATTAACAATTCAGGGGTATCCAAATTTTAATGTAATGGTATTCTTTTTGTGAGTATGAATCAGATTTGGTTATAAATTAGATATGTAAATCTAATTACTATTATTATATATTATATACAGGTAGAAATTACCATCTCTACTTTCAAAATCGGATTTGTGTATGGTAAATTTCAAAACAGGGGTGCAAACATAAACTCACATTGCATTTGGCACACATATACTGTGACTCTTTTCTCTTTTTCTGGCCAATAGTGGTGTTGGAACATACATGACATCTTCTGGCAGGCTTTTTTTTATTTGGTGTTGAAGGTATTAGTGAAATAAAATGTCGTTCTGTCAGTCTTGTGGGTTGGTCACCAGATAAAGGCCTCCCAGGTTTATTTGTTAGTCTTGGTGTATGAAATTCTTGTAAAAGTTCAGTAATTAGAGTGAGTTGAAAGTCAGCGAGAGTAATATTCTTACCAGTTTTGAAATTATACAGTGAATGTGCATTTAGAAGTGTCATGTCTAACATATGAAAGAAAAATTTCCTATACCATTCAAAGTCTTCCTTACACACTCGAGGGAGCCTATCATCATGTCTGATCTGTCAACCGCACCCATATTTTTATTGTAGTCCATAACACAGTCAGGTTTCATTATTTGCATGTTCGTCTTTTTGTCTACTTTGCCAGCCCCTGACACCCCAAGGTCACGGTTATCAACAATTTCTGTGGTATTGCCCGTGTATACAATGAAGTCTAGAATATAGCCAGTCTGACAATCACAAAGCACAAACACTTTTACACCAAACCTGTGTCTTTTGGAGGGAATGTATTATTTGAACGAAAGGCGACCTTTGAATAGCATAAGGCTTTCGTCAATGCAAAGGTTTTGAAATGGTGAGAATAATTCGCTGAAAGTACGTCTAAAATGTTCAATAACAGGTCTCAATATGTGCAACCTGTCTCCTTTATCTTGCGTCTTATTGTCATTGAAGTGTAAAAGTCTTAGAAGTAAAAGATACCGATCCCTGGACATGTAGTCTGCAAATTGTGGAGTAGCAATGAGGGGATTTTTTGTCCAATATTCTGCTATTGTATGCTTCTTTACTCTGGTCATAAGCATTGTCAAGGCAAAGAAAATGTATAGTTCTTCAGGAGAAGTATCTGTCCAAGTCTGTAGTCGAGAATGGGGGCTTGGTGGTAATTTTTCACACAAGAACGTGAAGTACTTATTGCTCTCATTTGCAATATGATACATAATATGAATAACTTGAAAATATTAGCAACTTTAAAATTTTCATTCTGATCTGTTTGTATACCTGAATTTTGTTCATCAAAAGGGTAAATTACTGGCCTGAATGGACCCTGTTGCCACTGAAAGGAACAATCAGTACGGCGTCTTTTAGCATGTTGCGTGGGTTCAGACTGTACATCACTGTCATCACTATCACTATTTACATTATCATCGTTAAAACTTTCACTTTCACTATTATCAAACTCAAAATCTGACAAATCGGACGATACTGCTTCAAATTCTGCTAATAAATCTGCATCCTGCACATGTGTCTGCTTGCCGGACGAAGCCATGATTTTGTACAGCCCGAGTCACGTGACCGGCTTGCAACACGTGCAAATGCCTGGGAAAAATTTACTATGCAGGGCTTCAGATTTTATATGATAGGCAGCAGCACACAGCAGAGAAAGAAATAAAACCTGAAACAATATAACCCCAATAGATGGCAGACCAACACTGCTTACAGAATACTACGTTTAGTGACCTTCATTTCTATTTACTGACGTCAACTGCAGTGTGTCGGCAATGTTCCGTCATTCGCAAGGAGAGCAGTTAATCACGCTGTCGGAACAGTTCCGACATCCGCAGTGAAAGGGTTAAGGAAAATATAGAGAATACAGAGACTATTCAACATTAAAATCATAAAAGGGTACAGAACGATATCTTATGATGCTTCCTGTGTCATAGCTGGTATTGAACCCATTGACATAACCATCAATGGGAAGATAGCACTATACAGGACTATAAATGAAAGGGATAACTATGATGCACCCTTACCACCAAGGAAATGGCAACATCCTGCAGAAGTTCCTGAAATTACAGAAGCTGTGGAAGCCACTAATTACATATTCAGAATCTACACAGATGGGAGTAAAATAGCGGGCAGGGTTGGAGCTTCAGCAGTGGTGTTCAAATATGAAGCACTTAGTCTCAACTAAAATATAGATTGGATGGCAAGTGTTCAAATAACCAAGCAGAACAAATAGCTATATTGAAAGTGCTACAAGAGCTTCAAAACAATATAGACTTAGCACTTGAAGAAAAGACAGCAGCAATTTACTCAGATAGCAAGGTAACGCTGGACACACTGGTAAACAACAGAAAGCACAACTCAGTCGTGGAGGACATTGCAGCCACTCTAACATCCCTGCAACAAGCTAATTGGAGAATCCACTTCAAATGGGTGAAAGCTCATGTAGGAATACCTGGCAACGAGATGGCTGATAAATTGGCCAAGGCAGCTGCTCAAGATGGACTGCCAATCATTTACAATAAGGTTCTCAGGTCAATGATCAAAGCAGACATTAAAGAAAGAGGACACGAACAATGGCAACATAGGTGGAACAGCACAAACAAAGGGGCTCTCTGTAAAACTTTCCTCCCGACAATCAAAGATAGGTTAAAGAGAAAACTTCCCATTACACCAGAACTTACTGCTATAATATCAGGTCATGGAAAAACTAAAGACAACCCACACAGGTTCCACATTATTGATGATCCAAAATGTACATGCAGTAACCTCCGGCAAACAGTTAACCATTTAATCTTTGAATGTAAAGACACACAAAAGCAGATATCTATATTGGTGGCAGAAGTAAACAAGGAGAAAAATGGCCCACAACCAACCAGGAACTAATCACAAAATACGTGAAACCATTTTGCAAATATATTCATCCAATTAACTTATAAAAAAGTAGTTAACTTTAAATTCAATATATTTATAAATATACTAATAGAATTAGAGATAGGACTACAAACATACTATAAAACAATACAATGCAGGAATAGGCTAGTAAACTTGAGAAAGAAACTACCAACATATAGGTCAGAAAAAGCTCAAAGGTGTATATATCAAAAATAAATTAGGAACAAGTCTGTTAAGCATACAAATATAAAAGTGAATCTGTAAATTGTAAATGAAATTATGTATTGTAATGCATGTAATATTACCATGTAATGGGGCATGCAGTTGATACCAATAAAGAGAGAAAAAAAAACACACACGCACACGCATAAAAAATAATAGCCACAACCCAATTACACATAAACATGCAATAATAAACAGACTAGTCAACATACCCAAGGAAAAAGAAGAATATTTCAAAGAACAAAAAACAATACTACACATAGCAGAAGAAAATGGATACAACAAAAGTTTGGTGTTGAAGAAAATTAGAAAAGCTAAACTAAAGAAAACCATTAAGGAAGCAACCACATTTACAAAAGAAAAAGAAAGCAACAGCATATTCACTTCATTCACATATCACCCAAAAACATTTAATAAATTTAAAAAGATCTTCAAGGAACAAAATATCACCTTGGCACCTACTAATAGACACTCAATTTTAAAATTGCTAAATTCAAAAACAAAAGATGAAATCCCATCAGTTAACAGATCCGGAATATACCAGATAAGTTGTAAGAATTGTGAAAAATGCTACATAGGTCAAACTAAAAGAAATCTAAAAACCAGAGTCAACGAGCACTTTAGAAACATCAGATTGAAACAAGAAGATAAGTCAGCAGTAGCATTTCACTTTTGGAATGAAAACCATGACATTGATCCAAATCCAAAATTATTAAAAGGAGTGATAAACCAAAATAAATTGACAACATGGGAGAACATATTCATATGGAAAAATAAGGATCGCGTAATGAACTTTGAAATCCCACCAGTAGATAATTTGACAAAGAAGTTCATAGTTCCACCACCAGAGAGAGCAGACAACAACAGATGCCAGTTGGAAAGAGATTGAAAATGGAGGCGAATGTCTTTGAAACTAGTCTCTCATAAATATAAATAAGTAAGTGACAAGTATTAATAAACCAACTACAAATAGTTTCTGAAATTAAATTTAGCTGTTTCAGTAGATTTGCCTTTTGTAAAGCCATTTTGCACTAAAGATAGCATGCTATGTTTTTTAATAAATCTTTGACATCTATTATACATGGCCTTTTCTAATATTTTTGAGATGGAAGATAAGACTGCTATTGGCCTAAAGTTTTCAGTTCTACTCTTGTCACCTGTTTTAAAAAGGGGTATTATTTTGCTGTTTTCATGCAGTCTGGAAACACGCCTGTTGAAAAAGAAGCATTAATCAAATAGCACATTGGTGTAACAAAATACTGACAGCGTTTGAAAATACAATCAGGAATCTCATCCACTCCATGAGAAGTTTTGTTTTTCATGTTTTTCAGTATTATACTAACTTCATTAGGTGTAAGCGATAGAGATGCATTGTATGTGTATTCCTAGGGACATGGTTGCTTGCCCAGGGTGTTTTTTGTTTATCTGAAAGCTTGTTATTTATATTTATAAAGTAATCATTAAACGACTTTGCTACTTCTTTTGGATCTGAAATGAGCACACCTTCCTCATTTCTAATGCTAGGGTTTTGCCTTTTTGAGCTAATTCCTAATTCTTTATTTACTATCTGCTACATAGTTTTTAGTTTATCATCAGAGTTTTGTATAATCTTTTCTGTATGGTATTGCTTTGCAGCTATCAGAACCTGCCTGTATATCTCCTTGTATTTATTAAAATATACTTTAAAACTCTCTGTGTTTGCAGTTTTATTAAGTTGGCTAAGAAATTTTAGCCTTCTAGCAGATTTCGTAATTCCTTTTGTTACCCATGTCTTACAGTTGATCTATCCCCCTAATTTTATTCTCTTTTCTCATATTGCAATGTCAAGTTAGTGTTTTATTATGTTAGCAAAGGTTTTAAATTAATCATTTACATGTTTTTCCTCATACACTTTTTCCCACGTTTCATTTTTTAATAGATCCCTAAATGCATTTATATTCTTATCACTGTAAATACGCCCTATCCTTTATTTGCTCGTTGCATCATACTTAAAAGTGTTCAAGGCAATTTGGGAAGTCTGGGCTCTGTGATCTGAGAAGCCTGTTTCAACTACTTTAACATTTCTAGCTTTAAGACGACCTTGTTTTGTTAATGCTTGGTCAATAATAGTTGCTGAGTGGGATGTTACTCTAGTGGGTACACTTATTACAGGTGTAGTAATTCCTTTTATTCTAACATCTTAACTTTCTAAAATGCAGTAACAAAAATACAGTTTTTCTCTTGTGGTTAAGTTATTACTAAATGATTTCAGAGGCATTTTGCACACAATGTGTGTTTTCCATTTTCTTGCATGTTTTCCAGCTCAGCTCCAAGAGATGTGCTACTTGCTGTATGATATTCAGTTCATCTTTCGTTACAGTGGTTCGTCATACAATATAGCTATAAAAATCTTAGAAGTGAGTAACATTAAAATGGCAATCACAATGCTATATATACACCTACAACCCTAGCTAATTTAATTTTTATATCCTCTATTCATGGAATGCCTGAACAATACTGACCTGCAGAAAGTATACATTTACTTTCTTGAAAGACAGTGCATATAAATCACATTGCTGTCTAGTTTGGTGTTTATAAATGTATGTCCATGGTTTTACCATTTTGTGATGATTTGAATGTATAAAACAGCTTATTTCTAAGATGTACATGGAAGCTAGAGAAAGGATCTAACATTTCTTGAAAAGATTCCTACATAATGGTTGTTGTACACTACCTACGATTACCACACCTTGTTTTTGAATTTGATAGGCCTTAACCGTATCTGACAATATTTCCCAAAATTTATCCCATAAGAGAAGTAGCTGTTAATATAAACATAGTAACAGTCGTAGTTTCTGTACTTGTCACCTCTTTCAATATTTTAAGGATGTAGCAGTCTATGCTTAACTTGCTTATTAGAGAAAGAATATGAGAATTATGTAAAAGATGAAGCTAGCTACGGTGAAGCAACAAATACTACACAAATATAACTATTTACAACAGTAACTTCACTTATCTTAAAACTAAATGCTGTAAATTTTTGTTATTAATTGCTGAGGTCGATTTCATAAACTCACTTCAATCTTCAGTCACAAACAACTCTTTACGTCATTTTGTTTTAAGATAAGTGAAGTTACTGTTACAAATAGTTATATTTGTGTAGAAAGAATATGAGAACTTGCATTTTAATTCATCATTGAGTGTTATTCCTAAGAATTTGATTTTGTTTTTCTAGTGAATAGTTGCAGAATTGAATATAATATGTGTTCTATTATTTGTTTATTTCAACATAAATGGAAACTGATTGCAATACTTTTCCCTGTATTTAGCAAAATGTATTTGTTTCAAGTTGTGAACCTAAATTTAATAGTGTAGTGGTCAACTGCAGGTGAAGTCCACTACTTTGAGTTTTAAGTACAAGATTTGTATCATCAGCAAATAATACATTCTATGCATTGTTTATATTCTGAGGTGAGTCATTAATGTACACTAAAAAAAGAAGTGGCCTAAAATTGAACTCTTGATACACCTGCATTATTTCCTTTGTAGTGAAATTTTTATTATATTTTTTTTAATTTATGTTTATTTAAAGAATTTATTTTTACTACTTGTTGCTTGTGCATCAGGTGGTCTAAACCACTCATTAACCTCCCCAAATAAAATGTGAATTTAATTTACATAAATTAATATTTTTATTAATAGCATCATGCACTTTGGTTAGATCATTTCCTTATCTTATCCTTATCTATAGATTCATGTACACTTATCAAAAGTGCATGGATTGCAGATTATGTTACATTTTCTTTCTTGTTCCTGAAACCATATTCCTTTGCTAATATATTGGCAAATTTTTGTGTTTTTCAAAGAAGGAGGCAAGTATTTTAAACAATAGAAGCTGTAGCTTTCCTGGCGACATGAGTATTCCAAGTTTTCTCAGGCTTCAAGCCAGTTGTAGATGTAGTGATGTACCGACAATTTGGGAGCATACCCTGAAGACGGGAATAATGTATGCTCCCGAAACGTTGGTACATCACCACATCTACAACTGGTTTGAAGCCTGAGAAAACTTGGAATATTTTAAACAAGTTCTCAAAAATTTTTGTAATCTGTATTAGAGATATTGGTTTGTAATTATTTAAATCATTGCTGTCACCCTTTTTGTGCAGTGGTGTAATTATTGCTACTTCGAGTTTATCTGGGAGGACACCACTGCCTGTTGCTTAATTAAAAATGTGAATTAGCAATTGCATAATGAAATCAGTACTTTCCTTTATCAGGTAACCTGGAATTTCATTGTGTAAGGACTATGATACAATGAAGCACAAAATTATATTAACCTGGAATTTCATTGATTCCTATGGACCATTTGTTTTTTATATCTTTAATTATCCTTTTTAGTTCTGATTCAGTTGCTGGTTTCATGAATAACGTTTTACAGAGTTACCTATATTTAAGTTGATCTGTGTTTGAGTGTCAGTCACCTCATATTATTTATTTAAACATTTCTCTGTAATTATTAATTTTTAGATGAGTCGTATTTATTACACATCTGCTTCACTTTTGTACCTATTTTTAGGACATGTTTCGCAAATCATCGTTTGCATCTTCGGCTCATATGTGACATAGAGCCGAAGATGCAAACGATGATTTGCGAAACATGTCCTAAAAATAGGTACGAAAGTGAAGCAGATGTGTAATAAATACGACTCATCTAAAAATTAATAATTATTTCGCTTCACTGTGGTGTTCCAATACAGTTAAATCTCGATTTCTCTGTAACTTCTATAAAACACATCTTGAATATATCGAAAGCTTGTGTGTAGTAAATACGACTCATCTATAATTTAATAAACATCTTGAATAGTTCAGCAGTGAAAGGTGGATTATTGTCCAAGTTACCTTCATGCATTAATTCAATATTATGGTCATAACAGTTCTTTTTCCGTGTTTCCTTTTTTATTACCTGCCTTATTGCCCTAATTTTGCTATTCAATTTTAACATTTTTTCTATTATTTTCCATTTGTCTAATAGCGTTTTTATATATTTTATTGTAAGTATTAATATCATTTTTGTGTTTTTCTGCATCCAAGCCGTAACAGTTTTATCCTTCATTTTGATTTTTTTTTTTTTTTTTTTTTTTTTTTTGAAAGGTATTTCACCGGTTATTTTGCCACAACAAAGGATAAGAATATATGACTTCTGATGATTAATTATACATTGACACTGTTCATTTAACAGTGACATTCTTTTATGTTGCATATGTAATTTTACGCAGAGTTCTAAATTATAAGTGACTCTGGCTACCCAAAGCTACATGGTTAGCTTTTTAAGCATGAATGGTAATTTAATTTCATGTACCTACCTCTGTTCTTTATGGCATGTACAAAGATATATACAGGATCTTTATATCTAATTCTTATCTTTACCCCTTAATAGTTGTAACTATAAATATCCGAGGCTATTTCTAATAATGGATGAAGGGTCACATGTTATTCATGCAAAAAAATGTGAATCTTCAGTAAATTGACCAGCTTCCTTACCCTCCCTTGATAGTCTTACAAGTTCTTGGAATTTTGCACAACCTATAAATTGTCTTGGGTGGTGGAACAATCATTAATTGGAATTAAAATAAAAGTTAATTGAGAAGATATTAACACATTGCTTCAATCACACTGTTTTTCACAGGACATGTTTCAAGAATTGTTGCTCCCATCTTCAACTGAGTCTCGACTAGTGCAAATTTTAGTAGTTTCCTCTTTCTCCCTATCATCGATAGGTGGCATGATGTATTTGTCAAAGATGTCCGGGGTGGAGTTTCAAAATTCATGATTCTTTGACGATTTTTATTAATGAAGATTTTTTTCCCATATAGAAGGATCTATGTATCCAAAAGTACCATACATATATGATTTACCCAAAATGCATAAACCCGAATTTACCCTCAGACCAATAATTAATAGCATGAGTTTCACCCACTTACCAATTATCAAAATGACTGGTTTCAGATATTTAGATCTTTCACAAAATTCGAAAATTTAAGTATCAAAAATTCACTTGAGTTGATAAATCTCCTGAAGAACACAAATATCAACTCTACAGATGGTTTAGTTTCTTTTGATGTCATTTCTTTATACCCAAGTACATCTGCCACTAAGCTTATCCCACTTCTCAAAAAATGCCTGGAATCAATACAAGTAACCTCCGAAGAAATAGAAGAACTTTTACAACTTACAGAAATTTGCATCAATCAAAAAGTTTTCAGTTTTAATGGACAGATCTATATACAGAAGATAGGCCTAGCTATGGGCAACCCATTGTCTCCCTTCTTAGCAAATTTATTTATGAGTGTTTTTGAAACCCATATCACAAAAACCTTTCCAAGTTATTTCAGTGTTTGGTATCGTTATGTTGAAGACATTTTTGCAATAGTACCTAAAAACGTATACAAGATGGTCTTAGACTTCTTTTTTTTCTTTTAATTTTATTCAATGATAGATCAGCAGTACGTGCTTTACAGATCCTTGTTGGCTAATTGAATCTCTATGAACTATATAATAACATGTAAGGAAAACCAAGTTGGCTCCTATTATCTTCTTAACACTGCGAAACAAGAGAAAAATAAGTTAATTAAAACAAACAAGTAATCAAAGAGATAAGAACAACAGTCATTGTGAAACAATATTCATAGTTTTTTCAATCAGAGTCACTAAGGAGGAGATCCTGTGGGAGTCATCTCTTCAGGCGCGTGGGCTGGCGGGTTCGTACGCCGATGTTGTACATCACAGCTCCTGGAACACCTGGCAGGTTTGAGAAGAAGCGAGAGGCGATCTGACGTATGTACTGGTGAAGAGGAAGGAGATCAAGTTCTTTATGCAGTTGTTGATTTCTTACGTACCAAGGGGCATCCGTGGCGATGCGCAGAAATCGATTTTGCAGGACCTGTAGCCTTCGGAAATGAGTGTTGCTAGCCGTACCCCATACCTGGGAAGCATATGTGATAAGTGGCCGGACAAGAGATTTGTAGAGAAGCAGAGAGCATTCAATCCCAAGAGGAGTGTGTCTGTGAAGTAGCGGACCGAGTTTTGAAAGTCGTCCTGATGCCAACGAGATAAGTCGATCAATATGGGCTCGCCACGTAAGTTTAGTGTCCAGCATTACTCCAAGGTATTTGACGGATGTGGTAGGAGGTAGCCAGGGAATTGATTGATGCTTAATATGCAATTCGGGAGAGTTGGAGATGCGACGTAAGCTAAAAATCTTGGCTGCGGTCTTTTATGTGTTTAGACGTATGCGCCAAGTATCGAACCATTCAACGAGGCAGTCAAGAGAGGTTTGTAGCGTGTGAATAGTGGTAGGGAGATCTGAGCCGGAATGATATAAAACAGTATCATCAGCGTATAAGGCTATGGAGGTAGGGGCCAAGTCAGGAAGATCATAGGTATAGATACTAAATAAGATTGGGGCCAATATGGATCCCTGAGGAACTCCTGCTGTAATATGGCGCTGAGATGACTCCATGCCACCAATGCGAACAGTAAATGTGCGATCTGATAGAAAACTACAAATGGTAGTGAGCAGATACTGTGGAAGTCCAATGCTATACAGTTTGAAGATTAACCCCTCATGCCAAACTTTATCAAAGGCCTGTGCTACGTCGAGGAACAGGGAGATTGTGTGCTTTCGTTGCTCAAAACCATGAATTACTGTTTGTGTTAAGCGTAGTAGTTGGTGAGAGGTAGAATGTCTAGAACGAAATCCAAATTGGAAGGGTGGAATGATATGGTTTTCAGAGGCATATTTAAGGAGACGGCGAAGGAGATCCTTTTCAAAGAGTTTGGACAAGGTAGGCAGCAAACTTATCGGACGATAGCTGTCGGGGAGATTTTTAGGTTTATTAGGTTTGTGAAACAATGATTTGAGGCAATTTCCAGGTGTGAGGAAAAACTCGAAGTCGAAGACAAGCATTCAGGATTGAAGACAAATGTGCCAAAGCCTTCTTTGTCAGGTTTTTCAACACAATATTGGGAATCAAGTCGTGTCCCGGTGATTTCTTAAGAGGAAGAGAGCGAAGTAAATGCCTAAGTTCAGCAGGACTAGTGAAGGAGATTCTGCAGGGAACAGTTGGTTGGTGTCGAAAAGCGTCAAGCCGCTGTTCTATACATGGGGTGGTGGCATGAGGTGCGTTTGGTGTGAACGTGCCTTCAAAGTGGTCTGCAAGAACTTCACATTTAGCTTTGACCTCCGTAACAAGAGTGTCAGTGGTACGAATATTCAAAATGCAGCTATAAAATTTACATTGTAGACAGAAAAGGATGGGGTACTTCCCTTTTTGGATATCACGATTAAAAAAATGGACAACAAATGCACTCAAAGTATAAACTTGAAAGAAACGTAGAGACAGTGAAGCACAACTTAGCACAAAAGTGAATTGAGAAGATATTGACACACTGTGTGTGTGTGTGTGTGTTGTGTGTGTTGCGTGTGTGCCCTCGTGCGTGTGTGTGTGCACTCTCTTCTCGATTCACTTTTGTGTTAACAAACTCACTTGATATTTACTTGAAACCGACACACACAGACAATTATATTAACAACAGTTTCAACCCAAAACAATACCAACATGCCATTTCCAACAGTTTAATCTTTCAGATGATCAACTTTCCACTAAACAGAGAAGATTATCAAGAATAATACTTACACATAAAAAAGTTGGCTATATCCAACAGTTTCAACCCAAATTTAGTGGACAAAAAAATTAACAAACTCAACAAGGTTAAGAAAGTAAAAGAAACCACCACCCTGGAACCTACAGGAGCAAAAGAGAAAAACAATTTTAAAAAATTTACCTTCCACCATCAGTCATTAATAAATTCCAAAAAATCTTCTGAACAAAAGGAAAAACAAAAACAAATATTGACATCAGAACTAAAGAACATATAAGAAACATTAAAAATGGTGAAATAGAAAAATCGGCAGTTACTTTTCATTTTTTGAATACCAGACATGACATTAACTTGGAGACAGCTTTAATAAAACATGTTAATCATCCCATAGATCTTTCTGTATGGAAAAAAAAAAATCTTAATTAATAAAAATCATCATAGAATCATGAAGTTTGAAACTCCACCACCGGACATCTTTGACAAATACATCATGTCATCTATCGATGATACAGAGAAGGAGGAAACTACTACAATTTGCAGTAGTCAAGTACTCAGCTGAAGATGGGAGCAACAGCTCTTGAAACATGCCCTGTGAAAAACAGTGTGAGTGAAGCAATGTGTGTCAATATTTTCTTGATTCACTTTTATCTTAACTTGTGCATCACTGTCACTACACTTCTTTCAGTTTTTATACTTTGAATTAATTGGAATGTTCATAACTTTTAGCTATTTGCGTTAACTGAAATTAAACTTTTGTAGCTTCTCTTTTGTCTTGTGCTGTTACACAGTTTTCAAATAATACAGAAATGTTGAACATATACACCAAATAGAGATGAAGCTGGTGATTATGTTGATTTCACACTCCCAGACCACCAAGTTAACCACTTTGTAAAATACATATAGTATCTTACTCCCATCAGGCATTCAGATATGGTGCAACCAGGGACTCTTAACTACCCTTACTTCAATGGCATGGGTTCCTCTTCGTTTCGAGGAAACCAGTTAAAACTCTTAGTCTGATTAATTAGAAGGTTATGGTTTAGCAGATCCCTAGTCAGTTGACCAAGACAAGGTTTTTAACTGAACTCCATTATGAGTGGGACAGCAGTAACTGATATTTCCTACTGTGGAATGACCCTTTTTTGGGCTTCTCAGTGGGTGCCGAGCAGTAGGAATGACATCGAGGTCCCCTATTTTATGGCTTCACTCCAATCAAAGTGTAATCACGAGTTCAAGTAGAAACAAAGGTAAATGTTACTAAAGGTAAATGTTATGGTTAACAGTTACTGGATGGATTGATGGATGGATGGATGGATGGATGGATGGATGGATGGATGGATGGACGGACGGACGGACGGACGGACGGACGGACGGACGGACGGACGGACGGACAATTTATTCATCTTGTAGATCATGCATTGTACATGAGTACTATGATATAAGACAAGTCAAATTGTGAATATACAGTGCAATTAACTATACTTGTAAATTAACAAGTCACATCCAATAAGGACAAGTCAGTGTTTGTACAAAATAATGATTTATAAAGATATCTCAAGAATTTTATAGTATACACAATTAATTCAGAAATATAACAATATTGTAAACTTTACATAAATTCTGTTCACATGAATATCCATTCTCTGTCCAGTATTATGGTTATGAACTGTGTCATTAAAGGTATAGTGGCTGTTTCCTTTCATTAAATTCGTCTTTGTAAATTTTAAAATTTCCAAAATGAAAATACATGGGAGAGGTAAGATTTTAAATTTTTTAAATAATGTTCTGCATGTAGATGTTGGTTTAACTCCTCCAAAGTATTCTTAGAATCTGTGCAGTAACTAGTAGATTGGAAGAGACTCAATCATTTCCAGTCAACCCATTTTATTGCTCCATTAGGTCTTGAGAAAATAGCTGATCTTATTAAGTCTTAGGAATATTTCTCTTCATATTGAGACTTACATAACCGCATAGTTTGACAAATTGCATAAAGCCAAAGTATTCCCTAGATATTCTATCTGTTGAGTGAAGTTTTGCAGCCTGAATTCCTATAGAGTGTCAAATGTTTGTCAAATGTTATGCAGTAGGAAGAGGATCCAGGGTTACCAGTTGGACTAAGGTGTAGTATTGCCCTGCTTAATCGTGTGCAAGCAGTGCAGAATGGTGTCCAGATTCTTGCTCATGTGCTTTTTCTGATCTGTGATTAGGTATATTTCCTTCCAAAGATTAAAGAAGGCTGTGAGGTCATCAATATTCAACCCTATATTCCACATCTTAAGCATTGCTTTCCATGTCAGTGATATGGCCACATTAAGTTATCTTTCAAAACTTACCATTCATGTTTGTATTACGAGTGACTAAGATGCCCACTAGGAACTTGTCCATTTGCTCTCTGGTATGTGAGTTGTTGAGGTTCCCATGCATCAATTACCTGAAAATGTCCACATTCTGTGGACAAAAATACCATTCAGGAGCTGCACGTAAAGCAATGCTTATCTTACATTGAGGTCTCCAAATGCCATCTTGCCTTTAGTATTGAAATTTGATTTCTTTAGTTTGTTAGAGTTTAGTTAGGACCTAAAGTGGAAGAGCATGCCAACTTGCACAGTTTTCATCATATTCGTTTCACTTAGCAGTCTGGGGTGGTTTTCTTTCCATACAACTAGCTTCAAGGCTGTCTATGTTAATATTGAAACCCAAACATTCAAAGTCTATTTGAAACACCCTCAAACATCTACTAGTAGAACTGTACTTTCAAAGAACTTTCAATCATATTCTTGCAGGCCAGGCGCTTAGAATGGAAGGGGATACCATCATGTTCAGCAAAGTTCTTCTTCACCTCTCTTCACAAGCAACCAATTCCAGCTGCTTTCATTGGTTTCCAGTGAATTTAAGTCTGTATGCCGAAGAGGCCATTGAGCAAGAACCATCGTTCTTGTCCAGTATTCGCTACCTATTATAGCTCCTCAAATTCCTCATAATGCTGGTCCTATACTTGGGGCTTAAAACCCCAGCTTTTTAAATATCTTTGAAAATACTGTGACTATGTGGGTTCGTGAAAATAAAAGTCCAATTGCACAAACTCAAAATGTTCTTTATTTCCACTGAATTACAGTTGGAACACTTGCCGATTACACAGAATTACGTAGCACACACAATTACAATTTGCCAGTTCGTCTGTCACAGGTCCACTCTACACTTACAATTACGTACAACTCCTCTGATACACGTACACAGTCTTCCAGACTGTTCACTAGCACGGCACTCCTCACGCTGCTCGCCAAGAACTGAACTCTTGGTCGCATCGTGCTTCTATTTATAGGTGGCTAAATGGTTCTACAGAATTCCTTACCATGGAGAGGAAGGTTATTCCGGAGATTTCGCGTTCTTTCAGGTGGCAGGAGGAGAGGGAAACAAAGATTCAGCCACCCCCATTGGGTTCCCCTCTCCCCTGTCACGCCTCCGCAGGCGCCAGCTGGCCGGCGAGGGTGCGGTCCCGATGCCACACGCTCCCCTCCACCGGCCACCCTCTCCCGCAGCCGACCGCAAGTACACCGATTGAGTGACACTGCTCCCTCCTCAAGGCTGGTCGTCCCGAACAGCACCATCGTAGCGGGCCAGGCGATCCAGGTGTACCACCATCATCTTTCCTCGGGACACCTTCTGGATGCGGTCGCTCGCCTTCTGGATGTTCTGACGAGCCATCTCGTGCACGTCGTGGAGGTGGTCCACCAGGTTCTCCACATACTCGGTCGCTGGCTGTTTCGCTTCCGGAGCGCTTCCAAAATTCAGGTCACAAGAAAAGCGTAACTCTCGGCCGAACATTAAGCTGGCTGGCGTCATCCCAGCTGTGTCGTGTATAGGCGAGCGGTAGGCCAGCAGGAACAGTGGCACCTTGACGTCCCAGTTTCGCTGATGGCTGGCCACGACCTTCCTCAGATGTTCTTCTAAGGCCTTGATGTACCTTTCGACCATGCCATGCGACTGGGGATGTAGAGGTGTTGTGCGGGTCTTGTACACCCCAAGCCTTTCTAGTTCCTGCTTCATCAGGATGGACTCAAAATTGGTGCCCTGGTCACTGTGCAGCTCTAACGGCACCCCAAATCGGGAGAACACTTGCTCCACGAGGCAGTCTGTGATTGTCTTTGCCTCTTGGTTCGGGATGGCATACACCTCCAGCCACTTGGTGAAGTAGTCCACGACCACCATTAGGTACTTGTTGCCCCGGTCAGGGACTGGGAATGGTCCAGCTATGTCGACAGCGATCCGCTCGAATGGCGCTCCGACGTTGTACTGCTGCATGCGACCCCGGCTCCTAGTCTGGAGGCCGTGACTCGCTGCGCACACATGACATTGACGGCACCATCTCTCAGAGTCTGCTCGGAGGCTCAGCCAGTAGTAGCGCTGCCGTAGTTTGTCCATCGTTCGGTTCGCTCCCAGGTGTCCTCCTGAAGTACCGGCTTGCACTTCCTCCAAGACTTCCGGGACCTTACTCCGGGGAAGTACCAACTGTTCTCTCTGCGTCTTCCCATCGGGTGATTCCCACATCCGGAACAACACGCCCTCTCTGATCTTCAACGAGTACCATTGGGCTCAGTACGACTTGTATGTGGCGCTCCTAGGTGCGATGTCCTCCCAGGTCGGTCTTGTCCCTGCCTCCACTTCCCTCAAGAGTGGCGCCAAGTCTGCGTCCCCCAAATGCTCCCTCCTAAGGCCTGCGCTATCCCAGTCGTCCCACGCACTGCCGTGACTACTCGGACTGCTGCGGCACGCTCCTCTTCCACTCTTGTGCATTGGCCGCACTCTTCTGGACAGGGTCTCCGGGATATAGCGTCTGCATCACCGTGGCTCTTCCCTCTGCGATGTTCCGAGGTGAAGTCGTACTCCTGCAGCCTCTGGACACAACTTGCCGTCTGGCCTTCCGAGTTCTTAAAGCTCAATAGCCAGGTTAGGGCGGAATGGTCAGTCCTCAGTTGGAATGGCTGACCATACAGGTACTTGAGGAAGTGCTCCAAGGTATTTACTGCCGCCAGTAACTCTCATCGGGTGACGCAGTAGTTCTCTGCCTTGGATAGCGTCTTGCTGTACTAGGCTATCACCCGCTCATGGCCGTCCTTGATCTGCGATAGGACGCATCCAATGCAATGGTCGCTGGCGTCGGTGTCCACAATGAAGGCGCCACCCGGTTGTGTAAAACCTAAAATTGGAGCACTGCACACGGTCTTCTTCAGGTGCTGGAAAGCGTCTTCGGCGTCCTCCGTCTACACATAAGGCGGTGTTCCTCTGTCAGGTGGGTGAGGGGTTTGCCGATGTTGGAGAACCCCTTTATGAAGCGGCGGTAATAACTGCACAGCCCCAGGAAGCTGCGCAACTCTTTCTTATCCTTTGGGCGAGGCTAATCTCTCACAGCCTGTGTCTTCTCCGGGTCTGTGGCCACTCCGGTTGCTGAGACTATGTGGCCCAAGTGGCCTTGCTGAAGAACTGGCACTTCTTCGCGTTCAGCTACAAGTGGGTCGCCTGCAGTCTCTGTAGCACTTTACACAGATTCTTTAGATGGTCTTCAAAAGTTTAACCGACGATGATGTCGTCCAGGTATAGCAGGCAGGCATCGTAAGTCAATCCTCTCATCACTGACTCCATGAGGCGTTGGAAGGTAGCTGGTGCGTTGCAGAGGCCAAAGGGCATAACTGTGAACTGCCAGAGCCCTTGGCCTGTCGAGAATACTGTCTTCTCCTTGTCTCTCGGTTCTAGAGCTACCTGCCAGTAGCCCGACTTCAGGTCCAGGGTTGAGAATCACTGCGCACCAGCTAGCGTGTCCAGGGTATCATCAGTCCGGGGTAAGGGGAAGCAGTCCTTCCGGGTGACAGCGTTCAGCTTCCTGTAGTCTACGCAGAAGCGTAGCTCCCCGTTCTTCTTAATCACCAAGACTACAGAGGAACACTAAGGGATGCCAGACTCTTCAATCACTCCCCTGGATCTCATGTCCTCCAGAATGTCTCGTACCGCCCCTTGCTTCGCCAGCGGAACGCGTCTAAGTGGTTGCTGAATAGGCCGGGCGTCCCCGGTGTTGATGCGGTGAAGCACTTTGTCCGTGCGGCCGTAGTAACTGTCGCCTTGGCTGAAGAAGCGCTGGTATCGCCTCAGCAGTTGTCGAACTTTCTCCAGCTGTTCTGCGGTCAGGTGGTTGGCCGCCCTCTCCAGTAAGCCTTCTAGTCGGGGCCCCAAGTGTTGCGTCGGCACCGGTTCCTGTGTCTTGTCCATTGCTGTTACCCTCACCACCGGCTCGTCGTTCCCAACTCCGTCCCGGCCTGGACGTCGTGATCGGTGTCCGTTGGATTTAGCAGTCTCACTGGCACCTCCTCTCGGCACGGCAGCAATGTCCTAGCTACACATAGTCCGTGTATGGGCGTCGTCTGGTCCAGTATCATGTTCCTGGTTCTCTGGCCTTCCAGTCGCGCCGCCACCACCACCTCGCTCCTCGTGGGGACAACCA
Organism: Mantis religiosa; assembly: GCA_030765055.1. Lineage (NCBI taxonomy): Eukaryota > Metazoa > Arthropoda > Insecta > Mantodea > Mantidae > Mantis > Mantis religiosa. Next base: position 72,338,587 of record CM060952.1, read on the forward strand.
CGTCTTCGTTCAAGACGACCCTGCAGATTCTAAGGTGCTCTTCGGGTTGACGGAGTATAACCTCTTCTCCTTTGAGCCGCAGGACCTTCCTGCCAACGTCGACTGTCGCCTCGTGGCTCCTGAGGGCATCCAGTCCCAAAATTACCTCCTCAGCCACCTTCGCAACGAACACCCACAGACACACGGCACTCCGTCCCAAGGTCAGCTTCAGCAGGGCCTCCTCCACAGGCAAGGTGTCGCACGATGCCGTCATCAACTGGTATGATCGGCTCGGCTTCCTGTATGGCAAACCCTTGGTTATGTGAGGTCTGATGATGGTCACGGCTGCCCCGGTGTCCACCAGCTCGTGGCACGGCTTCCCTCTCACCCAACCATCCGCGACGAGGCTGTCATCCATCCGCCGGCTGACGGCGCGCAGTGTCACTCGAGGGGATGATGGTGATGGTGCCGACGTGCCCCTCGCCACGGCGGCCCTTACTCGTTTCCCGGCTCTTCTCCCTGATGTGGGCAGTCTCTCCAGGTGTCCCGACTGTTCACATCCCCAACACAGGCCACTAGGTCTTCGCCGGTGTCCCTCGGCTGGTGTTCTGTCTCTGGTGTAGCGGACATTTCTCGTTCTCGACGTTGGGGTAGCCGTCACCTTGGCCGCCTCCATCCTCAATGCTGCCTTCAGCGCCTGGTGGGTGGTTGTGTAGTCGCCAAGCATTAGGCGCTGAAGCATCTCGGTGTCTCGTAGCCCGTCGACAAAGGCGTAGGCGGCTTCCCGGGATACGAACTCCGGTGGAAGGTCAACCAAGGTCTTGCTAGCCAACTGCTCAATCGCCAGGGTGAACTCCTGTGGCGTCTCCTCTGGCTGTTCGACCTTGTCTTCAGCTGACTGCGGTAGGCTGCGGCTAGGCGGTGGTTCCCGAAACGGTTCTCCAGGTCCTCCCAGATATCCTTGGGAGCCGCCACAGTCTGGACCGCGTTTAGGACTTCTGCGTTCCGTCCCTGGAGGCTGGCTGTTAGCTGTGCGGCCTCTTCCTCCGGTGACCACTTGTTATGCCTGGCCACCGTGTCGAACTGGCTGCGGAAGACCTCAAACGTTGACGCGCCGTCATATTGAAGACCCCAAACGTTGACGCGCCGTCATATTTTGGAGGTTTGACGCGCGCCGATGTATCGCGTCCCGGCGCGTCGGCCATCAAATCCTTCAACCTCCTGCCGACGACGTCCTATGGCGTTCAGGGACTTGACGCTGCTGTCGGCCTTTCCTTCCAGATTGTTAATGGGTTAGCAAGGTCTTCGACGTCTTCCACCATGGCGTTCAGGCACTTGGCGTTACTGTCGGCCTTTTCCTCTAAGTCATTGAAGCGGTTCGCCAGGTCCTCGACGGGCTCGTCCACTTGGCCCATCCGCTTGCCCAGCTCCGTCACGTCATCCCTCACGCCGGCCAACCGTTCTTCAAATTTGGCGGCGAGAGCCTCGTTCGCCGCTTTAATTTCCGTGGTCAATTCGGTCTTTATTTCATTCAGTTTCGCTGCCAGGTTGTTGTTTGCAGCTTCCGTCTTCGCAGCGATTGTCATTCGCCGTCTTTATTTCCTTTAGTTTGGCAGTGAGGTTGTCATTCGCCGTCTTTATTTCTTTCAGTTCGGCGGTGAGTTCATTTGCCGTCTTTATTTCTTTCAGTTTCGCTGCCAGGTTGTTGTTTGCCGTCTCCAACTTTTCTCAAATCTGTGCCAATGCTGCCTTCATCGCTGTAATATACCACTTACTGACACCAGTTGTGACTTTGTGGGTTCGTGAAATTAAAAGTCCAATTGCACAAATTCAAACAACTCAAACTTTATTTCCACCGAATAACAGTTGGAACACTTGCTGATTACACAGAATTACGTAGCGCACACAATTACATTCGCCAGTTTGTCTGTCACAGGTCCACTCTACACTCACAATTACATACAACTCCTCTGATACATGTACACAGTCTTCCAGTCCATTCACTAGCACGGCGCTCCTCACGCTGCTTGCCAAGAACCGAACTCTTGGTCGCATCGTGCTTCTATTTATAGGTGGCTAAATGGTTCTAGAGAATTCCTTACCATGGAGAGGAAGGATATTCCGGAGATTTTCTTTCAGGTGGCAGGAGGAGAGGGAAACAAAGATTCAGCCACCCCCATGGGTTCCCCTCTCTCCCCCTGTCATTCCTCCGCAGGCGCCAGCTGACCGGCGAGGGTGTGGACCCGATGCCACACATCCCGTTCCACCGGCCACCCTCTCCCGCAGCTGACCGCTTGTACGCCGATTGGGTGACAATACTGATAATAGGGCTATGGACCTATAGTTTTCTTTATCATCTTTTCTCCTGCCTTGTATGGTAGTTTGGCTGTTTATAAATAAATATTTTATTTGTTAACAACGCTGACAGTTGTTAGGTTAGAAAATATAAAATAGGAAAGAATTTGGAGAATTTGCTGGATATGATTTGAAAATTTGACACTGTAGGTTGACAAAATAAAAGAACTTAATAACCAGCATTACTGGTATTAACTTTCAGCAGCTAGTGGTTGATAAACAAAGAATGCCACATTGAAATCATATGGAAGTAGAATTTTGGTTTATTAATGTTGTGCTTTTCGTACCAGTTTGCTATGCTGTCTTGAAATTGTTTGATAGAACTTGCTGGATTAACACATTGTGAAAAAATTACTTCATATGTTTAATACTGTGACTTTGTGGGTTCGTAGATTTAAAAGTCCAATTTGCAGAAATTAAAAATATTCTTTATTTTCGTAGAAATACATTTTGGTCAACCCTTACAGTAGTAGAATTACGTCACATACACATTTACAATCTTCCAAGGTCATTGACTGCAAACAAAAACGTTCACTTTCACAACACACTGCACGCAAACAATTCTCAGTTCCAATTACACTCTCTCATTTCGACTCCATTTACGACTCCGATAAACTAGCCACAGCTTCTTTTATACGACCATTCATGATTCCAGACGATTGTACAATGTTCTCTATAAATCAAGATGTTGCTAGAGTTTTCCATTTATCTAACTTTATTTGTTCCGGTAGGCCTTTTATCTCTGCTTCAGCATGCTCTTTATCTCCGTGTTGCACTGTCTCTTTGTGTGTGTTGCCGCCAGTCGCAACAATACCGAATTCCTCGAGGTTATATAGAATAGTTGAAATTTTCAAGAGTGTACAACCATTGTAACATATAGGAAATTTGTTAAACTTGCCTGTTTCTTTTTAATATTTTCTTAGAATCCTTTAGCAAATAGAGAACTATGTGATTTTTGCACACTTTGCCTTGTTTGAAAAGAAAGGAATTACTACATAAATAAACCTAATTAATAAACTTTTACAACTTTTTATTTTATTCTGATGTTACACAACATACTTTTAAGGTTGTGCAAGTTTCATTAAAATGAATATGAAAAGTTAGTAAAAATTGTCTAAAACTATAACTTGTACTTACATATACTCAGTGCTTTTTTTCTGTAAAAATGTTTACTGGAGCTCTCTCACTCGATCATATTGTACAACAAAAACATGGGCTTAAAAGTGTCAAACCTTCATACCTTAAACTACAAGAAGTTTCAATAGCGCCAAACGAAGTTGGTACTACCATCTTCTCACGCTCTTTCTTTGCTCTTAGTGTCAATTATCTAACTGTCCGCATTGTAGGAGCCAGGAATATTGCCTGCACTCTCTAATTCTGTAATATTAAGGAACAAAAATAGTGCGATAGGTGGCTGTATGGCAGTTTTAGGTTAATGAATAGAAGATGGCAGCACTAAACGCAGTGTATTAAAGAATTGCTTCTGCATCAGCGATGATGAACAGAATGCAAATTTCACTAGAGTTTGTAACAGTTTACCGGAACCATTCCAGTGAGTTATGCCCTGCATATATTAACTTTCATATTCTTAGTGTGGTTGATTAGTAACAACATACACTTAATTAATGCTTGATGTCAATATTCACAGTATTTTCCTGTAGCAGTCTTAAAACACTTTATTCCTCCTCTTTGCTAAGCTCTCTTTCTAAAACATTCATTAATGTATCTAAAAAAATTCAGTCTTGGTTTTTCTTCACTATCTTCTTGGTAGCAATTATAACACAAGTTCTCACATTCATAATTTTAATATAGTGTAAACAACATATTCATTAAAATAATACATTTACAACCATATACAAACCACACTTTTCCCAAATTATCCTTTTATCTTATCTATGTGCTACATGGCAAACCATGGAGTTGCATTGTCACCATCGAAACCGTTATTCACCAAATTATTCAATTGCTAAGTCCATTGCTACATATGTTGCAACATCCATATTAATCATATAGTTAAGTCATGAATGTATGAATCACCACCTTACTTAAGACTCACGATATATATGTGGGTACAAAGTCAAGTTCAAAGAAAGAGTCGCTTCCTGCAGGTGGGAGGACAGTCTCTTTATAAATCTCCTTCATGTTAGTATAGAGAGAGAGAGAGAGATGGGTGTTGACATGGACAGACTGTGAGCTGGAGGCTATGCTTGATCTAGTACTAATTGCAGGGATGGCACTCGACCGAAAAGATGGTTTCAGTTGGATTTGGCAACTAAAGTAACCAACAATACCTGTATCTTCAAAGCACAGGTAATAAACACAGGCTTTAGTGACCATGAAGCACAAATAATTCAAATTGAAACTAATAAAACCAGGCTGTTTAGATCAACACTAACAAAAAAGCGAATATTTAATACAGATAACATTTCATATATGAATTATCTTTTAAGTAAAGAAGACTGGCATGATCTGTATAATGCGGCTGATACTAATGTGAAATTTAAATTGTTTGTAAATAGTTTTATATTCTACTTTAATACAGCTTTCCCTCACAAAATAACAAGAACGTGCAATAAGGAAGCAAATAATAGTTGGATAACTCCAGGTATACGAAGGTCATGTGAACGCAAAAGGCTACTGTATGAGTTAAGCAAAGGTAACACAACGACGGAATTTGATAATTATTTTAGGAACTATAAACGTATATTAAATAAAGTTATAAGACAGGCCAAAATTAATAATAATGACAATCATATTAACAACTCAAAAAATAAGATTAAAGCTATGTGGCAAATAGTAAACCAAATAACTAATAAAATGCAACACACACAAGGTAAAATAGAACTAGAACATAATGATAGAAGGATAACAGATGCAACTGAAATTGCTACATATTTTAACACTTACTTCACGGGAATAATTAATGATCTGGTTCATAATAACAATGGACATCCTCACAATCCGCCAAAGACTAATACTATTAATAATCTAAATTCTATATACCGCCATGAAGTTACACCTGAGGAAATAACTAAAATAATAAATGGATTGAATAATACATATTCTGCAGGTGCTGATGATATACCAGACATAATTGTAAAAAGATGCAGTAAGCACATAATCAGACCACTTGTTCATCTCTGTAATGCATCCATAACTAGCGGGATCTTTCCAGACGTACTGAAACTATCTAAGGTTATACCCCTACATAAAAAAGGGAAAAGAAATGAAGTATCAAATTTCCGTCCAATTTCCATACCCTCCGTATTTTCAAAGATATTAGAAAAAATAATGTATAGGAGGCTTCTCTCATTTATGGAACAACATGATTTAATTACCAACTCACAACATGGTTTTCGACACAAAAAATCAACAGAGACTGCAATATACTCTTTCTTAAATAGCGTTATAACCGCTTTGGATAATAAAGATAAAGCAATTGGTATATTTTTAGATCTAAGTAAAGCTTTTGATACTGTTGATCACAAAATTCTGTTAGCAAAATTATTTGACTTTGGCATACGAGGACCAGCGTACAGCTGGTTTGAAACTTACCTTACAAATCTAAAGCAATTAACAGAGATTTTCGACACAAACCCTAATACCAATACTCATTCGGCAGTTAGATCAGACTTACTTGACATCACATATGGAGTGCCGCAAGGCTCAATTCTGGGCCCATTTCTATTCATCTCGTATATAAATGACTTTGTAAATAGCATCAAGGCTCATAACACTGTACTGTTTGCAGATGACACTAACTTATTAATAACAGGAAACAATAACGAAACATTAAATAATACATTAAGTCACACTAGTAAAGACTTGGTATCATGGATAGCTAACAACAACCTGGTTTTAAACACAGATAAGACAGTTTGTCTTAAATTTAGTATTACTGACAGAGGAAACAATGAAAGTATTCCTGAAGTAAAATTAAATAATAAATTAATTTCATACAAAAGTGAAACAAACTTTTTAGGCTTGTGGATACAAAATAACTTAAAATGGAAAACTCATACAAATCATCTACTAACCAAATTAAGCAGGAATATATATGCCCTAAGAATATTAAGTCAGAATGTCAGCCTTCGTGTACTTTTAATGTTCTATTATGCACATATACATTCTATAATTAAATATAGAATAATATTTTGGGGAAATTCACCAGAAGCCAAAGATATATTTATTAAACAAAAACAAGCCATTCGAATTATAGGCAACGAAAGAATGCTATGTTCATGTAAGCCACTGTTCAGAAAGCTTTGCATACTTCCTTTGGCATGTGTTTATATTTTGGAGACAGCTTTATTTGTAAAAAGAAATAGATTTAACTTTCAAAACAACGGAAGTGTTCATATGCATTACACGAGGCATATTAAGGATATACACGTAACCTCAATCAGAACTACAATGTTTAAGAATGGAGTACTGCATTCCTGTACAATAGTTTATAATTCCCTTCCTAATGACATCAAAAGCATAGATAACTACAACATGTTTAAAACTAGAACAAGGGCTTTCTTACAGGAGCACTGCTTTTACACAGTAAAGGAATATCTGCAATTTAACAAATCCAGATAAACATAAAATATGAATTTACTTAGCTTGTTCATTTCTCTCACTCATAATTATATCCAATTTGTGTCACAATATAATTGAATGTAGGGTAGGTATATTTGATGTTTAACTTTGTAATATTAAGTGTAAATTACTGACGTATCCTATATCAAGGTACTATGTACAGATTTGATTCTAAAGTATGAATAAAATTGAATTGAATTGAATATATCAACAAACAGTGGTCATAACATAAACTGTCCCTTTAGACTTATAGTGATAATTTATATTTTTTGTAGTTAACATTGTTCTGTTGTTTATTAAGTACCATAAATTCAAGTCTAGCTTTATTGTATAGTAGTTCTATTATGTTCTCCTGCGCTTCCCCAAACCTTATTCAAATTCTAGTCGTTACAATATTGAAGAAAAAAGGTGAAATAACGGAGTTGTTTATGTGAGCCTATCACACATACACAATCAATGTATGTACGCTCTGTTCAGGTGCAGTCATGTCTTCTGGACAGCAGTGTGTCATACTTCACCAGGTACAAGAAATATATAATACGACTGAATGTTGTGACAAGGAGAAAGAGTGGGGATCAGAATCCCTTTGTGTCAAGCAACAGAATGGGTAACTTCAATGATAGTTTACATTTGCATATAATAATTTATTGACTATCAGACACACAGCTCCTGAGAGCTCTATTTGTGCTTTGTCACTTACTCTTACACCAAGTTACTAATAGTTTACTCTTCTAGTAAATAAGATAAAAGGCGAATGCAGTGTTCTGTCATTGAAGATCAGTATGTCTTAATGCTTTGTTATATGTTCTTTCATATATTTTCATTGTGAGAATTATTCTTTGCAGATTATTTGGTTTAAAGCATTTTTTAATATACATTCAATATTTCATCATTTCTCAACCATATGTATTAAGACTTGTTGGGTCATATTCAATTAAAACTTAAAACTTCACTCACGTGAAGTCAATAAGTCTTTCAATGTGAGGTTAGCTCCACTTTTAACAACACTTTTAATCATAAATGTCATCCTTTTGTGTTATGATAAATACAAAATCATATTAGAGATTTAAATATATTATAGTGTAGGGCAGTGTTGATTACATAAATGGCATAAATGAGCATTGCATTAATAATTGAACTGCATAATTCATAAATAAATATGTAATCATCATAAAATGTTCTTTACATTTCTTTTGAAGTTCTGATTTTATCATATTTAGCAAGAACCATAATTTCTTTCTTCTTAGAATTATTTTATTAATAACTGCCTCAAATTGCTTTAGTTCCTTTTAAGTGTAAATATTAACAGAAAATATTTGGAAAAGATGCATCACCAAAAACATAAAAAGACTGAATAGTTCTTTATATTTCTGCTAGTGAGATATAGATGCTGTCTCCATAAGTAATGTCATTTGTTAAGAAAAACAATTATTTAAAATGTATTCTGACAAGCACTTAACTAATTTTCGAAGTATAGACCATTAGATTCTATGGTCTTGAGCCATCATCCAGCATGGTTTATTATCCCTCAATGGTACCAATCGGTTTTAGATGTGAAGAATGTGGTGACAGCCACTTGCACTGCTTCAATATTGTCAAAACTCTTCCACATAAAAAATGTGTCATGGATTAGAAAGATGATAATCTGATGGTGTGAGATCAGGTCTGTATGCTGGGTGTGGTAGCAGTTCACTTCCTCCCACTTCCTGAATTTGTTCATGCAGTATGGGGTGTTGCATTACCCTGTTGCAATAGAACTCTATTTTTGTTAACTAATGCTAGGTATCTCCATCTCAAAATTTCATGAACTTGTTGTTGGGAATAGAGATCTGCATCAATCGTCCATTTGGAACAAACTCCCAGTAAATCACATCTTCAGAATTCTACCAGACACACATTACCTTGGGACCGAACAGATTTTTTTTTAACAATGACTTTGGCAGGTTGGCAGGGATCAAGCCACTGTTTCGAGGCATCAGGGTTTCGGTTATATACCCACTTTTCTTCACAAGTGACAATTCTCCTGACAAATCTATCATCCATGGGATTACGGATAAGCTGACAATAGATACCTACTGTATGTTCAGCCTGTTGAGGTGTCAGTACATGAGGTACAGATCTACAGCTTCTGCATGATTTTTCAAGTGTCTTAATGTGGTGATGTATGATGTCTTTTGATGCACTAAGTTTTTCTGAAAGTCTGGGGGTACTTTTTTGCAGATTTTCTCACAAAGCGTGTCATTTTTTTTAAAATTTAATTTACGTCCGCTCCAACGTTAAGTTATTTCGGACGGTGAATGAATTGGATGAAATGATGCTCAAATGAGTCCAGGGTCCATGGAGCTTAGAGTTACCCGACATTCGTCTTGAAGGATAGGGGAAAACCCCGGAAAAAACCTTATCCAGGTAACTCACCCTGAGCAAAGCGTGTCATGTATTCTTAATATTTCATACTTTAGGTCTTCCAGAACGTGGTAAATCTTCAGTGTTTTCATCTCCATTGTTGAAACGTTGGAACCATCATTGTGCCACACGCTTGCTAACGACACTTTCTTCCACTTCAGATGTTCTTCGAACTGCGGCAGCGGCTTTATAATCTTGTTTCCAGTAGGGTTTTAGAAGGACTCTTAAGTTCAAACTTTGTTATTTCCATTTTTTGATTGTTTATTAACAACTGAAGACTGATATATGCTCACATTGTATGCAACACTAGCCATGGCATCCTTTAAATAGCATTGCCAAACCAAAAATAACCAATAAATTCTCCAAAAACCAAAATCAAATAACTGACTTTACTTGTAAGATCACCTAATAGAATGTTACATTTATATTAAACAAAATTATTGTTATTATTTGAAGCAAAAGGTTAGAAACAGTGATGTGTTTAATATTTGAAAGTAATGAGTCAGTAATTCAAACAGAAACATCACTTAATTTAATTTGTGTTTGAATTACCGACTCATAACGTTCAAAAATCATTGTTCTGTAATAGGGCAAAATTCACATGCTTAATATTAAATCATGCTGTGCAATTGCACTACATGTATACTGTGAGTAAGTTTTCCTTTGGAACATTTCTTGTCTTTGTTCACTACTAAAGTTGGTGCTAAAGAAAACAAAAACATAGTGGTCTTGAGTTGAGGGAATTTTCATAAGTACAATATGCTGGAACCTGTGAAAGGTTTGCCTAATTTTACATAAAATTGTGTAAACCAGAGCTTTGCATGTAAAATTATATATTTGTTTCAGATTATGTGAGGCACCACTAAGTAAATTTGATCCTGTCATCAATAGAACACACATGTTAGAATGCTTAAAGCGGTTATTAGTATTCTACGATATGATGGAATCTTCTGACTCAAACAATTTTGATGACAATTCTGAAGATGAGAAGCAGTACACTAGTAAACCAGTTTTAATCTACACAGAAGTAGAAGATAAAAGTGAGCAGAACATTAAATTAACAAACAGAATAGAAATGGAAGCTGCATATTTATTAGCTACAATGGGTGAATATGATTCTTTAAGCAGAACATTGAAGCTTAAAGATTACAGGTAACTGCTGCTTTTTCTACTAACATAACAGAGTGCTTTTCCTATAAAGATTATTCATTAACACTAAACCTACTTGGAGTCCAAATCTCTAACTTTAAACTTTTAAACCAATGCTGCTGTCAAAATATATCTCAATGAAATTAAAACTTATTGGCTTTTTAGTTTGAAGACATGGACTTAGCTCACTTACATCATTGATCATTTAGGTGCTCAAGCCCTCACTTATGCTAAATATTTTAACCTGTGGTATTTTGTATTTTAAACTGCCATTTTGTATTTTAAACTTGCAGTAAGACTAGGAAGTACTGTATTGCACCCAAAGATTTGACCAGCAATATATGTTTTGAGACACATGAATGAAAAAAGCAATTTTAGAAAAGACTGAGGGAATGGGTGTAGGTGTGGGTGGGTGTATGCACATCTGTTTATCTCTGTCTGTGAATAGCATATCTCAAAAGGAAAAAAAAAAAAAAAAAAAGGATGGTTAAGCTTGGTATTCAAGTTTAGCATTTTCCAAGCAAGCAAACCCTCCCAGTCCTAAACTACCCTTGACTCTCAATACTTCTAATTTTCTGAAAAATGGCTCTAACAATTTTAGTTAAATTACCATATGTTTAAGATATTTTCATGGCAATTTATATGTATATCTTGAATTTTCTGGGAATACTTCTTTTATTTTGAATGAATTGAACAACTGGTAAATGGTAGGAGATAGAAAATGTTTATTATACAAAAAATATAGGCATCTTTGAAGTACAAAACCTAAACCATTTTCTGTTGTGTACAATTTCTGATAAATTCCTTCTTTATTGGTTTGCTTTTTCAAATATCTATAATGTACTCAAATGGGAAGTCTTTATTCATTATTTTCCTCAGGTCACGGAGAGATAATGGAATTAATAAGCTACAACATAGCAACCAGTTTTATCTTTAATTGTCGCTTAAGCCTACTATTCCTATTGTACCTACAAGAAAATGTATAATAAAATAATTTCTACAAATAAAGAGAAGAACAATGTTTTAATCATGGAATCTTAGCAATTTACAAACCTAAGTTTCAAGTGTTGGCTATTTTTTACTACCTGACTCCGAAAGAAAAACTGTGATAATAGTAAAAGAGAAGCATTTGATTACCTTAAGGTTTGCCACCTGCAGAGTGTTTAATGTACCTGCCCAATCTTTTTAGAACAATTTCTTTTATAGAAAAATGACCATATAAGACCCAGTACAGATCATGTGGAATAGAGATTGCCAGTCTAAACAAGAAGCAAATTTACATGGATTGGTGATGCTTTTATTTGTTGTTTTTCTTTTTGTTTGCTTTTCAATAATGTTCGCATACATTATAATTTGTGTATATAATAATCTATTTCTATTGAATATAATTGGAGTTTAGCTACACAAATCCCACCTCTATGCTCTTATCATCAGTTTGCAGTTGTCCAAAGCCTTCATTCCTTCTCTTATGAAAAGCATCCCCTAACACTTAAGACCCTCAATCTCTTGGTTGCGTGTAGCAGCTTAGGATCTTCAATCATCAATTATGCCAAGAGTCATGGATTTTGCAATGATGGTGTTTGTTGCTGATCTTGGCAACTCTGAATAGGTTTGTATTTACAAAACAGCTTGAGGGAGCAAGTGGCATATTTGTAGGGAACAAGGAAAATCACTAATATAATATTGAGTCACTAGTACTCAATGCTCCATTTATTGCCGGTATTTACCTAGAACGCATTTCATTAGGATCTTCCTAACATCATCGCTGTTGTTGACTAATGGATGTTGGTTTGGTGAACTCCTTGGGTCCCTGTCGGTATCTTGATGAACTTGAGGTTTGGGTTCTTTTCAAAAGTAGTATTGAAATTGAACAATTTTCTTTCATATTTCTTTTTGAAAATTTTTTCCCATGTGGTTAATGCAGTTGGAACCTGAACACTTTTTAATGAGTGGATATCTTGTTCTATATCATGATTATCCTTTCAAAAATGGTGCGCTACTGCCAATTTATTTATTTCTTTGTTCCTGATGTTCCTAAAATGCTCTATAAGCCTAATATTCAAATTCCTTTTAGTTTTTCCAATGTAAAATTTGTCACAGCCTTTGCTGTTTATCCGGTACACGCCTGATTTTTTGTCTGTTGGTATTTCCTTTTTATTATGTGATTTCAAAAGGTGGTGTACAATGAATTTGTTCTGTGGGGCCAAAGTAATGTTATGCTCTTTGAAGTCTTTTTGGAAAAGGTATGTAACTCTAGGATGATATGTAAACTTTCTGTAAGAATTATTAAATTTTAGATGAGTCGTATTTCTTACACATCTGCTTCACTTTCGTACCTATTTTGAGGACATGTTTCGCAAATCTTCGTTTGCATCTACGGCTCTAGATGCAAACGAAGATTTGCGAAACATGTCCTCAAAATAGGTACGAAAGTGAAGCAGATGTGTAAGAAATACGACTCATCTAAAATTTAATAATTTTTCGCTTCACTGTGGTGTTCCAATACAGTTAAATATCGATATATTTCTGTAAGAAGTTTCATTGCTGGTTGGGGAAAGAGTAGTTCAAAGTATAAAACTGAAAGAAATGTAGAGACAGTGAAGCATAACTTAGCACAAAAGTGAATCGAGAAGATATTGACACACTGCTTCACTCACACTGTTTTTTCACAGGACATGTTTCAAGAGCTTTTGCTCTTATCAGCTGGAGCTCAACTAGTGCAAATTATAGTGGTTTCCTCTTTCTTCATATCGTCGATAGATGGCATGATGTACTTGTCAAAGATGTCCGGTGGTGGAGTTTCAAAATTCATGACTCTATGACGATCTTTGTTAATGAAGATTTTTTCCCATATGGAAAGGTCTATGGGGTGATTAACGTATTTTATTAAAGATGTTTCCAAGTTGATTCATGTCTAGTATTCAAAAAATGAAAAGTCATTGCTGATTTTTCTGTTTCGCCATTTTTAATGTTTCTTATATGTTCTTTAGTTCTGATGTCAATATTTCTTTTTGATTTTCCTATATAAATTTTAGAACAAGTTTCACATTTGATTTCAAAGATTCCTGGTTTTTCTTTGGTAGTTATTTAATTTTTTTTTTGGGGGGGGGGGCGCCTTTTAACAAGTTTCTGATATTAAATCTATTTTAAGGTGCAAGAATTATGTTGTGTTTTGAGAAGATTTTTTGGGATTTATTATGGGCTGATGGATGGAAGGTAAATGTTTTTAAATTGTTTTTCTCTTTTGCTCCTGTAGGTTCTAGGGTGCTGGTTTCTTTTATTTTCTTAGCCTTGTTGAGTCTGTTAACTGTTTTGTCCACTAAATTTGGGTTGAAACCGTTGGACATAGCTACTTTTTTTATGTGTAGGTATTCATCTTGATAATCTTCTCTGTTTAGTGGAAGGTTGATCATCCAAAAGATTAAACTGTTGAAAATGGCAAGTTGGTGTTGTTTTGGGTTGAAACTGTTGTTCTTAATATAATTGTCTGTGTGTGTCAGTTTCCTGTAAATATCAAAGGTGAGTTTGTCGTTCATTTTTTTTTTTATCTTGATGTCCAAAAAGGGGAGCATACCATCCTCTTCTGTTTCTAATGTAAATTTTATAGCTGGATTTTGTATATTCAAAAGTCTAGGGCCATCTTGTATGAGCTTTTTAGGTACTATTGCAAAAATGTCGTCAACATAACGATACCAAACTTTGAAATAACTTGGAAAAGTTTTTGTGATATGTGTTTCTAAAGCACTCATAAATAAATCTGCTAAGAAAGGAGACAATGGGATGCCCATAGCTAGGCCTGTTCTATCCACATGCAAGTTCACTGAAAAAGAAATAAATTTTCTAAACAAAGGCCTAAAAAGTGTGTAGATTACACAAAAAACATTGAAGACTATATCGCGGACATTGAAATAGCGATATATAATTTGCCTGAAAATCAAAATTCTATGATTAAAAGACAATGCATAGAAACTTTAGATTATATTGGAAATGCCAATTCAAAAAGGTGTTCACATAAAAAATGACTCAAAAATTTAAAATAAAACCGGTAGTTTATACAAAAGCAGATAGTTAACAAAATAATAATAATGGACGAAGAAAACTATCTCAAACAAATGGACAATCTTTTAAAAGGGAAGGAATTTGTTAAACTAGAAAACAACCCAATAAAGAAAACATGCAAATCTGTGGAATTAGCAATTAAAAATATTAAAATCATGACCAAGACAGAAAAATTGAACAATAAAATAAACAATCCAAGAATACCATACATATATGGTTTACCCAAAATACATAAACCTGAAATTACCCTCAGACCAATAATTAATAACATTGGTTATTTGGCTGGTTCAAATCTTCAGATCCTTCACAAAATTTGAAAATTTAAGTATCAAAAACTCACTTGAATTGATATATCTCCTGAAGAACACAAAGATGAACTCTACAGATGCTTTAGTTTCTTTTGACGTCATTTCTTTATACCCTACCAGTGAGCTTATTCCACTTCTCAAAAAATGGCTGGAATGAGTGCTTTTGAAACACATATCACAAAAACCTTTCCAAGTTATTTCAAAGTTTGGTATCGTTATGTTGTACCTAAAAAACTCATACAAGATTTTCTTAGACTTTTGAATATACAAAATCAAGCTATAAAATTTACATTGGAAACAGAAGAGGATGGTGTGCTCCCCTTTATGGACATCAAGATAAAAAAAATGAACGACAAACTCACTTATGGTATTTACGGAAACCGACACACATAGACAATTATATTAAGAACAACGTTTCAACCCAAAACAACACCAACTTGCCATTTTCAGCAGTTAAATCTTTCGGATGATCAACCTTCCACTAAACAGAGAAGATTATCAAGATGAATACTGTCACCCGAACGTCGGAATTCCCGATAGAACCGGCCGGCAGTAGGGCCAGACGGGAAGCATTCGGGTCACTAACTGAAGGGATGATTAGGAGAGCGGCACGAGTCCTGTACCGTCTCTTTTCCCTCCCACCAGATGTCTGGAAACCTCGGGATAATTGTGCGCGCCGCGAACCTTCCAGAAACGGCGATCTTCCCTATATAAGGCCTGCAGTTGGCGAGTCAGTTCAATTCTTGGCGAGCAGCCGTGAGGAGCGCCCAGTGAGGGAACGGACTGGAAGACTGTGTACGTGCATCGGAGGAGTGTACGTAACTGCGAGTGCAGAGTGGAACTGTGACACACGAACTGGTGAATTGTAATTGTGTGCGCTACGTAATTCTATGTAATCGACAAGTGTTCCAACTGTAATTCGGTGGAAATAAGGAAAATTTTGAGTTTGTGCAATTGGACTGTTAATTTCACGAACCCACAAAGTCACAGCTGGTGAGAAGTGGGATGACAACATCACCGAACATTACAGCCATTTACGCGGCATTGGAAAAGATTTTGGAGAAGATGATGGAAATGAAGGCGGAACTGACAGAAATAAAGACGGTGAATGACAACTTGGCTGCGAAAACAGAAGCGGCGAATAACAACCTGCCCGCGGAACTGAAGGAAATAAAGACCGAATTAACCACAGAAATGAGAGCAGCGAACGACAGCCTGGCCACGGAAATGAAGGTGGCGAACGAGGTTCTCGTCAAATTTGAACAAACGCCAAATTTGAGGAACAGTCGGCCGGCGTGAGGAATGGCGTCGTGAAGCTGGGCAAGCGGATGGGTCAAGTAGACGAGCGCCTTAATGATTTAGAGGAAAAGGCCGACATTAACGCCAAGTCCCTGAACGCCATGGTGGAAGACGTCGAAGACCTTGCCAACCGCGTAAACAACCTGGAAGGAAAGGCTGACAGCAGCGTCAAGTCCCTGAACGCCATGGTAGAGAACGTCGTCGGCAGGAGGTTAAAGGACTTGAAGGCCGACGCGCCGGGACGCGACTCAACATCTGCGCGCGTCAAATCACCTTAATACGAGGGCGCGACAACCTTCGAAGTCTTCCGCCGCCAATTCGACGCAGTACCCAAGCACAACAAATGGGCACCAGAGGAAGAGGCCACGCAGTTAATAGCCAGCCTCCAGGGACGGGCCGCTGAAGTCCTGAACGCAGTACAGATAACGGCGGCGCCCAAGGACATCTGGGAGGCCCTGGAGAACCGTTTTGGAAACCACCGCTTAGCCGCAGGGTACCGCAGCCAGCTAAATGCAAGTTCACAACAGCCAGGGAAGACGCTGCAGGAGTTCGCCCTGGCCGATGAGCAACAAGCTAGCAAGGCCCTAGTCGACCTCCCGCCAGAGTTCGTATCCCGGGAAGCTGCCTACACATTTGTTGACGGGGTACGGGACACGGAGATTCGTTAGCGCCTAATGCTCGGCGACTACAACACCATCCACGAGGCGCTAACGGCAAATTAAGGATGGAGGCGGGCAAGGTGACAGCTATCCCGACGTCGAGAACGAGGAGTGTCCGCAACACCGGAGACAGAAGACCAGCCGAGGGACGCCGGCGAAGACCTAGTGGCCAGTGTTGGGGGTGTGGACAGCCCGGACAACTGTAGAAAGACTGCTGACACCAGGAAGAGCAGCCGTAAGAACGAGTAAGGCCTGGCGTGGCGAGGAGCACGTCGGCGCCGTCCTCACGATCTCCTCGAGTGACACTGCGTGCCGTCAGCCGGCGGATGGATGACAGCCTCATCGCGGATGGCTGGGTAAGAGAAAAGCCGTGCCGCGTGCAGGTGGACACCGCGGCGGCCGTGACCATCATGAGACCTGACGTGGCGAAGGGTTTGCCGACAAGGAAGCCGAGCCGACCATACCCGCTTGTGACAGCATCGGGCGACACCTTGCCTGTGGAGGATGCCCTGCTAAAGTTGACCTTGGGAAGGAGTGCTTTACGTCTGTGGATGTTCGTCGCGAAGGTGGCTGAGGAGGTGATACTTGGATTGAATGCCCTCAGGAGCCACAAGGCGACGGTCGACGTCGGCAAGCAGGTCCTGCGGCTCAACGGAGAAGAGGTTATACTCCGTCAACCCGAAGAGCGCCTTGGAACCTGCAGGGTCGTCTTAAACGAAGACGTGGTGGTCCCCGCGAGGAGCGAGGTGGTGGTGACGGCGCGACTGGAAGCCAGAGAACCAGGAACATGATGCTGGACCAGAAGATGCCTGTACACAGACTATGTGTAGCCAGCGCATTGTTGCCGTGCCGAGAGGAGGTGCCAGTGAGACTGATAAATCCAACGGACATCGATTACGACGTCCAGGCCGGGATGGAGTTGGGAACGTGCGAGCGCGTGGTAAGCATAACGGTAATCGACAAGACACAGGAGCCAGTGCCGACGCAACACCTGGGACCCGGCTAGAAGGCCTACTAGAGAGGGCGGCCGACCAGCTAACCGCAGAACAGTTGGAGGAAGTTCGACAACTGTTGAGATGATACCAGAGCGTCTTCAGCCAAGCTGATAGTGACTACGGCCGCATGGACAAAGTGCTTCACCGCATCGACACCGGGGACGCCCGGCCTTTTTGGCAACCACCTAACGCGTTCCGTTGGCGAAGCAAGGGGCGGTACGAGACATGCTGGAGGACATGAGATCCAGGGGAGTGATTGAAGAGTCTGGCAGCCCTTGGTGTTACGACGCCTGCCTGCTATACCTGGACGACATCATCATCGTCGGGAAGACTATGAAGACCATCTCGAGAATCTGAGTAAGGTGCTACAGAGACTGCAGGCGACCAACTTGAAGCTGAAGGCGAAGAAGTGCCATCTCTTCCGCAAGGAAGTGAACTACTTGGGCCACATAGTCTCAGCAACCGGAGTGGCCACAGACCCGGAGAAGACACAGGCTGTGAGAGATTGACCTCGCCCAAAGGATAAGAAAGATTTGCGCCGTTTCCTGGGGCTGCGCAGTTATTACCGACGCTTCTTAAAGGGGTTCTCTAACATCGCCAAATCCCTCACCCGCCTGACAGAGGAACACTGGCCTTATGGTTGGACGGAGAACGCCGAAGACGCTTTCAGCACCTGAAAAAGACCCTGTGTAGAGCTCCAATTTTGGGTTTCCCAAAACCGAGTGTCGCCTTCATTGTGGACACCGACGCCAGCGACCATTGCATTGGAGGTGTCCTATCGCAGATCCAGGACGGCATGAGCGGGTGAGAGTGGAAGAGAAAGAGCGTGCCGCAGCAGTCCGAGTAGTCACGGCAGTGCCTGCGGATTGCTAGGATAGCGCATGCCTGAGGAGGGAGCAGCTGGGGGACGCGGACTTGGTGCCACTCTTGAGGGAAGTGGAGGCAGGGACAAGACCGATCTGGGAGGACATCGCACCGAGAAGCGCCACATACAAGTCGTACTGGGCCCAATGGTACTCGTTGAAGACCAGAGAGGGCGTGCTGTTCCGGGTATGGGAATCACCCGATGGGAAGACGCAGAGAGAACAGTTGGTACTTCCGCGGATTTATGTCCCGTAAGTCTTGGAGGAAGTGCTCGCCGGTACTTTAGGACACCTGAGAGCGAACCGGACGATTTACAAACTACGACAGCGCTACTACCGGCTGAGGCTCTGAGCAGACTCTGAGAGATGGTGCCGTCAATATCACGTGTGCGTAGCGAGTCGCGGCCCCCAGACTAGGAGCCGGGGACGCATGCAACAGTATAACGTCGGAGCGCCATTCGAACGGATCGCCGTCGACATAGCTGGACTATTTCCGATGTCCGACCGAGGCAACAAGACCTGATGGTGGTCGTGGACTACTTCATTAAGTGGCCGGAGGTGTATGCCATCCCGAACCAGGAGGCAAGGACAATCACAGACTGTCTCGTGGAAAAAGTGTTCTGCCGATTTGGGGTACCGTTAGAGCTGCACAGTGACCAGGGCACCAATTTTGAGTCCAACCTGATGAAGGAGGCACTAGAAAGACTTGGGGTTAACAAGACCCGCACAACACCTCTACATCCCCAGTCGGATAGCATGGTCGAAAGGTACATCAAGACCTTAGAGGAACACTTGAGGAAGGTCGTGGCCAGCCATCAGCGAGACTGGGACGTCAAGGTGCTACTGTTCTTGCTGGCCTTCCGCTCGTCTACACACGAGACAACTGGGATGACGCCAGGCAGCTCAATGTTCGTCCGAGAGTTACGCCTCCCTTGTGACCTGGCTTTTGGAAGCCCCCCGGAAGCGAAACAGCCAGCGACCGAGTATGTGGAGAACCTGGTGGACCACCTCCACGACATGCACGAGGATTGACGACGTGGTCTACCGCATCCAGAAGGTTCCCCGAGGGAAGATGTTAGTGGTACATCTGGATCGCCTGGCACGCTACGATGGTGCTGTTCGTAACGACCAGCTTTGAGGAGGGAGCAGTGTCACCCGAACGTCGGAATTCCCGATAGAACCGGCCGCCAATAGGACCAGATGGGAAGCATTCGGACCACGCCTACCCATTTGTCTCGTGTCACTAACTGAAGGGATGATTAGGAGAGCGGCGCAAGCCCTGTACCGTCTCTTTCCCCTCCCACCAGACGTCTGGAAACCTCTGGATAATTGTGCGCGCCGCGAACCTTCCAGAAACGGCGATCTTCCCTATATAAGGCCTGCAGTTGGCGAGTCAGCTCAGTTCCTGGCGAGCAGCCGTGAGGAGCGCCCAGTGAGCGAACGGACTGGAAGACTGTGTTTGTGCATCGGAGGAGTGTACGTAACTGCGATTGTAGAGTGGAACTCTGACGGACTAACTGATGAATTGTAATTGTGTGCGCTACGTAATTCTGTGTAATCGGCAAGTGTTCCAACTGTAATTCAGTGGAAGTAAAGAACATTTTGAGTTTGTGCAATTGGACTTTTAATTTCACGAACCCACTAAGTCACAATACCTACATACAAAAAAGTAGCTATGTTGAACTGTTTGAACCCAAATTGAGTGGAGAAAACAGTTCGCAGATTCAGCAAGGCTAAGAAAATAAAAGAAATCACCACCCTAGAAGCTACAGGAGCAAAAGAGAAAAAATAATTTTAAAAATTTACCTTCCATTCCAAAGATTTAATATCAGAAATTTGTTAAAAGGCCGCCCCCCTCCCAAAAATTCAATTACTACCAAAGAGAAACCAGGAATCTACGAAATTAAATGTGAAACTGGCCCTAAAATTTATATAGGAAAAACAAAAAGAAATATTGACATCAGAACTAAAGAACATATAAGAAACATTAAAAATGGTGAAACAGAAAAATCAGCAGTGGCTTTTCATTTTTTGACATGACATCAACTTGGAACATCTTTAATAAAGTACGTTAATCACCCCATAGACCTTTCCGTATCGGAAATAATCTTCATTAACAAAAACTGTCATCGAATTATGAATTTTGAAACTCCACCACCGGACATCTTTGACAAGTACATCACGCCATCTATTGACGATACGTAGAAAGAGGAAACCACTACAATTTGCACTAGTCAAGTTCCAGCTGAAGATAAGAGCAAAAGCTCTTGAAACATTTCCTGTAAAAAAAACAGTGTGAGTGTAGCAGTGTGTCAATATGTTCTCGATTCACTTTTGTGCAAATAGTAGTTACTTATTACACAGAAAATAAAGCTAGTTACAGTGTAGTAATGAATATTACACAAATAAAAATTTTGTTAATTAATGTCCATTTATCTTAAGAAATTGATGTTAATACTTCTTTCTTCTTTTTAAAATCGATTTCATGAACATTTACTCTTACCAAGATCTGAAGACGAAACAAACCTAATACAGAATCAATTGCCGGTATGTCAAAATTCATTACGCAATTTTTATTTTTGAAAATAAATATTTTTTCCCACACTATTAAATCAATGGGAACATTTAATTGTTTTAATAATTTAACTTCAGGATTTATTTCATGGTTAAATGACCAAAAATGATCTGCTACGGCCGATTTATCAATTTGTTTATATTTAATGTTACGAAAATTTTCTTTCTTTCTGGTTTCCAAACTACGTTTTGTCTTTCCAATATAAACCTGATCACAATCTAAACAATTAAATTGATAAATACCACAATTTGTTATTATTAAGAATTTTATCTTTTTTAGGAAATTGTAATTTTTAATACTATATTTATTTTGAGGAATTAAAGTTATACCAAGTTTTTAGTTACAGTTTTAAAGTTTTTAGGTTTGTTTCGTCTTCAGATTTTGGTAATACGAAAAACCATAGTATCCTTGTCGACGAAGTGTGTTAACTGACAATGCGAGCTAATGTTGGTGAAATCGATCTCAAAGAGAAGAAAGAAGTATTAACATCAACTTCTTAAGATAAGTGCACATTAATCAACAAATATTTTTATTTGTGTAGTAGTTGCTTAATTAGAGCCAACTGAAAAATTCAGTGCTGTAACACTGAATATTTCAGTTGGCTCTAATTAATTAAAAACATCCATATACAGGAGTGATGTATTTAAAAGGATTAATTCCTCAATATGTCACGCAATTATCGGAAAGCACAACCAACGACAGCTGAGTAAGGGACCAGAGGTCGGGCCACACCCACCTATTAATCTCAGTCACTAACTGAGGGGATGATTAGGGAAGTGTCACTTGTCGCTGGCCGCCTCTTTCCCCCCTCCCCTGCCGTCTGGAACCTTCGCGGTGATTCACTGAAACTAGAGGCTTCGAGAAAACGGCGATATTCCTATAAAAAGGGCTGCAGTGAGTGAATTGAGTCAGTGTTTGGCAAGCAGCGAAGGAGCGCCGTGTTAGTGAACGGACGAGAAGACTGTGTACGTGCAACGGAAGAGTGTGCGTAATTGTGAGCGTACAATGGAACTGCAACGGACGAACTGTTGAATTGTAATTGTGTGCATTACGTAATCCTGTGTAATCGGCAAGTGTTCAACTGTGATTCGGTGGAAATAAAGAACGTTTTGAGTGGTGCAATCGGACTTTTAATTTCACGAACCCACAAAGTCACACTGGTGTCAGGAAGCGGGACGATAACATCACCGAACATTACAACCATGGACGCGGCATTGGAAAAATTCTGGAGATGATGGAAATGAAGGCCGAATTAACAGAGAAGACGGAAGCGACAAATGAAAGCCTGGCCGCGAAGCTGGAGACTACAAATAACAACCTGGCCGCGGAACTGAAACAAATGAAGACGGCCACCGACAACCTCACCACCGAGTTGAAACAAATGAAGACGGCCAACGACAACATCACCGAGAAGATGGAAGAAATGAAGGTCGAATTAACAGCGAAGACGGAAACGGCAAACAACAACCTGGCCACGACAATGACCGCAAAGATGGCCGAACTGACCACGGAAATGAAGGTGGCGCACGAGGCTCTCGCCACCAAATTTGAAGAACAGTTGGCCGGCGTGAGGGATGACGTGACGGAGCTGGGCAAGCGGATGGGCCAAGTGGACGAGCGCGTCAAGGACCTGGCGAGCCGCGTTAACGACCTGGAAGGGAAGGCCGACAGCAGCGTCAAGTCCCTGAACGCCATGGTGGAGGACGTCGTCGGCAGGAGGTTAAAGGATTTTGAAGGCCGACGCACCGGGACGCAACACAACATCGGCGCGCGTCAAACCTCCGAAATATGACGGCACGTCAACATTTGAGGTCTTCCGCCGCCAGTTCGACACAGTGGCCAAGCACAACTGCTGGTCACCGGAGGAGGAGGCCACGCAGTTAATAGCCAGCCTCCAGGGATGGGCCGCGGAAGTCCTGAACGCGGTACAAACAACGGCGGCGCCCAAGGACATCTGGGAGGCCCTGGAGAATCGTTTTGGGAACCACCGCTTAGCCGCAGCGTACCGCAGCCAGCTGAAGGCAAGGTCACAGCTGCCAAGGGAGACGCTGCAGGAGTTCGCCCTGGCACTTGAACAACTGGCTAGCAAGGCCCTAGTCGACCTCCCACCGGAGTTCGTATCCCGGGAAGCTGCCTACACATTCGTTGACGGGGTCCGGGACACGGAGATTCGTCAGCGCCTAATGTTCGGCGATTATAAAACAACCCACGAGGCGCTAACGGCAGCATTAAGGATGGAGGCGGCCAAGGTAACAGCTATCCCGACGTCGAGAACGAGGAGTTTTCGCTACACCGGAGACAGAAGACCAGCCGAGGGATGCCGGCGAACACCTAGTGGCCTGTGTTGGGGGTGTGGACAACCGGGACACCTAGAGAGAGACTGCCGACACCAGGAAGGGCAGCCGGAAGAACGAGTAAGGCCCGGCGTGGCGAGGAGCACGTCGGCGCCGTCCACACCATATCCTCGAGTGACACTGCGTGCCGTCAGCCGGCGGATGGATGACAGCCTCATCGCGGACGGCTGGGTAAGAGGAAAGCCGTGCCGCGTGCTGGTGGACACCGGGGCGGCCGTGACCATCATCACACCTGACGTGGCGGAGGGTTTGCCGACAAGGAAGCCGAGCCGACCATACCAGCTTGTCACGGCATCGGGCGACCCCTTGCCTGTGGAGAAAGAGGCCCTGCTGAAGCTGACCTTGGGAAGGAGCACCGTACGTCAGTGGGTGTTCGAAGCGAAAGTGCCTGAGAAGGTGATATTGGGACTGGATGCCCTCAGGAGCCATGAGGCGACGGTCGACGTCGGCAAGAAGGTCCTGCGGCTCAACGGAGAAGAGATTATACTCCGTCAACCAGAAGAGCGCCTTGGAATTTGCAGGGTCGTCTTGAACGAAGACGTGGTTGTCCCCGCGAGGAGCGAGGTGGTGGTGACGGCGCGACTGGAAGGCCAGAGAACCAGGAACATGATGCTGGACCAGAAGACTCCTGTACACGGACTGTGTGTAGCCAGGGCATTGCTGCCCTGCCGAGAGGAGGTGCCAGTGAGACTGCTAAATCCAACGGACAACGATCATGACGTCCAGGCCGGGACGGAGTTGGGAAGTGAGCCCGTGGTGAGCATAACATCAATCGACAAGACACAGGAGCCGGTGCCGACGCAACACCTGGGGCCCCGGCTAGAAGGTTTACTGGAGAGGGTGGCCGACCACCTGAAGGAAGAACAGCTGGAGAAAGTTCGACAACTGCTGAGGCGATACCAGAGCGTCTTCAGTTAAGGCGACAGTGACTACGGTCGCACGGACAAAGTGCTTCACCGCATCCACACCGGGGACGCCCGACCTATTCGTCAACCACATAGACGCGTTCTCCTAGCGAAGCAAGGGGCCGTACGAGACATGCTGGAGGACATGAGATCCAGGGGAGTGATTGAAGAGTCTGACAGCCCTTGGTGTTCCCCTGTAGTCTTGGTGACAAAGAAGAACGGCGAGCTGCGCTTCTGCGTAGACTACAAAAAGTTGAACGCCGTCACCCGGAAGGACTGTTTCCCCTTACCCCGGATTGACGACACCTTGGACACGCTAACTGGAGCACAGTGGTTCTCGACCCTGGACCTGATGTCGGGCTACTGGCAGGTAGCTCTAGACCCAAGAGACAAGGAGAAGACCGCATTCTCGATAGGCCAAGGGCTCTGGCAGTTCACGGTTATGACCTTTAGCCTCTGCAACGCACCAGCTACCTTCCAATCGCCTCATGGAGTCAGTTATGAGAGGGCTGACTTACGACGCCTGCCTGCTCTATCTGGACGACATCTTCATCGTTGGGAAGACTTTTGAAGATCACCTCGAGAATCTGAGTAAGGTGCTACAGAGACTGCAAGCGACCAACTTGGAGCTGAACGCGAAGAAGTGCCAGCTCTTACGCAAGGAAGTGAACTACTTAGGCCACATAGTCTCAGCGACCGGAGTGACCACAGACCCGGAGAGGACACAGGCTGTGATTGATTGGCCTCGCCCAAAGGATAAGAAAGAGTTGCGCAGTTTCCTGGGGCTGTGCAGTTATTACCGCTGCTTCATAAAGGGGTTCTCCAACATCGCAAAACCCCTCACCCGCCTGACAGAGGCACACCAGCCTTATGTGTGGACGAAGGACGCTGAAAACGCTTTCCAGCACCTAAAGGAGACCCTGTGCAGTACTCCAATTTTGGGTTTCCCACAACCGGGTGGCGCCTTCATTGTGGACACCGACGCTAGCGACCATTGCATTGGAGGTGTCCTATCGCAGATCCAGGACGGCCATGAGCGGGTGATAGCCTACTACAGCAAGACGCTATCCAAGGCAGAGAAGAACTACTGTGTCACCCGACGAGAGTTACTGGCGGTAGTAAAGACCTTGGAGCACTTCCACAAGTACCTGTACGGTCAGCCACTCCACCTGAGGACTGACCATTCCGCCCTAACCTGGCTATTGAGCTTTAAGAACCTGGAAGGCCACACAGCACGTTGGGTCCAGAGGCTACAGGAGTACGACTTCACCTCGGAACATCGTAGAGGGAAGAGACATGGTAACGCAGATGCCATGTCCCAAAGACCCTGTCCAGAAGAGTGCGGCCAAGCACAAGAGTGGAAGAGAAGGAGCATGCCGCAGCAGTCCAAGTAGTTGTGGCAGTGCCTGCGGACGGCTGGGATAGCGCAGGCCTGAGGAGGGAGCAGCTGGCGGTTGCAGATTTGGGGCCACTCTTGAGGGAAGTAGAGGCAGGGACGAGACCAACCTGGGAGGACATCGCACCAAGGAGCGCCACCTACAAATCATACTGGGCCCAATGGGACTCGTTGAAGACCAGAGAGGGCGTGCTGTTCTGGGTATGGGAGTCACCCGATGGGAAGATGCAGAGAGAACAGTTGGTACTTCCCCGGAGTAAGGTCCCGGAAGTCTTGGAGGAAGTGCACGCCGGTACTTCAGGAGGACACCTGGCAGCAAGCCAAACGATTGACAAACTACGGCAGCGCTACTACTGGCTGAGACTCTGAGCAGATGCTGAGAGCACCAAGTGGCCGGAGGTGTATGCCATCCCAAACCAAGAGGCAAAGACAATCACAGACTGCCTTGTGGAGCAAGTGTTCTGTCAATTTGGGGTGCCGTTAGAGCTACACAATGACCAGGGTACCAACTTTCAGGCCAACCTAATGAAGGAGGCACTACAAAGGCTTGGGGTGAACAAGACCCGCACGACGCCTCTACATTCCCAGTCGGAAGCATGGTCGAAAGATACATCAACACCTTAGAGGAACACCTGAGGAAGGTCGTGGCCAGCCATCAGCGAGACTGGGACGTCAAGGTGCCACTGTTCTTGCTGGCTTATCGCTCGTCTACACACGACATAACTGGGATGACGCCAGCCAGCTTAATGTTCGGCTGAGAGTTACGCCTCCCTTGTGACCTGGCTTTTGGAAGCCCTCCGGAAGCGAAACAGCTAGCGACCGAGTATGTGGAGAACTTGGTGGACCATCTGCACAACATGCACGAGATGGCTCGCCAGAACATCCAGAAGGCGAGCGACCGCATGAAGACCAGGTATGACAGGCAAGCCAACAGCCATGGGTTCCAGCAAGGTGACCTGGTCTGGTTGTACCGTCCTACCTAAACCAACGGATGCTGCCCGAAGCTCCAGCAGCCATGGCAAGGACCATACCGGGTGGTGAAGAGGATTAACGACGTGATCTACCGCATTCTGAAGGTTCCCCAAGGGAAGATGTTGGTGGTATGGCTGGATTGTCTAGCCTGCAACGATGGTGCTGTTCGGGACGACCAGCTTTGAGGAGGGAGCAGTGTCACCCAATTATCGGAAAGCACAACCAACGACAGCTGAGTAAGGGACCAGAGGCCGGGCCACACCCACCTATTAATCTCAGTCACTAACTGAGGGGATGATTAGGGAAGTGTCACTTGTAGCTGGCCGCCTCTTTCCCCCCTCCCCTGCCATCTGGAACCTTCGCGGTGATTCACTGAAACTAGAGGCTTCGAGAAAACGGCGATATTCCTATAAAAATGGTTGCAGTGAGTGAATTGAGTCAGT
This sequence comes from Mantis religiosa, assembly GCA_030765055.1. Classification (NCBI taxonomy): domain Eukaryota; kingdom Metazoa; phylum Arthropoda; class Insecta; order Mantodea; family Mantidae; genus Mantis; species Mantis religiosa. Next base: position 72,365,885 of record CM060952.1, read on the forward strand.
GTTTGGCAAGCAGCGAAGGAGCGCCTTGTTAGTGAATGGACGAGAAGACTGTGTACGTGCAACGGAAGAGTGTGCGTAACTGTGAGTGTGCAGTGGAACTGCAACGGACAAACTGTTGAATTGTAATTGTGTGCATTACGTAATTCTGTGTAATCGGCAAGTGTTCAACTGTAATTCGGTGGAAATAAAGAACATTTTGAGTGGTGCAATCGGACTTTTAATTTCACGAACCCACAAAGTCACAATAAATTTAACATTGAGTAGTTGCATCTTGTTTGCATCTTTGTTGTCTTTTGAATTTATCAATTTTCTTTTGAACCAATTCAGCACTGAATCCATTGTATTCTGCAATGTGAATTATATTATTGTACTCTTTGATATATTCCATCTTGTTTAAAGGTACATTAACCAGTCTGTAATTTAAACTGTTGATAACAGTATGTTTGTGTTGTCTTGGATTATATCCATCTGATTTTATGAAATTTCCTGTGTGTTTGGAACATTAGGAACAAAGAAATAGATAAATTTTCAGTAGTGTACCATTTTTGGAAGGATAATCATGATATAGAACAAGAAATCCACTTATTAAAAAGTGTTTAGGGTCCAACTGCCCGCCTCGGTAGCGTAGATGGTAGCATGTTTGCCTCACGTTCAAGTGGTCCCAAGTTCGAATCTCGGTTAGGGTGAGTTACCTGGCTAAGGTTTTTCTGGGGGGTTTCCTTTCCTTATCCTAAAAGACAAATGTCGGGTAGCTCTAAGGTCCATTGAACCCGGACTCATTTGAGCAGCATTTCTCCCATTTCATTCATCGTCCGATATGACTTAACGTTGGAGGACGTAAATTACAAAAAAAAAAAAAAAAAAATGGGGGGCTCCAACTGCATTAACCATGCTAGGTAAATACTAGCAATAAATGGAGTGTTGAGTACCAGTTTGACTCAAAATTATATTAATTTTGTGCTTCATTATATCATAGTTCTTACACCTTGGAAGGAAAATCATGTTGGGCTAAACCGCTAAATAGCAAAAGATGTCCCAATAAGGTGCCCCTTATTTTGCCCCCTATATTTTTGTATACATAATGTTTGTGCTTTACTCCTAAATGTTTTCTATTGGTTAGATTTATTCAAGGGGGGGGGGGAACTCATCTCAATTAGATGACAACCCATGTTTTGGTGTGTGACAACTTTGAATATTAGAAATTATAGGTTTTGTAGTTTTTTTTTTTTTTAGCTCACCTCTGTAGTGTAGATGGTAGCATGTCTGCCTCACATTCAAAAGGTCCAGAGTTCAAATCTTGGTTGGGGTTAGTTGTACTGGATAAGGTTTTTTACAGGGTTTTCAGTTTTGCTATATCCTGTAAGACGAATGTCTGGTAACTGTAAGCTCTCTATACCTGGACTCATTTGATCATTATTTCACCCATTTCATTCATTGTCTAATATGACTTAACTTTTTTTTGTTGTAACTTACGTCCTCCAACGTTAAGTCATATCGGATGATGAATGGAATGAATGAAATGATGCTCAAATGAGTCCGGGGTCCATGGAGCTTAGAGTTACCCGACATTCGTCTTACAGGATAAGGGAAAACCCCGGACAATACCTTATCCAGGTAACTCACCCTGACCGAGATTTCGAACTCGGGACCTCTTGAACGTGAGGCAGACATGCTACCACCACGCTACCGAGGCAGGCACTTAACGTTGGGGGACATAAATTAAAATACATGTAGCTTATAGTCAGAGTAATTATTTTTTTTGGTCAGTTATTTAATGAAGTCAGTGATTCTTTTTGTAGATGATGCAGTGCAAAAACTGGAAAATGTACCAGAGAAAAAGTGTAAAAAATGTGTTATCGAAAAAATTGTGATCTGAATAAACTTAGAAAGTAGCAAAAACTATTTGTAGTGGTGTATTGATTCTCATCACTTACTTTTTTATATTATTGAGAGACTGACCTGTTGGAAAGAGATTGAAAATTGAGGCGATTGCCTTTGGAACTGGTCTCTCAATAATTTTTGTGATTAATTTTGACGTGACTGTTACTAAGCTCCTCCAAACACTTACAAATAAAACTTAGAAAGATTTACAAAATTCTACAAGGTAACCATTTTGTTGCAGTTTTAATGGATCCCACAATGATGTTATGTCTCAGATTTGCTCCAATATCCTCTGTCGATGTTGAGAGGTCGTTTTCTCATATGAAAAATGTGTTCTATGATAGGAGACTCACTATAACCCCAGAGAACTTAAAAAAAACATTTTTTTATGTGTAATGAATAAGGCATTGCAATACATATGCCCTTTTTTCAAAATATTTCATTTTTGTGTCAATTACAACACTAGCATTTTGTTTAAAGCTTTGAAATTCTTTAAAATATGACAGTCAAATATTGAATAGTGTAATCTATAAATAAATGTGTCTTTCTAACTGCCTTTTGTTGCCTGTTTTTAGTATTTATAATGACTTTTTGCCTGCCTATTTTAAAGGTTCGTAATGCCTTAAGTTCCAGTCCCTGGTAATTACAAATTCATCAACATCCCATCTAATGCATTTGTTTTGGCCCATCTCTTGGCTAATGAACCATAATCATCATATACAACTTGGTAACAATCATTTAAAAATTTTCAGTTTTTGCCTTTCTATCAGAGATTTATTTCTTGAATTTTTGAATGACCAATTTTCGAGTTCACAATGATCACTAGAGTCTCTTGTTTGATCATCTGGTATATTTGTTTAGAAGCATGTAATACAGATATCAGAATTGTCAAATTGTAGATTATTGAATGATGTAGTAACATTAATGTTATGCTCTTTCCAGTAAAATTAAGTTCTTCCAGGACGCTCAAATGAAAAAGTTAAACTTTAGTTTGGGATATATCAATTATATGTAAAAATTGTAAATAAGTAAAATTGTAAATACCAACATAAATGTATTAGATTCTGACAAAGCTTGAAACATTTGTAATGATGTCTATAAGTGAATAAATATTATTATTATTATTATTATTATTATTATTATTATTATTATTATTATTATTATTATTATTATCATCATCATCATCATCATCATCATCATCATCATCATCATCATCATCATCATCATCATCATCATCATCATCATCATCATTACAAATATAACAATTTGTAACTTAAAACTTCACTTACCTTATAAGAAATTATGACACTTTTCTTATAAATTGTTTGGGATTGCTATTTCATGGAAATTCTTCCACGTCCTCAGCCGGAACCAACAAAAACTGTCGTCATCATTACGAACGCTAGATGTTAAAATGATCTTGTTAGTACTACCAAAATCTGAAAATAAAACAAATTTAAAAACAGAATTGACTGCCAGTATTTCAAAATTCATTACGTGATGTTTCTTTTACCAAACCATTAAATCTATCAGACCATTTAATTGTTTTAATAATTTAACTTCTGAATCATTTTTTGTCATTTAACCATGAAATAAATCCAGAAGTTAAATTATTAAAACAATTAAATGGTCGAATAGATTTAATGGTTTAGGAAAAGATATTTATTTTAAAAACACAAACTTTTTTTTTTTTTTTTTTTTTTTTGGACCTTTCAACAGTGCAGGTCATATCGAACAATGAATGAATAAATAAATAAATGAATGAGTGAAACGGGTGATATGATACTCAAATGAGTCCAGGGTTGCTAGAGCTCAGAGTTACCCGACATTCATCTTTGTATGATAAGGGAAAACCCTGGAAACCACCTTATCCAGGTAACTAACTCATCCTTAACGAAATTTGACTTCTTGAATGAGATTTGACCTCGCAACCTCTTGAGTGTGAGAAATCCAAAACTTTAATGGAAAAGACTCTGATACTATTGGAAAAGTGGACTGACAACAATCTGATGAAAATAAATACTTATAAAACAACATTCCAAATATTTAGCTTAAAAGAGAAAATCCCTAAACTAAATCTGTAGTTCAAGAAAACAAACCTGAAACAAACATATGAAACAAAATATTTAGGAACAATTTTTGATTCAAAATTATCTTGGAGACATCATATTGAAGCAGTAGTAAACAAATCAACAACAAAATTTTCAATTTTGAAAAGATTAGTGGGGCAGTAATCGGGAGACAATGAACACCACATACAAAACATTCATCAAGCCAATACTTCTTTACAATGCAGAGGTAATAATTACAGCAAACAGTTCTAACATAAATCACATAGAAGTATGCCAAAATCAGGCCCTGCAACTGATAACCGGTGCAGCAAAATCAACTCCAATCACGGCAATGCAAGTCTTAACTCGGAACTATCCAATACATCTAACTTTAGAGGACCAGGCACTAATACAACATGATAAAATGTTGCGGTTAAAAACAACAAAATGGGAGAAAAGATTACTACAACCAATAAAGATGAAAACAAAAACAAGTTTTCTACACAAAGTTACGGAATTAAAAACAGATCTGAATCTTCCTAATTCTAAAGAAAACACTTTAATCAAAGAAAACCCACTGACTTTTGAACCAATTAATATTCAATTAGATTTAGAACAAATAGTTACAAAATCTGAAACTTCCAAACAGATTTTGTAACTATTTGTTTTAAATCTAATTGAATATTAAGTGGTTCAAAAGTCAGTGGGTTTTCTTTGATTAAAATGTTTTCTTTAGAATTAGGAAGATTCAGATCTGTAGAAAACATTTTATATATCTACACAGATGGATCTAACTTGGACAACAAGTCAGGAACAGGAATTAAGTGTGCAGTGTTCTCATTCTATCTACCAGCAGGATACCACACAGCAAATTTGGATGCAGAAGTAATGGCTATTCATATTTCACTCCAACACCTTCTATACAGAATAGATAAATTCAAAAATGCTGTCATACTTTCTGATTCTAAAGCAGCATTATGTGCAATAAGTTCATATAAAATGAGGTCAATCCAGATTAAAGAATGTCACAAAATGATTCAACAACTTCAAAAACTACAGAAAAGAATTATATTACAGTGGATACCTGCACATTGTGAAATTGCTGGAAATGAATCAGCTGATTTTCTTGCCAAAAAAGGTGCAAATTTAATTCAGAACCAAAGTAAACACTTAACCTTTATATCCATAAAAAGATTAATCAAAAGCAAATATAAAAACAAACAAAACCAAAACCAATCAGTATCTAACAAAGCCAAAGATAAAAAATGTAACTTTTTAATTAAAAATCCAAAAATTATTCCAGAAATCCCAAGTAAAGCTGGAGTAGCACATTTTAGATTACTTACGGAACATGATTATTTGGCCAAACACTTACACAGAATAGGAATTTATACAAGTCCAAATTGTCCTCTGTACAACAAAGAAGAGGAAATGACTGAAGAACATCTTTTAACCTGTGAAGCCCTATCTGCCGGACCCACTACACAGAAATATTGGAGAGCAAGAGAGCTAATGGCTTCATTGCCAAAGCCTAGCATTTGAAAACAACAACAACCTCTTGAGTGTGAGGCATAGACACTACCTCACACCATGGAGGCGGGCAAGAAACAGATTATTTATATTACATATTTATAATATTTATTTATTATATTTATTACTTCTAGATCGGGACCAGTCACTTTATAGCGACCATTGTCTCTCATTTTGCTAGTAAGTGGTCTTGTATCTGGGAAATGTTTGAGGCTCCTATTGGTTTTAAAAGACATAAGAATACCAACAGTATATAAAGACATTTTAATTAAGCGTGAGAATGACAAAAAATTAATATCATATACTGATAGAACGTAAGACGTTTATGTTAGAAACAAAAGTATGTTAATTTGACTGGACACTTTTGACAACATTACGCTCCGAGGGACTAGTTTGAATGCCGGATAGCATTGCATAAACTCGTCTATGCAGAGGTTTAAATTATATTTATATTACACAAATATAATTATTTTGTAACAGAAACTTCACTAATCTTTAAAGAAAATTATGTAAATTTTCTTATTAATTGAGATTGCGATTTCCTGAATATTCATTCAGATCTTCACTCGAAAACAATCTTGTTGTCAACGTTACAATCACTAGAGGTCACTACATTTCTGCCATTACTACCAAAATCTGGAAATGAAGTAAACTTAAAGACAGAATCGATTGTTGGTATTTCAAAATTCACTATGCAATCTTTATTTTTTTAAATAAATATTTTTTCCAAAACCATAAATCTATCGGACCATTTAATTGTTTTAATAACTTATGGATTTATTTCATGGCTAAATGACCAAAAATTATTAGTCTGTTTATATTTAATGTTACGAAAATGTTCTTCCGTTCTAGTTTCTAAATTACTTTTGGTCTTTCCAATATAAACCTGATCACAATCTAAACAATTAAATGATAAATGCCAGATTTTTTATTATTATCTGTGAATGCTCATCTGTGTCTACATTTGGTATTGGTGGCTCATTAAACACATCATTGTCAATAATTATCGTAAATTATCTACATTGCTTCAGCAAGTGAAAGTCCTTTCCTAAAGCATAATGGAATATACCTTACTGAATATAAACATGTCATTCTCATGTGTGAATATTGAAATGAGGAAGAGGTAGGTTCATTTTTGTTTGTTGTTGTAGTAGAAGCAACTTGTAACTGCCAGAAAATTTTCCACTATACAGCTATATATAGTACCAGGAAATAATCCATATAGTAACTCTAAGCTTACAAAAATATACTTACTTAAAACAAATTTTAATTTTGGCTTTACATTCAGCAGTAGCAGTCTTTAATTCTGTACTTTATTACCCTAACAAACCCAACAGTGACCACTGTAAATTGTTTCCTTTACAGGGGATAAGCTGGGTTGCCAAACATCAGGCATAATTTTTGAAAGCACGGTAACAGCTTTAAGAATATGTTATGTGCATTATTATATTGTGACAGTTAATGGATAAAGACTGGTCTGTTGTATCATTACATTACCTTTGCCCACATGTCCAAGAAGCAACTTAATAAATATTAAAAGCAGAAGCATGATTTACAGTGAAGTATTCTTCATTTTTGAGTTTGATTTATGAGTCACTATGTTTACACTCAAACTTCACTTGTATAATTGAAATGTTTTCAAGATCATTCGACCTCATCCTCAGCTGTTTGGTGACTAATTGAACATTCCTCTTCTTCCACTATTACAGAGCTCCGATCACTCTGCCATCTGGTGTTAGGGGCATAAGAAATTTAAATAGGAAGCCAGTGGTATACCTAAAAGCCGACAAAGGTAATTGTCTAGTAATTATGGAGACAGAACACTATATTCAGAGAGTAAACCTTAAGTTAGACAGTCCAGAATATGAAATAATTCCAAAAAAATCCATTAAACCCAAGTATCACTTCTGTCAGTAAAGCTTTATCAGTTACAAAAACATTAAATACATCTGAAAAATACAACTTAAAATCTTCCAACCCCACACTACCAAGGTCTGCCAAAAATCCACAAACAAGACAATAGCATGAGACCCATCATCAATGGCCTCAATTCACCTACGTACCACATTGCAAAGTGGTTAGTCAGAAAATTAAAATCATATGACAAATTTCAAAGTTTGGGAATAAACAACTCCTTAGAATTAATAAATCACCTACAGAAGTACAACATCCCAAAAAATCACATACTAGTTTCTTTTGACGTTAAGGCACTTTTTACAAGCATTCCAGTAGAGAAAATACCTACACTCCTCAAAAAATTGCTAACCCAGACTACAATGGACCCCACAGAAATAGATGACATTATCAATCTTACAGATTTATGCATAAGGAATAATTACTTCATGTTTAACCAAAAATTCTACAGACAATCAAAAGGATTAGCTATGGGGAGCCCACTTTCACCTGTTTTAGCAGACCTATAAATGAGCTATTTTGAAACACACATAGTAAAGGCCTTCCCACAGATTTACAAATTTTAGCAGAGATATGTTGATGATGTTTTTGCTATCATTCCAGAAAAACTTAGAGAAGATTCTCTAAAATTACTAAACCTGCAAGATAATCACGTCCAGTTTACAATGGAAGTAGAAAGAGACAACATCCTACCCTTTTTGAACCTCAAGATAACTAGAAATCATCATGGTGTAGATTTTGGAATATACAGGAAGCCCACACACATAGATAATTACATAAAGAAAAATGAATACAACCCAGTTTCACATCAACTACCTGCCTTTAGAAGTCTAATTCACCGGCTATACAACGTCCCACTGAGTAAGGAGGAATTTTTGAAAGAACAACTCATGAAAGAGATAGCGGTAAACACAAATTGGCAATATAGAAAATTCACCTACCATCCATGGGCTTTTAGAAAATTTGAACGAATCTTCAAAAGACTAAACTTAAAACTAGCACCCCAAAACAAATTCAGTCTGAGGAACCTGCTAAATAAACCACTAAAAAATTCAATCCCCAACAATTTGAAATTGGGAATTTATCAGATAAACTGTGAAACCTGTGAAAAAAGCTACATAGAAAAATCTGCAGTTTCACACCATTTTTGGACAGAAAACCACATTGGCCACAACATTAAACTGTTAAAATCTTTAAGTACACCCATAGAATTGGATATTTGGGAAAAAATATTCATAACCAAAAACCGTGATAATGTTATAAATTTTGAAATCCCAGCATTAAATGAAGTATTAAAACTTAGTGCCCCTGACACCAGATGGCAGAGTGGAAGAAGAGGAATGTTCATTTAGTCACCAAACAGCTGAGGATGAGATCGAATGATCTTGAAAACGTTTCAATTATACAACAAGTAAGTGAAGTTTGAGTGTAAACATAGTGACTCATAAATCAAACCAAAAAAAGAAAAAGCAAGCAACTTAATGTTTGCAGGTCTCAGATGTTTGCCCCATCTTTCTTAAAGTTCAGATGTATACCATACATATTTTTTGTATTGCCCAAAATAAAGGAAAAATGTTTGTTGTCAACGATTTGAATCATCTGAAAAATGAAATTATTTTCACTTTATCCAAAGAACCTTGGTGTTGAACATTTGTGATATGGTTTTATGAATGAGACATTGTATGATATATAATGGAGAATATGTTGAAAGAACTGTATGATCACATCTTATTTTTACTTTCTGTATTTTATTCCATCCGTAACCTTGATATAGAGATTTCTTTAGAAATATATTGTCCCTTGGGTAAAGACATGTAACAAATGTCCATGTATATGTGTGTCCAATTGCGTATCTGTCTATGAAGAACATAACTCAAAAACAAAGGGTAAGCTAATTATTGCACTTCATCCTTAGGTTCAGCATTTTTTGAGGAAGGCCACAAGAAAACTTTTTGATTCGTTTTTATTTTCTCAAAGCATGGTTGTCATGGACTGAATTAAAATACCATCTTTAAAATATTTGTATGACAAAGAAAATATAAAAATACAGTATATAGAGTAAAAAGAAGTATTTCAGAAAGTGGAGTGCCATTTTTGCTAAAATTGGGCAAGTGAGTCAACCTTGTATACACTTTTCTGCACTTACAAGGTAGGATACTTTAGTTACTTTAATACCTTGCTGTACGAGAACAAAAAGAACATCAAAAGATATATCAAGCTTCAAACCAACATAAGACAAACTTTGGCCAATAGTAAATTTCTCAACATATGCATTAGAGAAAGGCTATCTCCAAATTTCTTATGCAGATGGATAAAATTCGATAACAACAGTAAACTCCAACTAAGTTTAGAAAAGAAAACCATGATTTCTGAAAGGTCCAAACATTATGCAACGTTGCAACAGATTAATATAGAAGCCTACTACTTACATGTAAAGCTAGCTAAAGAACTTGGACACATTTTGAAACAAAATTATATGGCCTATTGAAATTGAACATGAAAGAAAAAACACAGGTTTTTAAAAAGAAAGTGCGAAAATTATGCATAAAATACCTATAAAAAATCCATGCAACCAGTACCACCGTGTCACAGAAACACCAGACAATGTAGTCAACATCTCATCTCAAACTTTCAGTGTAAAAGAGTTACAGTTTTTAAATAAAGGTTTTAAAATGTGTATCGGCAACTCGTGCAATTTAGGTGAATTTATCACTGATTTCACCATAATCTCTAAATTTTTGGAAAATGGTAGCAAAAAAGCTATAGTAAAATCAAAATACGTAGAAATTCTCAAGGGGATGACATTTAGACAAGAACATAACTATAAACTAATTATTCGAGCATTAAACCAAAAACCAGTTTTATATCTGAAAGCAGACAAAGGAAACAAGGTAGTCATTATGGACCAAAATGATTACAACCAGCGAGTGGAGCAACTACTACAAAATCCAAAATATATGACCCTAACAAAAAATTCATTAAAGAGATACATAGAAACCACCAGAAAAGCAATTAAAGAAAACACCATAGTTCCAGATAAAATAAAAAACAGCATAATTGTAAGCAACCCTAATTTGTCAAAATTATACTGCCTACCGAAGATCCACAAGACAGACAGCAGCTTGTGACCCATTATTAGCAATATAGATGCCCTGACTTACAAACTGGCAAAATGGTTGGTGGAAGAATTTGACAATTTTGAAAAGTTTGAATCTCTAAGCATGAAAAATTTGTTTCATTTGGTAAAGAAAATTGAAAACACAGTTATGAAAACTGGAGAAGTGACGGTATCCTTCAATATCAAATCTCTATTCACAAGCATACCAGTAGAAAAAATACCAAAGTTGATGAAAGGCTGGCTATGCACAAGCAACATTGCAGACGATATAATAGAATACATCAAACTAACCATCGTATGTATTGAACAAAACAGCTTCACATTCTCCAGCCAGATCTTCCAACAAACTGCAGGCTTGGCCATGGGTAACCCTCTTTCACCATTGTTAGCTAATCTGTTCATGAGTAATTTAGGAACACACATTACTAAAGCCCTTCCACAGATTTTCAAATGTTGGCATAGATATGTCGATGATGTGTTTGTTATAGTTCCTAGAAGACTAACCGATGATGCTATAAAGAAAAATTATGCTACAAGAAAAATTCATTCATTCATTCATTCATTCATTCATTCATTCTTTATTCATCCTTTTAAAACATACAGATGTTTTTGGACACGTCATGGTTACAAAGTATATGTACAAAACAAAGAAATAAAATGGTACAAGTTATTTACTATAGTACATCAATAATCATACATTATCATTTACAAATTTACTGTATTACTGTATCTATAGTTTTCACCATTGAAGTAGAACAGGATGGATGGCTACCTTTTCTAGATTTGAAAATCATAAGAACACAAACAGGATTAGAATTTGCAATATACAGAAAAGCAACACATGTTGATAATTACATTAAATGCAACCCATTACAGTCCATAGTTTGGTTCACAAATTAATCAACAAAAACAGAATATGAACAGGAGTACACACATATACCAGGTTGCCGAATTGAACAACTACAACACAAATTTCATCAAAAAAATGATCTACAGACATCAAAAAAAAAAAAAAAAAAAAAAAAAAAAAAAAAAAAAAAAAAAAAAAAACAACTTATAGGAAATTACTACTTTAAAAAACCCAGAAATCCCAAACATCAGATATGGAAAATTAACATTTCATCCAAAATACTTCAAAAAATTTGAAAAGATGTTTAAGAACTTCAACATAAAATTAGCACCTCAGAACAAACACATGTGTACAGAACTTATCATTTAATATACTGTGGCTTGTCAGATCATCATTAGTATTAATACATCTTATTTTTATTTAATCAGAGATTTAAAGGACCTAATGTTCCCAAAATAAGAATAGTTTGTTTTTCAATGAACTTGTAGAGGGTACTGTTGTGATATCAGGAGGCAGTGTAAAATGTAGATAGTAAAAAATAAACAATTGAAAAAAAGATTAAGAAATATCTTGTAAACATATTTTATTATAATTTGGTATATATAATATATAATTAATAAATATTAATACAAGAGAGCAACAAATTTGTGACCCCAACGTGATTAGAACACGCAACCTTCTGAGTCGCAGTAGAAGATTCGATCCTAATGGTAAATTCTGCTACTACCACTTTAAATTTGGAAAGAAATGCATGCTTGCAAAATGAAAGCAGCCTTTCCAGTGGAATGTACAGGACAGCTCCAGTTGGCAGGAAATGTAGCGGCAAGTTCTGCTGCCGAGAATCAGGACAGGAGCCGCAAACACCGCTCATTCCTAAGAGATAAAAAGTCCGACTCGTGGTTTCTTGTCGACAGTGGTGCAGATGTTTCCATTATTCCAGCATCGAAAGGTGATAAACTGGACAACAGTTTTAAATTATGTGCTGCGAATGAAACATCAATTTCAACTGGAGGCGTGCAAGTTTTGAACCTTGACCTTGGCTTACGCCGAATGTTTAGATGGCCATTCATTGTTGCTGATGTAAAGAAAGGAATTCTAGGAGCTGATTTTCTAAATGAATTCAATTTATTGGTCGATATTGTCACCCAATTATCGGTAAGCACAACAAACGACAGCTGAGTAAGGGATCAGAGGCCGCGCCACGCCCACCTCATTAGTCTCTGTCACTAACTGAGAGGGATGATTAGGGAAATGTCATTTGTCGCTGGCCGCCTCTTTTCCCCCCTCCCACTGCCATCTGGAACCTTCGTGTGTATTCACGGAAACCAGAGACTTCTAGAAGACTGTGATATTCCTATAAAAAGGGCTGCAGTGAGTGAATCGAGTCAGTCAGTGCTTGACGAGCTAGTGAACGGACGAGAAGACTGCGTCGGAGGAGTTTACGTAATCGCGAGTGCAAGTGGAACTTTAACGGACGAACTGGTGAATCGTAATTGTGTGCATTACGTAATTCTGTGTAATTGACAAGTGTTCAACTATAAGTCGGTGGAATTAAGAACATTTTTGAGTGGTGCAATTGGACTTTTCATTTCACGAACCCACAAAGTCACACTGGTGTCAGGAAGCGGGACGACAACTTCACCGAACATTACAACCATGGACGCGGCATTGGAAAAGATTTTGGAGAAGATGATGGAAATGAAGGCGGAACTGGCAGAAATAAAGACGGCCAACGACAACTTCACCGAGAAAATGGAAAAGAAGTTGGAGACGGCAAATAACAACCTGGCCGCAGAGTTGAAACAAATGAAGACGTCCAACGACATCACCGAAAAGATGGAAGAAATGGAGGCCGAATTAACAGCGAAGACAGAAACGGCAAACAACAACTTGGCCACGACAGTGACCGCAAAGATGGCCGAACTGACAACGGAAATGAAGGTGGCGAACGAGGCTCTCGCCGGCAAATTTGAAGAACAGTTGGCCGGCGTGAGGGATAACGTGATGGAGCTGGGCAAGCGGATGGGCCAAGTGGACGAGCGCGTCAAGGACCTGGCGAACCGCTTCAATGACCTAGAGGAAAAGGCCGACAATAACGCCAAGTCCCTGAACGCCATGGTTGAAGACGTCGAAGACCTCGCGAACCGCGTAAACAACCTGGAGGGAAAGGCCGACAGCAGCGTCAAGTCCCTGAACGCCATGGTGGAGGAAGTCGTCGGCAGGAGACTGAAGGATTTGAAGGCCGACGCGACGGGACGCGACACATCTCCGCGCGTCAAACCTCCGAAATATGACGGCGCGTCAACATTTGAGGTCTTCCGCCGCCAATTCGACACAGTGGCCAAGCACAACAGATACTCACCGGAGGAGGAGGCCACACAGTTAATAGCCAGCCTCCAGGGACGGGCCGCGGAAGTCCTAAACGCGGTGCAGACACGGCGGCGCCCAAGGACATCTGGGAGGCCCTGGAGAATCGTTTCGGGAACCACCGCTTAGCCGCAGCATACCGAAGCCAGCTAAAGGCAAGGTCACAGCAGCCGGGGGAGACGCTGCAGGAGTTCGCCATAGCGATTGAGCAGCTGGCTAGCAGAGCCTTGGTTGACCTGCCACTGGAGTTCGTATCCCGGGAAGCCGCCTACAACTTTGTCAACGGGGTACGGGACACGGAGATTCGTCAGCGCCTAATGCTCGGCGATTATAAAACCATCCACGAGGCGCTGACAGTGGCATTAAGGATGGAGGCGGCCAAGGTAACATCTATCCCGTCGTCGAGAGCGAGAGGTGTACGCTACGCCGGAGACAGAAGACCAGCTGAGGGACGCCGGCGAACACCTAGTGGCCTGTGTTGGGGGTGTGGACAGCCCGGACACCGGCAGAGAGACTGCCCAAAACAGGAAGAGCAGCCGGAAAACGAGTAAGGGCCGTCGTGGAGAGGGGCACGTCGGGGCCATCACCACCATCCCCTCGAGTGACACTGCGCGCCGTCAGCCGGCGTATGGTTGACAGCCTCATCGCGGACGGTTGGGTAAGAGGAAAGCCGTGGCGGAGTGTTTGTCGACAAGGAAGCCGAGCCGACCATACCAGCTTGTCACGGCATCGGGCGACACCTTGCCTGTGAAGAAGGAGGCCCTGCTGGAGCTGACCTTGGGACGGAGTGCCGTGCGTCTGTGGGTATTCGTCGCGAAGGTGGCTGAGCAGGTGATTCTGGGACTGGATGCCCTCAGGAGCCATGAGGCGACGGTCGACGTCGGCAAGAAGGTCCTGCAGCTCAACGGAGAAGAGGTTATACTCCGTCAACCAGAAGAGCGCCTTGGAATTTGCAGGGTCGTCTTGAACCAAGACGTGGTTGTCCCCGCGAGGAGCGAGGTGGTGGTGACGGCGCGACTAGAAGACCGGAGAACCAGGAACATGATGCTGGACCAGAAGACGCCTGTACACGGACTGTGTGTAGCCAGGACATTGCTGCCGTGCCGAGAGGAGGTGCCAGTGAGGCTGCTAAATCCAACGGACACCGATCACGACGTCCAGGCCGGGACGGAGTTGGAAACGTGCGAGCCCGTGGTGAGCGTAACAGCAATCGACAAGACACAGGAGCCGGCGCCGAAGCAACACCTGGGGCCCCAGCTAGAAGGCTTACTGGAGAGGGCGCCCGACCACCTGACCGCAAAACAGCTGGAGAAAGTTCGACAACTACTGAGGCGATACGAGCGCGTCTTCAGCCAAGGCGATGGTGACTACGGCCGCACGGACAAGTGCTTCACCGCATCGACACCGGAGACGCCCGGCCTATTCGGCAACCACATAGACGCGTTCCGCTGGCGAAGCAAGGGGCGGTACGAGACATGCTGGAGGACATGAGATCCAGGGGAGTGATTGAAGAGTCTGACAGCCCTTGGTGTTCCCCTGTAGTCTTGGTGACAAAGAAGAATGGCGAGCTGCGCTTCTGCGTAGACTACAGAAAGTTGAACGCCGTCACCCGGAAGGACTGTTTCCCCTTACGCCGGATTGACGACACCCTGGACACGCTAGCTGGTGCACAGTGGTGCTCGACCCTGGACCTGAAGTCGGACTACTGGCAGGTAGCTCTAGACCCAAGAGACAAGGAGAAGACCGCATTCTCGACGGGCCAAGGGCTCTGGCAGTACACGGTTATGCCCTTTGGCCTTTGCAACGCACCAGCTACCTTCCAACGCCTCATGGTGTCAGTTATGAGAGGGCTGACTTACGATGCCTGCCTGCTATACCTGGACGACATCATCATCGTCGGTAAGACTTTAGAAGATCATCTCGAGAATCTGAGTAAGGTGCTACAGAGATTGCAGGCGACCAACTTGAAGCTGAACGCGAAGAAGTGCCAGCTCTTCCGCAAGGAAGTTAACTACTTGGGTCACATAGTCTCAGCAACCGGAGTGGCCACAGACCCGGAGAAGACACAGGCTGTGATTGATTGGCCTCGCCCACAGAATAAGAAAGAGTTGCGCAGTTTCCTGGGGCTGTGCAGTTATTACCGCCGCTTCATAAAGGGGTTCTCCAGCATCGCCAAAACACTCACCCGCCTGACAGAGGAACACCGGCCTTATGTGTGCACGGAGGACGCCGAAAACGCTTTCCAGCACCTGAAGGAAACCCTGTGCAGTGCTCCAATTTTGGGTTTCCCACAACCGGGTGGCGCCTTCATTGTGGACACTGACGCCAGCGACCATTGCATTGGAGGTGTCCTATCGCAGATCCAGGACGGCCATGAGCGGGTGATAGTCTACTACAGCAAGACGGTATCCAAGGCAGAGAAGAACTACTGCGTCACCCGACGAGAATTATTGGTGGTAGTAAAGACCTTGGAGCACTTCCACAAGTACCTGTACGGTCAGCCACTCCACCTGAGGACTGACCATTCCGCCCTAACCTGGCTATTGAACTTTAAGAACCTGGAAGGCCAGACAGCACGTTGGGTCCAGAGGCTGCTGGAGTACGACTTCACCTCGGAGCATCGTAGAGGGAAGAGCCACGGTAACGCAGACGCCATGTCCCGAAGACCCTGTCCAGAAGAGTGCGGCCAGTGCACAAGAGTGGAAGAGAAGGAGTGTGCCACAGCAGTCCGAGTAGTTGTGGCAGTGCCTGCGGACGGCCGGGATAGCGCAGGCCTGAGGAGGGAGCAGCTGGCAGACGCAGACTTGGGGCCACTCTTGAGGGAAGTGGAGGCAGGGACGAGACCAACCTGGGAGGACATCGCACCGAGGAGCGCCACCTACAAGTCGTACTGGGCCCAATGGGACACGTTGAAGACCAGATAGGGCGTGCTGTTCAGGGTATGGGAGTCACCCGATGGGAAGACGCAGAGGGAACTGTTGGTACTTCCCCGGAGTAAGGTCCCGGAAGTCCTGGAGGAAGTGCATGCCGGTACTTCAGGAGGACATCTGGGAGCGAACCGAACGATTGACAAACTACGGCAGCGCTACTACTGGCTGAGACTCCAAGCAGATGCTGAGAGATGGTGCCGTCAGTGTCACGTGTGCTGGGCGATTCGTGGCCCCCAGACTAGGAGCCGGGGTCGCATGCAGCAGTAAAACGTCGGAGCGCCATTCGAACGGCTCGCCGTTGACATTGCTGGACCGTTCCCAGTTTCCGACCGAGGCAACAAGTACCTAATGGTGGTTGTGGACTACTTCACCAAGTGGCCGGAGGTGTATGCCATCCCAAACCAAGAGGCAAAGACAATCACCGACCGCCTCGTGGAGCAAGTGTTCTGTCGATTTGGGGTGCCGTTGGAGCTACACAGGGACCAACTTTGAGTCCAACCTAATGAAGGAGGCGCTACAAAGGCTTGGGGTGAACAAGACCCGCACGACGCCTCTACATCCCCAGTCGGATGGCATGGTCGAAAGGTACATCATTACCTTAGAGGAACACCTGAGGAAGGTCGTGGCCAGCCATCAGTGAGACTGGGACGTCAAGGTGCCACTGTTCTTGCTGGCCTACCGCTCGTCTACACACGACACAACTGGGATGGCACCAGCCAGCTTAATGTTCGTCCGAGAGTTACGCCTCCCTTGTGACCTGGCTTTTGGAAGCCCTCCGGAGGCGAAGCAGCTGGTGACCGAGTATGTGGAGAACCTGGTGGACCACCTCCACGACATGCACGAGATGGCTCGCCAGAACATCCAGAAGGCGAGCGACCGCATGAAGACCAGGCATGACAGGCGAGCCAACAGCCAAGCGTTCCAGCAAGGTGACCTGGTCTGGTTGTACCGTCCTACCCGGACCAAGGGACGCTGCCCGAAGCTCCAGCAGCCATGGCAAGGACCGTACCGGGTGGTGAAGAGGATTAACGACGTGATCTACTGCATCCAGAATGTTCCCCGAGGGAAGATGTTGGTGGTACACCTGGATCGTCTTGCCCGCTACGATGGTGCTGTTCGGGACGACCAGCTTTGAGGAGGGAGCAGTGTCACCCAATTATCGGGAAGCACA
The DNA here is from genome assembly GCA_030765055.1 of Mantis religiosa. Classification (NCBI taxonomy): domain Eukaryota; kingdom Metazoa; phylum Arthropoda; class Insecta; order Mantodea; family Mantidae; genus Mantis; species Mantis religiosa. The sequence goes on from CM060952.1 coordinate 72,383,697, forward strand.
ACAAACGACAGCTGAGTAAGGGATCAGAGGCCGTGCCACGCCCACCTCCTTAGTCTCTGTCACTAACTGAGAGGGATGATTAGGGAAATGTCATTTGTCGCTGGCCGCCTCTTTTCCCCCCTCCCACTGCCATCTGTAACCTTCGCGTGGATTCACGGAAACCAGAGACTTCTAGAAGACTGTGATATTCCTATAAAAAGGGCTGCAGTGAGTGAATCGAGTCAGTCAGTGCTTGACGAGCTAGTGAACGGACGAGAAGACTGCGTCGGAGGAGTTTACGTAATCGCGAGTGCAAGTGGAACTTTAACGGACAAACTGGTGAATCGTAATTGTGTGCATTACGTAATTCTGTGTAATTGACAAGTGTTCAACTGTAAGTCGGTGGAAATAAAGAACATTTTTGAGTGGTGCAATTGGACTTTTCATTTCACGAACCCACAAAGTCACAATATGAAGAAAAGAAGATTGGTTGATGGTATTACCAAAATGTGTACTTCAGGTGACTGTATCAAATAATGATTTGTTGAGTACTGTCTGCAGAAGCATTAAGTTTTCAGAGTTATTTCAGCAATATCCAGGCATTACAGAACTAACTTTAGTGCCTAGTGAAGTCAACCACAGTATCAAGCATTACATTTCGACAAAGGGACCACCAGTCTATTCAAGACCGAGGCAATTAGATCCACGACCACTGTCTCAGGCCAAACAGGAATTCCAGTTCATGTTAGACAACAACATCATTCGACCATCAAAGTCAGAATGTGCAAGTCCACTTCATATGGTCACAAAAAAGAATGGTTCCTTATGACCATGTGGAGATTACAGGCATTTAAATGACAGGACCGTTCCAAACAAATACCCTATTCCTAGGATAGATGGCTTTCACCACATTCTAGGAGATGCAAAATTATTTTACAAAATCTACTTATTTAAGGCATTCTTCCAGATTCCAGAGGCGGAAGAAGATAAACAAAACTGCCATAATCACCCCATTTGGATTGTTTGAATTCAATGTCATGAGTTTCGGTTTACACAAAGCACCATCAACTTTCCAGCGCTTTATTAACAAAGTGTTACTAGGTGTGGAATTTATATTCCCGTATCTTGACGATATTCTGGTGGCATCATAGTCTGTGGAAGAACATTATGAACATCTGAAACTTGTGTTTGGCGGACTAGCTAAATTTGGATTAAGAATAAATGTTGCAAAGTCTGTAATTGGTGTTCAGGAACTTGAATTTTTGGGTTACCTCATCACACCTCAAGGTTCTAAGCCAATTCCAGAGAAAGTTAGGGCTATAACATATTTTAAACTACCGGAAACTGTTTGTGAACTTTGTACTTTTTTGGGTGTTATAAATTTCTACTGCAAGTACGTAAAGAATGCAGCACAGGTACAAGCAATCTTCCATGATTACCTGAAAGGAACCAAGAAGAATGATCGAATGAAGATAGATTGGACAGAGGAGGCTAGAATCCAGTTCGAAGAATGCAAAAGAAGTCTCACAGATGCAGACTTACTTACTTTTCCTAGTGGCAACTCTCAACTTGGACTGTTCACAGATGTGTTGGATCAAGCAATCGGTGCAATACTCCAACAGAAAGAAGGAATGGTATGGAAACCCATCGCCTTTTATTCTAAGAAGCTAAGTCCAGCAGAGAGATCCTATAGCACATATGATAAAGAGCTATTGTCTATATACCTGGCTGTGAAAAAGTTCAAACATCTTTTGGAAGCAAGACCTTTTTACGTTTTCATAGATCATAAGCCATATATCTATGCATTCAAACAAAAGAATGAGAAGGCTTCTCCTCAGCAGCTTCGCCAGCTTCAGTACATATTGCAGTACACTACAGACATTCGGCATGTTAGTGGTAAAGATAATATAATTGCTGATACGCTGTCACGACTAAACAAAATTACAGTGATTGTTTATCAATAAATAGCAAGAGCTCAGCAGAATGATGAAGAGCTGAATAGCCTGAATCGATTACAACATTCACTAGATTTCAAACATTGCCACTTGTCGTCCGGAGATACCCTTATTTGTGATACTTCACGTAACATCCAACCATACATTCCAAAAGCATTTTGCTTTCAGGTTTCCGAGCGAGTACACAATTTAGCTCATCAAGGTGTTAAAAGTACTATCAAACAATTGACATCAAAATTTGTGTGGCCAAATATAAAAGATGATGTTCGCAAATGGACACAGTGTTGTATAGCTTGCCAGAAAAATAAGATAACGTGGCATACAAAGTCAGCAGTAGGTCAACTGAAGGAACCTGATGAGAAATTCGGTATAGTTCATGTGGATATCATAGGTCCACTTGCACCATCTGAAGGATATATATATTGTTTAACTTTTATCAACATTCAGTGGTTGGATGGAAGTTATACCAATGACAAAGAGCACCGCCGAAACAGTCGCAAGATTCTTTTATGCAAACTGGATAGCTCGATTTTGCATACCTGCTACTATTATTACAGACCAGAGCAAGCAATTTGAATCAGAATTGTTGAGAAGTTTAGCTGTAATATGTGGAACTAAAGTACAGCATACTACTCTATATCACCCACAATCTAATGGCAAAATAGAGCGATTGCATATTCATATTCATTTATTGCATCCGTAAATCATATATTCATGATGTGGAATTGTCAAATTACTAACTACACAGAAAATAGTAACAAAAAACAAGAATTACAATAAGTTGTTAAGCATAATAACCAAATAAATAATTAAAATTTACATTCCTTTTATTCCTACCCTTTGTCATTTAAATAATCTTCTACTGAGTAGTAACACTTTTGTAACAAATACTTCTTTGATGTGTTTTTAAACTTTGTGAAGGTGATGTGGAATTGTCAAATTACTAACTACACAAAAAATAGTAACAAGAAACAAGAATTACAATAAGTTGTTAAGCATAATAATTAAATTAATAATTAAAATTTACATTCCTTTTATTCCTACCTTTTGTCATTTAAATACTCTTCTACTGAGTAGTAACACTTTTGTAACAAATACTTCTTTGATGTGGTTTTAAACTTTGTGAAGGTGATGTGGAATTGTCAAATTACTAACTACACAAAAAATAGTAACAAGAAACAAGAATTACAATAAGTTGTTAAGCATAATAATTAAATTAACAATTAAAATTTACATTCCTTTTATTCCTACCTTTTGTCATTTAAATACTCTTCTACTGAGTAGTAACACTTTTGTAACAAATACTTCTTTGATGTGGTTTTAAACTTTGTGAAGGTGATGTGGAATTGTCAAATTACTAACTACACAAAAAATAGTAACAAGAAACAAGAATTACAATAAGTTGTTAAGCATAATAATTAAATTAATAATTAAAATTTACATTCCTTTTATTCCTACCTTTTGTCATTTAAATACTCTTCTACTGAGTAGTAACACTTTTGTAACAAATACTTCTTTGATGTGGTTTTAAACTTTGTGAAGGACTCAATGTTTTTTATTTCAGTTGGCAGTTTATTGTAGATATGAATTCCGTTGAATTTAAAACTGTGCTCATACATTTTCTTTTTATGATAGGTGACATGTAAGTTTGAACTATTTCTCATGTTATGGTCATGAATATCATTGCTTTTTTGAAATTTATCTAAGTTCGTTTTAACCTGTACTATTATTTCTAAAAGGTAAATGCTTGGTAATGACAATATGCCTAATTTTTTGAACCATTGCTTACAACTATCTGTTCTCTTTAAATTCATCATAATTCTAATTACCCTTTTTTGGATTCTAAACACTTTGATAATGCTACTACTATTTCCCCATACTGCTATACCATAAGAAATTAATGATTGAAAATTTGCAAAATAGGCTATTCTTAATGTATTCAAATTTACACTGTGCTTCAAAATTGATATTTGGAAACAAATGCTACTTAATTTCTTCATTAGACTTTCAATATGTATATTCCAATTTAGACTGTCGTCCATCCAAACTCCTAAAATTTTTGTCTTTCCTGTATATTTAATTTCATTTTCATCCATTATAATTTCAGGTAAATTAACTGCCTTATTGATTTTATTATGAACTCTAAAACACGGCAATCAGAGCCCGTAACACCATAAGGTGGACAGAATCTCCTCCTTCAGTCCTCCTTGGTTTAAGAGATGCACTGAGAGAAAATACTCAGTGTTCAGTAGCAGAGATGATATATGGAGCTACAATCTGATTTCCTGGCGAATTCTTTGAAAAGATGACTTCAAATGTCAATCCAGTTACCTTTGTTGCTGATCTACGACGACATATGGACCAACTGAGACCTAAAATACCCCGCAGCAACAATAAAAGAAATGTGTTCATTCATGAAGATCTCTTCAGTTGCTCTCATGTGTTCATAAGGATTGATGGAGTGAAGAACTCACTCAAACCTCCTTACGATGGACCATTCACCGTTGTTAAACGTCAAGAGAAGTTTTTCACTGTAGGAGTCAAGGGTAGAGAAGTTAACATCTCCATCGATAGGTTAAAACCTGCATATATTTTGTACCAGACATGACTCTTTCCATCAGCTGCCAACAGTTAAAGAGAATGACCAGCCTGCTAGTTCTATCCAAGAGATGAGAACAAGGAGAGGCCGAGTGGTGCGTTTTCCTACGCGGTATCTGAACTATGCAAGATAGTGTGAGAAGTGTGCATGTTGCAATTATTTTATTTGGAGTGTCAGATTTCTCAGTGTCCCCAGAATTAATATCGTAACTTTATTACTGTAAAATGTAGATAGTAAAAAATGAACAATTGAAAAAAAGATTAAGAAAAATCTTGTAAACATATTTTATTATAATTTGGTATTATATATATTTTTGGTATTATATTTGGTATTATATATATAATCAATAAATATTAATACAAGAGAGCAACAAACTTCTAAATTTTTAAGAATAAATTTCACATTGTGCATAAAGGATTATGTTTATGTATCATTCTGTAAGACATTTTCTTATAAATGGTAGGAGTATTAATTTTTTTTGTGAATATACTTACTGCAACAATGATTATTCTCAATAAACCATAAAGACATTGGAACATTATATTTTATCTTTGGTGCTTGAGCATTATTACTTGGAACATTATTAAGAATTTTAATCCAAACTGAATTAGGTCAACGCTGATCTTTAATTCTGATGAACAAATTTATAATGTAATTGTTACTGCTGAGCTGTGAGGGACTTATTAAAACAGTCACACACAGTCATGTGATATAACAATCATGTGATTTCATAACATCTCATCAAAGATGAAAATATCAGTGAGAGTTCAAAATTTCAGTATCATGGTTGATACTGGATTATAGATTTGAAACAAGGATCTCCGACATTTTATACCCCAAACGGTAACTATCTGAGCTGTTAACTTTAAAGAGAGTCGATTAATGACACTGAGCTGTGCTGACTTTCCTTGCCACTTGGTAATGAACTTCCTTATCTGGTTGCCTAACCAGAAATTCTTACACATATGCCTGAAATGTGTGCTACTGTACAGCATGCAATGATAGAATATGCGCCAATTTACAGAATCCATTACTTAGGCTTTCATAATTATCCTTTATCTGTGAAACTATAAACCTACAAATGGAGTTGAAAGCGGAGAGAGCAAATCATATAACTGCTGAATAAGGTTGATGTATCATTGGATTCGGTTACTGAATATATAAGCACTTCCTAGTGGTTTACCAGGAGAAACACGAGTCAGTTGGAGAATTTAATGTTATGTTGGCATGTTGGCCATAGTAGCTCAAATGGGTAGAGCGGCTGGACGGAAACCAGAAGATCTGTGGTTCAAACCCCGGCTATGGTATTGAATTTTTCAGTCTGGCTCTACCCTTTCATAGTGCGTCCTACGCATGGCTAGTGTGAAAGAACAATTAATTTCCATATAAGCAGTCTGTTAAGAGCATCTGAGAATGTTGACTAAAATTCATTAACTGTTGATCTTTTAATTTCAGGAATGCTACAGATATGAAAACTGCATTCTCAATGTCATCAGCAGAAAGGAATGGTAACTTTGTACGTATATGTAGGCTACTGCTACAGTTGCCGACATTACTGGGATGTGTAGCTGCACAGCATCTTCCAGTCATAAGAAGGTAAACAAAATAATTCATCTCCTTGCAAAGAGACAATTTATATATTTAGAGAATAGTTTTAATCTACTGAGTGCAAATACGTAAAATATGAAGCTATTAACAGTGAAGCATACAAATATAATAAATGTATAAATATAAGTATTGTGACTTTGTGGTTTCGTAGAATTAAAAGTCCAGGTTGCAGAAATTCAAAATGTTCTTTATTTCCGTAGAGTACACATACAGTAGCAGGATTACATGACATACACAATTACAATCTTCCAAGGTCGCCATCCACAAACAAAAGCGTTCACACAATTCAGTTCTGATTACACTCTCTCATTACGACTGCTTACTACTGTCTTTTCAACTGTCTGATAAACTAACCACGGCTTCTTTTTATACCCAATCTTTCATGATTCTAGATTGTTCTATAACAAACAAGAAATCGAATTATTAAATTTTAGATGAGTCGTATTTCTTACACATCGAATGTTCTGTCACTAGACGAAACATGAACGTTCCAGACTTCTAACGTTATCTGTTTTGGCTTGCCATTTATCTCTGCGCTATGTTTATCTGCTTAGGCAAGCTCTTTCTCTCCACCCGGCACCATCTGTCGCTTATCGCTCCGCGCCACGCTATCGTAAATATTGGGTTTGCGACACTGCTCCTTCCTCAAGGCTGGTCGTCCCAAACAGCACCATTGCCAGACGATCCAAGTGTACCACCAACATCTTCCCTCAGGGCACCTTCTGGATGCAGTAGACCACATCGTTAATCCTCTTCAGCACCCATTACGGTCCTTGCCATGGTTGCTGAAGTTTCAGGCAGCGTCCCTTGGTCCGAGTAGGGCGATACAATCAGAGCAGGTCACCTTGCTGGAACCCATGGCTGTTGGCCTGTCTGTCGTATCGGATCTTCATGTGGTGGCTTGCCTTCTGGATGTTCTGACGAGTCATCTCATGAATGTGGTGGAGATGGTCCACCAGGTTCTCCATATACTCGGTTGCTGGCTGTTTTGCATCTGAGGGACTCCCAAAAGCCAGGTCACAAGCGAGGCATAACTCTCAGCCGAACATTAAGCTGGCTGGTGTCATCCCAATGGTATCGTATGTTGACAAGCGGTAGGCCAGCAAGAACAGTGGTACCTTGACATCCCAGTCTCGCTGATGGCTGGCCATGACCTTCCTCAGGTGTTCTAAGGTCTTGATGTATCTCTCCACCATGCCGTCCTACTGTGGATGTTGGGGTGTTGTGTGGGTCTTGTTCACCCCAAGTCTTCCTAGTGCCTCCTTCATCAGGTTGGATTCAAAATTGGTGCCCTGATCACTGTGGAGCTCTAAGGACACCCCAAAATGGCAGAATAGTTGCTCCACGAGGCAATCTGTAACTGTCTTCGCCTCCTGGTTCGGGATGGCATATACCTCCAGCCACTTAGTGAAGTAGGCCACGGCCACCATCAGGTACTTGTTGCCTCGGTCGGACACTGGGAATGGTCCAGCTATATCGATGGCGATCCTTTCGAATGGCGCTCCGACGTTGTACTGCTGCATGTGACCCCGGCTCCTAGGCTGGGGGCCGCGACTCGCTGCGCACACGTGACATTGACAACACAATCTCTCAGCGTCTGCTCGCAGCCTTAGCCAGTAGTAGCACTGTCGAAGTCTGTCGATTGTTCGGTTTGCTCTCAGGTGTCCTCCTGAAGTACTGGCATGCACTTCCTCCAAGACCTCTGGGACTTTACTTCGGGGAAGTGCCAACTGTTCTCTCTGCATCTTCCCATCAGGTGATTCCCATACCCGGAACAGCACTTCTGACACCAATTGTGACTTGTGGGTTCGTAGATTAAAAAGTCCAAGTTGCAGAAATTCAAACTGTTCTTTATTTCCGTAGAAGTACACTTACATTAGCAGGATTACTTCAGATGCACAGTTATAATCTTCCAAGGTCGCCATCCACAAACAAAAGCGTTCACACAATTCAGTTCTGATTACACTCTCTCATTACAACTCAGTTTACTACTGTCTTTACAACTGTCTGATAAACTAGCCACGGCTTCTTTTTATACCCGATCATTCATGATTCTAGATTGTTCTATAACAAACAACAAATAGAATGTTCTGTCACTAGACGAAACATGAACGTTCCAGACTTCTAACATTATCTGTTTTGGCATGCCTTTTATCTCCGCGCTATGTTTATCTGCTCCACCTACCCGGCACTATCTGTCCCTTATCGCTCCGCGCTGTGCTATCGTAAATAATGGGTTCACGACAATATAATAATTGTATAAATATAATAATAAAATATAATGGTGGTTCCGGCTGACGATGTGGAAAAGTTTCCATAAAATCACGATCCCGAACAATTTTTAAGAAAAGTGTCATCATTTCTTATAAGATAAGTGAAATTTTAAGTTACAAATTATTATATATGTATATACTGAGTGCAATACAATTTTCTCTTCTGGCTTTCGCATATCACCACCTAGTAGTCTTTGTAAAAATTTGCCACCATACTTCCTTGATAGTGCAAAGACCTTATCCTTCTTCTTTTGCTTCACTCACTCATATAACCAAAGAATCAGGAAATACATACACTACAGGATACCTCAAAAGAGTATCATATATTTAAAAGGTCCCAGTGGTACACAGTATTCTTCCAGTCTTGAATTTTGTTGTCTTCTTTGGTCTCGGGTTAATAAGCTGGCCTTTGGTTCCCCAAATCACAGGTTCAAACTCACCAGAGCACAATGAATTTTTCTGGGTATAAAAATTCTTAGCATGACTTCCTTCAGAAGGTAAGTAAGGCCAGTGGTCCTGTGTGTTAGATATATGGCATGTAAAAGAACCTCAGGCCTGATAAAGAGGCCTCTGAGCTAAATTAAGCAGCATTTCACGCCTAATATGGAATGAGCTATTGATAATCACAACAAAAGAGCATCCATAAATCTAAAACAAGAATTCAATCTCAAGTATCAGATCTCCTATACATTGTCTTTTGAAAGACAGCACAGTTTATCTCCAGAAAATACACTAGAAACGTTTCCAATGTAATAATGATGGCTAATACTTCAAGTTCATAACTGTAATAATATTCATATTACAGCATGTATTTGATTTCCTCAGGTGCTAGAAGTGAACACTCACTTAGTGGCAGGCAATGTATACTAAAGTGACACTAAAAATTGACATTGGAGAAATTATATGTACGAGGGCTGTTCAATAAAGAATGATCATAATTTTTTTACGGCCATAATTTTTCGCACTAAAATTCAATCTTATTATATTCTGTTAGCTTAATGTGAAACAAACACGCCGTGGTAGTTTCATTGTTTGTTCTCCTGGTTCCCGTCTATGAGAATCAGACAAGTTCAGACATGTTCAGTATCGCCTACCGCTGCAATGGAGGTAACACGCGAGGAACAATATGCGGCTTTGAAATTCTGCTTTCGTCTCAACAAATCTTCAGGATGTTACAGGAGGCCTATGGAGAGTCTGTTCTTCCCTACAGCACAGCTCGAAGGTGATTTAAAATGTTTAAAGAGGGGAGACAATCAGTTTCAAAGGAAGGTGGACCCGGTGCTCCTGTTACTGCTCTTACGGAAGAAAACATCAACACTGCAGCTGCCATTGTGAGAGAGGATCGACGAATTACCTTGAGATCACTTTCTGAAATACTAAACATTTCATTGGGTGCCACTCACACGTTGGTGACTGAAGCATTACACATGAGACATGTTTGTGCGCGATAGGTTCCAAGACTGTTGATTCCCAAACAAAAGGACATTCGCATGCCGGTCTGCATGTAGTTAAAGTTGGTGTTAGAGGAAGATCCGGAGTTTCTTTCAAACGTAATCACTGCTGATGAAACTTGGCTACATCATTTTGATCCTGAGAGCAAACAGCAAAACTCAGTATGGAAATCTCTTTCATCACCAACCCCCAAATAAGCAAAAGTGATTGCTTCTACTGGGAAAGTTATGGTCATCTCATTCTTTGATATTCATGGAATAGTTTATCAGCATGTTGTACCTGCACACACATCAGTAACTGGACAATACTACAGGGATGTCCTGAAAACATTGCAAGTCCATATCAGGCGCAAAAGACCACATATCCGTGAAGCAGGCTGGATGCTGCACCACGATAATGTGCGGCTGCATATTGTGAATGTTGTCTTTTAATATAATGCAAAAATCAACGTGAAGTGCATCCCTCACCATCCCTATAGTCCGGATTTAGCCCCATGTGACTTTTTTCTATTCCTTAATTTGAAGAAACGCCTTCATGGTAGGCATTAGCCATCATCAGAAGCAGTGGTGAAGGCTGCTTGGGCGATTTTGAAGGATCTCTCAAAAAATTGTTTCCAGCATGTCTTTGAAGACTGGCAGAAATGCTGGCACAAGTGCATCACATTCAGGGGAGACTATTTTGAGAATGGCCATCAAAATTGAGGATGAGTAAAGGTACATTGTCAAAAAGAATTGTGATCATTCTTTATTGAACAGCCCTCGTATATTTATAAAAAATTGAAATGGAAGGATTTGCAGAGGAGGAATAGATTTTGTTACAACTGCTTTGCAACAAAAGTTACCAAGAAGTTCTGCTCAACATATGCTATGAATTTGCATTGTGTAATAGAATGTCCAGAAACCAAATTATGGATGGGAAAAGAATGAAATAAAAATTAGAATAATTTAGTGAGAGAAATGTTGATTCTATACTAATATAGGAAATAATTTCTGAAATGATTTGTAATTACATAGAGAAGAAGGTAAGAGAGAAACAATGAAGTTAAGATCAGAAAAAAATTTACAGAAAAAATTAAAAAAAAAAAAAACTTAAGAACAGAATATGAAGTGTATGTGATTATAAATATTAAGTAATTATGTGTACATAGAACATGTTTTGTAAAATGTATCAAGAAATAAATGAACACTAGATTTACCAGTAATATTGATTTATTGTACTTATTTTCTTGCTTTCTTTTTAGGCATGCATTGCAAGTGATGTCAGTTGCCTACAGCAGCCATAATCTGTCATATCCAATTTGTAGGCTGCAAACATTACTGCTGTATTGGAATGCTCACCAAACACGTACAGACTGCGCTGCTTGTGGCATATCTGTGAAAGATGAATCTGTAATATTTTCAAAATTGTCTTTTAATACTGATGCAGATATGGTAAGTCTGATCGGAGATAGTGATTATACTCTGACTTTGTGGGTTCATAGAACTAAAAGTCTTGTTAGCAGAAATTTAAAATGCTCTTTATTTCAGTAAAAAAGACGTTTTGTAAAACCTTCAATGCAGCCAAGTTACATAACATAGACTAACGCAATCTTCAAGGTCGTCTCTTTATTTCCACCACATGTAAACAAACGAATTTACTGCAGTTCACTTCAAACAGCTGCATATACACAATTAACAACTCACTAGCAAAACTGACTAACAAGTAAGACTTTGCCAGTTTTTATACCTCTAGACTATCTCTGTCTCTTTCTCTCTATCTCTCTCTGGGCAAGCGTCCAGCACCGCTCCCACGTGCTGGCTGGGGCCCACCACACAACAATGCCTCAGTGACACTGCTCCCTTCTCAAGGCTGGTCGTCCTGAACAGCAACGTCATAGCGGGCCAGACGATCCAGGTGTACCACCAACATCTTTCATCGGGGTACCTTCTGGATGCGGTAGACCACATCATTAATTCTCTTTACCACCCAGTATGGTCCTTGCCACGGTTGTTGAAGTTTAGGGCAGCGTCCCATGGACCGGGTAGGGCATACAAACAGACCAGGTTACCTTGCTGGAATCCTTGGCTCTTGGCTTGCCTGTCGTACTGAGTCTTCATGCGGTCGCTTGCCATCTGGATGTTCTGACTAGCCATCTCATCCATATCGTGGAGATGATCCACGAGGTTCTCCACATACTATGTTGCTGCCTGTTTCGCTTCTGGGGGACTCCCAAAAGCCAGGTCACAAGGAAGGCATAGCTCTTGGCCAAAAATTAAACTTGCTTGCGTCATCCCAATGGTGTGTGTTGACGAGGCCAGCAAGAACAGAGGCACCTTGATGTCCCAGTCTCGCTGATGGCTGGCCACGACCTTCCTCAGATTTATTCTAGGGTCTTAATGTATCTCTCGATCTTGCCGTCCGACTGCGGAGTGAAGGTGTCGTGCGGGTCTTGTTTACCCCAAGTCTTTCCAGTGTCTCCTTCATCAGGTGGGACTGAAAATTGGTGTCCTGTTCGCTTTGGAGCTCTGACAGGACCCCAAAACGGCAGAACAGTTGCTCTGCGAGACAGTCTAATCGTCTTCAACTCCTGGATCGGGATGGCATACACCTCCGGACACTTGGTGAAGTAGTCCACGGCCACCATCAGGTACTTGTTGCCTCGGTCGGATACTGGGAATGGGTCAGCTATGTCGACGACGATACTTACGAATGGCGCTCCGACGTGCATTGCTGCATGCGACCCCAGCTTCTAGTTTGGGGGCCGTGACTCGTGACATTGACGGCACCATCTCTCAGCGTCTGCTCGGAGCTTCAGCCAGTAGTAGCGCTGTCGGAGTTGGTCGATCATTCGGTTTGCTCCAAGGTGTCCTGAGGTACCAGCGTGCACTTCCTGCAAGACTTCATCTCAATCGTCCGCAGGCACTGCCCTGACCAGTCTGACAACTGCGGCGCGCTCCTTCTCTTCCACTCTTCTGCATTGGCCACACTTTTCCGGGCAGGATCTTCGGGACATCGCGTCTGCATTGGGGTAGCTCATCCCTCTATGATGTTCGGAGGTAAAGGCCTACTCCTGTAGCCTCTGGACCCAACGGGCTGTCTGGCCTTTCAGGTTTCTAAAGCTAAGTAGACAGGTTAGGGCGGAGTGGTCAGTCTTCAGGTGGAATGGCTGACCGTACAGGTACTTGTGGAAGTGCTCCAAGGTCTTCACTACCGCCAGCAGCTCTCTTCGGGTGACGCAGTAGTTCTTCTCTGTCTTGCACAGCGTCTTACTGTAGTAGGATATCACTTGCTCCTGTCCGTCCTGGACTTGGAATAGGACACCTACAATGCAATAGTCGCTGGCATCGGTGTCCACAATGAAGATGCCACGTGGTTTTGGGAATCCCAGAATAGGAGCACTGCAAAGTGTCTTCTTCAGCTGCTGGAAAGCACCTTCGACATCCTCCGTCCACACATAAGGCCGGTGTTCTTCCGTCAGGCGGGTGAGGTGCTTGGCTATGTTGGAGAAACCCCTTATGAAGCGGCAGTAATAACTGCACAACCCCGGGAAACTGCGCAGAACTCGCTTATCCTTTGGGCGAGGACAATCTCTCACGGCCTGTGTCTTCTCCGGGTCTATGGCCACTCCGGTTAGTGAGAATATGTGGCCCAGATAATTGACTTCCTTGCGGAACAGCTGGCACTTCTTCATGTTCACCTTCAGGTTGGTCGCTTGCGGTCTCTGCGGCACCTTGCTCGTGTTGTCGAGATGGTCTTCGAATGTCTTGCCGACGACAATGATGTCCGGGTATAGCAGGCAGGCGTCATAAGTCAATCCTGTCATTACTGACTCCATGAGGTGTTAGAAGGTAGCTGGTGCATTGCAGGGAACAAAGGGCTGAACTGTAAACTGCCAAAGCCCTTGGCCTGTCGAGAGTTCTCTCTTCTCCTTGTCTCTCGAGTTTAGAGGCGCCTGCCAGTAATCCCACTTCAGGTCCGGGGTCGAGAACCACTACGCACTAGGGTGCGCAGCGTGTCGGTGATGTTGTAAATCCAGGGTAAGGGGAAGAAGCCCTTGCGTGACAGCGTTCAACTTTCTGTAGTCCACGCAGAGGCGTAGCTCGCCGTTCTTCGGCACCAAGAGTACAGGAGAACACCAAGGGCTGCCAGATTCTTCAGTCACTCCCCTGGATCTCATGTCCTCCAGCAAGTCCTGTATCGCCGTTTGTTTTGCCGCGTAACACCTCTGGGTGGTAGCGTCTCCGGTGCCGATGCGGTGAAGCACTTGATCCGTGCGGCCGTAGTCGCTGTTTCCTTGGCTGAGGACGCGCTGGTATCGTCCCAGCAGTTGTCGAATCTTCTCGAGCTGCTCTGTGGTCAGATGGTCGGCCGCCCTATCAAGTAAGCCTTCCAGCCGGGGCCCCAGTTGTTGCGTGCGCACCGGCAACTGGGTCTGGTCGATTGGCGTTACGCTGACAACGGGATCGCACGTCCCCAACTCCGGCCGGGCTGGATGTCGTGATCTGTGTCTGTTGGATTAAGCAGCTTCGCCGGTACCTCCTTTCGGCAGGGAATTACCTGGCTACACAAAGTCCGTGCACACTCGTCTTTCGGTCCAGCATCATGTTCTTTGTCCGCTGGCCTTCTAGTCGCGCCGTCACCACCACGTCGCTTCTCGCGGGGACAACTACGTCTTTCCTCAGGATAACCCTGCAAATTCCAAGTCGTTCTTCGGGGTGCCGGAGTATCACCTCTTCTCCATTGAGCCGCAGGACCTTCCAGCCGACGTCAACCGTTGCCTCGTGGCTCCTGAGGGCATCCAATCCCGGTATCACCTCCGCGACGAACACCCACAAATGCACGGCACTCCGCCCCAAGGTCAACTGCAGCAGAGCCTCCCTCTCCACAGGCAAGGTGTCTCCCGATGCAGTAACTAGCTGGAATGGTCGGCTCGATTTTCTCGAGGGCATACCCCTGGCTACGTCAGGTCTAATGATGGTCACGGCTGCCCCGGTGTCCACAAGCACGCAGCAGGGCTTCCCTCTCACCCAACCGTCTGCGATGAGGCTGCCATCCTTACGTCGGCTGACGGCACACAGTGTCACTCGAGCGGAGGTGGAGACGGCACCGACTTGCCCCTCGCCACGCCGGACCTTGCTCGATTTTTCGGCTGTTCTTCCTGGTATGCACAGTCTCTTTCCGGGTGTCCCGGCTGGCCACACACCCAGCACACGGCACTTGGTCTTCGCCGGCGTCCCTCGGCTGGTCTTCGGTCTCCATTGTAGCGGATACTCTTTTTTCTCGAAGTCGGGGTAGCCGTCACCTTGGCCGCCTCCATCCTCAATGCGGTTGTTAGAGCCTCGTGGATTATCTTATAGCCGCTGACGTATCTCGGCATCTCGTACCCCGTCGACGAAGGAGTAGGCGGCTTCTCGTAATACAATTCCGGATGGGAGGTCGACCAAGGATTTGCTGGCCAGTTATTCGATTGCCAGGGCAAATTCCTGCAGCGTCTCCCATGGTTGCTGCATCCTAGACTTCAGCTGGCAGCGACCAAACGGTGGTTTTCGAATCGGTTCTCCAGGACCTCCCAGATGTCTCTGGGTGCCGCCGCTGCATGGACCGCATTCAGCACCTCTGTGGCCTGTCCCTGGAGACTGGCTATTAGCTCTGTGGCCTCTTTTTCTGGTGACCACTTGTGCTTGGCCACTGTGTCGAATTGACGGTGGAAGACTTCGAAAGTTGACGTGCCGTGGAAGCTAGGTGGTTTGACGCGCGTAGATGTGTCGCGTCCGGGCCTCAAATCCTTCAACCTTCTGCCGACGATGTCCTCCATCATGGCGTTCAGGGACTTGGTGTAGCTGTCGGCCATTCCCTCTAGGTCGTTAACGTGGTCGCCAGGTCTTCGACGCGCTCGTCCACTTGGCCCATCCGCTTGCCCAGCTCCGTGACGTCATCCCTCACGCCAGCCAACTACTCCTTAAATTTTTCGGCAAGGGCGTCGTTCGCAGTCTTCATTTGTGTGGGCTGTCGTTCGCCGCTTTCATTTCCGTGGTTAATTCGGCCTTAATTTGAGTCATCTTCGCGGCGACGTTATTTGCTGTCTTCACTTCTTTTAGCTCCGCGGCCAGGGTGTTAATGCCGCTTCTGTCTTCGCAGTGAGCCTGTCATTCGCTGTCTTCATGTCTTTCATCTTTTCTAAGATTTTGGCCGTCGTGTTCCACTCCTGACACCAAATGTGACTTTATGGGTTTGTAGAACTAAAGTACAACCGCTGTATCCCCGGCTCTGACGATTTACGGTAGAGGGGGGAAGGTTAATAGTACCAACTTACAGTAATGGGCAATTGAAAACATATTCTCAAAATTATCTTTAAAATGAAAATTTAAGACTATATTAGGTTTAAAACATCGAAATACAACTTGCAATTTCATTATCATGCAAGGTATTCATTACAACACGACTCTATTCGAATATTTCTTTCACTCCTTTTACGCGCTTCTGTTGGTAATACTGGGAGTCTGTACATCCGGTCTCGTGGTCAGGAAGTTAAAACTGTCTGCTAGTGCCAATCAGCATTGTCGCTTCTAGGCATGGCTTCCAATTCAGTATTGCCAGTTTAATTTTGTTTGGACCACATGGCTTCAGTTGCTTTTGGTGCTTGTGAAGTTTCTTTGCTATTACGTGTGTGTGTGTGAGTTCCGATGTTTAGTGTCTGTTAAGTCCTGTTATTATCGATATTATAAATATATGGCTACTGGTTCGTGAAATATGCAAATGCCTGAAGTATTTCAAATGCGCAATTTCCTCTGTTTGAAATTCCAGCTGAAGAAATGGCAACAGCTCACTTCCCCCTCTCAAGAAATGTCAGAGTCGGAGAACGGTCGGCCAAACTGTGATAGTCTTGTTTGTAGAAATTTAAAATGCTCTTTATTTCAGTAAAAAGACTCTTTGAACAACCCTGAAAGCTGCTAAATTACGTAACATACCCAGATGCAATCTTCAAGGTCATCTCTTTATTTCCGCTACACGTAAACAAACAAAAGAATTCTTTGGTACATTTCAAACAGCTACACACACACACACACACACACACACACACACACACACACACACACACACACACACACACACACACACACACACACACACACACACACACACACACACACACACACACACACACACACACGCACACACACACACACACACACACACACACACACACACACACACACACACACACCTCGTCCCGAATAGCACTATCGTAGTGGGCCAGACGATGCAGATGCACCACCAACATCTTCCGTCGGGGCACCTTCTGGATGCAGTAGACCACGTTAACCCTGTACGGTCCTTGCCATGGTTGCTGAAGTTTCGGGCAGTGTCCCTTGGTCCGAGTAAGACGGTACAACCAGACCAGGTCACCTTGCTGGAACCCTCGGCTTTTGGCTTGCCTGTCGTATCGGGTCTTCATGCGGTTACTTGCCTTCTGGATGTTATGACAGGCCATCTCATGCATGTCGTGGAGATGGTCCACCAGGTTCTCCACATATTCGGTAGCTGGCTGTTTTGCATCCGGGGGACTTACAAAAGCCAACTCACAAGGGAGGCATGACTCTCGGCCGCACATTAAGTTGGCTGGCGTCATCCCAGTTGTTCGTGTGTTGATGAGCAGTAGGCTAGCAAGAACAGTGGTACCTTGACGTCCCAGTCTCGCTGATGGCTGACCACAACCTTCCTCTGGTGTTCTTCTAAGGTCGATGTACCTTTCGACCATGCCATCCAACTGGGGATGTAGGGGTGTTGTGTGGGTCCTGTTAACCCCAAGTCTTTCTAGTGCTTCCTTCATTAGGTTGGACTCAAAAATGGTACCCTGGTAACTATGGAGCTCTAACGGCACCCCAAATCGGCAGAACACTTGCTCCACGAGGCAGTCTGTGATTGTCTTTGCCTCCTGGTTTGGGATTATTCGGGATGGCATACAGCTCCAACCACTTGGTGAAATAGTCCATGACCACCATCAGGTACTTATTGCCTTGGTCGGACACTGGGAATGGTCCAGCGATGTCGACGGTGATCCTTTCGAAGGGCGCTCCGACGTTGTACTGCTGCATGCGACCCCATCTCCTAGTCCGGGGGGCCGCGACTCACCACGCACACATGACATTGACGGCACCATGTCTCGGGGTCTGCTCGGAGCCTCAGCCAGTAGTAGCGCTGTCGGAGTTTGTCGATTGTTCGGTTTGCTCCCAGGTGTGCTCCTGAAGTACCGGCATGCACTTCCTCCAAGACCTCCGGGACATTACTTCGGGGAAGTACCAACTGTTCTCTCTGCGTCTTCCCATCAGGCGATTCCCATACTCGGAACAGCACGCCCTCTCTGATCTTCAGAGAGTCCCATTGGGCCCATTAGGACTTGTATGTAGCGCTCCTTGGTGCGATGTCCTCCTAGATTGGTCTTGTCCCTGCCTTCACTTCCTTCAAGAGTTGCCCCAATTCTGCGTCTGCCAGCTGCTGCGACCTCAGGCCTGCGCTATCCCAGCCATCCGCAGGCACTGCCGTGACCACTCCGACAGCTGCAGCACGCTCCTTCTCTTCCACCCTTGTGCACTGGCCGCACCCTTCTGGTAGCTGAACTCCTTGCAGAAGAGCTGGCATTTCTTCGCGCTCAGCTTCAGGTTAGTTGCCTGCAGTCTCTGTAACACCTTGCCCAGTTTGTCAAAATGGTCTTCAAAAGTCTTGCCGACGATGATGATGTCGTCCATGTATAGCAGGCAGGTGTCATAAGTCAGCCCTCTCATCACTGATTCCATTAGGCGTTGGAAGGTGGCTGGTGCGTTGCAGAGGCCAAAGGGCATAACTGTGAACTGCCAAAGCCCTTGGCCTGTCGAGAATGCAGTCTTTTCCTTGTCTCTCAGGTCTAGAGCCACCTACCAGTAACCTGACTTCAGGTCTAGGGTGGAGAACCACTGTGCACCAGCAAGCGTGTCCAGGGTGTCATGAATCCGGGGTAAGGGGAAGCAATCCTTCCTGGGGACAGCATTCAGTTTCCTGTAGTCCATGCAGAAGCGTAGATCGCCGTTCTTCTTAGTCACCAAAACTACAGGGAACACCAAGGGCTCTCAGACTCTTTGATCACTCCCCTGGATCTCATGTCCTCTAGCATATCCCGTACCGTTGCTTGTTTCGCCAGTGGAAAGTGTCTAGGTGGTTGCCGAATAGGCCGGGCATCTGTGGTGTCTATGTGTTGGAGCACTTTGTTGGTGCGGCCGTAGTCACTGTCACCCCACAATCCTGCTATGGCTATCGGGCAGTGAAGACGTGTTTGGTGGAGCTCCGTCTCTATCTGTAGTGATAGTTTATAGTTTTATCAAATAGTGTTTGTTATTGTGTCGAGTTGTACAGTCTTCAGTTTAAAAGTAAGTAAAATTGTGTTTAATAAGTTTTATTTAAGAAGAATGATAATTTATGTCTAAAGTTATTTCCTTTGTAATACTGGCGGAAACTAGTAGAGCTTTGGGTGGGAGACAAAAATGTCACTCAAGAGAATGTTTTTATCCCAAAAAAGGTCTCTAAGAATATTCCCAGTTATGGGCGTTAAATCACAAGCTAAAGTAGAAGAGAAAAAGTAGTAAAAATGTAGGAATTTTTTTATAGCTTAGCGAAAATTAATATAATTGTAGTTAAAGAGAAGTTAAGTGTAGACAATAAAAGCAAAATTTTCACAAATCTCTCAAATTTTCAAAAAAAAATATATATATATTTCTTCAAAGATCGAAAAAGAAAAAGTTGGAAAAGAAGCAGAATTATATAAGGAATTATATGAGAAAGTAAACAATGTGCACCAACATATGCACACATTACTTCATCAGCAGTAATTTCAACGTGTAGGAAAGAATTAGAAATGGAAAAAGTAAAGAAGAAGCAAACTTGAACTGTGTTTATTTCATCAGTAAATAATCAGCAAACAAATGTAGTGAAGAAAATTGTTGTATCCAAATTAAAACCAATAGAGGAAAAAATTAAAATACAGAGTATGAGAATAGCTGGAGATAAAGTCATTGTTATCCAGACAGAATCTGAAGAAGATGCCAATCATATTTTGAATAGCAAAAGTTTATCAAATCAAGATTTAAAAATTGAGAAAGCAAGGAAAAGGAATCCACTCATTATTTTATATGATGTTATGAAGTGGAAGAAAGAAGAGGAAATGAAGTGTGAGATTTAACAATAAAATTTTGAAGATGTAATTGATAGAAGTGAAGTCGAAGAGGGTTTTAAATTTAAGTTTAAAACACCAAGAAGAGAAGATGTAGTCCATCATATGTTGGAGGTTTGCTCTAAAGTTAGGAATATTAATGTTGCCAAAAAGAAACTTTATATTGGCTTCCAACTGTAATCATCAAAGATTTTATTTCGGTTGCAAAATGTATTAAATGTCAAGCATTTGGTCATGTTGCTAAGTATTGTAACAGAACCCAAGTTTGTGGTCATTATGGGGAAAATGATCATGATAAGAAAGATTGTGGAAAGAAAGATCTACCACTTATATATGTGTCCCATGTCTTTATAGAAAAAAGGTATGTAATGATAGAGCGAAGTGTTTAAGTTATAAATTATATTGGGAACATACCATAAATAGAATAAATTATGATTGATTTTGTGGATTGTAGTTCTATAAAAATTAAAAAATATAGTAGAAGTACTTGTAGTAGAATAAGAAGAAATTTAAAAAGAGTTATTGCACATAAATTAGAATTAAAAGAAATGGAATGTAAAAAATGTATTGTTAAATTTAATGAAGAAATACAGACAAAAATGCAGTCAGAAGATAATTATGACGTTAATTATGATAAGAATTATTCCGAAAATATTTCATTAAATGAAGTGAAGAAAAAGCATTCAGGAGCATTAAAAATTCAAATAAATAAAGCTATAAATTATAAGAAAATTGATGTCGATTATGATTCCATTCTTGATGCCGACGATATAAATGATGAAGAAGGAATTGATATCTATGAAGAACAAGAAGAAAATATAGATCAGAAGATTGATAACATTAATAATCCAAATGAAAAAAGTAATGTTTTTAAACATCTATGGAAAACCTATATACAGAAAAATATGCGGAAACAATTAAATGAAGATGGTGATAAAGTAGGGAGTATCATAAGCAGTGATGATAATGATGTTATTGCACTTGAAATTAAAAGCATTGATGAGGAGCTGAATAAATCCAGTTACAATGTGTGTGTGTGAGCCTGATTTGTGCAACAGGAAGCCGACGTGTCTGTCAGCTGAGCAGACCGTGCCAATAACCTCTGAGGATATTAGCAATTTATACAGTAACTTGGAAAATATTATGGTTATCCGTCAGCTGGAGGAACAAAGGAATTTATTAGCTGCTTTAAGGCATATTATTGGGAAATTACATCCCAGCGGAGGTTCTATTGTTTTTCCAGTTCCCAATGCCATCGATAGGATCACATTAAGAACAAATAATATTACTATAAATCCTGAAAATCTTTTTCATATTTTAGAAAAAGTTTTTATTAGAAGAGGCGATGTTTCGGATTTAGAAGAAATATATTTAAATTTTGTACAATGTTATGGATGTATTGCCTTTGATCATAGTAAAAAATGGCCCAATTGTTATATACATGTAAGACATGATAATGCAATCTATCCTAAACTTAATATTCCAAAATCAGTTCCACCCATCTTCCCAAATATTACCGATCAACCTCCAAATTCTATCTTCCAAAATAAAGCCTATTCCCTAAAAACAAATTCCTATAAATCCCATACCACCATAAAAATGATAACCTTGTCAGTTCAGTAGGTAAAATTTTGCAGATGATAAGAAAACTCATATTAATACAGTGCATGTTAATAAAAATATACATATAAAATCAAAATCCTTGTCTACAAAAAGATCTGGAGAGGAAAGAATATTATGTGTCCATAAGTTAAGAAGAAGAGTGATAGAACAGCAGCCTCTGGACGGCCCCAAATAACATGATTATGTTAATGTTGGTTATATTCTATAAAAATCATAACTGTTAGCTTCCGGAGAATATAATCAGAAAATTTTAAGAATTGCACAATTAAATGCCCAAAGGAGCAAATTTGTCATGTCTGAATTGAAAAAAGTAATAGAGGAATTAAATCTAGGTATATTAACAATTCAGGAGCCTTATTCATTCAAAGGAAAACTTATTCATGTACCTGTCTTGGCTAGGGTTATAAATACTGGAGAAAATCCAATGGCGGCTATCCTAATTCTGAATAAAAATTTGCAAGTTGTTAATGTTGTCCAATTCAGTGATTCACATACAAATTATATAGAAATAATATCAGAATCAGGCATCTTTATCCTAGCAAATCTTTATTTCCAATATAGTGATGATATCAGTCCGTATTTAAATGAAATAAGAAATATAAATAATATTTTTAAAAATTATGAGATTATAATATTTGCATTTGACGCAAATGCAAAATCAACTCGGTGGTTTAATGATTCTTCCGATACAAGAGGTAAATTATTGGAAGATTTAATTTCTGAGCAAAATATGTATATTTTAAATAAACCATATAATCTGTATACTTTTGAAAATAATCAAGGAGCAACTTCAAATATCAATTTAACATTAGTTAATATTAAAGCTTTGAATAAAATTTCTCATTGGAAGGTAGGTCAGGATTTTACTTCCAGTGATCGATTAATTTATTTTAATTATGAACTACAAAATTTAAACCGCTATTTAATAAAGGAAAATAGAAATTTTAAGAATGCCAATTGGGAAAAGTTAAAATTAATATTTAATGAAAATCTTATATATAATGGTTTAACCATAGATGAAGATGTTAATGTCTTAACACTATAAATAGTGCAGTTAAACAATTATTTGGCCAAACACTTACACAGAATAGGAATTTATACAAGTCCAAATTGTCCTCTGTGTAACAAAGAAGAGGAAATGACTGAAGAACATCTTTTAACCTGTGAAGCCCTATCTGCCGGACGCACAGAAATATTGGAGAGCAAGAGAGCTAATGGCTTCATTGCCAAAGCCTAGCATTTGAAAACGACAATCTGTTCCAAAAAGAAGAGATAAAGTGTATATTAATACCTGTTGGTCAGAAGAATTACAAACAGCGAGAAGAAAAATTAGAAGATTTCGTGAAATTTATCAACGTTCTCTAATTCCAGAAGACAGAAATTATAAATTAAATTTATATAGAAAAGCCAAAGAAAATTTTAAAAACCTTAATAATACACGTAATAAATCATGGCAAAAATTTGTGGTAGATAATTTGGCCAATAATATATGGGGAATGCCATATAAAATTGTAATGGATAAAATTAAAAGACCTGAACTCTTAAATACATTAAATAAGCCGGATGGTACCTTTACAACTAATTAGGAAGATACATCTAAATTCTTATTAGATACCTTGCTCCCTGATGACGATAAGGAATCTGGTACTATACAGAATGTAATTAATTTAAAACAACCATATATAAATAATAATCAAGTATTACCTTTCGATGAGAAAGAAGTTCAGTTGGTTCTTTTGAAATTAAAGAAGAAGAAAGCTTGTGGACCAGATGTTATATCCAATGAAGTTCTATTAAACCTTCAAGATAAATTAGTACCATATTTAACAATACTTTTTAATGATCGTTTATGGCAAGGAAAATTCCCCATATGATGGAAAGAAGCCAACGTTATCATTCTAAATAAAGGCAATGATAAAGATCCCAGTAACCAAATTCTTATAGACCTATATGCCTTTTAAATAAAATTGGTAAAATTTTTGAACAGTTAATAAATAAAAGAATCATGGAATTTAGAATGATTGGATTAAATAATTGTCAATTTGGATTTTGTAAAGGAAGATCAACAAAAGATGCTGTTTATAATATGTTGAATACTATAAAGAATACTAATAATATTTAATTGGCATTTTCGTTGATATCAGTGGGACGTTTGATAATTTATGGTGGCCATTTTTCTTCGAGAGTCTGCGAGATTTAAATTATCCAAGGACTATTTATAATATTTTACATGATAATTGTATGGATAGAAAGGCTTTTATTCAAGGTGCTGATAAGTGTATAGGGAAGAAAATCTCAAAGGGATGTCAGCAAGAGTCAGTTCTTGGACCAACCTTATGGAATATTGTTATGGAAACCCTTTTGGAACAAATACAACAAAAATCACAAATTTTAAAAACCATCGCATATGCTGATGATGTTTTTCTTGTAGAAGGAAATTCCCAAACTGAATTAGAGCATAAATCAAGAGTTTTAGTGGATATTTTAATTCGGTGGTGTAAAAAATCTAAGTTAAATATTGCAACCCAAAAATCAAATTATATTTTATTTAAAGGAAATTTAAAAAGGGATCTGATTATTAAATTAAAGAATGAGAATATAAAACGCTCAAAAAATATCAAATATTTAGGTATAAAATTTGGTGAAAAATTGAATTTTGGAAATCTTATTGAATATATTAAACATAAATCAGAATCAATAATGATGAAATTAATAAGAATCTTACAAATTAAATTTCATATTTCTTTGACAACGATAATAATATATCATTAACTATTTTTGGTTCAATTGTGATGTATGGTGCAGCAATATGGGCTCATAGGATGAATAACATCAAATTAGTGAAACAAATCCGGAGCTTGCAGAGAATTATATTGTTAAGATATACTGGTGCCCTAAATACAACTCCAACATTGGGTTTATTAGAAACCTCACAAAACAAATCACTAAGAATAATAACAGGAGCTGTGAAAACTACACCAATTGCCATACTACAGAGCTTCACAAAAAATATGGCCATAGAACTGGAACACGAACTAAAGGCAATTACCCTAGCACAAAAACTTCTAGTTAACAAAAATAGACACAAGTGGTATCACACAGCAGATAATATAAGCAATCTAAAAACCAAACAAGCTTCAGAACGTACATCAATAACTCAAAACACAAGAACATAATAACAACAAATATAACAACAATAGAGGAAACAAGCCCAACAGAATATATTGACATACATTATAAGAATGACCTGTTATATACAATACATAAGCAAAATAATTTACCAGATGAAATGAGAGCAATAGCAATAGCCATAGAAAATGAAAGATATCCAGAAAAAGAATGGCTCCGAATATATACAGATGGATCCTTTATAAACAAACAAGATGCTGGTGCAGGAGTATACTGCAAACATTTTGCACAGTATCTAACACTAGACGAAACTTCAAACCATTATGATGGAGAACTAACAGCCATAAAAGCAGCACTGCAGAATGTCCTGTACAGACCGTACATAAAGCAAAACATAGTTATCTTAACAGATTCAAAATCAGCCATAGATGGGATTGTAAATTATAAAAACAAAACAACAAGAAACATCAAAGAAATAAGAAGTCTAATTAAAGCTGTGGAATCAAGAAACCATGTCACCCTGCAATGGATTCCAGCCCATGTTGGACTTTTAGGTAATGAAAATGCTGACCAACTAGCAAAAAAAGGTGCAGTTCAAAATATAAAACCCCTAAGACAAACAGAAATTAATAAACCATTAAACAACATTGAGCTACATTTTAAAAGACAGCAGAGACTTGATGAAGAAGATAAACTAAAAGACAAGGATCACAAGAACATTGGAAACAAAACTGACATACAAAAACTACCAAGAAAAACTGCAGTGGCCCTATTTAGAATGGAAACTGGCCATGATTGTCTTGCAGAACACCTTTATAAAATACACTGCTTACCGATACCCAAATGAAAGAGGATGTCATCTTGAACAAACACCATTTGGACAAATGTCATGGTCTCAAAAGTGGGAACCTACAGGCTTTATATTGGGAAGCTAGGGGGAAAATGATGCAAATCAACTAATCCCCAGTGCCATTAGTCAACAACAACATTGGGTTTATTAGTTACTATAGGAATTTGGCCTATTGATGTATTAATCAAACTTCGTGCTTCCATATTTTGGTTAAAGAGAAATAACTCAGCTTCTGCTTTTAATATCTACAACTTTAGTAAAATTGAAGAAATTTTAGGAGCAAGATGTTTTACCAGAGGTGAAATTATTACAATATTATTATCAGTTTCGCAGCATGAATGGGATAATACTCAAGCAGGCCTTTTCCCCAGTATTATTGAAAGATTAAAATTAAAGCATTTGAATCCCTCTAAGGGATTTATTCATTATATTACAGGGCATGGTCCATATAGTACTTATTGGAAGAAAATTAATAAATCAAGCAGGCAGAAGAATATAACCTTTTCCTCAGTATTACTGAAAGATTAAAATTAAAGCATTTGAATCCCTCTAAGGGATTTATTCATAATGTGACTTTGTGGGTTTGTGAAATGAAAAGTCCAATTGCACCACTCAAAAATGTTCTTTATTTCCACAGACTTACAGTTAAACACTTGCCAATTACACAGAATTACGTAATGCATACAATTACGATTCACCAGTTTGTCCGTTACAATTTCACTTGCACTCGTAATTACATAATATACTCCGATGCACGTACACAGTCTTCTCGTCGTACACTAGCACTGCACTCTTACACTGCTCGCCAAGAACTCTGACTCTGACTCCTCACTCCAGCCCGGCGTGTTGCTTATATAGGGTCAGCTGGCCGATCGAGAATGTTCTGGATTAGATGAAATATCCCGTAAGTTCGAGAAATCAAGGGCAGCGGAAAGAGACGGCACGGTAATGTTTTTTTTTTTCCAGCCACCCCACGTTACCGCTATAAGACAAACGAGGGGGCGTGACCGAGAGCCTCCGTCTCGTGCTGCTGCCGGCAGCTGATTCTATAGGGTGTTCCAAAGTTCGGGTGACACTGCTCCCTCCTCAAAGCTGGTCGTCCCGAACAGCACCATCGTAGCGTGCCAGGCGATCCAGGTGTACCACCAACATCTTCCCTCGAGGAACCTTCTGGATGCGGTAGACCACGTCGTTAATCCTCTTCACCACCCGGTACGGTCCTTGCCATGGCTGCTGGAGCTTCGGGCAGCGTCCCTTGGTCCGGGTAGGACGGTACAACCAGACCAGGTCACCTGGCTGGAACCCTTGGCTGTTGGCTTGCTGTCATACCTGGTCTTCATGCGGTCGCTCGCCTTCTGGATATTCTGGCGAGCCATCTCGTGCATGTCGTGGAGATGGTCCACCAAGTTCTCCACATACTCGGTCGCTGGCTGTTTCGCTTCCGGAGGGCTTCCAAAAGCCAGGTCACAAGATAGGCGTAACTCTCGGCCGAACATTAAGCTGGCTGGCGTCATCCCAATTGTGTCGTGTGTAGACGAGCGGTAGGCCAGCAAGAACAGTGGCACCTTGACGTCCCAGTCTCGCTGATGGCTGGCCACGACCTTCCTCAGGTGTTCCTCTAAGGTCTTGGTGTATCTTTCGACCATGCCATCCGATTGGGGATGTAGAGGTGTAGTGCGAGTCTTGTTCACCCAGAGCCTTTGTAGTGCCTCCTTCATTAGGTTGGACTCAAAGTTGGTACCCTGGTCACTGTGTAGCTCTAACGGCACCCCAAATCGACAGAACACTTGCTCCACGAGGCAGTCTGTGATTGTCTTTGCCTCTTGGTTTGGGATGGCATACACCTCCGGCCACTTGGTGAAGTAGTCCACGACCATCATTAGGTACTTGTTGCCTCGGTCGGAAACTGGGAACGGTCCAGCAATGTCAACGGCGATCCGTTCGAATGGCGCTCCGACGTTGTACTGCTGCATGCGACCCCGGCTCCTAGTCTGGTGACCACGACTCGCCCCGCACACGTGACACTGACGGCACCATCTCTCAGCATCTGCTCGGAGTCTCAGCCAGTAGTAGCGCTGCCGTAGTTTGTCAATCGTTCGGTTCGCTCCCAAGTGTCCTCCTGAAGTACCGGCGGGCACTTCCTCCAGGACTTCCGGAACCTTACTCCGGGGAAGTACCAACTGTTCTCTCTGCGTCTTCCCATTGGGTGACTCCCATACCCGGAACAGCACGCCCTCTCTTGTCTTCAACGAGTCCCATTGGGCCCAGTACGACTTGTAGGTGGCGCTCCTCGGTGCGATGTCCTCCCAGGTTGGTCTCGTCCCTGCCTCCACTTCCCTCAAGAGTGGCCCCAACTCTGCGTCCGCCAGCTGCTCCCTCCTCAGGCCTGCGCTATCCCAGCTGTCCGCAGGCTCTGCCACGACTACTCGCACTGCTGCGGCACGCTCCTTCTCTTCCACTCTTGTGCACTGGCCGCACTCTTCTGGACAGGGTCTTTGGGACATGGCGTCTGCGTTACTGTGGCTCTTCCTGCAGCCTCTGGACCCAACGTGCTGTCTGGCCTTCCAGGTTCTTAAAGTTCAATAGCCAGGTAAGGCGGAATGGTCAGTCCTCGGGTGGAATGGCTGACCGTACAGGTACTTGTGGAAGTGCTCCCAGGTCTTTACTACCGTCAATAATTCTCGTCGGGTGACGCAGTAGTTCTTCTCTGCCTTGGATAGCGTCTTGCTGTAGTAGGCTATCACCCGCTCATGGCCGTCCTGGATCTGCGATAGGACACCACCAATGCAATGGTCGCTGGCGTCGGTGTCCACAATGAAGGCGCCACCCGGTTGTGGGAAACCTAAAACTGGAGCACTGCACAGGGTCTCCTTTGGGTGCTGGAAAGCGTTTTCGGCGTCCTCCGTCCACACATAAGGCCGGTGTTCCTCTCTCAGGCGGGTGAGGGGTTTGGCGATGCTGGAGAACCCCTCTATGAAGCGGCGGTAATAACTGCACAGCCCCAGGAAACTGCGCAGCTCTTTCTTATCCTTTGGGCGAGGCCAATCTCTCACAGCCTTTGTCTTCTCCGGGTCTGTGGCCACTCCGGTTGCTGAGACTATGTGGTCCACGTAGTTAACTTCCTTGCGGAAGAGCTGGCACTTCTTCGCCTTCAGCTTCTAGTTGTTCGCCTGCAGTCTGTGTAGCACCTTACTCAGATTCTCAAGGTGATCTTCAAAAGTCTTCCCGACGATGAAGATGTCGTCCAGGTATAGCACGCAGGCATCATAAGTCAGCCCTCTCATCACTGACTCCATGAGGCGCTGGAAGGTAGCTGGTGCTTTGCAGAGGCCAAAGGACATAACCGTCAACTGCCAGAGCCCTTGGCCCGCCGAGAATGCGGTCTTCTCCTTGTCTCTCGGGTCTAGAGCTACCTGCCAGTAGAGCGACTTCAGGTCCAGGGTCGAGAACCACTGTGCACCAGCTAGCGTGTTCAGGGTGTCGTCAATCCGGTGTAAGGGAAAACAGTCCTTCCGGGTGACAGCTTTCAGCTTTCTGTAGTCTACGCAGAAGCGCAGCTCGCCGTTCTTCTTCGTCACCAAGACTACAGGGGAACACCATGGGCTGTCAGACTCTTCAATCACTCCCCTGGATCTCATGTCCTCCAACATGTCTCGTACCGCCCCTTGCTTCGCCAGCGGGACGCGTCTATGTGGTTGCCGAATAGGCCGGGCGTCTCCGGTGTCGATGCGATGAAGCACTTTGTTCGTGCGGCCGTAGTCACTATCGCCTTGGCTGAAGACGCCTCAGTAGTTGTCGAACTTTCTCCAGCTGTTCTGCGGTCAGGTGGTCGACCGCCCTCTCCAGTAAGCCTTCTAGCCGGGGCCCCAGGTGTTGCGTCGGCACCGGCTCCTGCGTCTTGTCGATTGCTGTTACGCTTACCACGGGCTCGCACGTTCCCAACTCCGTCCCGGCCTGAACGTCGTGATCGGTGTCCGTTGGATTTAGCAGTCTCACTGGCACCTCCTCTCGGCACGGCAGCAGTGCCCTGGCTACACATAGTCCGTGCACAGGCGTCTTCTGGTCCAGCATCATGTTGCTGGTTCTCTGGCCTTCCAGTCGCGCCGTCACCACCACCTCGCTCCTCGCGGGGACAACCACGTCTTCGCTCAAGACGACCCTGCAAATTCCAAGGCGCTCTTCTGGTTGACGGAGTATAACCTCTTCTCCGTTGAGCCGCAGTACCTTCTTGCCGACGTCGACCGTCGCCTCATGGCTGCTGAGGGCATCCAGTCCCAGAATCACCTCAGCTACCTTCGCGACGAACACCCACAGACATTACACAGCATTACACAGTCTTCTCGTCGTACACTACCACTGCACTCTTACACTGCTCGCCAAGAACTCTGACTCTGACTCCTCACTCCAGCCCGGCGTGTTGCTTATATAAGGTCAGCTGGCCGATCGAGAATGTTCTGGATTAGATGAAATATCCCGTAAGTTCGAGAAATCAAGGGCAGCGGAAAGAGACGGCACGGTAAGGTTTTTTTTTCCCAGCCACCCTACGTTACTGCTATAAGACAAACGAGGGGGCGTGTCCGAGAGCCTCCGTCTCCTGCTGCTGCCGTCAGCTGGTTCTATAGGGTGTTCCAACGTTCGGGTGACAATAACATTACAGGGCATGGCCCATATAGTACTTATTGGAAGAAAATTAATAAATTAAATAATGATTTATGTAAACATTGTAAAGTAATTGATTCACTGGAACATGATTATTTGAATGTCAAATAACAGAAGAATTTGTTCAAGAAGAAAGATCTATATTAAATGGTCTACAAATTTATATTTTAAGAAATAAGGAATCTTGTATTTATCTGGAGTCCATGGCTCATAAGATAAGTGAGAAAATGAGAGAAATTATTATATTACCCAAAATGATAGTAACACCACAATATGGAGGAGTTAATTGTCAGAAGGAGTGAAAGATTGGTAAATAGACAGAGAGTAGAAGAGAGAAGAGAAGAGGAAGTAAGTAAGAAGAAGAGGAAGGACGGGATGTCTAATAATCTAATATTACGCTAAATAAACAGGAAGAGGAAGAATGATGGAATAATAATTAATCCAATAAGTCGGCGAGGGGAGGTAATTAGGAGAGAGCAGCACTGTTCCAGTAAGATGGCAGCGTTGACTTTAAGAGGCTGGGTCCAGGGGCAGAGGTAGGAGGTGGTACAAATGAATTTCTAAAGGGGATGCTGTCTTCAGATGCGGTCTGTCAGCAGGTAGCACATGAAGAATGAAAATAGTGTGTAATAGTGAAGTGTAATAAAAGTGAATTTTAGGTTTTATTTTATTTATTAAATATGAAAGCTCTAGTGAAGAAGTTAAAAAATTTTTTTTTCTGTTTCTTTTTTTAATAGTTAAAAAGTGTTTTTATGGTGCAAAGAGCTATTTATTATAAGTGCTTTATATAATATGCTTTAAAATTCTTCAGCACATCTATAATTTGTGAATAATTTTGCTTTATATAATTGTGAATTTTATTGTAATTTAGTGATCTAGTTTTAGTTTAGTATTTACGAGTACTGGTTACCAGTACCCTTATTTACCGGTTATCGGTATTAGATATTATCTAGATTTAGGGAACCGGATACCAGTTTTGTTGTGCTGGATACCAGCACTAATAGATAATAGAAATTTAGTTAATGAAAATCTGTGGGGGGGGGGGAGTGTTTTTAATCTAAAAGTTTTAAATATATAACATTTCTAAAAGTAATGATTGTAATAATAATCATATTAATAATAATAATAATAATAATAATAATAATAATAATAATAATAATAATAATAATAATAATAATAATAATAATAATAATAATAATAATAATAATAATAATAATAATAATAATAATAATAATAATAATAATAATAATAATAATAATAATAATAATAATAATAATAATAATAAATAGATGATTAATTGGTGATATTATGAATCGTTTTGTTGTTTGTTTAAATTTTAAATTGTTTTACTTCAGATAATATTTTATATTAGTAATTATAATTTATAATTGATATAGTTAAAGAGTTAAATTAATTTATTAGCAATTTATGAAGTTTATATTTTATTTTTTTAAGTAATTAAAGAATGGTAGTAAGGTATAAAATTAAAATGATAAAAATGTTAATTATATTGTTATGTTTAAATTATTCTAATTTAGGCACCTGTGGTTGAGTAGGAAGTTTGTTTTGGTTTTATTTCAGTTTTAAGTTTTTTCCCCTCTTTTTACTTTAGTTGTAGGTTAATCTGGAGAATTTTTATGTAATTGATTGTGTTGTTTTGATTTTAATAAATTAAAAGTTTGAAATATACGTCCTGGTTTAAATAATTAGGTACCAGGACGGAGTATTTCAGATTTTTATTTGTTTATTTATTTGTTGCCTTGGCTGAAGACTCTCTGGTATCGTCTCAGCAGTTGTCGAAACTTCTCGAGCTGTTCTTCGGTCAGGTGGTCGGCCGCCTTCTGCAATAAGCCTTCCAGCCGGGGCCCCAAGTGTTGTGTAGGCACCGGCTCCTCTGTTTTGTCGACTGCTGTCACGCTGACCACGGGCTCGCACGTCCCCAACTGTCCCGGCCTGAATGTCGTTATCGGTGTCTGTCAGGTTGAGCAGCCTCACTGGCACTTCTTCTCGGCACGGCTACAATGTCCTGGCTACACAGAGTCCGTGCACCGGCGTCTTCTGGTCCAGCATCATGTTCTTCGTCCGCTGGCCTTCCAGTCGCGCCGTCACCACCACCTCGCTTCTCGCGGAAACAACCACGTCTTCCTTCAAGACGACCCTGCAGATTCCAAAGTGCTCTTCGGGTTGCCGGACTATAACCTCTTCTCCGTTGAGCCGCAGGACCTTCCTGCCGACGTCGACCTTCGCCTCGTGGCTTCTGAGGGCATGCAGTCCCAGTATCACCTCAGCCACCTTCGCGACGGACACCCACTGACGCACGGCACTCAGTCCCAAGGTCAACTTCATTAGGTCCTCGTTCTCCACAGGCAAGGTGTCACCCGATGCCGTCACTAGCTGTTATGGTCGGCTCGGTTTTCTTGACGGCAAACCCTTGGCCACGTCAGGTCTGATGACGGTCACGGCTGCCCCGGTGTTCACGAGCACGCGGCACGGCTTCCCTCTCACCCAACCGTCCACGATGAGGCTGTCATCCATACGCCGGCTGACGGCGCGCAGTGTCACTCGAGGGGATGGTGGTGATGGCGCCGACGTGCCCCTAGCCACGACGGTCCTTACTCGTTTTCCGGCTGTCCTTCCTTGTGTGGGTAGTCTCTCTCCAGGTGTCCCGGCTGTCCACACCCCCAACATACGCCACTTGGTCTTCGCCGGCGCTCCTCGACTGGTCTTCGGTCTCCGGTGTAGCGGATACTCCTGGTTCGCGACGTCGGGGTAGCCGTCACCTTGGCCGCCTCCATCCTCAATGCGGCCGTTAGTGCCTCGTCGATAGTTTTGTAATCGCCGATGCATTAGGCGCTGACGAATCTCCGTGTCTCGTACCCCGTCGACAAAGGTGTATACGGCTTCCCGGGATTCGAACTCTGGTGGGAGGTCGACCAAGGATTTACTGGCCAGCTGCTCGATTACCAGGGCGAACTCCTGCAGCATCTCCCCTGGTTGCTGCGACCTTGAATTCAGCTGGCACGCTGCGGTACGCTGCGGCTAAGCGGTGGTTTCCAAAGCGGTTTCCCAGGGCCTCCCAGATGTCCTTGGGAGCTGCCGCTATCTGGACCGAGTTCAGGACTTCTGCGGCCCGTCCGTGGAGGCTGGCTATTAGCTGTGTGGCCTCTTCCTCCGGTGACCACTTGTGCTTGGCCACTGTGTCGAACTGTTGGCGGAAGACTTAGAAAGTTGTCGCGCCATCGTATTTAGGAGGTTTGACGCGCGCCGATGTTGTGTTGCGTCCCGGTGCGTCGGCCTTCCGGTCCTTCAACCTCCTGCCGATGATGTCCTCTGCCATGGCGTTCAGGGACTTGGTGTTGCTGTCGGCCTTTCCCTCCAGGTCATTTACGCGGTTTGCCAGGTCTTCGACGCGCTCGTCCACTTGGCCGATCCGCTTGCCGAGCCCCGTGACGTCATCCCTCACGCCGGCCAACTGTTCTTCAAATTTTTCGGCGAGGACCTCGTTCGCAGCCTTCATTTCAGATAGTTCGGCCTTCATCTCCGTGGTCAGTTTGGCCATCTTCGTGGTCATTGTCGCAGCGAGGTTGTCGTTAGCATCTTCATTTGTTTCTTCTCGGCGGTAAGGTTGACGTTAGTCGTCTCCGTCTTACTTGTTAATTCGGTAATCTTCGCGGCCAAGTTGCTATTTGCCGTCTCCAACTTCTCTGGAATCTGTGCCAATGCAGCCTCCATGCCGTAATGTCTCACTCCTGACACCAATTGTGACTTTGTGGGTTCGTAGCATTAAAAGTCCAATTTGCATAAATTCTGAATGTTCTTTATTGCCGTAGAAATATACTCTGTTCAATCCTTACGTAACAGCATTACGTCACATACATAATCACAGTCTACCAAGGTCGATGACGACAACAGCGTTCTGATTACAGCTGTTTACAACATCAGCTCTCGTTGCAACACTTTACAACTGTTTAGTACTCCTGTTTACGGCTGACTCGATAAACTAGCCACGGCTTCTTTTTATGCACGACCATCCAGGATTCTGGACTGTTTTGTAACAAACAAGAAATTGAATGTTCTATCAATAGACGAAACAGGAACATTCCAGAAGTCTGAGGTAATCTGTGTCGGCAAGCCTTTTATCTCTGCACTATTTTATCTGCAGCTCTTTATCTCTGTCTTGTAAATAATGGGTCCGCGACAATATGCAAATATGCATGTTCCAATATTGATTTCAGCTGCATTATTATAAAATTTTGGAAAATTTAGTTTGGGTTCCCAAGTAGACTTGCACGCTCTAGGATAGCTCACCTCATTAGCGTAGATGGTAGTGTTTCTGCCTTATGTTCAATAGGTCCCGAGTTTGAATCTTGGTCAGGGTGAGTTACCTGGATAATATATTTTTCCGGTGTCTTCCCTTATCCTGAAAGTCAAATGTCGGGTAACTTCAAGCTCTATGGACCATGGATTCGTTTGAGCATAAATTCACCTATTTCACTCATCCAATATGACTTAGGTTGGAGGAAGTAAATTTAAAAAAACAGTCAGCTGTTCTTAGTGTGCAAGGGAGAGGAAAATTGAAAAGAATGGGGGTAATGAGGTATTTGCTGAGTATGCAAACACATCTCATTTGCCATGGTTCAGAACTCTTTTCCCGTTGAAAAATAATAATAAACACTTCTTTGTCCATCAAGCATTGCAAAAGGCAATTTTCTGAAGAGGGCATGGGTGCTATCATTGGTGAAGATTGATGGTGGTGATTTTTATTGAAACTATAAAGCAAAATTAAAGTTTATGGTTTGCAGTTTTGTTCCTGATATGCATAATTGTAATGTTCCGTATTTTTTTTTTTTTTTTTTCTTTCTTTCTTTTCCAGAGCAATTCTGTGAAAGTGAAAACTGTGGAAGATGTCCTGAAGTCCACTCGCCTGTCTCATCTTTTATTGTTTGGCAGTCATTTCAGTGCTATAAAATAAAAGCAACCACTGATGTGTGTATTTAGAATGGAAATATAAAATAGTGTATTTCCAATTTTACAACCAATTGAATTTATATTGATATTATAAAGAAAAATTATGTATATGTCCATGTATATAAGGTAATTTTGAAGACTACTAAATTCATTTCACAAGTATTGTTTCAATGCAAAATACCCTTCCGTTTTCTTTTCCTTTTTCTAAGGACATATGGGGGATGTTCAAAAAGCTCTTGGTTAGACCTAGAAAAGATTAAGAAACTCAATATGTCATCTGTTCTAAGGATTATCCAACTTGAAATAGTCTCTGTAAAAAGACTACAAGAGTCTCTTTCAGCTTCAGCTAGACATTTGTACAGGTTTGAGAACATGCAGTCACCGGAACCCAAATCTAGACAATCCATATTTCTAATTACCTTTGCACAGTGAGTGATCAGTTTTATTTCTAACAAGCATGCACAATTGCCTTAGATGTTATGTCTTTGTGGGTTCGTAGAGTTAAAAGTCCGAGTTGCAGATATTCCAAATGTACTTTATTTCTGTAGAAATACACTTTGTTCAATTTTCACGTAACAGCATTATGTCACATTAACAGTCACAATCTACCAAGGTCGATGACCTCACAAACAGCGTTCTGATTACATCAGTTTACAACTGTTTACTCCTTTGCAACTCCCTGTTTACGATTGACTCGATCAACTATACACGACCATCCAGGATTCTAGACTGTTCTGCAACAAACAAATCGAATGTTCTATCACTAGACGAAACAGGAACGTTCCAGATGTCTCACGTTATCTGTGCCGGCAAGCCTTTTATCTCCGCACTATTTTTATCTGCAGGCTCTTTATCTCTGCCTTGGACTTTCTGTTTGTGCGCGTCAACGCCCTTCATAAATAATGGGTCCGCGACACTGCTCCCTCCTCAAGGCTGGTCGTCCTGAACAGCACCATCGTAGCGGGCCAGACGATCCAAGTGTACCACCAACATCTTCCCTCGGGGCATATTCTGGATGCGGTAGACCACGTCGTTAATCCTCTTTACCACCCGGTACGGTCCTTGCCACGGCTGTTGAAGTTTCGGGCAGCGCCCCTTGGTCCGGGTAGGACGGTACAACCAGACCAGGTCACCTTGCTGGAACCCTCGGCTGTTGGCTTTCCTATCGTATCGGGTCTTCATGCGGTCGCTCGCCTTCTGGATGTTACGAACGAGCCATCTCATGCATGTCGTGGAGATGGTCCGCCAGGTTCTCCACATTCTTTATAGCTGGCTGTTTTGCGTCCGGGGGACTTCCAAAAGCTAACTCACAAGGGAGGCGTAACTCTTGGCCGAACTTTAAGCTGGCTGTCGTCATCCCAGTGGTGTCGTGTATTGCCGGGCGGTAGGCTAGCAAGAATAGTGGTACCTTGACGTCCCAGTCTCGCTGATGGCTGGCCACGACCTTCCTCAGGTGTTCTTCTAAGGTCTTGATGTACCTTTCGACCATGCCGTCCGACTGGGGATGTAAATGTGTTGTGTGGGTCTTGTTAACCCCAAGTCTTTCTAGTGCTTCCTTCATTAGGTTGGACTCAAAATTGGTACCCTGGTCACTATGGAGCTCTAACGGCACCCCAAATCGGCAGAACACTTGCTCCACGAGGCAGTCTGTGATTGTCTTTGCCTCCTGGTTCGGGATGGCATACACCTCCGGCCACTTGGTGAAGTAGTCCACGACCACCATCAGGTACGTGTTTTCTTGGTCGGACACTGGAAATGGTCCAGCTATGTCGACGGCGATCCTTTCGAGTGGCGCTCCGACGTTGTATTACTGCATGCGACCCTGGCTCCTAGTCTGGGGGCCGCGACACGCCGCGCACACGTGACATTCACGGCACCATCTCTCGGCGTCTGATCGGAGCCTCAGCTAGGAGTAGCGCTGGCGGAGTTTGTCGATTGTTCGGTTTGCTCCCAGGTGTGCTCCTGAAGAACCGGCGTGTACTTCCTCCAAAACCCCCGGGACATTACTTCGGGGAAGTACCAACTGTTCGTGGTCATCGTCGCAGCGAGGGTGTCGTTAGCCTTCTTCATTTGTTTCATCTCGGCAGTGAGGTTGACGTTAGCCGTCTCCGTCTTCGTTGTTAATTCGGTAATCTTCGCGGCCAAGTTGTTATTTGCCGTCTCCAACTGCTCTAGAATCTGTGCCAATGCAGCCTCCATGCTGTAACATCCCACTCCTGGCAACAATTGTGACTTTGTGGGTTCGTAGAATAAAAAGTCCTGGTTGCAGATATTCCAAATGTTCTTTATTTCCGTAGAAATACACTGTTCAATTCTTACGTAACAGGATTACGTCACATACACAATCACAGCTACCAAGGTCGATGACCACACAGACAGCGTTCTGATTGCATCACTTTACAGCTGTTTACTCCTTTACATTTCTCTGTTTACTGACAGGCTCTTTATCTGTGCCTTGGGCTGTTTGTGCGCATCGCCGCCTATCGTAAATAATGGGTCCGCGACAATATTGTAACTTGTATGTACTTCTTGTTCACTTCGCGCCCATTGCTGCATTTTCAAGCTAGAACTGGCACTTTCCTTAGCTGCACGTTTCTCGGCTTATTGTACTAAGCTAGTAACAATACCTTACTAGCGTTTAAACTTTTTTTTATTTCTCTACCTGATTTGCAGTGCAATACCAATTTGTTGACTTGACTTCTATGTGATTACACGAGTCAAAAATCTCATTTTGTTGCAAAAATCTCTTTCACACAAATCTAATTTGCACGGTCCGAAACGCCTTTTCTCGTTTTTAGTCGCGCTAATTACGCTCATATTGCATTTTGAAGCTCCAAAACGCATTTCCACCTCATTTTCGCAGTTTCAAGTTACATTAAGTCTGCTCAAATCGCATTTTCAAGCTCCGAAACGTATTTCCACGTTCCTTTTGCGATTTCGCGTTAATTACTATCAAATAGCACTTTCAGGCTCTGATAGGCGTTTGAACATCCTTTGGATGTTTTCCGCTCGTACCCTCAAATCGAATTTTGACGCTCCCAAACACATTTCCAAATCTTTTTCGTGTTTTCGCCATAGTTACACTAAAATCGCATTTCCAGGCTAAACTGGTAATTTCACGCAAAAACCGTATTTCCACCATAAAATCCGATGTTCAGGCAGAACTCGGATCTTCAGCCATTTTCAGGCTAAATTCATGAAAAAATCTCGTTTTCACGCAAAACTCTAATTTTCACGCGAAAATGTAATTTTCACTCAAAAATCTAATTTTTATGAGAAAAAAATATAATTTTTAGGCAAAAATGTCATTTTCCTGCAAAATTCTCATTTTCACCAAAAAAAAAAAAAAAAAAAAAAAAAAAAGCTCATTTTCACACAAATCAAATTGGTACGGTACAAACGCTTTTTGTCGTTTTTCATCGCGCCAATTACGCTCATATCGCTTTTTGAAGCTCCAAAGCGCATTTCCACCTCCATTTCGCAGTTTCAAGTTAAGTCCGCTCAAATCACATTTTCGAGCTCCGAAACGCATTTCCATGTCCCTTTTGCGATTTCACATTAATTACTATAAAGTAGCACAAAATATCACTTTCAGGGTCTGATATGCGTTTCATCGTCTTTTAGACGAATTCCCGGTCTTTACCCATCAGTTCTTGACGCTCACACATTCCCGAATCTTTTTCGTGTTTTCACTATTATTACACTAAATTTGCATTTCCGGGCTAAACTGGCAATTTCACGCAAAAACCGTATTTTCACCATAAATCCGATGTTCAGGCAGAACGCTTATCTTTAGCCATTTTCAGGCTATAATCACGAAAAGACTTCATCTTCACCTAAAATTCTCATTATCACGAAAAAATAAGATTTTTACGCAATAATGTAATTTTCACTAAAAAACTAATTTTTATTAAAAAATCTCATTTTCCTGCAAAAATCTCAATACCACGAAACAATTCCATTTTCAGATAAAAATGTCATTTTCCTTCAAAAATGTCATTTCTCCTGCAAAATTCTCATGTTCAAGGGGGAAAAAAAAAACAAATAGAAGGAGGTCATGACAAGTTTTGTTGACTACATGTAATAGCTGAATAACTATTGTTTGTTTCTCCGAATTCTAGACGAATCTCAAGTTTTATAATAAACTAAAATATACGTTTTTTTTTTACATTGGAATGACTGTTATCAAGCAATAAGGAGCTGTAGGAGTCCTGGTAAAGGCTCCTTAACAGGCACATCGTAATAACAAGATTAGGGACTACAGGAGTGCTCCTAAACCAGGTAATGCAAAGAACTTCACTAATGTTAATAACATTGTACATTGCCTGCCTCGGTAGCGTGGTGGTAGCGAGTCTGCCTCACATTCAAGAGGTTCCGAGTTCGAATCTCGGTCAGGGTGAGTTACCTGGATGAGCTTTTTCTGGGGTTTTCCCTTATCCTGAAAGACGAATGTCGGGTAACTCTAAGCTCTATGGACCCTGGGCTCATTTGAGCATCATTTCACCCATTTCATTCATCGTTCGATTTGACTTAACGTTGGAGGACTTAAAATTACAACAAAAAAAAAGTTATGCTACTGTTGCTCAATCCACTCCCAGTAAAGAACAGACCATTGTAATAGATGCACATCCTTGCTGTTGACAAACTTACATTACCAGCCAATCTATGGTTTGCATCACGCATTTCGAATAACAGAATCTGCTTATTCTTAAATAACAGAAAGGCAGCTTAGGAGCTAACTAACAAGCACAGAAAAGTGAAAATTAAGGATTTCACTCTTGATTTACAACCACTCATCACTGAAAATAAGCACGTAATTCTTTCCAATGTTTGTCTGGTTCCTAATCAAATACTTGTAGATGCGCTATCACAGATGGTTGTTAAAGTCATGTCATTCGTAACATACATATGTGCTGGGATTTCTGAGCCAGGTGTTTCCACGTGCTGAGCTTCAGACGACAGCTATATGTGTCACCAATTGATCTAGATAAACTCCCAGAGAATATGCAGATCCTATATGAAGGCACAAATTATTGGGTTTATCATCGGACTGCCCAACATGCTTCATATGCGAAAAAGAGGGTCACTTAGCTAAAGAGTAAAACTACCAACAAACACAGCTAACCTAAGCAATTCTCCAGATATTTCTGTAGAGAAT
This sequence comes from Mantis religiosa, assembly GCA_030765055.1. Classification (NCBI taxonomy): domain Eukaryota; kingdom Metazoa; phylum Arthropoda; class Insecta; order Mantodea; family Mantidae; genus Mantis; species Mantis religiosa. The sequence goes on from CM060952.1 coordinate 72,424,130, forward strand.
TGCCCTGAGCTACGTAAGCACACTACCAATACCAAAGCACAGATACCTCAGGGAAACAGTGAGGAAGACACAAGGTCTCTTATGAACACACCCACTACATCTACTGCAGTAGCAGAGCAACCTCCAGTTATGGCTGAACGACCGCTCTCAGTCGCAAGTAGTAGTACAATTAATCAACACAATGAGAAAGGAGATTCTCTCTCCGATTTCTGGTCTGAACAATCAGACCAACAATCAGAAGTTGACTGTGACACAAGGCAAGAGCCCCCCTTCAGTCGTAAACATTCGTCCAAGAAACCCAAAACCAGTGACAGAAATATCTCTATTTGTAAACTAATATCACCCGTGAAAGAACTGATGAAAGAAAAGCCTAGGGATTTTGCCCTCAGTTTCACACTGCTAGTAAGCCTGTTTGAAAACACTGTAGGAAAGTCTGATGTGATACCCATTGTTCACGACTATACAAATGACATTGAGGGTCTAGTTCTCACCATGAGGAATCTATATCCATTTTATAAAGACTGTAGCATTAAAAATTGAAGTTCTAGGTTAGACGAAAAACTTGTTACTGCTATGGAAAGTAAGAAAAATAGTACTGTTGACTGTGCAGTCCATTCAAAGTACAAGAGATCTTTCAACAGATCTGCTGTTACTCCAGGATATCCATAGCCTGTATCTATCGGCCTTCAATAAAAACAAGCAGATCATCTTTATGCGGCTTGCTTCACATTATGAAATCAAGGGCAATGCAGATGCAGACAAAGGCCCCAAAGAAGCTAGTCAGCTTACAGATATGTAAGCACAACACAAGTTTCCTTACCAAGATGCCATAAACCACCTCAGCAGGCAACTCAAAGTGCAATGGAAGTGAACCTGGAATCAGAATCCTCGATTTAAAAAAAAAAAAAAAAAAAAAAAAAAAAAAAAAAAAAAAAGTTCTTACTGTGAAGTCTGCAATACACAGCTCACCGTTAAACAGCTCTTCACGGAATGCAAACAGTATGATAAACAACGACGGGTTCATGAGATTGCTGGAGACTTATGTTCTATACTCAACAAACCATTAAATTTCAAGCATGCACTGCTCTTCCTATAAAAAGAAAAAAACAAAAAAAAAACTTGTATACATATTATTGACATGTAAACATAATAATTTACAATTTTAAGTTTTATATTGTCGCCAGCATTGTTGTGGCCAGTGCGCACAAAGAGACAGTGCAGCGAGGAAATAAAAAGCTTGCCGAAACATAAGGATAGATAATTGGAAGAAGCAGTGCGGAGATAGAAAGCTTGCCGAAACAGATAAAGATAGATAACTGGAAGGTTGTAGTGTAATCTGGTTTGTTACAGAAAGTACCGGTAATTTCTTGAACAGTGAGCGGGTATATAAAAGAAGCCGTGGCAAGTTAATTGAGAGAGTTGGACTCGATTCGGCTTCTAGGAGTCGACCAGAGCAGACGTCTCTTCTAGAGCTTCTGAGCACCAGTGGCAGTGAATTGGCACCATCGGGAGTGACCTTAGGGCAGCTCCCGACAATTTCACTACCTACAGCAGCAGCAGCAGCAGCAGCAGCAGCAGTAGCAGCGTGCCTACCGGCCATTGAGAAAACTACGAGGCCAACCTGGGAGAAAACACTGGTCCGTTCACCGAGATCAGCCAGGTGAAATACAAGACCTTAGCCAACGCCTAAAAGGTGCCTTGCAAGGCTCTTTCGAGTTCGTTCCTCTGTGTTTCCAACCTGTGCTCTCTGGTAAGTACATAGCCAAGGTTAGCTGGGCACTGCACTTTGGTGCAGGGCGAAATACCCGACTCAAACACCCCAACCGAACCATCCACTTCAACCAGCCTCCCAGAAATGGAAGCTATTCCCAGCACCAGCACTGGTATCACCCACCCTGCAGTTAGGACTCACACCCAGACTGCAGGAAACAAACGGCCGCGCCGAGAGCGTGAAATGAGCGCAAATGGCAAGGTCAAACGATTAGCTGTAGCCAAACAGCAAACTAACAAGGGCCCTTCCCGCGAGGCACCAGAGCGGGTAGGCAAAATTTCCGAGAGTGAGCTCTCAGATAACTGCTCTTACTCAGAGGCAGAATACTGCAGCGATGGAACTGTGGTTCCAGCAAATTCATCCTCCAGGATGGATCTCGCCGAGGAGGATCTCAGCTCATCGCACATCTCTACAGATGTCGATGAGGCTGATTTTCAAACCGTAACCAACCACCGCAGGGAAAGAAAAGCCCCTCACTTGCAGACAACTGGTGCGCCCAGACATCCCCCCAGTGATTGTGGACGACTTCCGGGACTTGGTAGGCTTCCTAAAGGAGGTCTTGCCGACCCTATCGGTGTCGCGCAAGATCACCAGAAAGAAGAGCCGCTTTCTCTTCCAAGCGAGCAACGCCGAAGACTACCATCTGATCCTCAGGGCACAAGAAGTCAATCCCTTACTTCACCTTCGGCCTAGATAAGAGCTGTGACATTAAGAGGGTCATCAGAGGTCTACCAGTGGACACACCGGTGGATGACATTGTCGACGATCTTAACCACCGGGCATCCAGACCCGTCTGGTCATGCAACTGACCAAACCAGCTCCGCAGGGCAAACCCGGCCCTGTCCCCATCCCACTAATTCTAGTAATAGTGGAGCGAGCCAATGATCCGGAGGGGAAGTTAGATGTGTCACAACCATCTGCTACCTCCGAGTAAGGATAGAGCCAGTTAGAAGCTCTAGTTGTCTCCCCCAGTGCCATAGATGTCTGGGATTCAACCATTCCAGTCAGTTCTGCAAAAGGAATCCCCGCTGCTTGAGTTGCAGTAGACCACACGAGGAGTGAGTGAGTTTGTGGTGTTTTAGGGCCCGTCGACAACAAGGTCATTTGGGCCCTAAGTCAACACTAAAATCTAAAAGCTACACAAAGTTAAAAAGTAAGATAAAATATAAACACTCAACTATTAAAAACACATTAAAACTCGTCCCAGTACTAAAAATTTAAAATCTCTAAAAGCAATAGGTATAAAACACAAATCATACTTGTCTATTAAAACCGATTTTAAAAATAAACCGCAGTGCCTTATCCACGGCCACTGGGTCGTCACCTAAAATACTGAGCAAGTTAGCTCCCAAGCCCAAAGACTGGCGAACGCGGGCGTACTGTGGGCAATCGAGTAAAATATGCCGCACAGTGAGGCGTACGGCACACGGAGCACACACTGGGGCCGGTTCCCCTCTCAACAAATGACCATGAGTAGCTCGTGTGTGCCCAATTCTCAGCCGGGGGAGTATCACCTCGGCTCGCCGGTTATCCCTGCAGGAAGTTAGCCAGGGTTGTACGCTCTCTTTAATTGCCCGGAGTTGTGTGCCTTCCAAAGCTGTCCAGGAGTGCTGCCAAGCAGAGAGGAGTTGGCGACGAAAAAAAACGTTGCACATCCTGGTATGGCACAGTAGTTGTTAAACTCCGGGGCAAACGGCAAGCTGACTTTGCAGCCGCGTCCGCCTCGTTTCCGGAAATCCCCACATGGCCTGGGGTCCAAGTAAAAACAAAATTGTACCCGCGACCGAGCATTTGCGAGATCTGTGCCTGTATTTTTAAAACGAGGGTGTGAGCGGCAGTGTGCTGTTGCAAGGCCTGAAGAGCACTCAGAGAATCAGTGCAGACAATAAAAGAGCCAGGAGCTAACTTGCAAATAAAAAGGAGCAAATAGAAGATGGCATACAGTTCTGCGGAAAAAACTGAAGTGGAGTCCACAAGACGAAATTTATGAGCCTCACCGTTAATAAAGAACGCGCAACCCGTAGTGCTACCTAACTTAGAGCCGTCTGTAAAGACCGGAACATAGTTAGGGTAACGGCCCAGTAGTTCGGCAAAAAGTTGTTGGAACACCGAATGTGGAGTAGCGAGTCTAGGGTTGTTTGAAAGAGTTATATCGAACCGCGCACGATCGAGCTGCCATGCAGGATAAGGGCAGATGGTCGACCTCTCCACGCGAAGCATTCGGAGGCCATGGGAATGTAGGAGATCCCGAAATCTTATTCCCACGGGGCGTGTCCGAGAACCAGGGCGCATATAACGGTGGACTAAATCTGGACACAGAACTGGTTTAAAACAAGGATGATTGGGATAACTTGCCAACTTCGACACGTATGAGCACAGTAACAGCGAGCGACGAATATGGAGTGGAGGTTCGCCTGAGTCTGCATACAGGCAGTCGACTCGACTGGTGCGGAAAGCTCCTGTGGCAAGGCGGATGCCAGTGTGATGCACGGTGTCTAAAAGGCGAAGTTTAGAGGCGGTCGCTGCGCCATAAATAAAACTGCCATAGTCCAGCTTGGACCGAACCAGAGAGCGGTACAGCCTCAACATTACCGTGCGATCGCCCCCCCCCCCAAGATGCTCCAGATAATACCTTGAGCACCCGAAGAGAACGATCGCAAGAGGCTCGAAGGTGACGAATGTGGTGCTCCCAATTGAGTTGTCGGTCCAAGTAGAGGCCCAAGAACTTCAGGTGCGAGACAAATGGCAGGGGTGTGCCGTTCAAATAAAGATTAGGAGGCGGGTGAATACCTCGTAGGCGGTGAAGGTGGATACACTGCGTCTTCGCAGCTGAAAAACGGAAGCCGGTTTGAAGCACCCAAGCTGCTAGCTGGGTAATGGTCAGCTGCTGTTGGTGCTCAATGTGATCTATGTTGGCAGACCTATAATAGATTGCGAAGTCGTCAACATAGAGGGATGATGGAATTCCACTTCGAACGGCACTAGTGTTGCCGTTAATCGCTACGGCAAAAAGGGTGACCCTCAAAATCGACCCTTGAGGTACACCGTTCTGCTGTATCCGCTCCTGGGATATCGTGTTTCCTATGCGCACACGAAAACGGCGAAGTTTTAAAAAATTGCATAAAAACTCGGGTAGATGACCACGCATGCCGTAACCATGTAGGTTACGGAGTATGCCGTACCGCCAAGTGGTGTCATAGGCCTTCTCCAGGTCGAGGAAAACGCCCACGGCATGTTGCTTCACTAGAAAGGCATCGGAAATATACCCCTCAAGGCGTGTTAGATTATCGACACTCGAGCGATGGCGACGAAAACCGCATTGCAAGTTGGAGAGATGGTTATGTTTTTCTAGCCACCAATTTAACCGAGCGTTTATCATTCGTTCGAAGGTCTTACAGAGGACACTCGTCAGGCAAATGGGGCGGTAGCTAGATGGAAGCGTGCGGTCCTTTCCGGGTCGAGGGATGGGGATGACAATACCCTCTCGCCAGGAGGAAGGGAAAACCCGCTCATGCCAAATGCGGTTACAGATGTTTAATAGGAAACATAGCGCCTCAGATGGAAGATGTAGTAGCATCTGTCGGTGTACGTCATCGGGACCTGGAGAAGAATCCTTTGCTAACGCTAGAGAATGGGCGAGCTCGGCAGCGGTAAAAGGTTGGTTGTACGGCTCGGTGCAGTCACTATTAAAATTTAGTTGTACCCGTTCCGCCTTTTCCTTAATAGGCAGGAAGAGAGCGTCATAGCGGGCAGTTTGGCTAGTAGCAGCAAATGTTGTAGCTAGGGCTTCAGCTATGTCCTGCTCGGTGGTGCACATGGAACCGTTGATGGCAAGGCCGGGAATTACCGTCCGGCGATACTTGCCATACATCCGCCGAACAGCTGACCATACTTGTTGGTTAGAACTGCGCCGGGAAAGGGAAGAGACATAGGCTTCCCAAGATTGACGCTTTGCGTTGCGCAGTATGAAGCGTGCCCTAGCGCGAGAACGTTTGAAGGCGACGAAGTTCCCTTCCGTCGGGTGCCGCTGAAAAATGCGCAAAGCACGTTTGCGTGCTTTGACAGCCAAACTGCATTCCTCGGACCACCACGGTACAGGGATATGACGTGGTGTAGGTGAACCTCGAGGAATGCTGGATTCTGCTGCGAGCAGGATCGAGCAAGTAAAATATTCGACCATTTCATCGATGGTGTCGAAACCATCATCGATAAGGTTTATCAGGGAATGGAATTTTCCCCAATTAGCTTTGGAAATAATCCAGCGAGGATGTCGAGAAGGTACACATTGGCGGCCAGAAAAATGAATGTTAATGGGGTAATGATCACTGCCAAAGAGGTCGGAGAGTACTGACCACTCAAGTAGTGGGATTAATGACGGACTGCAGAAAGAAAGGTCTAGTACGGAATGTGTACCATAAGCGGATGATAGGAATGTCGGGTCACCAGTATTTAGCAGAAGCAGGTCAGACTTATCGAAGACGTCTACTAGGAGGCATCCACGGGCGTCATCAGTGTCTGAGCCCCAGAGCGTGTGCTTGGCATTCAAATCTCCCACAAGGAGAAGTGGTGAGGGGAGCTGAGCCAATAGAGCTTCAAGATCACGCTCTGGAACTATACTGAGCGGCGGCAGGTACATGTTGCAGATGGTAAAACTGATGCTCTCCAGCTGTATCCGAACGGCCACAGCTTGCAATGGTGTGGTGAGAGGAACGTTGGCGGCTGAGATGTTAGGCGCCACTAAGGTAGCAACGCCAACGCTTGCACGCATACCTGCAAGAGAGTCGCTTCTAAATGCAGAGAAAGAGTGAAGGTGAAACGAGTGATTGGGATGTAAGTGGGTTTCCTGGAGACAAATAATTGATGGTGACCGTTGAGAAACTAAATGTTGTAGGTCTTGAGCACGAGCTCGAAAACCATTGACATTCCACTGGATTATTTCCATAAAGAGTTTTTAGCGGGCCGTTTTAACCTTTTTCTTGACCTTGGCTGATTTGGGCCCTACGACTCGAAAATCGTTAACCTCCTGTGACTCCGCTGATGTTCGGTAGTCAGAACTCCTACGGCTCGTAGAACGAGACCGGGATCTAATAGAAGGCGAGCGACTTCGCGATCTATGTGGTGGCCGGGATCGGTTTTTCGCATTTACTACGGGATGGCTGTTACCCGCTGATGGCTTGGTGGCTGGAGTCTGTACGGTTGAAGCGGAGGCTGTGCTGGTGGATATACAAACAGTCTGAGACGTGGGTTTAACCGCTAGGAAGTCTGTCTGCGTGGATGCGTGGGCGACAGGGACGTGTTGAACAGCAACAGTGGTATTAGGAGTACGGCGAGCTGCTGATTCATACCCAGTAGTAGTGGTAGCAGGCTTTAGTTGCTCAAAGCGCCGTCGTGCCTCTGGAAAAGTCAGGCGTTCTTTCACACGTAGCTCCTGAATACTTTTTTCGTCCATGAATCTAGGGCACTGTCGCGAGCTGGAAGGATGACTACCGCCACAGTTCACGCAACAAGTTGGTCGAGTGCAGTTTGGGTCTTCGTGCTTCGGTAGGCCACATTGCTCACAAAGAGCAGGATTGGTACATGTGACCTTAGTATGTCCGAACCGCTGACATTGGAAACAGCGCATGGGGTTCGGGACATACTGGCGGACGGTAGCACGTTCATAGCCGCAATATATGTATTCGGGTAACTTCGTCCCAGCAAAAGTTAGAAATACCGTACGTAATGGGTACTCCTTGCCATCTTGTTTCCGTGTTAGCCTGTACGCCTGACAAACAAGCTGGTCAGAGAGGCAACTCACTATTTCTTCATTTGCAAGACCATCTAGGCTGGAGGTGGTGACTACTCCTCTGCAGGTGTTGAGTGTTTTGTGTGGGGCTACCCGGATCGGGTAGGAGCCCAACAAAGTCGCCTTTTGCAGTTTTCGAGATTGGTCCGCATTTGTGCTCTCCAATAGTAGGGTGCCGTCTCGGAGGCGCGTCGCATTCTTAACAGGGCCACTGATCTTATCTAACTCACGCTTTATGTAAAAAGGGCTGATATCCTTAAACGTTTTGCCATCACATGCCAAGGTCATTACCATATACGGGTCGATGAAAGAGGTTTTGCGCGGATGCATTTTGAATAGGACCCCCATCCGGAACCGTCGGCGTCAGCCTGCCATCCGGGGGTTAAAGAAAGAAAGACACCGAATCTTCACGGTCTGTGCCGTCATGGGGACCCCACCCATGACCGATCTCATTTGTACCTCAGAAAAGCTACCCTTCATTATCCACTGCTTGTCCGTATGGGTAAACCGTTCACCACGCACACTCCGGCTTTATGCCCCTACCACAGGAATAACCGCCTGTGGCTCCCCACTTTAGGCCGCGCTGCGCATAAAGGGCGCACGCGGATTCAGGGGACTTGTGGTTCATTACACCGGGGTTCCGTCAGCGGTAACACGTCCGGTCCGTGATACTAACCCAACGGCAAACACGGCCGTCGGGAGATTACCACAGACCGGGCCCTCAAGGAGCTACGTGGGTGTACTTGACGGTGTGGAAGGGCTCCGCACCTAAGGCTACACATAGGGGCAGTGCGAAGGGTCCGCTCAACCTTCACTTTTGAGACCTCCGGAGAGCACACATGTCGGAAGCCGCGCTGAAAACCGTGGGACAGCACCACGGAGATAGGAGAGATCCCTGCTGGTGAGACAGGAGTTATAAACCTAAGACCTTACGTGCTAATAAGAATAATAAAGAACTAGAAGAGGAAGAATGTGATGCTTACTGACAAGCAGTAGCTACACGTGGCACAGTTGATGGAGATGAAGGGGATGAATTGAGGGTGAGTGGCTAGGGACCCCGGGATATCCAATCCCGTACCTACCGTAGTAGGTCCCTGGGGAAATTACCAGAGCCTCTTCTGCCAGTTTTCGGGGTTACTGATGGGCCTTCTCAGCAGCCGTAGCGGTCGTGGGGTACACCAAGTCCCCACCGTACATCACCCCATCAGTCAGTCCCCTACTTCCTGTTGCCCACCCCTCGGGACGAGGACCGCAGAGGTTGGATTTTGAGGGGCACCACACGAGGAGGCCTGTCCCAGGTCACCCACAGATGTGCCCACAATGTGCAAACTGTAAGGGTAAGCACGTGGTCTGCTATGGCAGCTGTCCTGCCCGAAAGGCAGGTATAGCTTCTAATAGACCAAACCCTTCATCCAGATAACAGCAGCAGTCATCAGCCAGGGCGGAGCAAAGACCGCCCCTCTCAACAAATACTAGCGAGCGGCCCAAACTTCAGTGGGAACAACAGGCAAGTGAGAGACCAACATACGCACAGGTAGCACAAGGGGCCTCTGATGGACCGATAATGTCGCAGGAGACACACAATGCTCCCACACAGCCACGCAAACAAAAGCGGGCCCCAGCCCCCAATACCATCGAAACCAACTATAGCAGGAATGGGGGGATGCTTCCTCGTGAGCTCTGGAATCCTGCTTAACAGGAGAAGCGTGGCAAATCTATGCCTCCTAGACAGCTGAGGGATGAGAGGGCAGGATCATCCTCACCATCCAACTAAACCACCCAGCCAGACACCCTTCATTCCGCTTGGCCGCGCCATGGCTCAGTGGTTAGACCGCTTGGCTATCACCAAGGCGGCCCGGGTTCGATCCCAGGAGACCGCAAAGTGAGATTTGTGGTGGACAACATGGCGCTGGGGCGGGTTTTCTCAGGGATCTCCGGTTTCCCCCGCCATCTCATTCCACCGGTGCTCCATCTACATCTCATGTACCATCAGTGTCATAGCCTGCGGTGCCGTATGTAGTAAAAGCGGGCGTTAAACACTACAATTTTCACACATTTTTCATTCCGCTCCCCTAAAAGCTGCACTCTATCTCTCGGATGTGTTCAACTGGCTGCAGCAGCTGCTGCTGTCACATGGACAGAAGATCTGTGAGCCCGTAGTGACGTTCTTCACATCCGTAGATCCGGCCGGCAAAATGCTGCTGGCAATGGAGGCACGGGCCCTCCTGACAGCAGTCTCTCAACGACTCCATGATGGCGTGTCGAACTAGGTCTCTTACCTCTTCGATTCGCATTTTGGAATGCGTACGGCCTAGCTGGTCAGAGGAGAGAGCTACTTCACTTTGCTCGAGCCATGCCCTAGACGTCATCCTAATCAGCGAAACTCATCTCCGACCAGACTCCTGATTCCGTCTTCCGGGCTACATTGGCCAACGCACGGATCGTCAGGGCCGTCCTGGAGGCGGAACTGCGATTTTGGTGATGCAGAATGTGGTCTACCAACCCATTCACCTCCCACCTCTACAAACCCTTGAGGCCACGGCCATTAGTATGGACCTTGGTGGATTAGAGGTCTTGATAGTCTCTGTGTACCATCCACCAAACCGGTTCGTACCTAACGACTATCTTTCCATCCTAGACTTTATATCCCAGAGCTATCATGGCCGGTGACTTCAATGCAAAACATCAACGTTGGCATTGTGGTCGTTGTGCGGTTGCAAGAGGCAATGAAATCATTCGCCTTATAGATGCAGATCCTCAACTTCAATTGCAGTGTCCCTGCCAACCCACTCATTACCCGCGAGGAGGAGGATTGTCTTCAGTCATAGACTTCGCTATCACAAAACATCTACCATTTCATCTCATTCTTACATCCTTAAACGCATCACAATCCGGTGTTGACAGAAATCAACACCAGGGTTTCCAGGCATGACATCTCGCTTCAAATGCGAGAGGTTGAGTCGGAAGGCGTCAGAAATTGCCTCCGCACTTCCATCCCGCCAAACCCCAAAATCACAAATATACCCACCCTGGAGAATGCAATCTCATCCTTTACTTCCATCTTGAAGCAGACTGCCTATAACTTGACAGTCCACACCCCGGCTCCCCTCCACTCCGATGTCCTCCATTTGGATGTCATCCTAATCCGACGATACTGGGCAGCACGGAGATTATATCAACGACCAAAATGGCCAGGATGCGCATCGAGGATGGCGACGTGTGGAGGATAGCCAAAGCCCTCAGAAATCACATAGGTCAACACGCCTCTCCCATCCATGGCACCAAACGCCTGGCCGATGAACCCCAAGCCGAAGCCAACGCTTTCGCTCACTATCTTGAACGTACTTTGCGTCCAAGAGATGACCCCCAGGACGACAACTTTTCAGAACGTGTTCGTCGGGAGGTGCGTCGTTTCTTACGCCGCCCTCCTGAAGACGCAGAACGTCTCCCAACCATCCGTCCCAGCGAAGTGCAAGGCGTACTCAGGCGTCTCAAACCAAAAAGGCGGCGGGGCTGGACGGGCTGACACCCCTAATGCTCCGCCAAATTCCCTTCATCGCGGTTCTCTTCCTAACTAGGATTTTCAATATGTGTCTCACCCTCGGGTACTTTCCACGAGAGCGGAGGGAGGCCCGGGTGATTTGCATATTGAAACCTGGGAAGAATCTGATACATCCTCACAACTACCGATCCATTAGCCTCCTTTCCACCCTCTCGAAAGTTCTCGAGAGGTTGATTCTCACCCGCTTGTCCCCAATATTGTGAGACATTCAAGCTATTCCCGACCATCAGTTTGGTTTTCGTCCTTGGCACTCAAAAGTCCAGCAGTTGCTACGTGTAGTGGACACTGCCACCCTGGGCTTCCAGGAAGACGCCTTCACGGCTGCGATTTCGTTGGATGTCGAGAAGGCCTTCTCTACGACATGGCATGCCGGACTTATACAAACTGATCCACCTGGGGCTTCCAACACAAATGATCAACATCCTACACAGCTTCTTGCGACACCGCACCTTCAAAGTCACAGTCGTGGGGAAAACATCAACACTAAGAGCAGTGAGAGGCGGAGTTCCCGAAGGCTCTGTACTATCTCCCACCTAATTGAACGTCTTTATGGCAGATTTTTCCACAGAGCCACGAGTCGAAATGGCACAATACGCTGACGACGTGCTTCTGTTCTGCAAAGACAACATCCTCAGAGCCTTCAACCCCTTCTAAAGACATCTCTGTCTAACACAACACTGGTGTCGGCGTTGGCAGGTGTCCGTTAATCCGGACAAAAGCCACGCCGTACTTTTCACAAAGCGCCACACCCCCGCAATCTGCCCCAACTTTCACTTCCGAGGTTGAAGGTTAGAATGGACTAACTCTGTCCAGTACCTAGAAGTCAATTTGGACAGATGTCTAACTTTTCGCCAGCACATCGGAGACCTATCGGCGCAGGTGCAGGGAGCAATTACTTCCCTGTATCCAATGTTGGGGTCGACCTCCATGTCGGTTGGTCTGAAGTTATACCTCTTCCGAGCGCTGGTAATCACGGTGGTGCTATATGCCTGCGAGGTCTGGGGCATGGCCGCAGACAGCTGGTTAGCATGGTTTCAACGTGCACAGAATAGAGGACTATATATTCTGTGGGTCGTTATTTTCCTACCAGGTTGTTTCACGAAGCCTCGGGTCTTCCAAATGTGGAGGATGAAATTAGGCGTCGGGTATCACAATTATACGCTACTTTACCAACACATAGAAGCGCCCTTGTTAGATCGTTGGGAGATTATGACCCCACTAGACGCCGTTCTAGGACTGTTCCGGTTACGCCGCATGGCTTACGGGTACACGAGATAACCTAGGAGCTAATCCTAGCAGCAGCTAAAGTTGAGCTCCTCATAGTTCTTCTAAGCTGTTTCGCATCAAAATTTTTCCAACTAAATAACTAACTTCAAAATTAAAACGCCAGGGTGAAAGGTCCTTCAACCCGAAGGTAAATAAATTTGTAACCTCAAAAGAAACTCCAATCTCAAAACCCACAACACATCCTACAAAATCCCAATTGAAAAACCTTACCTGCCGTAAAACCCTTAAGGGTGGGCACGGGGCCAAAACCTTGTGACTTTATACAGACAGCCAGCACTTCGGTATCGAGACAGTTGTAATCCCAACTGATATCGTGTACCTGTAGCTATGTTTTGAAAGTGAACTCTTATTTACAAGTGCAGAAGTGACGAGAGATTGTGTTGGTTTATGTTAGGTCATCTTGCTGCCAAAGGTATGCAAAGTGTATTTCTACGGAAATAAAGATCATTTTGAATTTCTGCAAACTCGACTTTTAATTCTACGAACCCACAAGGTCACAGTTCGTGTCAGGAGTGACACATACGACGATGGACGCTGCATTGGCAAAAATTCTAGAAGAGATGGAAGAGGTGAAAAGAGCGAACGCCGCGACGTTGACCACGGAACTGAAAACGGCTAATAACAACCTGGTCGCGAAGATGACCGAAATGAAGGCCGAATTAACCACAGAAATGATGGCTGCGAACTAGGCCCTCGCCGCGATATTTGACGTGCAGTTGGTCGGCGTAAAGGAGAACGTCACTGAGTTGGGCGAGCGCGTCGAAGACCTGCTTAGCCGCGTTAACGACCTAGATAGCAAACCCGACGGCAACACCAAGTCCCTGAACGCTATGGTGGAGGACATCATCAACAGAAGGTTGAAAGAGTTAAAGGCCGACGCGCCGGGACGCGACATAACATCGGCGCGTGTCAAACCGCCAAAGTACAACGGAACGTCAACGTTCGAAGCCTTCCGCCGCCAATTCGACACAGTGGCCAAGCACAAGTGGTCAGCAGAGGAAGAGACCGCACAGCTTATAGCCAGCCTCCATGGACGGGCCGCAGAGTTCCTGAACGCTGTCCAGACAGCGGCGGTGCTCAAGGACATTTGGGAGGTCCTAAAAACTCCTTCAAGAACCACCCCTTGGTCGCAGCCTACCGCAGCCAACTGAAGTCAAGGACGCAGCAGCCAGGGGAGACGCTGCAGGAGTTCGTCCTGGCAGTTGAACAGCTGGCCAGCAAAGCCTTGATCGCCCTCCCACCTGAATTCGTATCACGCGTAGCCGCCTACACCTTCGTCGACGGGGTACGAGACGTCGAAATACGTCAGCACCTAATGCTCAGCGACTGCAAGACCATCCACGAGGTGCTAACGGCAGCACTGAGGATGCAGGCGGCCAAGGTGACGCTTACCCTGACGTCGAGAACAAGGAGTATCCGGTACACTGGAGACCGAAGTTCAGCCGAGGGACGTCGGCGAAGACCAAGTGGCGTGTGTTGGGGGTGTGGAATCACGTTCAGTGAGGTCTACCCGAATGTCCGAAGACTCCGGCCTCTGTTATCCGGGAGCGATGGAAAACTCCGGGGGTCTTTCCTTGGAGCAATACCTGAAGTCTAGAAAGCCCACCCATCGACAACGTCAGACGGGTGGAAGTGGATACGCGCGTCAACCCAGCAAGGAAGACTATCGAATAACCTTGGTGGGACCGTCTGGTAATCTAGCACACCCTCTAATGGCTCCGGGTCTTTTCAGGTAATCATCTGTCCCTCCGGGCGGCCGAAGCCTTACAGGAGGTACCCGATTTCCCGCGGGTAACGGGAACACACTGCCCTCTCGAGTCCAACCCAATCCGAACAACTCCCATTTAGGAAGGGGCTCGAATGTTCGGCCCGAGGTTCCTCTAGTAAGGTCAGAGGTACCACGAGTGCTAAGGGTCCACAGCGCTCGCACTAAAGCAGCTGAAAGGGACGGATCCCCTCCCCTACCGGGTGGGGGTGTGGACAAATAAATAATAAATAAATAAAATCTGAAAATCCTATCCCGGTTCCTAATTTCTCATACCGGGACATTATTTCCAAATTCCTATTTATTGAAATTCAAAAATCTACACAAAAATACAATTTACAATAACAATTTCTCAAATAATAAACAAAATAAAATAAATTTAAAAATGAATTAAATACAAAACATGCTACCAATCATCAACATAATACATAATACTAGGATCCAGTATTCATTAACTGGTATCCAGTTAAATTTAAAGCAACTACTAAAGTACATATACCGGTATCCGGTATATTATGTATTGGTAACCAATACATTCTAAATAACATTAAAATATAATTACATTAAAAACATCTTCCAAATCTATAAATAAGCTTTTTCTTAACTTTAAGCAAAAACATATAAATACAAAAATTTTAAATGTTTAAATTTCAAACATTTCAAAAGTTTTAAACACTCCTTTTACATTAAAAACAAAATAAATACTTAAAGATTTTAAAACTTCTTAAACACAATTTAGAATACATATAGACAAATAAAAACATAATAATACAAATAAATTATATCTAAACAATCTTATTAACATCATTTATCAAATAAACACTCAAAAAATCATATCTTAAATATGGACTACTTTTACACCATTTTCAATTAATCACATTTAAATGAACACTTAACATATATAATAATTACAGTTTCCAACTATAACAACATACATACTCACATTAACGAAAACTTTAAATATCCAAAACTATTAATGTTTCTTAATAAATTTAATCAAAATATAAATATAAAGCAAATTCCAAACCATAATTAACATATAACCATTCCAAAATTAAATAAATTATTTCATTCTAACAACATATTAACTCTGAAAACAAAATCCATTTCACCTACCTAAAACTTTTGAAATATAATATATAAACCATAATAATATTTAAACCTTTAAAAACTATCTCCTACTTCTTCAAGCATCCACTTCAATCATACAAACTATCACATAAACATTATTATAATCCGTTTCTAACACTTCAAACATCCACTTTAAAGCTTTAAACATTTTAAAACCACAAGAATTCTTAAAACCTTAAAAATCCATCTCCTTCTACTTCAAACATCTACTTTAATCCTTCAGACAATCAATAACTCTTCTCTAACAATTCAAACTTCCACATTAATCCTTTAAAAAAATCACAAAACCACAATTAAATCCTTTAAACAATATCTTAAATCCATCTCCTCCTACATCAATCCATCCACATTCAATCCTACAATCATTTAAACACTATCATAATCCTTCTCTAACACTTTGAACATCAGCTTCAATCCTTTGAACTTCACAAAACCACAATCCTTTAAACCTTATCTTAAATCTATCTCCTCCTAATTCAAAAATTCACTTCAATCCTACATCACATCACAAAAAACACAATCATTTAAACACTATCTATTATCCATCTTTCCTACACAAACTTCATCCTTTTAAATTCATAAATAAACAAATAAAAACAAAAATTTTTAAAACATTTCACCAAAAACCATGTTCTCATCCTATTCTTCAAATCCACTTATCATCACAACAAGCATATATTACCAGATCTTCATCATCACTTACACAGCACTACTTCAAAGTAAACTTAAAACGGGGAGGAAAAATTCCACATATCCCTCTTTGCGAAAAACAATCAAATGGTATAAAAAAGTATTTTTACACCAGCTGGATATAACCATATACAATTGTTTAGTAATTTGGAGAGCTCTAAACCCACGGAAGACAATGATGTACCTGGACTTTCGCATATCAATAGCTCGGAGTCTAATTGAGCAGTATAAAATTCAGAGACTTCTCCATACTGGGGGTAAAAAATCCACCACCCCAGCAGCCCTCAGACTTGAAGGAAAACATTTTCCTAAAAGGGTACCTACCACCCACAGCAAAAAAGTCGCGTCCCTTTAGAAAATGTTTGGTGTGTTGCAAGAAAGGTGTCCAAAAGGAAACTAGTACGATTTGCTGTGAATGTGGAGATGTGCCCTTGTGTGTTTATCCCTGTTTTGAGGTGTACCATTCAAGAAAAAACTTTTAAAGGTAAGCTTTTACTTCTTATAGAATTTATTTAAATTTACTGTAAAACATAAGGTTTAAAAGAATTATCATTAAATACGCATTAAATGCATGTATGCACAGGACGTCTATACACATCCATATCGGTTTGCGGCCTTTTAACTTGGACGTCATATGACGTCCATATCGGTGAAAGGGTTAACGTATGCTGGAGGGCAATCAAAACTCCATTTGGGATATTATCTTTGCCACAAGATTTCTTCTTTAATTTATGAAAAAAATTTCTTTAATTCAGAAATATCAAAGGGATATATTACATTATAATTATTGTAATTAAATTTCATACTCAGTCTTAGAATTTTATTATGCAGATTATCCACAGTCGCATCCTCATCAGTCAATAGGATATACAACAATAACTTGGATGTATCTTCCCAATTTGCAGTCATACTCGCATAATCTCTTTCAGTGCATTGTAACAGTATTTTTGTGTTCGTGGGAATTGTAAATATATATAAAAACGTATGTAGTTGTGTGATTGGCCGAAGTAGTAGTGGTGTGACGTGGTGTGACGTGGTGTGATGACGTGTCAGTGAATCGGCCAATCACAAAATAAGGTGGGAATTGCTATGGGGACAAGAAAATCAATAATCTAAAAAAACGTGAGAATCTTGTGTCTTGCTGGAGAAGGAGGAAAGATGTTACGATGATTGTAATTATAAAGGAAAATTAATAAGATTCAAAAAGTGTTATTCAATATCTATAATAGATAAGAGTGAATCATAGTTCATATGATATAATTAAATAATATATTACAAAATTGGACTCATCTAAATTTTATTTTCACCAAAAATCCGCATCCACACCTGAGAAAAGATCTCACGACTCTCAGTAGATTAAAACTCGACTTGGATCTTACAAAAAGTTGGCTTGCTTCTTATTAGTTGAAGATGAACGAAAATATAATCCCGTTACAAATGGCGCAGCAACGTGTGGGGCTCGAATAGGATAAAGAAGAGGAGATTAAAGCATCGTGCAGCTCCGTGGGAATTTAAAAGGAAAGAAGAAAGAAGAAAACGAGAACTGGTTTAAGTGAGTGAAATTAAAAAAAAAAAAAAAAAAAAAATAATAATAGTAGTAGTAGTAGATTTATGTTGTTAAGAAATCAGAAAATAGTTAAAAAGATGGCGAGTAGAAAAGAAATAATAGTGGAAGGAGAAGTTACTGATAGTGTAGGAATGAATAGGGAGGATGCAAGATTAAGCATAGATAATGAGTCAATGTTGGAAAGAATAACAAGAATGTTAAGTAATTTAGATTCTAAAATAGAACAAAATGCAAAGAATTTAGATTTTAGCATGAGAGATGTAAAATCAGAAATAGGAGATGTAAAATCAGAAATAGGAGATGTTAAATCTGAAATGAGTAATTTAGATTCTAGAATGAAAGATGTAAAATCAGAAATAAGTAATTTAGATTCTAGAATGAAAGATGTAAAATCAGAAATGAGTAATTTAGATTCTAAAATAGAACAAAATGTAAACGATTTAACTAAGAAAATGAATGATTTAGATGTAGGAGTAAGACAGGAACTAGCACAAAATGTGAGTAACTTAGAAATTAATTTATTACAGAAGCTAAAACAGGAATTAAAATCTGAAATTTCACAGGAGATTAGAGAAGGGAGAAAAGAGTGTAGGGATAATATGGAAAGGCTCATGCAAATCATAGAGATTAATAAGGATGAGAATAGAAAGGAAGTCAATGAGTTGAGAGAGATAATTCAGGAAACTAGGTTAGGTCAGGACATTGTGAAACAAGAAATAAGAATGGAATTAAACAAAGAGTTAGAAACATTTAGGATACAACAGGCAGAAATAACACAAAAACAAAGAGAAGAATTAGGAGATAAAGTAGAACAAAGAATCAATGTAATTTGTTCTGAAATGCAATTACAACATGATGAAAGTAAGATACACCAAGAGGAAATAAAGTTACAAATTGATGAGATAAGTAAAGCAAAAGAAGAAGTAATTTTGCAAATTAAAGAGGTAAAAGAACATTTTGAAAAAGAAAAGGATAACTTAGGAAAAGTGACACAAGTTGTAATTGCATTACAGGCTAGAAAAGTAAATAACGGGAAAGAAATGTCTAGAATTACAAATATAAACGATTGTGACTTACCAGGTGAATTAAGCAATCATCAGAAGTCTAGTGATGTAGTAAGTGAATGTAGTGATTTTGTGAGTCCAGATAATGATATTAATTATCACAGAAACACACAGAACATGTCCTCACACACACAACTCCACAGTCTAGGTCAAAATGAATGTGTACATTATTCACTAAATGATATTAGTCCACCAAGTTTTGATGAGGAATCAGGTGATAATCCAAAAGTATTTCTTAGGGAATTGGAAGAATATTTCCGTATTAAGAGAATTCCCAATGAATTTCGGATGGTAATAGTAAAACGCTGTTTGAAGAAAAATGCTCTTGAGTGGTTAAGGTTAACTTTGGCTTCACATGAAACATACAGTACTTTCAGAAATCTGTTTATAAATAGATTTTGGGGACCTGAGAGACAAAGAAGAATAAAAGTTGAGTTAGCAACGGGTAGGTTTGAGTTTAAAAAAGGGATTTCTATGACTGAATATTTCTTAAAATTAGCAAACAAAAGTAAGTTGATCAATCCCGAAATTTCTGAGACAGAAATTGTCAACATGCTAATACGTCATTATCCACCACATATCAGAAATCATTTAATTGTGGCTAAGCCTATCGATTTCTCTGATATGATTGAATTATTATCCGAATTTGAAGCACATAACCTCATTAATGATACTACATCCTGTGATGGTAACTATAATAACGTCCATATTGAGCGAGGAAGAAATCGACAGGAATCACAACCTACAAATAATAGGAATAATAGGACGAGTTTAAATTGGGGCGGGGCACCCGTGAGAAATCAAAGATTTGAAGGAAGAGGTTATGATCCTAGACGAACTTATGAATCTGTAATTCCCGGAACAGGAAGTGGAGTTCAAAATAATGTGCAAAGGAATTATCATAACAATCAGTCGACGAGAATTGGAAGAAATTATCAAATAAACCATGTAAGATTTTATCGAGGAAATAATCAGCGAATAAGTAATTTTAATAGGGGTAGAGGTACTAGTTTATTTAGTGCAAATCAAAGAGACATTAGGGGTGTGAGATTTGAAAGAAGTAAACAAAATGAAAGAGTCGAAAATACACAAAGCACAGAGAATGATGTGAGTATAAACGATAGCACCAACCTAACCAACAATGAAAGTAATAATCAGAGGGAGATGGAAAACTGAAAACCAAATCATTTTGTGCTCTGGAAAGTGGTTCGGTGAGGATGACACAGGGCGAATTGAAAGTTGAAGATAACGGAAATAAGCTCACTCTCTTGCAGAAAAATAAGGAATTAGTTAACCCACCTCAGATAATTATTTACCTATGGGATAAAGAATATACAGCCTTGATTGATACTGGAGCCAGTTCTACTGTGATAAGTGAGGAATTGTTTAAAAATCTGTTAGCTAACTATAAAGTGGAATATTTAAATGTGTGTAACGTTTACTGCAGTACTGCAATTGGGAAGAAAAAGGATAGGATTAAATATCAAGTATTAATTAAGGGGCGAATAGGTGAATGGAATTTCAATTTCATTGCGTTGGTAATTCCACATTTGGCAAGAGATGTAATTGTGGGTAATGATATATTATATGAATGGCAAAGTGTATTGAATTTCGAAATGCATGAAATGAAGGTTAAGACAGAAAATGATTTATTAGTAATAAAATTATTGGAAGAAGATGGAAGAAAAGAAGAGAACAGGGATAATATAAATAATGAAAGGTTTTTTGTGGAAGATATACTCTTGCAAGAAAATGGTAATATTGAATACGATGAAAATGAAAATTGTGGGAAAAATTTAATTATTGATGGATTGCAAAATAATGTAACTGACCTTGAAAAGCATTGTTGCCAATTATATACAATACAAGATAAGAACGGCGGAAGCCAAGTGGAGGAAGAAATAGAATTCCAGAGAATATTACAAGTAAAGTTAGAAAACACATACAATTTAGACCAAGCGAGAAAAGAACAGTTGAAATTGTGTATATTAAAGAATAGAAAAGCCTTTAGTTCAAAACCTGGACTGTGTAACAAATACACACACACATTTAAAGTGAATGATACTGATCCCTATACACATAAAAGCCTTGACAGTAATTGAAACAATATTGAATATATACTACGTGTGTGTTAAATAATAATAAAAATAAAACATCGTTAAACATCAATATATTGTTGTATTTTAATTAATGTTAATTTATTGTTGTTAAATGTTCATTTATTATATTTCATCCAATGTATGTATATTATTATATTTTATGTATGTTGTATTGGTGTTGTGTAATATTGGTGTAAACGAAATTGTTAATTGGGGCTGTTCTTCTAAATATATGGAAACAGATTGTTAATTCCTTTATTTGGTTAATTTCCATATATTTCGAAGAGGGGCATTTGTAACAGTATTTTTGTGTTCGTGGGAATTGTAAATATATATAAAAACGTATGTAGTTGTGTGATTGGCCGAAGTAGTAGTGGTGTGACGTGGTGTGATGACGTGTCAGTGAATCGGCCAATCACAAAATAAGGTGGGAATTGCTATGGGGACAAGAAAATCAATAATCTAAAAAAACGTGAGAATCTTGTGTCTTGCTGGAGAAGGAGGAAAGATGTTACGATGATTGTAATTGTAAAGGAAAATTAATAAGATTCAAAAAGTGTTATTCAATATTTATAATAGATAAGAGTGAATCATAGTTTATATTATATAATTAAATAATATATTACAAAATTGGACTCATCTAAATTTTATTTTCACCAAAAATCCGCATCCACACCTGAGAAAAGATCTCACGACTCTCAGTAGATTAAAACTCGACTTGGATCTTATAAAAAGTTGGCTTGCTTCTTATTAGTTGAAGATGAACGAAAATATAATCCCGTTACAGCATTTAAAACTTTTGGTTTTTAATCTTATCCAAATATCTTTATTCAGATGAAATTCCACAAAATTGATCCATGTTTTACTTGTATCCAATACAAGCTTTCTAAATTTAAATTTGGTATGTACATAACGATTCAATTTATCTACTCTATCAGCTTCAATCATAGCCTTTTGATAGATTTTTCTCAATTTTCTCATTTTTCTTCGAGAGGTTTCCAATGCTTCATTCCATATGTTGTCGGAAAATTTCTTATTTCTAAAAGGTGGAACTGATTTTCTAATGGCATAAATTATGGAATTAATTAATCTATCTATATCAGACACACTATACAATCCATTAAATGAATTGAAGATCTCCTTTAATTGAATCCAATTTGCTTGAGCAAGATTTCTCCTTGACGAATTAACTTAGGCAGAAATTTGTGACTTGCTGCCCATATTATGATTAAAATAAATGACCCTATGGTCATTAGAGGTCATATCTTGCCCAACTTTCCATCCACTTTTACTGTTGCCAAGGGTCAGATCTATATTTGACGAAGCCCCTTGACGATTTTTAAAGGTTGGTGGATTGTAGGGTGGATTAACTATTTCAATATTTAACTCTGAGATTAGATCTTCCATTTTTTCACTACTACCATCTCTATAACCATTAAACCACCATGTTGATTTAGCGTTAGAATCCATTACATGTATGATTTCCTCATGCCTAAAATGATTATGTACCACCCCAACTTTATTAAGATACGGATCTATTTCATCACTATATTGAAAATAATATATAGAATAAAAAGAAGTATTTCAGAAAGTGGAGTGCCATTGTCAACCACAGAACTGACGATAGGGGAGAAGTCCCCAGAAACTAGTCTTCATAAAAAACTTGTAAGTGGAGAAAAGTATATACAAGGTTGACTCACTTGCCTAATTTTGAAAATAATAGTTTACCAAAATAAACCGGACCCCAGAACCAGTTTGCCTGCTGTGTGGTGCTGAGCTGACGGTCAGACACGTACTTTTAGATTGTTTTAGCTTAACTCGTCCCCATAGGTCTCTCCAGCTGCCGGTCAGTTTGGCAGAGATACTCGCGGATGACGAGACGGCAGTGGGCAAAGTTTTTATGCTCTTTTTAAACATAAATTTTAGAATTTAGGTCTTAGCCATTTTAATCTTTTATGGCACCCGGCTTTTATGGTTTTAAGCCCTATTTTAGTCTTTGCAACACCGTAGTTTTTATCCTGCTTTTATTTTTCTTTTAGCCTTATAGTTGTTTAAAACCAACTGGTTTTTTAAGGGTGCTGATGACCTTGTAGTCGAGCGCCCTAAACCCAATTATCTATCCATCCAAAATAAACTTCCCATTCTTGTGTGTAATTTCTAAACAGATGGTATGTGAATCGGAAACGTGGGTTCGTAAAATTAAAGAGAGTTCAATTACACCACTCCAAATGTTCTTTATTTCCATCTTATTCCAATTACAGTTTAATGTACACAATTACAATTGAATTTACACCATTCAACCTTGCCAGTTCGTCTTTACACGTCCGCTCAACTCAACTACACGTCCGCCCGGCTCACGGTCACTCACTCAACTAACTGACTACACCGCGACGTCCTCCACTCAACTAACCGTCGCCTCGCTTGTATCGATCGCCCCGAAACCTCTCGATTCTTCCATTATGGAGGGGGAAATCATTCTGGAGCCTTCCTGCACCTTCGCGCGGTAGGAGGAGGTGCCACCCCTTGCGTCCCCCCCCCCGCCACCACCGCCAGTTCGCATTATCGATCGGAAACGCGAGTTCGCCGTCTGCGTCACACTGCTCCCTCCTCAAGGCTGGTCGTCCCGAACAGCACCGTCGTATCGGGCTAGACGGTCCAGGTGCACCACCAGCATCTGCTCGGAGTCTCAGCCAGTAGTAGCGCTGCCGAAGTTTGTCAATCGTTCGGTTCGCTCCCAGGTGTCCTCCTGAAGTACCAGCGTGCACTTCTTCCAAGACTTCCGGTACCTTACTCCGGGGAAGTACCAACTGTTCTCTCTGCGTCTTCCCATCGGGTGGTTCCCATACCCGGAACAGCACGCCCTCTCTGGTCTTCAACGAGTCCCATTGGGCACAGTACGACTTGTAGGTGGCGCTCCTCCGTGCGATGTCCTCCCAGGTTGGTCTCGTCCCTGCCTCCACTTCCCTCAAGAGTGGCCCCAAGTCTGCGTCCGCCAGCTGCTCCCTCCTCAGGCCTGCGCTATCCCAGCCATCCGCAGGTACTGCCGTGACTACTCGGACTGCTGCGGCACGCTCCTTCTCCTCCACTCTTGTGCACTGGCCGCACTCTTCTGGACAGGGTCTTCGGGACATGGCATCAGCGTTACCGTGGCTCTTCCCTCTACGATGTTCCGAGGTGAAGTCGTACTCCTGCAGCCTCTGGACCCAACGTGCTGTCTGGCCTTCCAGGTTCTTAAAGCCCAATAGCCAGGTTAGGGCGGAATGGTCAGTTCTCAGGTGGAATGGCTGACCGTACAGGTACTTGTGGAAGTGCTCCAAGGTCTTTACTACCGCCAATAATTCTCGTCGGGTGACGCAGTAGTTCTTCTCTGCCTTGGATAGCGTCTTGCTGTAGTAGGCTATCACCCGCTCATGGCCGTCCTGGATCTGCGATAGGACACATCCAATGCAATGGTCGCTAGCGTCGGTGTCCACAATGAAGGCGCCACCCAGTTGTGGGAAACCCAAAATTGGAGCACTGCACAGGGTTTCCTTCAGGTCCTGGAAAGCGTCTTCGGCGTCCTCCGTCCACACATAAGGTCGGTGTTCCTCTAGGTCATTGAAGCGGTTTGCCAGGTCCTCGACACGCTCGTCCACTTGGCCCATCCGCTTGCCCAGCTCCGTCACATCATCCCTCGCGCCGGCCAACTGTTCCTCAAATTTGGCGGCGAGGACCTCGTTCGCCTCCTTCATTTCCGTGGCCAGACTGTGGTTCGCTGCCTTCATTTCTGTGATCAATTCGGTCTTTATTTCTTCCATCTTCTCGGTGATGTTGTCGTTAGCGGTCTTCATTTGTTTCAGCTCGGCGGTGATGTTGTTGTTGGCCGTCTTCATTTGTTTCAGCTCGGCGGTGATGTTATTTGCCGCTTCTGTTTTTGTTGTTAACTCGTTCATCTTCGCTAAAAGCATTTCCAATGCCGATTCCATGGCCGTAATGTTCGGTGATGTTATCGTCCCGCTTCCTGACACCAGTTGTGACTTTGTGGGTTCGTAAAATTAAAGAGAGTTCAATTACACCACTCCAAATGTTCTTTATTTCCATCTTATTCCAATTACAGTTTAATGTACACAATTACAATTGAATTTACACCATTCAACCTTGCCAGTTCGTCTTTACACGTCCGCTCAACTCAACTACACGTCCGCCCGGCTCACGGTCACTCACTCAACTAACTGACTACACCGCGACGTCCTCCACTCAACTAACCGTCGCCTCGCTTGTATCGATCGCCCCGAAACCTCTCGATTCTTCCATTATGGAGGGGGAAATCATTCTGGAGCCTTCCTGCACCTTCGCGCGGTAGGAGGAGGTGCCACCCCTTGCGTCCCCCCCGCCACCACCGCCAGTCCGCATTATCGATCGGCAACGCGAGTTCGCCATCTGCGTCACAATATTGCCTACTGGAAGATTAGAATTAGCAATTCCTACTACAGCCATGTGATTAGCATCTCCAATAATTGCTCTAGCCATTGCAGGAATATATACTAAGGTATTGTTTATGGTGTAAGGTTCCTGAATGCAAATTATATCAAAATTAGATTCATTTATTACATTTCATATCTCAGCCATTAGTAATTTATTCCTCTGGGCATTAACTTGGACAATTTTTAAATTTCTATGAAAATTATGGACTTCAGTCGACATTGATGCTATATGCTGCAAAACGCCCTTCATTTGTCTAATAATATTCCTTTATCATATTGGACATGTCTTCTCTACCTAATTTACTTGAAGATATACTTTGATTCATATGGTGAGAATTTCTTGACTGGTTTGATGATCTGGAAGGTTGAGCCTTATATTTCTTCTTACTGATGGTTCCGGATGATGAACATAATTTCTTGTTTGATTCAAAAGCAGTACCTTGTACTGGGGATTTAAAAACATTATCATGCTCTGTGGATGATGATTTGAAGGAATTAGTTTTGAGGGAATACTGCTTATTTTTGAAAGGTATATTGGTACGGGAATTAATATTTTTGGGTATGATAGGAGTAATGGATTTAGGATTCTTAGGAGTGATTGATTTAGCCTTTACAACATCGTTGTGTCTAATATGGGCATAATGTGGCGATGGTTGACTCGGGTCCATTGATCTTCTGCCATAACATTTAACCAAATGCCTATAAATTTGTTCCTAATGCAGCTCTGCATTTATCCTTTCAAAAACTGTATTTAATACACTGTGAAGTTCTTTCGGATCTGTGGTAACATTATGAATCTTTAGTTCCATTCTGTCAATGGCCTCAGGCAATGGGAAAACTGGATTCACCTTTATCATGTAGCTTTCTTATGACATGCCGTAATGCAGCTAATATTTTAGATTCCTCCAATCTGCTCAACTGCATTGCATTTTCAATACCATTATAAAAACTTACTGGAAACTGGGATGAAGTATTAGACTTTTCAACGCCATCTTGGAAAGATATATCACATTGTTTTTCTGTCATATCCATAACAGCATCATAATCAACTGGTATCTTGATAGGATGAGTTAATTCAGCTATTGGAGTATCTGGTTTCTTAAGTCTTAATACAGGTTAGGGAATAATTTCATCTACATATGATTCTAAGTTTTGATCCTGTTTAATGATTCGCATATCGCCAAAAATTTTGTTGATCCTCTGTTTTGGTGGTAAAGGTGGTTTTTCTGATGTTTCCGGTGAGATATCTGTATTGTAGTGATGATCAAGGAAATTATCAACGGGCACCTTACAATTACTGGAATCTTCGTTTTTCACACATTGAAAGTCTGTTTGTACTCCCTTATCAACTAATAACGATTTATTCATGTGCGATAACTTTAATTTATGCTGTATAACTCTCTTTAAATTTCTCTTAATTCTACTGGGACTATTTCTCTTTAGTTTTTTGTTAGCGGTTTCAAAAACACAATTATCCATTAATCGTAATTCGTGCAATTTATTGTCCTCTCCCAAAACAGTTTATACGTTGGACATTAATTTTTTCCACCACACTGTTTTTTCCTCAAGTTGCAGGGAATACATACTGACGTCTGTTTTCTCTTTGAACAGTCTTTTCTATCATGGCCAGCCTCACCACAGTGGCCACACACCTGCTGTTTGGTACAGAATTTCGCTACATGACCAAAATCTTGACTCTTTGCACATTTTGACACTGATATAAAGTCCTTAACATTTACTGACTGGAAACCTATGTATAACCTGCCTTTTCCCAATATATGTTTTTTTAATATGGGTTCCACTTCCACCACATGATGAATAGTTGCCCTATCACGTCTACCGGTTTTAAAACTCAAATTAAAAGATCTTTCAAATTCTTCCTTTCCGATATCAACATTTTGTTTATAAAGATCTTCTTTGATATCACTTTCCTTCATTGATGACATTACATCATACATAATGAGTAGGGGATTCCGCTTTTTTGGTTTCTCGATTTTGAAGTCTCGTCCTTTCAAATTATTGCTTATTATTATTTTATTCACATTCTCTTCTGTTTCTGTCCCTATTATAACTGTGTTCTTTCCTGTAGGACGAAGATCACTTATTTTGATTTTCTCCACTGCTGGTTTTAATTTTGTTGTTATAAATTCCTGTACTTCTCTTGCATCCCCATTACTTGTGCAAGTAACAAACACAGCATGTTTCTTTGTATTTACAGTTTGCTGAAACTGTAATGTCTTCTGTGAAGGTGCTGGTGCTGATACTACTTGTGCATACGACGTCGCAGTTTCCTTTGTTGCTAAACTTCTCTCATAGTACTCCTTATACAACTTTGCTTCTGCTGCCAATTTACAATTTTCTATATTAATGGATTCAAAATCCTTCTGGAAACTTTCAAATAAAGCAAAAAGCGTCTTCTTCTGATCCACACCAATATAACATTCAGTTCTGCTAAGGAAGAATGGAAACCACTGCTCTCGCGTTGATCTTCCATTTTATCTTCTCTTCTGGATTCTCTACGTTCCATAATAGGTGATCTCAAAGTTTTTGATGGTGTAAAATCATCTCTCATTATCTCTGCCAACATTATCCTTAAGAGACGCACTGGACTGCGCCACTTTAAGCAACCAAAAAGCTTACTTTCTATTATATCAGCTCCAAAAACAGAAATGAGAAATTCCGGACCAGAAGCCCCAGATTTATACTACTATTTTGAAGACATGAATGGGTTCCTTATTACTATTCGCCAAATCCTGCCACCTCCTTGGGTATCCTAATACCCTGATACCAATACGAATAAAAGTACCGTTTTTGGCCAAATTTTCAAAAATTTGCGCCGAGAAACTTTTGCAACCTTAGTTTTTAAATATTCCCAATAATCCAAAACTATTTTCTCGAACTATTTCCTCCAACTAATCCCAATATCACTATTACCATTATCCACTAACCTGGTTCCTGGCTGCTGCTCCTGGAGAGGTCCGTCCTGCTCGGTAGCCGAAGCAAGAATGAGGTGTGGACAGCCAGGACACCTGGAGACCTGGAAAGAGACTGCCCACACCAGGGAGAGCAGCCGGAAAATGAATGAAGGCCGTCATGGTGAGGGGCATGTCGGCGCCATCACCATATTCCCCTCGAGTGACACTGAGCGCCATCAGCCGGCGTATGGATGTCAGCCTCATTGCGAACGGCTGGATGAGGGGGAAGGCGTACTGCATGCTGGTGGACACGGGACAGTCATGACCGTAATTCTCTACAGGCCAAGAGCTTTGGCACTCCAACGTTATTCCATTTGGTCTCTGCAACGCACCAGCTACTTTCCAACGCCACACGGAGTCAGTGATGAGAGGATTCACTTATTACGCCTGCCTGCTATACTTGGACGATATCATCATTGTCGGCAAGACAATCGAGGACCATCTCGACAACCTGAGCAAGGTGTTACAGAGACTACAAGCGACCATCCTGAAGCTAATCGCGAAGTGCCAGCTCTTCCGCAAGGAAGTCAACTACTTGGGCCACATAGTCTCACCAACCGTAGTGGCCACAGACCCGGAGGAGACACAGGCCGTGAGAGATTGGCCTTGGCCAAAGGATACGAGAGAATCGCGCAGCTTCCTGGGGCTGTGCAGTTATTACCGCCGCTTCATAAAGGGCTTGTCCAACCTCGCCAAGCCCCAAGCCCTCACCCGCCTGACACGAAGAACACCGGCGTTATGTGGGGATGGAGGACGCTTTTCGGCAGCTGGAGAAGACTCTTTGCACTGTTCCTATTTTGTGATTCCCACAACCAGGTGGCACCTTCATTGTGGACACCGATGCCGGTGACCGTTGCATTGGAGGCGTCCTATCCCAAGTCCAGGACGGCCACGAGCGGGTGATAGCCTACTAGAGCAAGACGCTGTCTAAGGCAGAGAAGAACTACTGTGTCACCCGGCGTGAGCTGCCGTCGGTAGTAAAGACCTTGGAGCACTTCCACAAGTACTTGTACGGTCACCCATTCCACCTGAGGATTGACCATTCAGCCCTCACCTGGCTATTGAGCTGTAGGAACCTGGAAGGCCAGACCGCCCGTTTGATCCACAGGCTGCAGGAGTACAACTTCCCTCTGAACATCGTAGAGTGAAGAGCCACAGCAACACAGAGGCCATGTCCCGAACACCCTGCCATGAAGAGTGCGGTCAATATACAAGAGTGGAAGAGAAGGAGCGTGGTGCAGTGTCAGAGTGGTCACGCCAGTTCTTGCGGATGGCTGGGATAGGGCAGGCCTGAGGAGGGTGCAGCTGGCGGACGCAGACTTGGGGCCACTCTTGAGGGAACTGGAGGCAGGTACAAGACCGACCTGGGAGGACATCGCACCAGAAAGCGCCACATATGATGATGATAATAATAATTATATATTATTATTATCATTATCATTGTCATCATCATTATTATCATCATCATCATATCATTATCATCCGACAGGATCTCCTATATCAATGATTCGCTTTTTGCCGAATATAATTTTACCATTATTATCTTGCGGCTGCATGTGAGAGTTCATATAATCGGTGATGAACTTTCTATTTGCTACATCATTATCGTGAATAGGATCTAGTAATACTTTCAATCTATCATTATCAATAACAATGTTATTTTCTTGGTCTCTCTTGAAAATATACTTTGAAACCAAATCATGGATCATGGCCTCAACGTTAGTCTCAATTCTTCCGGTATTCTCCTGTGAGAAAACAATCATCTTATTTTCGAGTGCATCCACATTCACTTAGTGCTTGCATCATTATCTTCTTCGGGATCCTGAACAATGCATAGTCTTTTGTTCTTGAATTGATAGTTTTCTTTTCCATCTCTGTTTATGATCAAGTGGTAAAGTGATATTTTGTTTGGGAAAGCTCCTCGTGCTCCTAACCTGCCAATACTCATGAACTTCAAATTACATTATCCTTCTTTCCTACTTTAATGTATACTGTCCAGCAATGCAAAGAAGGTCCCTGAAAGGTATGTGCTGCCTTACACAGTGGGACAAGGACAGCGAATGTGTGTGGCAGAGAACGCCTGCTACACAAGGAGCAGCACCGCTAAAAATATGTGCCTTATGCATTCTGTACACTAAAACCGAGAAGATTTATTCACAAAAGTAGAAGCCGTCAGAATGTTTTTGAATGGTCTGTAACTATATTGACATGGGGTGTCACAAATCTGTCCAGGGAGGGTTGAGAACCTTCGCCAACCCCTCTGCATCTCAGGCATCGGAGACTTACTCACCTGTGGAGGGCAGTGCATCAAATCTATTCCTATAACGACCGTCCTTCATAGAGAATTCGGGAACTCCTTTTGTTCCATTCTCCCAGACACATTTGCACAAGTCTTTAAACTGTATATGTCATGTTGGTGTTTACATAATCTTCATATATATGTTTCAGGTTTAAATTATCTTGTCTAAAGGGAATAATCATGTTCGTATTATCGCGAATTAAATGTTTCGGGACTTTAGCACAGGACTGTGTTAAATATATTGAGTCTGCGTTGTGATGTCTACCCATACTGTAAAAGTAGGCAATCTTTCCCTGCTTTTCAGTGATGCCATCATCAAATATAAAGATTGAGTTTTCTGTAACATCGGTGGGATGATATATGCTTTCACTAACCTCGTAGGTATTCACTTCGATACCATCAATGCTCCCAAGCAGTTCTATGAGATATTGATACTTTGGTTGATAAATGGACTTTGAGTATATATGCACATTTTTATAAGGCAAGGCATTCTCATGAAGTAGCCAATTCAGTAGTACATTGGTTTTTCCTGCATTGGAGCTCCCTAGAATAAGAGCTCTGGCGTTAGAAGAAAATAGCTTCTCGTGGCGTTCGCGCCTGAGGTCACTTTCAATGTTTGGCACCTGAGTAGGTAGAGAGCAATCTTGCTTCAGAAGCTCCTTCTTAACAACTGACTTTTAACTGCATTCCTAATGTTTATATATACAGAAAAAATGCAGGATATTATGGGTGCTGACATTCCTCAAAGGGAGGGGCAGGATCTAAAAAAATGATAAAACCTGATAGAAACTCATAAAATACATTAGTTAATGATGGAAGCTAGGAGGACTAAGACCACAAGAAGATCAGGGATACTTAACTCCCTTATTAACCGTCTATCGTTTGAAGTACGTTTACCCGGTTACAGATATTGCGGACCCGGGACAGAACCAGATAAACGCCTCAAGAGAGGAGAGCCTGGAACTAATCCCATGGATGAGGCTTTTAAACTTCACAAATAGCCTACACAGAGCACAATGACTCCGCCTCGAGAAATATTGCTGATAAAATCTTAGCGGAAAAGGCCTGGAAAAGAGTTCAATCATCGGACGCTAGCCTGGGGGAAAGTTGGCTGCAAGGTTGGTGACAACAGTTATGAAGTGCAAGGCAGCTGTTGGTGGAGGATCCCAGAAGATGAAGCATGTCAGATTTCTGCCTCTCATACCAATTATTGCAGCCTTATGGGCTGCTCCCGGAGGTGGAGTTCAAATTGCAGCAGTGAATAAAAAGAAACCTGCAGATAAAAATCTTGCAGAAATGACGCAACATAATAGAGAGATGGAAGCAAAAGGTCGCATTTTTAGCAGTTGCCTCCAACATTGCCAGAGCCATAAAAGGAAATCAGACTACTAAAGGAAATGGTCTGATGAGAAGGAAGTATTCCCATTATAAGAAACTTAGGTCGGGAACTAATCCCGGAAAAATCCTTAAGGGACTTAGTGCCTTAAGCAAGTAAAGCCTTAAGTAACATAGAGCTTGCACTATATGCTCTTTGTTTACGAATTCCCCACTTTAGAGAAAATAGTATATACGCTCAATAAGCTACCGTTAAAACTATATCGACAAGAGAGGATTATTGTCAATCTCGATTACTCTGATAATGAAAGAATGCATTGGGTAACTATAAAATGCAAGGTTATGTCGCGTTTTATTTCGGTAGCTTTGGAAACTTGAAACCTTCAAAAGAGTTAGAAAGCTATCTCAAGGAAGTTAAGCTGATATGTAATACAATAAGATTTCAGAGTTTTAACTCAGTCATCTATGGATGCTTGTGCTTGCAATTTCTATCACGAGTTACACTATTGCTGTTAGCTGGAATGATTCACATCTTACCACCTA
Source organism: Mantis religiosa (assembly GCA_030765055.1). NCBI lineage: Eukaryota > Metazoa > Arthropoda > Insecta > Mantodea > Mantidae > Mantis > Mantis religiosa. The sequence continues at coordinate 72,456,466 of CM060952.1, forward strand.
CTTGACTCCCCTCTGAGGATTGATCCTAAAGGGTATTATGAAATTGCTCTTCTGAATTTTGAAACATTCTATTCCATTCCCAAAGTGGACGAGAGCAATAATCTCTTCCATTACAATTTCAATGACACCCTTAAGGTCATCGATATTCTACCTGGGACTTATGAAATTGCTGATATTAATACAGACCTCAAAGATAAGCTTAAATTGAATGAAAATGACATCTTTTTATTCGCCCTAATAATACTATGATGGCTGAAATCATGTGCCCCTTTCTTATTGATTTTTATAGGGGGCGTTCTATTGGATCTCTTTTAGGATTCAGTGGAAACAAAGCTATTGCTCCTAATCAACTGACTGAATCTGATTTCCTAGTAAACATGTTTATGGTTAGCATCATTCGAATCGAGTGCAGTATTGCGACAGGCTCTTTCATCGATGGTAAAAGACGACACTCGATCTATGTATTTTTCCCTTCTGTCCCGCCGGGTTATCACATTTCTCAAGAGCATCCAAACCACATTTACCTGCCTATCAGAGACACCAACCTTATCGATCAAATCACTCTTTGGGTCGTCAACCTGAACGAGGATAGCATCAACTTCAGGTAGCCAGCGTCAACGGAGATAGCATCAACTTTAGAAACGAGAATATAAGCACACGTCTTCATATTCGTCGAAATAGGAATAGATTTTAGAAGGAGAAACCATCACAAAGCATATAATAAGACAGTACAAGCACTTATTCCCCGTACTCTACCTTTGACGCTCAGAGTGTTAACATCAAGCAACAAGAAGTTCCTCGAAGCTTTGGGCTTCAGAATTCTGTAGTGGACATCTTTAATGTTATCGAAACTCCTTTGTTTGAGGACAAGATTGCTAAAGGAGAGGAAAATGTGTTTCTCCCATATAATACATCGGCTCTGGATGCTAATGATGAGATTAGGATCCCTTGTCAAGCTGAAGATTTATATACTCTGCCTAACTCTACAGTGAATGATCTATTTCTAAGCCTCGTGGAACAGCTACGCTGGCGAAGCCGACTACCAATGCTCTGGCATTTATGTTTGATGAGATTCGGCTGGAGATGAATGGAATTTGTAAAGATAGAACAAGGAATCCAGGCATTACATCAACTATGCGCAACTATGCTGCTCTCAGCCCTATGGAATCTAATCGTTTGCTCATTGCGGATGGTGCTACCCTGTAGAAGATGTGGTTATTGTGCATTCGATAAAAGGAGCATTCCGTGCCATAGTGCCCCTCTCAACACTTCTAGGATTTGCAGATGACCACAAGGACCTCGTTCTCAATAGCAAGTTTGAGTTAGTGCTCATTCGATCTAAGGACTCTTAAGAACTGCATTCTGGCACCCGAAGGAGAAGGAAATGCCAACGTTAAACTTACCTGCATCGAATGGAGGATGCCTGTAATTCACCTTTCTGACGCTGAAAATACATAAATTATCAAGATTGTCAAGTCAGACAGATCATTGCATCTTGCGTTTATAACCATGGATCTATATGCCCAGCCTGCTGTTCCGCGAACTAGATGCTTTACAAGGAACGTCACAACAACTTCGAAACTGGGGAAGCCGAGATTTGTTATTGTGGGGGCCCATACGTCAAGAGCAAATAATGCATTGAAGGACTGTTCCGAGTTTGATCATTGTAACATAACAAATATGAGTCTTTATCCCAATACTGAGTGTTATCCCTATCACGACATGAACTTGGACTCTTATTACGCGAAAGACAATTACCCTCTATTGAAGAGAAAAGATTTTCTCAAACATGCGCCATTATTCATAATAGACTGCTTGCCTCAGCCTGAGGTGATTGTAAATGTTGCTGTCAATATTAGACTTGAAATTCAAACTAGTGCAAATATACCTGTACAGACTACTTTGTATTCTCTGATAATACATGACAGTATTCACATACAAGCCTCTGACACATGTGATGCAGTCCTTAATCTAATTCCAGCAAGGATTATTGGAATGAAGGATATTAGGAATTTAAGTATTTCAAGTGAATAAAAAGTTGTAAAACATTTTTCATTTTATTTAATATCATTGTACATTTCCAGTGCCATACTTCTCCAGTTCCTTGTCACTACATATGTAATTTCATTACAGAGAGTTAGGTTCATTAAATGCCTTTGAATATAACATTCTAACCTCCTTAACTGAGCAAATTCACTAAAATTTAAAAGTATTTTACCACTAAATACTTTCATGGAAGTGTTGAAAACAGTGTTGTATAAATTAAATTTATTGGGAGTCGATTAATGACACTAAACAACACTTTTAAATTTTCCGGGAACTAGTTTCAGAGGCCTTCCCTCTATCATCAACCGGACATCGTCGAACCCAATCGTCGAACTTACGATCAGCTGGCAGAAAGAGCTGGCCAATTGGGGCATCGAGGCCACACCTACTCGTGTGACCGAATGGCTCTTGCTGTGGGAGTGAGGGAGATGGAGGATGCTAGGCCACGCCTGCGCTAATGCGTAGCGATAATGACTTGCAGAGTAGAGACTGGTTGGGGAGCTAAGTAACTGGTTTGCCCCTTCTTCCGCCTTCCTCGTGGAAAGACCGTGAAGTCTTGTATGTCTTTCCTCTCCAATGTAGAGAATTTTCTAGAACTAGTTAACCACGTTTAAATAGGAGCACGATGTGCCAAGTCAGTCAGTTTTAGGCTTTTGAATCAGAGCTTACGGCCAGATGCCGAGTGGACCTGCAACTGGTGAATTGTAATTGTGAGTGTTACGTAATTGTGTGTGGTACGTAATTCTGCGGAAATAAAGAACATTTTGATTTTGTGCAACTTGGCCTTTTTAATTCTTCGAACTCACAAAGTCAGTATTATTCCTTTAGGTCATTTTTGGGATACTTTTAGAGCTATTTAAAGGTCCTTTTTAGACACTTTATAAGTTAACTTCCTAGTCTTACATATAAATATTGGAAAGTAATAGTAGACTACGCTGATAGCTCTAGTTGTGTGTTCAGAATGTTTAAATGACGTATTCATTCTGTGTTTTATGAGTTTATGTAGTGGTAGGTTTATGTTCTGTGTTCCGTATGTATTATGGCGTCACTTTTCTGAGCAGTAATTATCAACAGTGCACAAGTACACTGAAATATACTGTGAATTCTAAGCCGGAAAGCTTAGCCGGCATGTGTGGGCCCTAAGCCACAAGGCGTAGTCCCGACGTATTTTTATATAAGCAGAGGGATATAACTCTTGCCGCCATTTGGGCATTAAGACTATTTGATTGTGATTTTCTTATTCATTATAATGATATTATGATTTGTTCTTGAATGTTAACACTTGTGGTTGGTTGTTAAGGAATGTGAATTAGGAATATAACAACTTGCCTACAGTAAATTGTTGCGAAGTCTTGTTAATACTCGTACGTGTGTGTACATAACTCATTGATTCTAACCCTTCATCACGCTTACATTTTTGTCTTCAAATTGTATTTTCGTAGCTAACAAGTATAGCCTCACCGCTCTGGAAGGCTGAGAGAGCATGTTTGTGTATAATTTCAAAGGCATTTTGCTATTTCGTTTAAATAAGTGGAAGTTCAACAGCAGTGTAATTGCAAATCTATTCTCCTAATAGAACTAGTCACGCCGGCTGGTTTTGTCCTGTTCGTGAACTCCATTAAAATTAATCAGCTGGAAGTGTGTGACGTGATCTATCTACGCAGTAAACATTCCGATGTTGATTTCGTCTAATCAGAATCATCTGTAGCTTGAAACATTAGGGGAGTTCACATGATATACATTTTTATATACCGTTTTACAATCTGTTTACCACAGTGGTGATTAACAACGTTGATTTTGAGATGGACTTGAAGGACAATGCACTCATTTGCAATTCATGGGGCAACTTCCGATTGATCAAATATGCAGACTGAATCGACGGTCGCAGGTGATAGAGAAGCGCAAGCCAAGTGGTCCATTAAGGTGACCTTTCGTGCATAAACATTGCGTGCATATGTGTAAATATACACTATCAGTAATTCACGTTTTGTTCTTTTAATTACGCCCAACTTTATGTAAATCCAATGATATTGTGGTTCGCTTACTACGGGTACCCCGGTGGCAGAACTGCGAAATCAGCACGGTTCAAACGTTCGGTAACCCGAGTACATCTCCTTCATTAACAGTTCAACCAGACCCACAAGAGCAATTTTTACACCAAATCGTACCTGATGTTCCCTCTAGGTTCCCGTTGTTCCGGAGGAGCCACTATTCCATACGGTCGCGGCGCAGGAGGTCCTCTAGCATTTACCTAGCCTTGCCATACTGTTATAGTCGCGCTGCTCGAAACGTTACTATGGCTTTATCTTTGTTTATAGAAACCTGTCAGATACGGCACTGATTATTTTTGTAGTGAGAAGGGAACCACTGCGGTGCCCGGCCCTGTGCTAAGCACCAATGAACAACTCACTTAAGCCGTTGGAATTCGCAGGAATCAGAAATGACCGATATATGTTCACTAATAAGTGCGTCGTCTGAGAGGTATCTATTACCAAAGATAAATCTATGGTAACGGTTCGAGCAGCATGCCAATACAAATGTTTGACACATACCTACTGTACATCCGGTTTGGCGCGTAAACAACCGCATGTGTGCACACCTTAACCTTGAACCATTGTTAGCTTGTCTTTGAAAGAGGAATTATTTACCTCCGGTTTCAGCATAAAATGGGGTGATTATGAAAATCGAGTAGCCGTCATTGCGTTGTGTAAAGCTGGAAAATCTGCAAATTATATTTTCAAGATGCTACAAAAGCTGAAAATCATCCGTATGTTTGTGTCCATTGAGCGATTCACTGCAACTGGGACTGTAAAGAATCGGCTGAGGGAAGGTCGACCATGCAGTGTCAGGACTCCAGCAGCACAAAAACCAGTGGCGGCTCGTGTTCGGGGAAATCCTGTGCGGAAGCAGGCTATCTTTTCCCGTGAAATAAACATTTCTAAAAGGACAATGTCCACATTTTTGTCAGTGGATCTTGGACTAAGGGCTTTTCACCGTTGTAAAGAACATTATCTTGACACAGGCCTAAAAAAATTGAGAGCGCTTAAATGTTGACGTCTCCTACAGTGTTACGCTCAAAATGCTCATCGGAACATTAATCTCAATCCAAATGTAAAGCTCAAGATCTTGCAATATTTTTGTTTTTTTCTGTATGCTTCCTACAACGATCCTTTGTACACAAGTTCTATGTAAACCAGAAGTTCCGTGTAACTTTATATCTAAACAAGTTCTCTGAGTCAGCTAACAATAGGAAGTTGAATACTATAGAAAACTGAGACGAATAACATTTGTTTCACACTTTATTTGTCCTAATGTGCAGATAGTTCAAAATTTGTTATATTTGTATAATTAACATGAGTAATTGTATTTCGCTTCTTACAACAGAACTTCTATAAACATTACATACAATAATGAAAAGGCTGGCCCCGTAGCTCAGTCGGTAGAGAACTTCTCTCCCTTGTGAGGGGTCCCGGGTTTGATTCCCAGCTGTGGTGGGGATCTTTCTCCAAACAAAGATATTTCACAGAGTCTGGAAGTATGAATGAGAGTACGAATCTATGCGTGATTTAATGATTTAAAAAATAAAAATCCTAAGTCAACAAATTAACACCATCGCGATATGTTTCAAAGGAGAACGGCCGCCGATAGGACATTGCAGTCAAAGGCGGGTTATGAATGGGGAACAGTAAAAACAAAAATGTAACCATTGCTTTTCATGCCAAAATATGTTTTGTCATTCTCTAGTTCGTTATCAGCAAAGCAGCGGTGCAATTTCGCTTAATGATTGGACTTAAAGCATCAACAGGTGATACCCTCATCTTCACAATCAGAGGAATACTTGAACTTAAACTTGCCATTGTGTAGCTCCTAGTAGATTATTCAAAATTGTCCTTTGCAGGGCTACAATGCTCTTTCATCAAATATCTTTACAGATAGAGAAACATTTTGCTTCTCAAAAGACGAGGGAGGAAGTTGTTAGTGTAGGAACCTCCTAAGTTGGACAAATTTGATCTGATCCATAAAGATGTATTAAGTCACTAAGCTTAGCTTAGTTACTAAAGTATTTAAATGTGACAGATGATGGGAACCATCACCAATTCTTGCTTGAAGCAAAATCTTGTGAAATTCGTGACATAATATCATCCTTGTTTGCAAATTTGAAGGTCTAGTCTATTACGTGAGCCAATTGTTTCTTATAGGTACATTTAATAAATGCACAGAATGAATAAGCAAGATGGATTCTCCACCTTCTCTCTCTACTACTCATTGCACAGGTTCTGAAACTTTTCGTTATTGAGTCGATATAAGATGAAGACCAGTATATTCACAACTTTCTAAAGTGTGCAGTACTTCAAGTGTCATTTGATATAGTGAAACGCTTCTATATGTTTTACTGGAAAGTGAGCAATGACATCTGAACTTCCAAAGGAGAAGAAAATCATGAATGCTTGGATTGAAGTGGCAATATTAACATCTTTATCTTTATTCATGGCAATCCCTTTTATTTTCCCACCGTTATAACTCAGCATGGCTGTAATATAAATTGCATCTAGCAAGACATAATTCTTTCATGTTTACATTGTTCTGTAAGGTATTTTATCTAAGAAGGATTTATTGCATTATTAGTTCCCAACTTGCGGATTATCCTTAAATAAGACAGATGGGGAAGTTTCAGATGCTTGTGTGAATCAGATGACAAGTCCTAGGAAAAAGAGTAAAATAGTATTGAAGCCCAAAAAAATATTTCTGATAAGTACCTTGGTTGTATGGGTACAGCAAGATGCAATTGTTCTCTTAAGAACATAATTTTCAGTTCTGTTTTGTATTCAAAACTGTTAAGATCAGTATTTTCAAATGAACTTGAGTTCATCATTAGTACCAATATCTTCCTCCTAATGCTGGGATGTGGCTCAGCAGGCACTCAGATTTCGTCCACATATGACACATTAACTCCTTATCCAAACACCATTCAAAATGTTTCCTGGAAAAGCCGACAAACATAATGACGTAATGGTGTGTTTTCTAGAAAACCTTAAAGGGTTTGCAGTAATTGATTAAACACTGCTTTCATGATGGAGTGCACCTGGATCATGGGGTGAATGGGGGCTGATATGATATGCTTGTTAATACTTCTGACGTCAGTCGTTGGGTAAAGTGTTGTCAATCGTGTTTGTTAGGATGAGTAATGAAAGAGCCTCGAGTATTAGCGATCTGGGGGTTGTCAATTCCCATGTCGTTTTGTGCCAGAGAGAGGAGAGGAATAATAAATCCGGGCATATGCCTAGTTGTTTTGGTGTATCAATTCGAGGGGGATAACCGTTAATTAAGACGAACAAATAAATTATGTGGTGAAGAAATGAATAATGATATTGCAAATATTCGATAAGCTGACTCCGTGGCTCAGTCGGTAGAGCACCTGCCTGCCGTGCTAGGGGTCCCGGGTTCGATTCCCGGCAGTGGGGGTGGGGAATTTTCTCCGTCCAAGGTAATTCTTCATGTTCCCCAGAGTCTGGAAGTATAAATGAGAGTGCGAATGTTTGCGTGATGTAAGATCAAAAGCCAACCGAACAAGAGTTAACACCTTCGATATGGCCATTACAGTTAAAAGCGGGGTATAAATGGAACACAAAAAATTATGTGGTGAAGAAATGAATAATGATATTGCAAATATCTGGTAAGTTTACAAGAGTGACCAAGGTTGAAGTCACCACAGATAACGGTGTCCTGGTTAAGGTGGTTAAGGTGTTCCTAAGGAAAGACTTAGTTCATTTCAGTGTACTGAAATTTCTCTCTGCCTAGGCTGTTGAAAGACGAACAGTTAGTGCAAGTTTTTAGCATTTTATATACTTCAAAAACGCTTCCTGAAATGAGTGTTGTTTAAAAAACTGAAGAATTTACTGACTGAAGGGATATCTTTGAATATATCATTATGATAAATCACTGACAGATCATTCTTTAACTTTTCGTAAGAAATAATGGAGCTATAAGTTGATTCAAATGTCCTCAAAGAGTCAGAAGGAAAATTTTCTCTGAATGTAATACATTTCTTTGGGTTCAATAATTCGACAAGTATTGAATATATGAGACTTTTGGGATCATCCGTTTATTTGGTTGACCTCCTGTGTCACATGTTTCTTTGGCATGTCAATTCAGGTTGGCTTCAGAACTGTAATTCGGTCGCTGTAACACTTTCAGCTCCTTGCATTTAAATTGTATTGTACAGGATGTGAACAGGTTTCATAGTGTGGAAGGAATCTATAAAAAAGTAAAACTTCTCAATTGTTCAGTAAATTCTTCAAACCAAGAGCTTCATTTATTATTACACTATCTCAACCATCCTCCTACTCAGTCTTCTCAAAGCAGTGCAATAAGTGAAATTTTCTTTTCGTGAACGCTGTTCATAATCCCTTATTGAAGTTCTTGCGTTTTGGTGAAGACGAGAAAAATGGTGTAAATGTATTAATGTTGGCGAAAGAAACCTAACTGACTTTATGTTTTCAGAACAAGCATTTCGTATAAGCAGCTTTAATTGGTGAGCTAAGAAGAGTGCATACGTTATATAAGGGAACGAGTCCTGAATCAATGAACACCTCAATGACTACAACTCATTACCACGACACCATCGTATTTTGACTTTGGGAGTTCGTAAAATCAAAAGTCTAATTTGTAGAAATTCAAAATGCTCTTTATTTACGCAGAAAGACACTTTACAACTCTCATATCAGTAGAATGACATATCATACACATACGAAACTTTCAAGTCCGACTGCCACACATCCACACTGCACCATTGACAGCTCTCGTCTGTCTGCGGGTGTAGAGGTGTTGTACGGGTCAAGTTCACCCTAAGTCTTTCCAGGGCCTCCTTCATCAGGTTAGACTCAAAATTGGTGCTCTGATCACTGTACAGCTCTAACAGCACCCCAAAACGGCAGAACAGTTGCTCCATGAGTCAGTCTGTAATGGTCTTCGCCTCCTGTTTCCACGGCCAGCATGGGGTACTTGTTGCCTGGGTCGGACACTGGGAATGGTACAGCTATGTCTGCAGCAATGTGTTCGAAGGGCGCTCTGACGTTGTACTGCTGCATGGGATCCCGGCTCTTAGTCTGGGGGCCACGAAACGCCGCACACACGTTACACTCACGGCACCCTCTCTCAGCGTCTGCTCGGAACCTCAGCAAGAAGTAGTGCTGTCGGAGTTTATCGATCGTTCGGTTTGCTCCCAGGTGTCCTCCTGAAATACAGGCGTGCACTTCCTCCAAGACTTCTGGGACTTTACTCCGGGGAAGTTCCAACTGCTCTCTCTCTGGGCGTCTTTCAATCGGTTATTCCTATACCCGGAACGGCACGCCCTCTTTGGTCTTGAGCGAGTCCCATTGGGCCCAAAACGACTTATACACAGCGCTTCTAGGTGCGATGTCATCCCAAGTCAATCTTGACCCTGCCAGTACTTCCCTCAAGAGTGGTCCTAAATCGGCGTCCACCAGCTGCTCCCTCCTCAGACCTGCACAATCCCAACAATCCGCAGGCACTACTGTGACCACTCAGACAACTGAGGCACGCTAATTCTCTTCCACTCTTATGCATTGACCGCACTCTTCTGGGCAGGGTCTTCGAGACATGGTGTCTGCGTTGCCGTGATTCTTCCCTCTACGATATTCAGAGGTGACGTACTCCTGTAGCCTCTGGACCCATCGGGCTGTCTGGCCTTCCAGGTTACTAAAGCTGAATGGCCAGGTTAGGACGGAGTGGTCAGTCCTCAGGTGGAATGGCTGAACGTATAGGTACTTGCGGAAGTGCTCCAAGGTCTTTACCACTGCCAGTAGTTCTCGCCGTGTAACGCAGTAATTCTTCTCTGGCTTGGACAGCATCTTGCTGTAGTAGGCTATCACCCGCTCGTGGCCGCCTTGGACTTGGGGTAGGACAGCTGCAATGCAATGGTCACTGGCGTCAGTGTCCACAATAAAGGCGCTGCCTGGTTGTGGAAATCACAAAATAGGAGCACTGCAAAAGGTATTCTTCAGCTGCTGGAATGCGTCATGGCCTGTGTCTTCTCTGGGTCAGTGGCCACTCCGGTTGGTGAGACTATGTGGCCTAAGTAGTTGACTTCCTTGCGGAAGAGCTGGCACTTCTTCGCATTCAGCTTGAGGTTGGTCGCCTACAGTCTCTGTAAGAACTTGTTCAGGTTGGGGTCAGAACTTTTGACAGTTAACCCCCTGTCAAGGTGACTAGTGAGAGATTACATCTACAGTGTCTTGCGTGTGCACGCGAATGTAGGTGGCTGTCAGGACTTGCTCCCGGGTTCACGTCCCCGACCCTGAGCTATAGAGTGAGTTTTGTGCTCTATAGGCCGAGAGGAGCTTTAAAAAAATATGGACAGAGGGAAGTTCAGTAAATCACAGGATGCAAATGAAAAAGAAATCTTCACCCCCAAGAGGTCGTTGGTTAGATCTCCGGATGCTGCCTCGACCTCGAAAGAAATTACCGTACACGACAAAGATGTTAAAGGTATTGAAATTGCTGTAGATGATGTGGTATACAAATGTCCATCTGAACATGACATAACAAAGATAATTTAAGAAATGAATTCTATAGTAGGTGCCGACAAAATGTCTGTGAATGGAAAGAAAGCGATATTTAGCAACTTGGCAAATATTATTGAGAAATTTGATAAGCTAAAGGAGGAAAATATTAAATTGAGGACGGAATTAGCCATTCGCAAAGAAACAATAGCAGTACAAGCATTGTCCGCAAGCTTCTCACAAGTATTACAAAAACCGAAGACAGATGAGAATATAGAAAAAATAGAAACAAAGAACTGCAAGAAAGCAAAGGCATACTTTATTTATCTCATATGCAAATGGAAAAACAACCAAAGAAGTTCAGGAAATAATAAGCAAGAACTTAAAGCCAACTCAGGAGAAAATAAAGATTGGTTTTATAAAGGCTACGGAAAGGACATTAATAGTGGAGACCGAAACCAAGGAGGATATTCAAAAGATAATGAATAGTAAAAATCTGAAGGAGAAGGATCGAAAGATGGAGGAACCAAAAAGGAGAAATCCTCTAGTAATAATTTATTGTGTATTAGCTGGACTGAAAGAAGAGGAAATAAAACGTAATATATATTTACAAAATTTTGAGGACATGTCATGGGAGGACTTTAACAGCAAAGTTAATCTAAGATTTAAAACGGGACCAAGGAATAAGGTAACAGTTCATCATGTTATGGAGGTCGAGCCGTTGCTAAGAAGGCGCATTGTGATGCTAGGAAGACTCTATATTGGATTTCAATCGGTCAGCGTTAAGGATTTTATAACAGGCCCTAGATGCCTTAAATGTCAGGATCTTGGACACGTAGACAAGTTTTGTAAAAATGACCATAGTAAATGTGGTCACTGTGGTGAGGAAGGGAATGATAGAAAGGACTGTGACAAGAAAGATCAACAGAGGAAATGCATACCATGTAGCCTAAGGAAAAAGATTTGTACAGAGAATAAAGAAAAGAAACGTCAATGTCCAACATATGTGATGCTGAGAGAAAGAATTATATCTAGAAAAAATTATGGCTAATAATTATAATAATAAAGGTAATCAACAGTGTAATTTTAATGAAATATCTTTAATAAGATTTGGACAAGTCAACGCTATGCGCAGTAAAATGGTAATGTTGGAGCTATGGAAATTGGCAGAAGAATATAAAATAGATATTCTTTGTATAGAACAGTACACTTTGCGAGGAAAAGGGATGTATATGCCAATTGGAAGGAGAATTATAACAACAGGCATTAATCCTCAAGCTATAATTATTGTATTTAACAAACAAATACAAATAGTTAAAATAGCGCAATACAATGATGAATGGCTATGTTGTTTAGAAATGACGTATAGAGGAAAAACTAATATTTTGATAAATAAATATAAAGATAATATAGAACTGCACATAGAAAAGACTCAAGAAATATTAAACCAATACAATAGGGAGGCAATAATAATAACATTAGATGCCAATGCAAAATCAGTCTTATGGGGAAGTAAAAATCCTGATGAAAATGGAGACAAAATGGAAGAATTAATCCAAGAGTATGGTTTGGAGGTTCTGAATCAACGTAACAACCCATATACGTTTCAAGGAAGGGCTGGAGCCGAAGAAAATATTGATGGTACCTTAGTTAGAGGATACATTCCATCAAAAATAATAAGCTGGAAGGTGACACAACAACAGACTTCTATGACCACAATCTGATATTTTTCGATTATGTAATAAAGATGACAAATGAAGTACCATCACATACTGGACCAACTAGATACATAGTTAAAAATGTGGATAAACAGAAGATTATCCAAGAATTCAGATCACCGGTTATACTAGATGATGACAACATTGATACCAAGGGGAAGAAAATCACAGAAAGTGTGCAAAATCTCATGAAGAAAACATTGTTAAGGACAAGACCAGAGAATAATGATCGGAACGTATGGAATGAAAAACTTCAAAAGTTAAGAAGTAAATTAAGGAAAGCAAGAAGAAATATATCAGAGAACAGTTATCTCAAAAGAAAGAGAGAGGAACCTAAATATCTCAGAAGAATAAAAGAAAAATATAAGGTAATCTTAGAGGAAATCCAGACAAAACTCCTGGGACAAGTTCATTAAGGAAAAACTATCAAATAACGTATGGGGAATCCCATACAAGATTGCAATGGAAAAAGTAAAAGTACCGGAGGTTATATCTACACTTAAAAAGGATGACAGTCAAATGACAAGAACTTGGCTAGAATCGACAAATCATCTACTGAACAAACCATTGGATATACTGCAAGGAGAAAATGATCAGAGAAAGAGAAGAGATGCTTTCTAAGATAACTATAATGGAGATAGGCTAATGTATCCTTTTGATAACTCAGAAGTTCGACTGGCAATCAGAGATTGTAAAACAGGGAAAGCCCCTGGACCAGATGGAATACCCTCAGAGGTCATAATGGCGCTGGAAGAACCACTAGTTCCTATTCTTACAGAGCTATTTAATGAGTGTATATATGAAGGAAGAATTCCATACTGTAGGAAAAACGCAAACGTAGTGATTTTGAAAAAAGCAAAAGATAAAGATCCTACGGAAGTAAAATCATACAGACCAGTGTGTTTGCTAAACACTATAGGAAAGATACAAGAAAAACTACTAAGTAAACGTATATATGAGTTTAGGCGGACAAGACACCCTGCTGATAGCGGCATATGACCCACCTGGTAACCAGTTCTTCGAAGTTGACTACACTACCCTTCTCAACCTACACCCAGTGGTTTGCATTGCAGGAGACCTCAACGCGAAACACGGGCTCTGGCACAGCCGTACAAGCAACCAGAGGGGACTTGAGGGCCCGGTCTGTGTTAATCTCCCGACGGCCGTGTTGCCGTTGGGTTAGTATCACGGACCGGACGTGTTACCGCTGACGGAACCCCGGTGTAATCAACCACAAGTCCCCTGAATCCGCGTGTGCCCTTTATGCGCAGCGCGGCCTAAAGCGGGGAGCCACAGGCGGTTATTCCTGTGGTAGGGGAATAAAGCCGGGGTGTGCGTGGTGAACGGTTTACCCATACGGACAAGCAGTGGATTTTGAAGGGTAGCTTTTCTGAGGTACAAATGAGATCGGTCATGGGTGAGGTCCCCATGACGGCACAGACCGTGAAGATTCGGTGTCTTTCTTTCTTTAACCCCCGGATGGCAGGCTGACGCCGACGGTTCCGGATGGGGGTCCTATTCAAAATGCATCCGCGCAAAACCTCTTTCATCGACCCCTATTTAGTTATGACTTTGGCTTGTGATGGGAAAACTTTTAAAGATTTCAGTCCGTTTTATATAAAGCGTGAACTTGACAAAATCAGCGGCCCGGTCAAGAACGCTACGCGTCTCCGAGACGGTAGCTTACTATTAGAGAGCACCAGTGCAGACCAGTCTCGCAAACTACAAAAGGCGACTTTGTTGGGCTCCTACCCTATCCGGGTAGCCCCACACAAAACACTTAACACCTGTCGAGGCGTAGTCACCACCTCCAGCTTGGATGGTCTTGCAAACGAAGAAATAGTAAGTTGCCTCTCGGATCAGCTTGTTTGTCAGGCGTACCGGCTAACACGGAAACAAGATGGCAAGGAGTACCCATTACGTACGGTATTTCTAACTTTTGCTGGGACGAAGTTACCTGAATACATATATTGCGGCTATGAACGTGCTAGCGTCCGCCAGTATGTCCCGAACCCCATGCGCTGTTTCCAATGTCAGCGGTTCGGACATACTAAGGTCACATGTACCAATCCTGCTCTTTGTGAGCAATGTGGCCTAGCGAAACACGACGACCCCAACTGCAGTCGAACACCTTGTTGCGTGAACTGTGGCGGTAGTCATCCCTCCAGCTCGCGACAGTGCCCTAGATTCATGGACGAAAGAAGTATTCAGGAGCTACGTGTAAAGGAACGCCTAACTTTTCCAGAGGCACGACGGCGCCTCGAACAACTAAAGCCTGCTACCACTACTACTGGATATGTATCAGCAGCTCGCCGTACTCCCAACACCACTGTTGCTGTTCAACACGTCCCTGTCGCCCACGCATCCACGCAGACTGACTTTCCAGCCGTTAAACCCACGTCTCAGACTGTTTGTATATCCACCAGCACTACTCCCGTTTCAACCGTACAGACTCCAGACACCAAGGCACCAGCGAGTAACAACAATCCCGTAGTAACTGTGAAAAACCGATCCCGGCCAACACATAGATCGCGAAGTCGCTCGCCCTCCATTAGATCCCGGTCTCGTTCTACGAGCCGTAGAAGTTCTGACTCCCGAACATCAGTGGAGTCACAGGAGGCTAACGATTTTCGAATCGTAGGGCCCAAATCAGCCAGAGTCAAGAAAAAAGTTAAAACGGCCCGTTAAAACCTCTTTATGGAAATAATCCAGTGGAATGTCAATGGTTTTCGAGCTCTTGCTCAAGACCTACAACATTTAGTTTCTCAACGGTCACCGTCAATAATTTGCCTCCAGGAAACCCACTTACATCCCAATCACACGTTACACCTTCACTCTTTTTCGGCATTTAGAAGCGATTCCCTTGCAGGTATGCGTGCAAGCGGTGGCGTTGCTACCTTAGTGGCGTCTAACATCGCAGCCGCCAACGTTCCTCTCACCACACCATTGCAAGCTGTGGCCGTCCGACTACAGCTGGAGAGCATCAGTTTTACCATCTGTAATATGTACCTGCCGCCGCTCAGTATAGTTCCAGAGCGGGATCTTCTAGCGCTATTGGCTCAGCTCCCCTCACCACTACTCCTTGTGGGAGATTTGAATGCCAAGCACACGCTCTGGGGATCAGACACTGATGACGCCCGTGGATGCCTCCTCGTAGACGTCTTCGATAAGTCTGACCTGCCTCTGCTAAATACTGGTGACCCGACATTCCTATCATCCGCTTATGGTACACATTCCGTACTAGACCTTTCTTTCTGCAGTCCGTCATTAATACCACTACTTGAGTGGTCAGTACTCTCCGACCTCTTTGGCAGTGATCATTACCCCATTAACATTCATTTTTCTGGCCGCCAATGTGTACCTTCTCGACATCCTCGCTGGATTATTTCCAAAGCTGATTGGGGAAAATTCCATTCCCTGATAAACCTTATCGATGATGGTTTCGACACCATCGATGAAATGGTCGAATATTTTACTTGCTCGATCCTGCTCGCAGCAGAATCCAGCATTCCTCGAGGATCATCTACACCACGTCGTATCCCTGTACCGTGGTGGCCTGAGGAATGCAGTTTGGCTGTCAAAGCACGCAAACGTGCTTTGCGCGTTTTTCAGCGGCACCCGACAGAAGGGAACTTCGTCGCCTTCAAACGTTCTCGAGCTAGGGCACGCTTCATACTCCGCAACGCAAAGCGTAAATCTTGGGAAGCCTATGTCTCTTCCCTTTCCCGGCGCAGTTCTAACCAACAAGTATGGTCAGCTGTTCGGCGGATGTATGGCAAGTATGGCCGGACGGTAATTCCCGGCCTTGCCATCAACGGTTCCATGTGCACCACCGAGCAGGACATAGCTGAAGCCCTAGCTACAACATTTGCTGCTACTAGCCAAACTGCCCGCTATGACGCTCTCTTCCTGCCTATTAAGGAAAAGGCGGAACGGGTACAACTAAATTTTAATAGTGACTGCACCGAGCCGTACAACCAACCTTTTACCGCTGCCGAGCTCGCCCATTCTCTAGCGTTAGCAAAGGATTCTTCTCCAGGTCCCGATGACGTACACCGACAGATGCTACTACATCTTCCATCTGAGACGCTATGTTTCCTATTAAGCATCTATAACCGCATTTGGCATGAGCGGGTTTTCCCTTCCTCCTGGCGAGAGGGTATTGTCATCCCCATCCCTCGACCCGGAAAGGACCGCACACTTCCATCTAGCTACCGCCCCATTTGCCTGACGAGTGTCCTCTGTAAGACCTTCGAGCGAATGATAAACGCTCGGTTAAATTGGTGGCTAGAAAAACATAACCATCTGTCCAACTTCCAATGCGGTTTTCGTCGCCATCGCTCAAGTGTCGACAATCTAACACGCCTTGAGGGGTATATTTCCGATGCCTTTCTACTGAAACAGCACGCCGTGGGCGTGTTCCTCGACCTGGAGAAGGCCTATGACACCACTTGGCGGTACGGCATACTCCGTAACCTTCATAGTTACGGTATGCGTGGTCATCTACCCGAGTTTTTATGCAATTTTTTAAAACTTCGCCGTTTTCGTGTGCGCATAAGAAATACGATATCCCAGGAGCGGATACAGGAGAACGGTGTACCTCAAGGGTCGATTTTGAGCGTCACCCTTTTCGCCGTAGCGATTAACGGCATCACTAGTGCCGTTCGAAGTGGAATTCCATCATCCCTCTATGTTGACGACTTCGCAATCTATTATAGGTCCGCCAACATAGATCACATTGAGCGCCAACTGCAGCTGACCATTACCCAGCTAGCAGCTTGGGCGCTTCAAACCGGCTTCCGTTTTTCAGCTGCGAAGACGCAGTGTATCCACTTTTACTGCCTACGAGGTATTCACCCGCCTCCTGATCTTTATTTGAATGGCACACCCCTGCCATTTGTCTCGCACCTGAAGTTCTTGGGCCTCTACTTGGACCGACAACTCAATTGGGAGCACCACATTCGTCACCTTCGAGCCTCTTGCGATCGTTCTCTTCGGGTGCTGAAGGTATTATCTGGAGCATCTTGGGGGGGGGGGGCGATCGCACGGTAATGTTGAGGCTGTACCGCTCTCTGGTTCGGTCCAAGCTGGACTATGGCAGTTTTATTTATGGCGCAGCGACCGCCTCTAAACCTCGCCTTTTAGACACCGTGCATCACACTGGCATCCGCCTTGCCACAGGAGCTTTCCGCACCAGTCGAGTCGACTGCCTGTCTGCAGACTCAGGCGAACCTCCACTCCATATTCGTCGCTCGCTGTTACTCTGCTCATACGTTTCAAAGTTGGCAAGTCATCCCAATCATCCTTGTTTTAAACCAGTTCTGTGTTCAGATTTAGTCCACCGTTATATGCGCCCTGGTTCTCGGACTCGCCCCGTGGGAATAAGATTTCGGGATCACCTACTTTCCCATGGACTCCGAATGCCTCGCGTGGAGAGGTCGTCCATCTGCCCCTATCCTGCATGGCAGCTCGAACGTGCGGTGTTCGATCTCGCTCTTTCAAGCAACCCTAGACTCGCTACTCCACATTCGGTGTTCCAACAACTTTTTCCCGAATTGCTGGGCCGTTACCCTAACTATGTTCCGGTCTTTACAGACGGTTCTCAGTTAGGTAGCGCTACGGGTTGCGCATTCTTCATTAACGGTGAGGCTCATAAATTTCGCCTTCTGGACTCCACTTCAGTTTTTTCCGCAGAACTGTATGCCATCTTCTATTTGCTCCTTTTTATTTGCAAGTTAGCTCCCGGCTCTTTTATTGTCTGCACTGATTCTCTGAGTGCGCTTCAGGCTTTGCAACAGCACACTGCCGCTCAGACCCTCGTTTTAAAAATACAGGCCCAGATCTCGCAAATGCTCGGGCGCGGGTACAATTTTGTTTTTACTTGGACCCCAGGCCATGTGGGGATTACCGGGAACGAGGAGGCGGACGTGGCTGCTAAGTCCGCTTGCCGTTTGCCCCGGAGTTTAACATCTACGGTGCCTTACCAGGATGTGCAACGTTTATTCCGTCGCCATCTCCTATCTGCTTGGCAGCAATCCTGGACAGCTATAGAAGGCACACAACTACGGGGTATAAAGGAGAGCGTACAACCCTGGCAAACATCCTGCAGGGATAACCGGCGAGCCGAGGTGATACTCACCCGGCTGAGAATTGGGCACACACGAGCAACTCATGGCCATCTGCTAAGAGGGGAACCGGCCCCTGTGTGTGCCTCGTGTTCAGTACGCCTCACGGTGCGGCACGTACTGCTTGATTGCCCGCAGTACGCCCGCGTTCGCCAGTCAATAGGCTTGGGAGCTAACTTGCCCAGTATTTTAGGTGACGACCCAGTGGCCGTGGATAAGGCACTGCGGTTTATTTTTAAAATAGGTTTTAATAAACAAGTGTGACTTTTATTTTATATTTATTACTTTTAGCGTTTTTATAGTATTAGTCTTTAGGTCGTTTTTTTTAATGTTCTTTTAACAGGTGAGTGTTTTTAATATATTTTAACGTTTTAGCTAAATTTTTATAGCTTTTAGGTTTTTAGTATTGACATAGGGCCCAAATGACCTTGATGTCGACGGGCCCTAAAACCACACACTCACTCACTCACCAGAGGGGACGAGGGCTCTACCGCCTCATAAGCGGTGACCCAAATCTCGCCGTGCACGGGCTGAGAGGTCCAACTTTCCATCCGGCCCACGGTAGGCCGGATGTCATGGACATCATGATCACCAAGAATTTTCCATTTCACCTAGACCTCTCGGCGGTGAATGAATTGGACTCTGACCATGACCCTGTCACGGTCGACTCCGACGTCACCATGCCAGCTCTGCTAAACTCAGACTGGGAACTAGAGGTAGACTGGGATGCAGCCATCCTCAAGCTCAACCAAACCATCGACCCTCGTCCACGCATCGACGACGTCGAGGCGCTGGAGGCTGCGGCGATGAGTTTCTCCCAGCAGGTCCGCCTAGCAGTGAGTACACACACTCACCGTATACCAACCAACACACCTAACCCTCTGTCCATCACAAACGAGATCCGGCAGCTGCTAAAAGCCAAGGCAGCTGTTCGGAAGCTATGGCAGCGTTTCCGTCACCCCAGGATAGGAGCAGTTTACCAGCGGTTCAAATCCCTGGCAAGGCGGCTGCTCCGTACCCACCGCAAGGTGGCCTGGGAGAACACCTTCCGCAACGTAGACCTCCAGGAAAATCACCCCTGGAACATCATCAAGTCCCTCCGGAGGGACAAAACTCTGTACCAGCATCCGCTGCATGGCACTCGTGGGAGACTCGCTTACGAGCCCCAAGACAAGGCCACAGCTTTCGCGGATCATTTGGAAAGCCAATTTGAGCCGAGGGAGGACCTCCAGGACGAAGACTTCACTGACCTCGTGGAGGCTGCTGTGGAAGACCTCTATGAGGAGCCACAGCCGCGCCACGAGGCGATCCATATCCCAATAGTCACCCCAAGGGCGGTGACTGCTGAAATCCGAAAATTGAAACCCAACAAATCCCCTGGACATGATAACGTTAGTGCACTCATGCTCCAGCACCTTCCCAAGAGGGCCGTTATCCACTTGACGCGGATCTTCAATGCGTGCCTCCACCTCCGCCACTTCCCGGCTTGCTGGAAAGAGGCGAGAGTGGTGTGCATCCTGAAGCCCGGCAAGGATCCGGTCTTTCCGTCTAGCTACCGATCCATAAGTCTTCTCCCAACCGTCTCAAAACTATTTGAGAGGTTGCTCCTATCCCGCCTGACCCCTCTCTTCGAGGAAAGGCAGCTCCTACCCGATCACCAGTTTGGTTTTCGTCATGGACACTCCACGACCCTACAGCTACTGCGTCTGGCCGAGAGGACAGCCCTGGGATTCCAGGAAAACCTCAAGACAGTCGCGGTGCTGCTGGACGTAGAGAAAGCCTTTGCCACAACCTGGCACCAAGGCCTACTGTACAAACTCAGGGAGGCCAACGTACCTCCTCCCTATCTCGTCCTGATTAGTAGTTTCCTCAGAAACCGCACTTTCAGGGTGAGAGTGGAAGGACGGATGTCATCTATCAGACCAATAGCCGCGGGAGTCCCGGAGGGCAGTGTACTGTCCCCGATAATCTTTGCGGCCTACATGTCTGACATCCCCTTAGAACCACAGACTGTTACGTGCCAATATGGTGACGACGTCCTCATAATGGCACGTAACAAAAACCTACGATATTGTCATCCTCCGCTGCAGCGCCAACTCCGAGCCATTGGCCGTTGGAGTGAGATGTGGAAGATGGCCATTAGCCCCGAGAAGATCTCTGCACTTCTCCTGGCTAAGGTCCGAGCTAGGGGACCGGATTGGTCGCTGAGGTTAAGGCAGAGGCAAATCCCTTGGGTTCCCACTGCCAAATACCTTGGCGTCCAACTGGATCGCGGTCTCTCCTACGCACCTCATGTCCGGGTCAAAGCCGGACAAGGGCATGCAGCGTTAACATAGCTATACCCTATTCTAAAATCCACCATGCCAAACGCACCTCAAACTACGCCTATATCGGGCGATCATACCGCCCCTGATTCTGTACGGCTGCGAAGTCTGGTGATCAGCGGCTCCCACCACTATTCGCAGACTCCAGCGCGTCCAGAACAGGGCACTGCGCATGATCTACGATACCGGGCGTAGATTCCCGTCCCACATCCTACACACATACTCTGGGGTCCCGTATATCGTGGAGGTGGTGCGGGAAAGATCCCGCACCATCTACGATAAGCTGGACTCCCATCCAAACATACTGGTGAACACCCTAAACCGTTACGACCACAGGGTTCCTCGCCGGCGACCGAGCTACCGGCTACCCAAAGATGCCTTGGGTAACTAGTACTGAACAGGGCCACATTCCCAACCTCCTAAGCCCAGAAATGGGCTTGGTAAACTTAATACATTAACATGGTTCCTTTCCCTCTAGCCTGTTAAGCGGACTGTGCTCAGATGCCTCCCAGGCAGGTGGAAGAGCGCAGCCAGCATTGGTGCATCCCCCCTACACGTGGCGACTGCGCACACAAAGGCTAGATATGTCCACTGCCAAAAACAATCGCCTGAGACAATTAATGACTCTTCTATACTGCCCAGATAAAGACGCAATAAGCGGCTAGGTGCTGGGCAGCAAACACTCCGTCCAGGTAAACCTGGACGGCTCGTCTCTTCTGCTGGTCTGCTAGGATGCCAGTTCCTATTTAGTTTTAAGGCTTCTTCCTTTCTGTTGAAATTAATAGGATGATTGTAAATTTCGATGTCCTCCCGCTGAAGTCGTGTGTGGTAATGTTCTGTGGTAGAAAGGATGTTGGTGTCCTGGAACTGTATCACATGCTCGCCTTCCGCCTCAATCGCATGTTCGGCGACTGCGGACTTATCTGTGTGGCCAGACGGCAGTTGCTCCTATGTTCCTTGATTCTGGTGTTGACACTGCGTTGTTTTGTTCCGATGTATACCGCACCACAAGAACAGGGAATGCGATATACACCGGCTGAGGACTCAATAAGTATGTCATAAATATCTTCTTCGACATTTCTGGTGCATTCGATAATCTGTGGTGGCCGGAATTGTTCAAAATAGCGAGAGATAATGATTATCCAAGATTATTAATTTTTAGATGAGTCGTATTTATTACACACAAGATGTTTATATAATATGTTGAGGGACTATTGCAAAGATAGAACCGTAACATTAGTAGGTGAAAGCAGAAGAATAACTAGAGATGTTACAAAAGGATGCCCTCAAGGGTCAATTTTGGGTCCTATCTTCTGAGGCATATTAACTGCACCAATTCTGGAGAGACTAAGACAATTAAGTTCCACATCTGAAGTCATAGCTTATGCAGATGATCTGATGGTAATTATAGACGGGAATAATCGGAACGAATTAGAAACAAGGCTAAGAACATCACTGAGACTTTGAATGACTGGTGCAATGACGATCAAACTGTATCATTAAGCATTGAAGCTGGGATTATGGGGTATGGTGCAAAGGCTAAGCAACAAAAGAAACAAAATACTAATAAGAAGAACACGAAGACAGATACTTTTACGGTATGTAGGCGGAACTAAGACTACCCTCACCATGGCTTTATTCGTAATCCTAGGGATATGGCCCATGGAAATGAAATGTGTAGTGTTTAACGCCCGCCTTTACTACATACGGTACCACAGGCGTTTGGCAGATGGACCTGATCATAAGATATAGAGGTGCAGAATACTGGAGAAGAAAGAATAACAGGCAAAAAGTACGTGAAATAGTAGGTGAAGGATGTGACACAAGGATGCAAATTAAAAGGACACTATTACAGGAACGGCAAAACGAATGGGACAGCATAGAGGAAGGACGTCGAGCCTATGAATTACTTCCAACAATAGCGGAAAGACTAAGAATGAGCCATTTCAAACCGACTAAAGGAGTAATCCATTTTATTAGTGGACATGGACCTTATGCCACCTACTTTAAAAGAATAGGTAGACGAGCGTCAAGTTTATGTACAGTATGCAGCATAGAGGACACACCAGAACACCAAATTTTCGAGTGTCAAGAGCATCGAGAAGTGGATCACTTGAGACAAGAACTGCAAGGAAAGACAACATGGGAAATCATAAGAGCTGCAGAGGATTTCAATAAGCTAGACGAGATATCAAATATTATTTCAACAAAAGCTTGGGAACAATATATAACTTCCAGGAAATCTACACCAATAGAACTGGCCACACCTGCATCAACTCAACAAATAAGACGATCAACTAGAATCCAAAGACGAGAGATGGAAGGAAATCTGAACATAGGAATGTATCCAATTGATGAAGCAACACCAGTAGAACAAGAGGAACAAGGAAATTTTGGAAATTAAAATATAACTATAAATTGGGAGGAGAGGAGATAACCAACCAAGAAGGAGATACAGATGTAAATCGGACTGACTTGACAGCGATAGAAATTTGCGAGATATCATATATTCGAAGACAAGAGAAAGATATTTAGGATAGTTTTGTAGGTTGGTTGACTGCAAAGTTTAGCAGTCCTTTAGGCTATTGTTTCTGCACAAAATTAAATGTATTTTCATAATTAATAAATTTATAAAGATGAATAAGAAATATTTAAAAGGTTCCGATATAGACACTAGGCATCGGAACATATGAAAGCAGAGTTTTTTCTTCAGGTTGTCGAGAAGGTTTTAGAATGTCTTGCCGATGATGTCCAGGTACAGCAGGCGGGCGTCATAAGTCAATCCTCTCATCACTGACTCCATGAGACGCAGGAACGTAGCTGGTGCATTGTAGAGAACAAAAGGCAGAACTGTGAACTGCCAAAGCCTGTGACCTGTCGAGAATTGCCGTCTTTTCCCTGTCTCTCGGATCTAGAGCCACCTGCCAGTAACCCGACTTCAAGTCCAGGGTCGAGAACCACTACGCACCAGCAAGAGTGTCCAGGGTGTCGTCAATCCGGTGGAAGGGGAAACAGCCCTTCCTGGTGACAGCGCTTAGCTTCCTGTAGTCCACGCACAAGCGTAGCTCGTTATTCTTCGTCACCAGAACTACAGGGGAACACCAAGGGCTGCCAGACTCTTCACTCACTCCCCTGTGCCGCCCTCTCGAGTAAGTTTTCCACCCGGGGCCCCATGTGTTGCATCGGCACCGGCTCCTGTGTCTTGTCGATTGGTGTAACGCTGACCACGGGCTCGACGATCCCCATCTCCGTCCCGGTCTGGACGTCGTGATCGGCGTCTACTAGGATGAGCAGCCTCACCGGCACCTCCTCTCGGCATGACAATGTCCTGGCTACACACAGCCCGTGCGCAGGCTTCTTCTGGTCCGGCATCAGGATTTTCGTCCGCTGACCTTCCAGTCCCGCCGTCACCACCACCTCGCTTCTCGCGGGGACAACCACGTCTTCTCTCAGGATGCCCCTGCAGATTCTAAGGTGTTCTTGGGGTTAACGGCGTATCCGTGCTTCTCCATTGAGCCGCCGGACATTCCTGCATACTTCGACCGTCGCCTCCTGGCTCTTGAGGGCATCCAGACCCAGTATCACCTCTTCAACCACCTTCGCGACTTACACCCACTGACGCACGCCGCTCCGTCCCAAGGTAAACTTCAGCAGAACCATCTTCTGCACTGGTAAGGTGTTGCCCGATGCCGTCACAAGCTGGTATGTTCGGCTTGGTTTCCTCAACGGCAAACTCCTGGATACGTCAGGTCTGATGACGGTCACGGTTGCCCCGATGTCCACAAGCACGCGGGCCTCTCAAAATCCAACATCTGCGGTCCTCGTCCCGAGGGGTGGGCAACAGGAAGTAGGAGACTGACTTATGGGGGGATGTACGGTGGGGAATTGCTGTGCCCCAGGACCGCTACGGCTACCGAGAAGGCCCACCAGTAACCCCGAAAACTGGTTGAAGAGGCTCTGGTGTAATCTCTCAACTGGGTTCCTCCGCGAGGTGAGAGTGTTCCAAAAAACGCCCAAACCAAGGTCCACTTCGGAGTTTGAATCCATTTATTTTTTGTTCTTTTTCTTTTTCCTCCCTGAACACATGTCTGACGGGAAACATAGCTCGCGTGGTTGGAGTGGGAAGCGCAAGGTGTCACTGGGTAACGCGTAATTCCCAGGCCCTTGTTACCATGTAGGACTGTGTTCGTATCCGCTGATAAAGGTCAGTCCCGGGGAGGGGCCATTGCATGAGCTGTTACACTCCTGAAGGCGATTGGGTCCCTCTGTCTTACACTGGGAGGTGTGACCCTAAGCTGAACAAGGTCCAGGTCAGGACTCTCACCTAAGCCGGGGTGGCGCCCAGGATGTGAGCACGCCATCGGAGAGGTTTGTAATGGTGGAGGACATTACCGCTATGGGACCTAAATATAAACCAACAACTGTGGAGGTAAGTGGAAAGGGAGTAGTCGAGTCCTGTGGTCCTCGCTACTTGGTCGTAACCAGAACTGAGGAGGGGAAGAACTTTTTTTCACTGAACCATTTTGTAATCCAAAATTGTTTGGATAAGATAGTCGGTCCGGTGAAAACGTGTACTTGATCAAGAAATGGCACGCTATTGGTGGAAGCACATTCAGTCTCCCAGGCAGCGGTAATATTGGAGGCGAACCTGCTGGGAAGTTATCCGGTAAACGTCACAAACCATAAGAGCCTGAGCTCTTCTCGCATTGTGGTCAAAACCCACGCGTTGGACGGTATGACCAACGAGGAAATTATGGAGAACCTGCAAGACCAAGGTGTGACTGCTGTTTACCGGTTGCAGCGTAGAGAGCGAGGGGAGTTGGTGCCTACCCGTACCCTGTTCTTGACCTTTGATCGGGTAGACCTCCCACAAAGGACCAGGGCAGGGTATGAGACCATTGAGGTACGCCCCTATATACCAAACCCACTGAGATGCTATAAGTGCCAGTGCTTCTGTCACACTAGTGTGGTGTGTAACTCTACGCCTACGCGTTGTAACTGTGCGATGACACAGCACGATGGTGCGTATTCATCGCCAGTTAAATGTGTGAATGCCTCCAGCTCTCGAGATTGCCCACGCTACCTTGAGGAAAAGGCGATCCAAGAGATCCGAGTGAAAGAGGTGTCCTTCTCGGAAGCCCGGAAACTCGCGCGTACTCGCATACCTTCCCTCCCGTGGGCAGCCACTTACAGCTCTGTAGCTGCTAGGCCTGTTTCGCGAAGAGAGATCGCCACTCAGACACGCGATATCGGCGAGACAACAATAGCAGAGATCATTGTTCCATCTCCATCTCCGAAACCGGCCAAACCACATATGTCTGCACCTACTACGGTTACGCCATCTGGAGGGAGATCGCCAGCCTAGTCACCGGTTAAAGCATCCATCTCCAAGTCGAGCAAGCCCGTCCTCTACGATGCCCCGCCTAAGCAATTCAGGACCAGCTATAAGAAATCGGATTTCCTCAAGGACACAAGAAAATCTGCCAGCCGAAAGAAGAGTCCTAGGGCCTCTAAAAGTTCTTCTTCTGAGGAGTCTTCAGGTGAGGACTCTGAACGACGCCTGTCCTCCTCGTCGCTCAACGTGTCCAATCGGTTTGGGGCCCTGGAACCAAAGTTTTCTATCGGTAAAGGGGCCTCATCCGTGGAGAAGATGGAACAGAAGGATACGGATAATACTACCAGGATAACTTCCAGAAAAAGACCGGACAACTTGGACGTTAAAGGGATTGGCCCTAAACCTAAAAAGAAGGGTAAATTGAAACGGCCACCTTCCAAGTCCTCGTAAAATGGATTAACCTTTAACATCCTATGCCAACGTTCCAATGGCGATCCTACAGTGGAACATATGTGGCCTTAGGACACGTCGTCCAGAGCTCGATTTGTTACTTAGTAAGCACGGTCTCTTAGTCGTGTGCTTACAGGAGACTAAGCTACGTCCCCATGATCCCTTCCAACTCAGGCGGTATACTCCCTTCAGGCGTGATCTTGCTCCTGAAGAGGGTATTCCTGCGCACGGAGGCACTATGCTTCTCGTTAGATGACGTGTATATGGAGCATATACCTGTACGCACTACTCTCCAGTCAGTTGCTACACGTATAATCCTTCCTACGATACAATTGGTCGTCTGCAGTATCTATATTCCACCTTCAAAACACTTATCGCTTACTGCGCTACAAGCTCTGGTTGGCCAGTTGCACATTCCCTTTCTGTTGGTCGGAGACCTCAATGCCCATCACCCCCTCTGGGGTTCCACCCGAACTAGTGCGAGAGGGAGAGTGCTCGCCGACTTTCTGGACAGTAACCACCTGGTACTCCTGAACACCGAAGAAATTACGTTCGTTTCCGATGCATTCTACACCTTTTCGCATCTGGATTTGACAACATGCTCACCGCAGTTAGCAATCTCCCTCCAATGGAACGTCATCTCTGACCTGCACTCCAGTGACCACTTCCTGAGTCTCACCAGTCTCCTAGCACACAACGTCTGTTCTACACGCTTGCCTACCTGGTGTTTCGATAACGCCAACTGGGCCCTTTACACCCAGTTGGCGGTTTTTAGTTATGAGGAGCACGCCTCTGTTTGAACATCTTACCGAGTGTATACTTTCCGCCGCAGAACGGTCTATTCCGCGTTTGTCTCCCAATCCCCGTCGACGTCTTGTGCCATGGTGAACGGATGACTGCCGGAATGCAATCCGAGCTCGTAGGTGTGCCCTTAGGGTTTTCACACGCCACCCCACACTGAAGAATCTTATTCAGTATAAGAAGTTGCGTGCCAGGGCTAGGCAAATATTTAAGGAAAGCAAAAAGACATCGTGGAAAGCTTTTGTGTCGTCTTTTAGTCGCCATACACCTTCTTCTATAGTATGGGATATGCGCGTGGCCAATGGCTGGTGTTAAAACCCCCTCAGGCGTCGTCGTGGATCCGCTTGACGTAACCAACAACCTTGGCAGTGCCTTCCCTCAGGTGCCTAGCTCAGATAATTACGCTTCTGAGTTTCTCTCGCTTAACCAGGTAGAATCTCAATGTTTCTGCTTTCTTTCTGGAAACCTTGAGGACTACAATCGCCTCTTCACCATGGCAGAGCTGGAACACGCACTCTCGTCCTCGCGACCATCTGCACCAGGACCAGACGGTATCCACGTGCGATTCTAAGACATCTCTCTCCCGAAGGGAAAGCTTTCTTACTCGATGTCTATAACCGTATCTGGGTTGATGGCAGTTTTCCTGATAAGTGGCGGGAGGGCACCATTATTCCAATTTTGAAACCTGGAAGGGACCGACATTTGCCTACCAGCTACCGTCCTATTTCCCTCACCAGTTGCGTCTGCAAGGTGATGGAACGCATGATCAATGGACGATTGGTGTGGTGGCTGCAAACCACTGACGAACATCCAGTGTGGTTTCCGCCGTCACCGTTCCACAGTAGACCATCTCGTATCTGTGTCAACGCAGATCAGGAACGGTTTCCTGAAGAACTCTCAGACCGTCGGCATATTTTTCGATCTCGAGAAAACTTATGATACCTATTGGCGTGCAGGACTGTTACGGACCTTGCACAGCTGGAATTTTTGTGGACGCCTACCGGTGTTCCTTCGAGAGTTCATGAACGATCGCGTATTCTGGGTAAGGGTCGGCTCGGTCTATTCAAACCGTTTAATCCAAGAGAACGGGATCCCACAAGGATCGGTACTAAGTGTAACACTGTTTGCTATTGCGATTAATTCTATCTATAGCTGTGTTCCTCGAGGGGTTTCATCATTCTTATTCGTGGACGATTTTGCCATCTACTGTACATCTCAACGTACTCCGTTCCTAGAACTTCTCTTCGAGACTTCGGAGAGAAAACCTACAAGGGAGCGCCGTAGCAAGGCCAAAGTAGCCCTTTTCAGGGCTCGGCTCTTGCCCACCAGCGATCTTCGAGGTGTCATCGGCGCCATCAGCTGGCTGCAGCTTTCTGGAAACAGCGAGCCTGCCAGAAGAAGCAGCAACAGCAGACAGCACTGTGATTGGGTAGGATAGCAAGGCCGCAGCCAACAGTCCTTTGGACTGGTAGCTCAGGCGCCTTTCGGGGTAGGTCCTCTGCTATCCGAGCTCATAGCGCCCTAGACGTGCTCTTTTATCATCTTCTTCTTATTTCCTCTATCTTTTTTCATTTCATTTCTTATCATGGCACAATCCACGGCATGTGGTCCCAAAACTCCCTCAAACCCCGTCTTGTACTACCTTAACGGAGGTGATCTGCGCACCTTCTTGGACAAAGAGCTAATATGCAACCCATCACAACCACTGGCCAGTGAAGTGCACGCTCTTCTGCTCCAAGAATTGGACGCCAGAAATCTTTACCTAAATAAGGCGGATGAAACTGTGCAGTCATTTATAGGTAAGAGTGACACTATCGCCATCGCACAGTTTCAGGTGTATATGGCACACCGTAACCGGGTCAGCGCCATAATGGAAATGCTGCGCCAGCATATGAAAGTGATAGACTCGGCATCTTGGCACACTGTCACTAAGCGCTCTGCTAGATCTACTGAGCCAACCCCCTCCACCAGCAACACCACCACCATCTCGAACACATATGCTGTTCTCACAGAGGAGCCCCAAGACATTACGCCGGCAGCTACTTCCAAGCGGCGTAAGTGTAACACCGACACAGATGCAGCCATGGAGGAGGATTCCGCAGAAACTGCTGCAACACAAACACCACCCTCTGCACCTAGATCAGGTCGCCCAACTCCTATCTTCCTGCGTAACCCAGCCGACGCCAGGAAAGTATTGTCAACTGCCCCGCCGGGCAACATAGCAAATTTCTCAATCAAGAATTTGCGTGGCACGGTGGCCCTTCTTCCTGCCACTGCCAACGACCATCGTAGCCTCCGCAAACACCTGGAGGAACAGAAGATTGAGGGCGTCACTACCCTTCTACCAGAGGAACGTTACCTTCATGTCACGGTAAAGGACGTTCCCTCTTTTGTAACAGAAGAAGAGGTTAAATCTCACCTCAGCAGCAAAGGCTTCACAGTCACACGTGTTGCCCAGTTGACGACCAGGGGTGCAAATCCTCAACCGCTGCCACACTTCAGGGTAGCCTTGCAAAAGACAGCCAACGTCAGGGACATCTACAAGGAGACGCTGATGTTCCATGCTACAGTGCGGGTAGAGCCCTATCGCCCACCACCACGCCCTCAGCAGTGTACTAATTGCCAGCAGTTCACGCACAACGCTGCTGGCTGCCTTCTTCAACCTGTCTGCACCTTCTGCGGCACCTCTGGCCACAAACGTGCCAACTGCACACAGCTGGGTATCCCTGGTGCAAAACCCCGCTGCTACAACTGTGGGGATGCCCACTCTTGCCGATATGCCAAATGCCCGGTGTGGCAGGAGGCGAGACTAGAGCTTCTCACCTCCAAGAACGGGCAGATGTCAAAATACAATGCCCGACCGAGAGTGCCTCACAATACTGAGTTACCGCGCGAAGCCTTCATTGGTGCCCGATACCCTGGTCTTCCTCCGAGACAGCCCATTAAATATCCCAGCTACGCAGCTGCGGTCACCAACTCTACTGATGCTGAGCAGCCATCTGCTACTACTCCCCCTTCAAAGCAGCAACCAAAAATAACGCCAACGGCATCAGCTCCCGAGCAGGCTTCTCGGACCCAACCATCTTCTCGGCAAGCCTCCACAGTCAAGACCAGACTGCTACAACCTCAACCACAACGGCAACAGCAACCTGGCCAACAGAAAGCCACCAAATGTGACCCCCCTCAGCAGCTCTCTACACAGTCTTCAGCTGAACCAGTCACCACCAGAGCTCTATCCACTATTCCCAGTGAATCTTTTCTTGCCACAATGCAACAAATTCCCATTCCCCTGCAGCCTGCATTCGCTGCCTACTTAGCCGAGTCCATCCGCACTCGCTCAAGCGACATCCACCCCTACACCATGCTGGTGCACGCAGTCCTCAACTTCATGCTGTACCATGGCTGTTAACCCTGGATCTGCTATAAACTTCAACTCCCTGAAAATTTGCAGCTGGAATGCCAATGGTTTGCGTCGAAAGCTGGCGGAGCTTTCTAACTTCGTTGCTGTTAAGGGCGTACACATCCTCCTAGTACAGGAAACACATCTGACCCCTTCCATTAAAGCAACGATACCAGGCATGGTGTGCTATCGTACTGACCGGGCCGATGGCCACGGTGGCACCGCCATCTACGTGAGTCGGAGCCTACGGCATCACTCTTTGCTCGTCACTACTGCTCCACCACTGGAAGCCACCGGCATTCAGATTGAGACCAACAGGGGGCCCCTACGGCTCTTTTCTGTCTACATTCCCCCTGGACGCCCGCTGCAAGCCAACACACTGGACTGTCTGTTCTCATCCCAACAGGCCACCATTGCCATGGGAGACTTTAACGCCAAGAGCCCGGCTTGGAACTCAACGACACTCAATCACCGTGGTGCCCTTCTCGAGCGCTATATCCATAGCAAAAACTTGTCTGTCCTCTCTTCTTCCTCACCTACCATCTACCATGGCGACCGTTACCCGCCCGATTGGCTAGACATAGCCATTGTCAAGCACATCCGACATCACCCCTATCTTTATTCCCTACCAGAATTATCATCAGACCACTATCCTCTTCTACTACTCTTCCAATCACGACCTACTCTCAAAGCCAAACGCCTCATTCCCAACCCTCGCCGCACTAACTGGCAGGCATATTCACAGCACATGGCTGCCCAACCCATAGTCTTGTCACCATGTTCAACTACTGCAGACGCTGACTCACTCATCTGCCATATAACAACAACTATCACTACGGCAATCAAACATTCAACACCCTGTGCCCGTGGACACACCCAAACGGCTCGCAAGCTCCCAAGACATCTAAGGGAACTCATCGCAGCAAAGAACACGGCCAGACGCAGGGCTCAACATTCTGGTTCCCCCAATGACAAACGGACCTACAATCAACTCTGTCACCGCCTCAAACTTGAACTGGCAGAACATCTCAACTAGGATTGGGAAACCCGCCTTGCCTCCCTCAACACAGAGGACCAATCCCTCTGGAGACTATCCAAGGCCCTGCTGCGCCTTCCCAATCAGGATAAGCCCCTACGCCAAGGACCCATCCTCGCACAATCAGTCCGAGAGAAAGTAGAATTAATGGGTACATATCTAGAAAGCACCTTCCACCCTGCTGCCACCTGCAACCAAGATCATGTGCAGCTGGTAACAACTGAGGTCACTAACTTCCTGTGCAGACCACTAGACCATAATGACATTCCACAGACATCTTTAGTGGAAGTCACATCACTTCTCTCCTCTGTGCCACCATACAAAGCCATGGGCTGTGACAACATTCCATATGCTGCACTTAAAGCCCTTCCACACAAATGGCTGGAGCTCCTCGTCCACCTCTTCAATGGACTACTCTGTTTGGCATACTTTCCCAGAGCCTGGAGGCACGCCAAAATTATCACCCTCCCTAAACCTGGTAAAGACACCTCCACGCCGGAAGGACATCGTCCCATCAGCTTGCTGCCCACCTTGAGTAAGCTGTTTGAGAAGGTCATCCAAGCCAGGCTTCAGCAAACCCTCTCTGCGCAGCCAATACTTCGTCAGGAGCAATTTGGTTTTCGTCAGCAACATTCCACGGTACATCAACTCCTTCGTCTGGTGGACGAAATCATCAAAGGGTTTAACAACCGCCACTTTGTTGTTGCCCTATTCTTAGACCTCACCCGTGCCTTCGACTCCGTATGGCACGAAGGTCTCCTCCACCGCCTTATCTACTACAATTTCCCTCCGTATATTATTCATCTTATTCATTCCTACCTTCAACAACGCACCTTCAGCGTCACCAAGGAAGACATCTCTTCCACCTCACACCCCATTCACGCAGGGGTCCCCCAAGGGAGTGTCCTTGGCCCTCTGCTTTTCCTCATTTACATCAACACCTTGCCATCCCATCAAGGCTGTACGCTGTACCAGTTTGCTGACGATACTGCCATAACCACCGCCTCCACACGTCATCAGGTAGCTGCAGATAGACTACAACGATATGCAGATAACCTCACAACATGGTTCAATACTTGGCGCCTTACTGTGAACCCCAACAAATCACAGGCTATCACCTTCACAAGGCGCTTGGAGGCGGATGTTCCTGATCTTCAAATTGCTGGCGGGTCTGTCCACTGGTCCACCACGGTCAACTATCTTGGCGTCACACTGGATCAGAAGCTCTCCTGGAAGGCCCACATTGACACCACATACAACAAGGTTGCTCGCAAGATGGCACTTCTGTACCCCTTATGCCACCGAAACTCCGCCATGTCACTCTCCAACAAACTTCTTCTCTTTAAACAAGTTCTTCGTCCTGTCCTCACATATGCCTGTCCAGTCTGGGCCACTGCCGCAAAAACTCATCTGTATCACCTTCAAACTCTTCAAAACCGCTTTCTTCGTACCGCTGTCGATGCCGACTGGTACATTCCCAACATCAACATCCATCGTGACCTTTCCTTTCCACTTCTCACTGACTACATGCTCTCCCTTTCACAAAAATTCTTCGACTCTCTTTCACTTAATTTCAATGCCTTCATCCGCGGCCTCGGGGAGTACGATATTGACCCCGGGGAGCGTTACAAGCATCCTAGGCTCCTTCTACATCGACCCTAACATCATCATCCATTGAAAAAACAAAATATATCCTCAATCAACTATTCATTATCTTTCTAATTTCTTCAATACTACCACATACTCTTCAAACTAATTAAATATAACCTCCCTACCACAATTCCACCGTCTACCACAGTCTATTCTTCAACTATATCTTCCAACCAGTAAAGGACCTAGTCCTGGTATGGTATCTGTCGGAAGGCCCCACCACCTTTGGTGGGATCACCTTCCAACGACAATTTTGCTCGTCGTCCGTTCCTAGAACGTCTTCACCAGTAATGCTTAGACAACCTTCAGGACTGGAGCTCTGAGAACGGCTTTAGGTTCTTCACTGAGAAGACAGTTGCGTTAATTTCTGGCGACGCAAGGGTTGGTTACCACCCTTCCTCCGACTAGGTCGCCATGTTTTACCATTTTGCGATGAAACCAGGTTCCTAGGACTGGTTTTTTATAGAAAGCTTAGCTGGTCGTCGCATATAGCGCAGTTGAAAGCACGATGTGAGCGTTCTCTTAATGTCATGCGGGTACTCAGTGGGAAATCGTGGGGAGCGGATCACGCAGTGCTGCTTCGCTTGTATCGCACACTGATCCGCTCTAAGCTGGACTATGGGTGCATCGTTTATGCTTCAGCTCGTCCATTTGTGTTGAAAAAACTAGACACAGTCAATAATTCCGACCTTGGTTTAGCTACGGGGGCATTTCCAACAAGCCCGGTCGTAAGTCTGTACACCGAACCGGCAGAACCTCCCCTGGAATATCGGCGGGAAGTTCTGCTACGGAACTATGGCTGTGGGTTAAATAGTGTGCCCTCGCATCCGACGTTTGGACTGTTTTCTGACACCTCCTTTGACAATCACTATAGGAACACGCGTATAAATCCCAAGCCGCCAGCCTTTCGCTTCAGGGAGCTTCTTAGGCGGTATGCCCTCGATCTACCTGGGATGCTCCGCAAGGATGAAAGCGTGTATGCTCCTTGGCTGCGCGCAGCACCTGCCGTAGTTCTGGGTATGGTTGTGCAGAGCAAGTTCACGACGCCCACTAGTAGTCTGCGCACTCTGTTTTTAGAACTTTTATCTGTTTATAAAGACATTCTTTTAATTTATACCGACGGGTCTAAGAGCTCTGCCGGTGTTGGATGGGCGTTTGTCCATGAGAACGAACCCTTTACATTTTTTCTCCATGGCAGCACTTCCATCTACACTGCGGAGCTCTAGGCGATATACCGAGCCATTTTGCATGTTCGCCGGAGAAGTTTGGATGACAGCCTTATTCTAAGTGATTCCCTGAGCGCCCTTCAGAGCCTTCGTGAGCTGTACAATTACCATCTCCTTGTACAGCGCACCCAGGACGCCCTCCACGTTTTACACACTCGTGGTGCTAACGTGGTTTTTGCATGGCTTTCTGGACACGTTGGCTTCTCAGGGAATGAACGGGCGGATTCGGCAGCTAAGTTTGTTAGTCGGCCCCAGGTTAGGTTACCATTAGTTTTTTTTTTTTTTTGCGGATTTTGGCATTGAACTGCGAAGAGCTCTATGTCCTCCTGGCGTGCAGAGTGGTTCGCTCTGCGCGGCAATAGGCCCCGATTAGTGAAGGACGATCCAATTCCCTGGGTGACCTCCTGCCATCCGTCCCGTCGTAAAGAAGTTCAATTGGTTCGATTGCGCATTGGCCACTGCTTTTTTACACATAGTCACCTTTTTAGAAATGACGCTGCTCCGGTTTGCCCGCTCTACGGAGGTGCCCTCACGGTTCAGCATGTTCTTTTCGACTGTTTTTACCTGGCTCGTCTTCGCCGGTCTCTCCAGCTGCCGGCCAGCTTGGCAGAGATACTGGCGGACGACCACCGAGCAGTGGCCAAAGTTTCTAACCCTCAGTTTTAGAATCTAGTTTTTACACCTTTTATCTGTAATTTCTTTGTGGTTTCAGGCATGTCTTAGGCCTTTACATGGAAGGGTTTCTTTTATTTTATAACAACGTATTTTATCTCTCCTTGCTGTCATCCATCTGTCGGCTGACGGCGTGCAGTGTCACTCGAGGGAATTTTGATGATGGCGCCGACGTGCTCCTCGTCACGCCGGGTGTTTCTCGTTCTTCCGGCGACTCTTCCTGGTATCGGCAGTCTTTCTATAAGTGTCCCGGTTGGACACACCCCAACATAAGCCACTTGGTCTTCACCGGCGTCCTTCGGCTGGCCTTCAGTCTCCCGTGTAGCGGATACTCCTTGTACTTGGCGCCGAGTTAGCCGTCACCTTGGTCGCCTCCATCCTCAATGCGGCCGTTAGCGCCTCATAGATGGTCTTGTATTCGCTGAGCATTAGGTTCTGACGTATCTCGGCGGCTCATACCCCGTCGAAGAATGTGTAGGCGGCCTCTGGGAATACAAGCTTGGGTGGGAGGTCAACGAAGGCCTTGCTGGTCAGCTGTTCGATTGCCAGGGCCAACTCCTGCAGCGTCTGCCCTGGCTGCTGCGATCTAGAGTTCAGCTGGCTACGGTAGGCCGCGGCTAAGCGGTGGTTTCCCAAGTTGTTTTCCAGGGCTTCCCAGATGTCCTTGGGCACCGCCGCTGCATGGACTGCGTTCAGGACCTTTGCGGGCCGTCCCTGGAGGCTGGCTATTAGCTGTGCTGACTCTTCTTCAGGTGAGCACTTGTTGTGCTTGGCCACCTCCGTCTTCGCAGCGAGGGTGTCATTTGCTGTTCTCATTTCCTTGAGCTCTTCTAGAATCTTTGCCAAGAAACTTCAATCGTTGCATCCCACTCTTGACACAAAATGTGACTTTGGGGGTTCGTAAAATCAAAAGTCTAGTTTGCAGAAATTCAAACTGCTCTTTATTTCCGTAGAAAGACACTTGTACAACTCTGATATCAGCAGAATGACATAACACACACGTACTAAATCTTCAAGGTCATCTGCCACACGTCCACACTGCACCATTAACAGCTCTCGTCTGACTGCGGCTGTAGGGGTTTTGTGCGGGTCTTCTTCACCCCAAGTCTTTCCAGTGCCTCCTTCATTAGGTTAGACCCAAAATTGGTGGCCTGATAACTGAAGCTCTAACGGCACCCCAAAATGGCAGAACAGTTGCACCACGAGGCAGTCAGTGATTTTCTTCGCCTCTTGGTTCGCGATAGCATACACTTCCAGCCACTTGGTGCAGTAGTCCACGGCCACCATCAGGTACTTGTTGCCTCGGTCGGATACTGGGAATGATGCAACTATGTCGACAGCGATGAGTTCGAAAGACGCCCATACGTTGTACTGCTGAATGTGATCTCGGCTCCCATTCTGGGGGCCACGTATCGCCGCGCATACGTCACACTGACGGCACCATCTCTCAGCGTTTGCTCGGAGTCTCAGCCAGTAGTAGAGCTGTAGGAGTTTGTCGATCGTTCGGTTTGCTCCCTGGTGTCCTCCTGAAGTACCGGCCTGAAGTATGCTATAGACGTAAGATTCACTTCAACATTAAGATGTTGCAACTTCTTTATTGAAACCATTGGTTCCTGCATCACGAATCTCTTTAAAAATAGTCTTTAAGTGTTTCAGATCCTTACAACCAACCGTCGTCCAGATACCTTCACCACCGAATAACAAACAGTATAAGCAAAAAACACATTGGTTCTTTTCCTTTGCAACTAACCACGATTTTTTGCTAAATCATCTGTTACAGAAACATCTCTTTTCTTCATCATCAAACTGACTATAATTTGTGTGATATTATTGTGGGCACAGGCCGCTTGGGCTGTTAATGACAGCTCGCCACTGACATAATGTTTCTGAATAGTAAGCTCGTATCCCTTGAACAAAATTTTCTCTACTTAGAGACTAACATGGAATTGTTACTATGCGTATTAAAATATACAATCAGCTGAGCTAACCAAGTATGAAACATACATTAGTAGTAGCTACCAGAATGGGAAACATATTGAAGCGCGATTTTTCATAGTTTCGTGTAAGTCACTATGTGGTAGTGATGGTGATGGTGTTGCGGTGGTGGTTATTTGGATCATAATACATTATATCGATCACTGTACACGTCCAAGATATTTACAATTATTTAAAGGTTTTTCTTATTTATTGCTTGTGATACTTCATAAAAAAGAAACCACCAGTCTATCATTATAAATCCATCATAATGCCAGTAATGGGCATAGTCCCGGAATAGCTAAACGTCGAAGGTTCCTTGTCCTTGGAGAAGAATGACTCTTCAACGACACCTCTATGCTGCTGAAGAGGTTTTTCAATATTTAACAATATGCACATGTGATATAAATTACAAAATTAAATAAAACATTGTATATACATTTATAAAATATCTTTAAAAATGAATTGTTAAAGCACTAATAATATTCCTTTATGCTATAAAAATGGAGTGAAAGACATTTTTGAGAGAAATTCTAAATCTCTGCAGTGCAGGTATTTGGTTTAGATAACTGGGTAATTTGTTATAAACCTGGAGGCCAGTATATAACAAAAACTTTTTTCAATAGAACGTGTGCTATATGTGATTACATTAAAGTGATTTTTCCTTCCGTTTTCATGAGAATGTATCTGTGAATTTGTGTACGTAGGGTAAGGGTAATACATTGAATTCCTTAAATAGTAATTTACAACTGGTTCTTTTATTAACATGCAGCATTATCCTAATGCCCGTTTTTGCATTTTAAAAATCGATTTTGCCCCTGTTGAAGTATCCCAAATTAATATTCCAAAGGAAGGAACAGATTGAAAATATGCATAATATAAAGATAAGACCGATTTCAAGTCCATGAGTTTTTAAATGTTTGTGATAGCATAAGCTATTCTACTCAGTTTTTGCGATAGCTTTTGAATGTGAGCCGACTACTTTAAATTCCCATACGCCCTTACTCCTAGAAATTCTTTTACTATCTGTGTATGAGATATATTTGTCCTGGAACTTAATAAACGTGTAATTATCAAGTTTATATTATTTATGATGAAAAGCTATTGCTATTGTTTTTATATACTTATTAATGATCTATTAATGTTGAACCAATTCAGCATTTCAGATGTTGTTCTATCTTACATTTTAGGGCCCCCAAGTTGTAACCATAAATAAAAAATCCGTGATCACCTCATCTTGACAACGATTTAAAAATGAGAAAATACTTCAAATCAAGGCCTTACTT
This sequence comes from Mantis religiosa, assembly GCA_030765055.1. Lineage (NCBI taxonomy): Eukaryota > Metazoa > Arthropoda > Insecta > Mantodea > Mantidae > Mantis > Mantis religiosa. Next base: position 72,495,031 of record CM060952.1, read on the forward strand.
TTAATAGATATTCTGTGAAATAATAATCTGTGGAAATAGTATATATTCTGTGCTTTGAGGTAAGTTCCAGTTCCAGACGTTCCAGCACACAATTTAATACTGACGATTAACGTCGCACTCAACAACTGCAGATATTTGTATTAGGGAAGGGAAGTCATGATATAACTTTTAAGGATGTTTATACTAGATGTAATAGAAGGGAGAAGATTGGTTTAGTTTTAATCTAAAATTAATTAATTACTGTTGTGTTCGTGGTCGCAATTAAAACGTCAAAGCAACCATAACCTCATTGTTGGATTCCCGACGGCTTTGCGAAGTGTAAAATGAATTTCTAGGGGCGTCATTTGTTATAGCTACTTATCGTATTTATTAACCATAGAATTTCGAGTACTGTTCAGGGATGCTCATTTGGGCTAAATGCATTTTCTTATTCCTTTCATTGGCATTTGCGGAGGGACGAGGAGTGAATGGTGGCTTTACTTGTGCAGGTAAGAAGGGATATTACACAGGCTTTTAGCAGTAGACGATAACACAGCAATGTTCATTAGTCGTAATTGTTGTTATTATAATTTGTGATTAATGTAATATTGTAAATTTCAGCATGCACAATAATCTCAGGTATTACTGATCAGCTTGCAGAGATTTATAATGAAACATTGTTGGAAGCATCATTGCGATTATGTGATATGTTACCAGTCACCGTCAGTCCATATTGTGAAGATGCCATCAAGACTTTGGAACCAGTCCTAATTAATCCGTAAGTGACATGAGTATGACATGTGCAAGGCATAAAGCTAAATTTCTCTGGTATCGCAGTTTGGTAATAGATCATTGAAAAACATTTAGGCTAAATAAAGGACATTGGTCTTCGTAGAATAAAGGGCTAAAACATGCAAGTAGGTGGTGCTTTAGTTTGCTTCCATCAGTGCTTTATGTTGATGCACTCATAAGATGTACTTTTTACAGCTAGAGACAGCAGTGGAAGAGATGTAGAATATTGCAACATGAATTCATGCTGTTATCCTCTCCACTGAAACAATTTCAACTTTTGTCCTTGTTGAAACTTGCATTTTATGTAATTACATGATTAATGCTATGTACATGTTCTGGCATTATTACAGACCTTTCATGAGCTGTAATGCACATATTGCACAACTACAAGGTATACATTTAATGTACAAGTACAGTGAAATATATACGGAGGACCCCAAACAGCAATGCATAGTTAAGATATTGAAGGCCCTAAGCTCCAAAGTGTAGTCAAGGGATGTTTCTATGTAAGTGGAGGAGTGTAGCAGTTGCTGTAGCCTTCAACTGTGAAGTAACAGTTAAATGTAGCCAAAACATCAGAGTAGGGTAAACCCCAATTATTCCTTATCTCAGGATTAATATTCACCTATCTTAAACTCTTTAATGTAAATTTTTCTCAAGCTTTAGTAACCAGAACAGTACAGAGCTAAAACAGTAACAAGCGAGCGCGCGCACGCCCGCGTGTGTGTGTATCTTATGATAGAAATGGATAATAAATCCTTATTCTTAGTTCCAAGTATATAGAGACTAGGATATATATGAACTCGCTACCTGTGCATGAAATTTTAAAAAATCAAGATGGTCTACCTATTCTACTGCCATTAATCTAGACTTCAGCTTGAACAAGTGTGTGTGTTATACAAAAGTAAGGGAGGCATGCACAAACAAAATTCAAAAGATTCTCTGGAATACAAACTTGTATTTCTTTTGGTAAGAAACAATTATCATGATAAATAACACTACTGTTTTGTAAACTGTGCTGAAAATGTGTAAGCACAAATACACCTATTTCTTTACAAAACAGTAGCCCGGATTTGTAAGCATAATCAAATGATGAAATAAGCAAGCATATAAGCACAAAATATTAAATAACAAAAAAATAAAAATTTAATCATAAACGTATTGTTTGGTATAATTTTTGCCTTACTCAAGTTTGTTACAGTACATGAGATTTTCTTGAGGGATGCTCCTGCGTCTTTTAATGAATAATTTTTATACTGTGAAAGGGATCTCTCAACATCATATGATGTTAATGGAACATGTGAAAAGCACCACTGTTCTTTATGAATGAATTTCTCTTCGATATACGCTTCTGTACAAGAAAGTTTTGAAAAAATTTCAGTTTTTCATAACTAGGATTTTTTGTTAATACCTGAGTTTCTCAAAGGCGGTTTTTACAATACCTAGAGTCTCTGAAGGCAATGTTACTGAAATTTCATCTATAAAAAAAAAAAGAATGTTCCAAGGTATTATTTCGAGCTTCGAACTGTGTTATAGTAGTTATTTTGGAGATGTGGTTATGGATGTACTTTATCTTGGATGCCAATATTAACAAAACATTCTTGTGCTGAAGGGATGTTGCATGAATCTTCTGCATCTAAGGAGTACAACACTGTTTTATTTCATTGAATTGTTCTGCGTAGAATGACACAGCCTTTAACCAAGAACCCGATCGAGTTAAAACTGGCTGAGGAGTTAAAGACAAATTTGGAAGGACCTCATGAAATTTTTGAACTCTTATCAGCAACAGTAAAGCGACCCAGGTTTGATGTCACCCATTGGGTGCGGATTTTAAGTCCCGAGTGTAGGGCCGGCGTCCACTCAGCATCGTGAGGAAAGTGAGGAGCTTATGATAGGTAAGCGGCCCTGCTCACGAAAACCAACATTCCGGCCAGGGGGATGCCAAGATGCTGACATCTCCTCCCCATATCAATTGAATAATCGTCCACCTCTACCTTGCATAAGTGGGCGTGAGGCTGGCAGTCGGGTTGGTAGGCTTTGGCCCTCTTAGGGGTTTATTTCTTATTTTAATTGGCAACAGTACTAACACTTTCTTTATGCTAGAGACAAGAAGATCCACGTTTTTATATTGGCTCCTAACTCTTTCAGCGATACAATTTAAAAGTCTAAAGATATAATGATGGCTAGGAGTGAAAATTTACTTTTAATTAAAAGCATAAAATAAGCAAGCAAAGGCCGTATTTCAGCAAAAAGGCATTTATAAGCATTTTGCTTAGAAATCCGGGCTCCACTAATAACGAACTTGCAAAGAAGATATTGAAGAGTGACTTTCAACACCAGTCAGTTCCAGAAGAAACTTCTTTACAATTTACCACAATGTGGTGTTGTACAATATATTATTTCATCGCAAAGTTGACCAAAGGTGAATATAGTGAAATTATACTATATTATATACTGGGTGTAAGGTTAGTTTTACTTTACTTTAAAGTTTCAAATACAATAAGCTCCTGAAACGTCTATATAATATGCATGTGCATCATTCTTTTATTGCAGAAGTTACGCTAGTTAACAATAAATGTAGCAAAATATACTGAGAACTGTAAGTCGCAAATCATAGTTGGGATATTGAGGGCCCTACGTGATAAAGCATAGCCAAGGAATGTTTTTTCAGAAGAGTGTAGCAGTTCTGAACAGCCTCAACTGCAAAGCAGCAGGAAACTGTAGCCAAAAATCAGTGTAGCTAAAACTAATAAATTGGTTATATTGCTGCTGATTGCATGGTTGGTTGGAGCCGCTGGAAAGCCAGCACGCATGCGTGGGCAGGAAAGAGACAGTAGTGGTGTGCGAGTTGGACGCTTGCCAAGAGAGAGAAAGAGACAGATAGTTTGGAATTTCCCGCTGCCATTGTGATTGTTATTGAACGATCGGCGGCTTTCTAGAACAATGACTTGTAACACTTGTTTTTGTTTGGCACCAAAAATGAGTTTTGTTTATTTACTTGGTAGTGTTATTTAGAATTTGAAAAACTGTTTAAAAATATTATGTTTATAATCAGCATGTGGAAGTGAAACTCTAGTGGAAAAAGAAAAACAAGATATGTATATTGGTTGGTACAAGTGATGTCTGTATAAAGAAATGAATGGTTGCTATGGAGAAGAGAAAATCAATAATCTTCCTTGTGGTAAAAAGGACGCAAAGAATATAAAAGTTTTGATAGTGATGAGCAGACGTGCAGGAGTGAGCAATTTTATGTAATTAACGGAAACAATTTTTAAGGAAGTAAGGATTTATCTATATCTTGGATGTAATCTGCAATGATTGACTAGGAAAGAAAGTTCGAGTAAAACGTAATCCAGATGATACAATTAAATTATATATTACGAAGTTGAACTTATCCAAATTTTATTTCTTTAACTCGTAACCACCCTTGAAAAGAAGAGATCTTATTACTCTTATTTAAGCAGACACAATATTCAAGAACCAGTTCAAATTACAACAAAGTAATTCTGTTTCACAAGGCCTCCCAACCTGGGGCTTCAAAATAGTCAACGTGCATCCCATCCTCACCATTGAAATCATGCTACATATGGTGCCCGAATGTGGACCCAAATAAGATGGAGAGAAAGTAGCATCACCATAGAAATCCTGTCCCACATGTCACCACAACGTGGGGCATCATCATAGTATATTCATCGCATGTGAACTACAACGAAGAAACCCTGGTACAGACTGGAGGTACAAAGGCGGCAAAGTGTTAGTTACTAGTCAGTTGCTAGTGAGTTATGTGTGTGCATCTGTGTAGTAATTTGAAGTGTACTGTAGCGAATTCTTTCGTTTTACTTGTGGTGAGAATAAAGAGACCACCTTGAAGATTACGTTTATGTATGTTACATAATTTTTCTGCTGCCAGGGTTGAACAAAGTGTCTTTTTACTGAAATAAAGAGCATTTTAAATTTCTGCAAACCAGACTTTTAATTTTACGAATTCACAAAATCGCAATATGCACCCTGAAATTGCTGAGATAAGTTTCTCCTCCTGTCTTATTTTACTGGGGTGCCATATGAAATTGTAACTTTATTTTACACTTTAATTTCTGGACACATTTTGAGACCTGTTCATTCCATTATCAGCCTAAACTCACTTTTGATGTGCTCTTGAAGTACAATATGTGATTAATTGAGTACATCTGAAGTATATCTGAAGCTTCAATTCATGATCTTTACTTTCAGAATGAGAAACATACACAAAAATCTTAATTCTGTTTACTTTCCCCAATGTTTTTATCAATGTGTTGAGTGTGTGGTGCTGATTAGACAGTTCCTTTGTTATTATGCTACTTGATATAAATTTAAATAAAACTAACGAAAACTAGAGTGGCATTGATGATGACCTTAGCGGTTCTATATTATTCTTATCTATTGTTGTCAGTAAAACAGTCAAATGTAAAAACAATATTACAATAATATATAATTTGTTACAAACTTCACTTATTTTTATATGAGTTTATAAGTTCTTGAAAAGATTAGTGAAGTTTGTAACAAATTATTATATATTGTAATTGCTTTACTGTTATTAGCTTCATTTTTTTTACATATTAACAATGTTGTTTACATCCTCTATGCTTGCAGACATATTATGGAATACTTTACTCCAGATGTTTTTTGCTATGGAATTGGACTTTGTTACCTGGATCCAGGACAGGCATATTGTCATTTATTTCCAAAACCACTCTTAAACTTTGAGGAGGTGGTGTTTCATATGAAGGTAAAGTAATTCTGATACATTCATAAATAGGAGAAGTACAAAGTGAGCAACATCTGGAACATAATCCTTGCATGTAAATACTTGCATGTGTTAACAGAGCTTGCATCTGAAGCAAGACAAGCCTATCACTGAAGAAAGAAAGAACAAAAAAAAAAAAAAAAAAAAAACAGAAAAGGCATTGTTTTAGGTGCAATGTTTTTTAGAGCCATTGATTTCTGCGTAATGTAGCATAAATGTCCAGAGGTCACAATGTTAAGTGGAAATCTATTAAGTGTGTTTGGAGGTTTTTCAAACCTTGCCTGTTTAACCCAATGTGATTTCCCATTTTGCCTTCCTTCTGTGGCCAAGGATTCAAGGGTCCTAAGCCACAAAACGTAGCCAAGGGATTGACAGTCCTGAACTGCAAAAAGTGTTTTATAAGAGAGTGTAGCAACTGCAAAGTAATGACAAAGTGCAGCTCTAGGATTTAGGCAGCTAACTCCAGTATTCTTGGAAGTATGGGTATCATATAATATGAATTGCAGTATATGTGAACAAGTATAGCTGTTGCACACTTCTTTATTACAACTACTACACATAGCTTTTCTTCAGATCCTTCTGCTTCACTTATACATTAGTTTTTATTTTGTACACAAATGCTAAAATGTGCTAAAAGTATGCCTTTATATGTGTTTAACAAATATATATTGGAAAATGCATTCACATTTTGAGATTATCTGTCTAAAAATGTAAATTACAATAGGTTATGATTTATTTATAATGTAAGCAAACATATTCCCAACTATACACTTATACAATTTGCATCACATTTTCAGTAATCTTGCTTTTCATAAGTTGCATGCTTGACATTATGCAGCCCTGGATATTTGTGCTGCAACATTACCACCTGCATCTTTTTTCAACCCATTTGGAACAAATCCCACAGAAAATTGCACTTAACAAGGGCTTCTTATTGAAAAATGAGTAGATCCAAAAGAAACTTCAAATAGTTATCACATCCTTTTTATTACAAAATAAGTCCTTTTAAGTGTTGAATATGATAAACATTGTTTCAGCCAAAACAAAACAAATGCACATGTTTTGAAAACCAATTACTCCTATTTTGTAAGTGATAGTGTTATATCTAAACAAGAGTTCTATGAAGGCATTGTCTACCACTTCTGTTCCTCACTGCTCTTACAGTTACTTTCATCGCTAAAATTAGCACAGTTAAGCCTCTTTTGTCTGAATGCTTTTGTTTAAGGTTTGCAAGGCCAGTGACTCAAATCCCTTCCCTGCATGGGTATTTCCTTTCTTCCAATATTCTATATATAAATTGTTGTTATTGAAGATATTGGCACTCTTTCATATAGCATGAAAGAAAAAAAATAATAAATTGGGAAGAAAGTTTAAACACCATTAACTAGGAGTAAAAAAAGTGACAATCTGCAAGTTTGAAAGGGGAAATTTTCTATTATATCTTCATACACTGTCCTGCGCTGTGGTGTAGCGGGCTAAGGCAGCATGCCTTGGTCTCTGGCCACAGAAAGTGGCCCGGGTTCGATCTCACCCATGGGGTGCAGATTTTCAGTCCTGGGTATAGGACCGGTGCCCACTCAGCATTGTGAAGAAAGTGAGAACCTTACGCTAGGTAAGCAGCCCTGGTCACGAAAACCAATGTTCCAACTAATTTTTGACACATACTGTACATCTGGTTTGGCACGTAAACAACTGCGTGTGTGCACTCCTTAACCTTGAACCATTGTTAGTTTGTCTGTGAAAGAGGAATTATTTAGCTCCAGGTTCACCATGGAATGGGGTGATTATGAAAATTGTGTAGCCGTCATTGTGTTGCATAAAGCTGGATAATCTACAAGTGACATTTTCAAGATGCTGAAAATCAGCTGTATGTGTCCATTGAGCAATTCACTGCAACTGGGAGTGTAAAGGATCGACCATGCAGTGTCAGGACTCCAGGAGCATGAAAAGTAGTGGCAGCTCGTGTTCAAAGAAATCATGTGCTGAAGCAGGCTGTCTTATCCCGTGAAATGAACATTTCAAAAAAGGACAATGTCCAGGCTTCTGTCAGCAGACCTTGGACTAAGGGCTTATCGCAGACGCAAAGGACATTATCTTGACACATGCCTAAAGAAGATGAGAGTGCTTAAATGTTGATGTCTCTTACAGCATTACGCTCAAAATGGTCATCAGAACATCCTCTTCACTGATGAAAAAGTGTTCACTATTGAGGAGTTTCCAAAACAACAGGGTTTATGCATCATCTCAGGAAGCCAGTAATAAGTTTCCGTAAGTTCAGAGGGCCCATCGTCCCTGCTCAGTCATGGTGTGGTGCTGGGTGAGTTATTCTGGTATCACCCAGCTACATTTTTATGGAAAGGGCATTAAAACCAGCGCCAGAATGTATGAAAGCACTGTTTTGGAGCCTATTGTCAAGAATTTGAGTGGCACATTTCTTCAAAACCAACCATGGACTTAGCAGGATTCTGCTCGTGCCCACAAGGCCAGGTCAATGCAAGCATGGCTTCAGCGTTATGTCCCTGACTTCATTTCACCTGAAGGTTGGTCCAGTAGCAGTGGGGTCCTGAATCCATTGAACTACCGACTGTGATCACTGCTTGAGGGCATTGCCTGCAAGAGGAGACACCCCACCATTGGAAGTTTAAAGCATTCCTTGTTGTCAGCAGTGGCAGATTTCTCCCTGGATGTGGTCCATTCCTCCATAGATGAGGAGCCACAAAGACTCAGAGCCTCTATCTGTGTAAAAAGTGGCCATTTCGAAAAGTGATTGGTGCTGTGTCTTATGAATGACTGTAGGAACAACATACTGAAAGCCCATTAAAATATTGTGACTTCGTGGATTTGTAAAATTAAAAGTCTAGGTTGCAGAAGTTCAAAATGCTCTTTATTTCCGTTGAAAGACACTTGTCAATTCTGATATCAGCAGAATGATGTAACACACACGTACGCAATCTTCAAGTCCGTTTGCCACACATCCACCCTGCACAATTGCAGCTCACTGACTCTCTCTCTCTGCACCCTGCGAAACTCTTATTTATACACGAGAAACTGTTCTTGAGGTTTCTCGAAGCCTGATGAAGTCACAAGAAGCTTCACGGACTATCACAATCTTTCGTGATGGCAGGCAAAGGAGAGAATTATCCAGACGTTACTCTGTCTCCCCCTCTCTGCCTCTCCTTTCCCTAGTGCCAACTAGTCACCCATGTGTGGGCGTGGCTTGGACACTATCAGTCTGTTTCTGCCTCTATTGCTCTCTCTCTGTACGTTCACTTACGAGAGGCTTTGTGACAATATTTTGCAGGGTATTTGCGTTTTTCACTTTTCAAGTTGTAACAGTATTTATGGCTAGACTAGGTTAGATGCATAAGCAACTTCTCCAGTTCAAGCTTTTAGCTTTTAGATTATGCTGTACCAAGCGATAATCATTGTATATGTTGTGTTACACACGCTAAAAAGAAACAAATCTCTCTGTCAGCATCTGTACCTCTTATTACAGATTTCAGAACCAAGGTTCCTGTTAGCCTAATGCAGTTGTTTTCGCTCAGTATTTTAGTTATACTCTCTGTGTTCAGAGCTATTTCTTATAGCTATCAAGGGCTAAATGAATGGCTCATTTGAAAGTTTTAAATTTCAGTATTAACCATGGCTTATAGTAATGTAGCAAATAAATTAGCTTTATGGACTTCTGACAACACTTTAGAAAATCTGGAAGACCTTTTGTTGTTTGACATGATTTGGATATTGAATTCGATTATGAGAGAGGTGTTGAGGATATTGGTAGCAGTGAGAAAGAAAATGACCCGCTTCCTTCAGGTGTCCTTGAAGAATCAACTTTGTGAAGTGGTCAAAATAACTCGAACGCAAGTAGGCATATAGACACACAAACATATTTTCTGGTGCACAGCTATCTTCTGACATCCAACTGACATTTTCACAAAAAATATTTTTATTGCTGATTTAGTGTCATTATTATGGAAACAAATGTATATGTGAGTAGGATAAAGGAAGCCCTGACCTCTAAAGGCAATTTAGGGCTTAAAGAGGGGAATTCAAAAGTGGACAGTGTAATTTTATATTTTGTAAGCCTACATTAGACATGTACTGGTCCACAGTTATCATGTTAGCTCCTCCATTGTTTGGTGAAATGATGGCTTATATATGGGTGGTGTGGATCAGCTATTACTAGCTATCCCTCTTTATGAAAAACCGTTAAATGGTAAAAAAAGTATTTTTATATGAGCTGTATGTAACCATACAGATTCGTTTAGTAATTTGCAGAGCTCTAAATTCATGCAAGACAATGACCTACCTGTACTTGCATGTTTCAATAGCTCATAACCTAATTGAGTACTATAATATTCAGAGGTCTCTTCATACTAGGGGTAAGAAATCCACCACTACAGCACCCTTACTTGAGAGAAAACACTTTCCTAAAAGGATACTACCCACAAACAAAAATGGTGCGACCATTTCGAAAATGTCTAGTGTGTCGCGAAAAAGAAATTTGCGAGGAAACCAATATTGTCGCCAGGCCTTTGTTGATCGAGACGGCAAGGCATTCAAAGGGATGTGCAGTGCAGTGGGCATGGGGGGGGGGGAAGGAGACGGATTTCTCGAGAGTTTGCTTTCTTCTAGCCGGGTCTCGATTGTTTAAGAAATTTCTGGAATGTTAGTAAACTATAAAAAGGCAGCCCGCCCGCCAAAGAGAGTCAGTCGGTAATTGAATGCGTGCGGGTAAACAGCTGTGTTTGACCTTGTATGTTGCATTGTGTATGTGTACGAAGCGTATTTCTACGGAAATAAACCGCGCCGTGGCTCAGTGGTTAGACCGCTTGGCTCTCACCAAGGCGGCCCGGGTTCGATCCCAGGCGACCGCAAAGTGAGATTTGTGGTGGACAACACGGCGCTGGGGCGGGTTTTCTCCGGGACCTCCGGTTTCCCCCGCCATCTCATTCCACCGGTGCTCCTTATTCATCTCATGTATCATCAGTGTCACCGCCTGCGGTGCCGTATGTAGTAAAAGCGGGCGTTAAACACTACACATTTCATTTTTTACGGAAATAAAGTGCAATTTTTTGTGTTTGTAACCTGGACTTTTGATTTCACGAACCCACAAAGTCACAATTGGTGTCAGGAGTGGGACGACATGGAGGCTGCATTGGAAAAGATTTTGGAGAAAATGAGAGAAATGAAAGCAGCAATTGACAACCTCGCTGCGAAAACAGAAGCGGCAAATAACAACCTGGCCGCGGAACTGAAGGAAATGAAGACCGAATTGACCACGGAAATCACAGCGGCAAACAAGGTCCTCACCGCAAAGTTCGAAGAGCAGCTGACCGGCGTGAGAGATGACGTCACAGAGCTGGGCAAGCGGATGGGTCAAGTGGACGAGCGCGTCGAAGACCTGGCGAGCCGCGTTGACGAGCTGGAGGGCAAGGCCGACAGCAACGCAAAGTCCCTGAACATCTGCGCGCGTCAAACCTTCTAAATAAGACGGCGCGACAACTTTCGAAGTCCTCCGCCGTCAATTCGACACGGTGGCCAAACACAAGGGGTCACCAGAGGAAGAGGCCGCACAGCTAATAGCTGGTCTCCAGGGACGGACCGCAGAAGTCCTGAACGCGGTCCAGACAGCGGTGGCGCCCAAGGAAATCTGGAAGGCCCTGGAGAATCGCTTTGGAAATCACCGCTTAGCCGCAGCGTACCGCAGCCAGCTGAAGTCAAGGTCACAGCAGCTAGGGGAGACGCTGCAGGAATTCGCCCTGGAAATTGAGCAACTGGCATGCAAAGCCCTAGTCGACCTCCTAACAGAGTTCGTATCCCAGGAAGCTGCCTACAACTTTGTCAACGGGGTACGAGACACGGAGATACGTCAGCGCCTAATGCTCGGCGATTACAAAACTGTCCACGAGGCGCTAACGGCAGCATTGAGGATGGAGGCGGCCAAGGTGACAGCTATCCCGACGTCGAGAACGAGGAGTGTCCGCTACACCGGAGAGAGAAGACCAGCCGAGGGATGCCGGCGAAGACCTAGTGGCCTGTGCTGGGGGTGTGGACAACCGGGACACCTGGAGAGACACTGCCCACACCAAGAAGAGCAGCCGGAAGAACGAGTAAGGCCCGGCGTGGTGAGAAGCACGCCGGCGGCGGCATCACCATCCCCTCGGGTGACGCTGCGCGCTGTCAGCTGGCGTATGGATGACATCGCGGACGGTTGAGTTAGAGGAAAGCCGTGCCGCGTGCTGGTGGAAACCGGGGCAGCCGTGGCCGTCATCAGACCTGACATAGCCAGGGGTTTGCCGAAAAGGAACCAAGCCGACTGTACACCTTGTGACGGCTTCGGGTGAAACCTTGCCTGTGGAGAAGAAGGCCCTGCTGAAGTTGACCTTGGGAAGGAGTGCCGTACATCTGTGGGTGTTCGTCGCGAAGGTGGCTGAGGAGGTGATACTGGGATTGGGTGCCCTCAGGAGCCACGAGGTGACTGTCGACGTCGGCAGGAAAGACCTGCGGCTCAATGGAGAAGAGGTGATACTCCGGCAGCTCGAAGAGTGCCATCGAATTTGCAGGGTCGTCCTGAAGGGAAGACGTGGTTGTCCCCGCGAGAAGCGAGGTGGTGGTGATGGCGCGACTGGAAGGCCAGCGGACGAAGAACATGATGCTGGACCAGAAGACGCCTGTCAAGGACTCTGTGTAACCAGGACATTATTGCCGTGCGGAGAGGAGGTGTCAGTGAGGCTGCTCAACCTGGCAGACATCGATCACGACGTCCAGGCCGGAAAGGGGCTGGGGACGTGCGAGCCCGTGGTCAGCGTAACCGCAATCGACAAGACGCAGAAGCCGGTGCCGACGCAACACCTGGGGCCCCGGCTGGAAGGCTTACTGGAGAGGGCGGCCAACCACCTGACCGCAGAACAGTTGGAGAAAGTTCGACAACTGCTGAGGAGATACCAGCGCGTCTTCAGCCAAGGCGACAGTTACTACGCCCGCACGGACCGTGTGCTCCACCGCATCGATACCGGAGACGCCCGGCCTATTCGGCAACCACCTATACGCGTTCCGCTGGCGAAACAAGTGGCGGTTCGGGATGTGGTAGACGACATGAAATCCAGGGGAGTGATTGAAGAGTCTGACAGCTCTTGGTGTTCCCCTGTAGTTCTGGTGATAAAGAAGAACGGCTAGTTACGATTCTGCGTGGACTACAGGAAACTGAATGCTGTCACCCGGAAGGACTGTTTCCCCTTACCCCGGATTGACGGTACCCTGGACAAAGTAGCTGGTGCACAGTGGTTCTCGACCCTGGACCTGAAGTCGGCTTACTGGCAGGTGGCCCTAGACTAGAGACCGGCATTTAGCGCGTCAGAACCGCTCGACTCGCAGCGACGAGCATGAATCGCTACGTAACCGGATGACGTCATAATTCACAGCCTGCCCGCTCGGTCTTGAGAAGACCGGGTCACTAACAGCAGTGAGTGAGTGAGTGACTCGGGTTTACCTGCACCCGCAGGTGCTCCGGCTTCTCTTTTCTTGCTCTTTTTTTTACTCTTTTCTTCTGCTTCTTTTTTGCCATTAAAGAATCAGTAGGTTCATAGAGGAGTTTGAGTATCATACAGTAGGTACGTAAAATAAGAAGCTATTAACAGTGAAGCAAACAAATATATACAAATATAATAATTTGTAATTTAAAAAGCTTCACTTATCTTTTAAGAAATGAAGACCGTATTTCTTACAAACTGAATAGGATTATTACAGCATTATTATTATTATTATTATTATTATTATTATTATTATTATTATTATTATTATTATTATTATTATTATTATTATAGGATTATTCACGAAATAACAATCCTATTCAGTAATAATATAATTAATAACTTAATTTTAATCAAGTCTTCTTAAGATAAACCGATCGACATCATTATGTTCTCAATTTCTTTTCTCAAATTATCACCTGATTTGTTCTGATCAGGGAATTTCGCAGTCATAAGAACTACAGATTGGAATTTCCAATTTTCCGAAATGTAATGGCCCGTGATAGTTGTGTAGCTGATTTTCTGTAATCATCCGACCACATATCGGTAGTGCATGCTAGCAAACTGTTTCCTGCTGCATCGAGAACACAAGGAAGTGTGTCTTGTCGTATTCGGTCAGCAATGTCATGTACATTACGGGACACAGTGCGTTGAACATAGACCCGAGAGATAAGTAAAGTCTGTTTAGTTAACGCCTGTGCACGTCGGCCTGTACCTTTGAGGAACCCTTATAATCGTTTTACAAGACAGACCCTCCTTCTCGCAGTCCTTTCTGCAAGGTTGCCACCTTTATCGATACATCATGGGTATCGTACGAGGTTTCGTGTAAATAAATTATCTTATGTGCATTACTGAGAAACTTCCTTAGTTTTGACAAATATATATATATATATATATCACCAAGCTACAATTCTACTGGTTTCCATAAGAACCCTTAACTTATTCGAAGTGCGGTATTTGAAACCCAGGTCCTTTAGGAGGCCGTGCAAAGTGAAGTGCCCATAAGGGAAATCACAAATTTCTTGCAAATGTGCAACCAATTCGTCTAAGGTGGGCACTCTCCCTTTTGCATAGAATATATACATTTCTCAATGAATTAAATCGCATTTGAAATTATCTACTTTAGAGAAACATTTCCTTTTGTTTTTGCACTTGATCGACGTCTTTGGTATTCCTTTCGTCACAATATTTCTTACTGTATTTCTGTGAATACCCAGAATTTATCAACAGGTACGCTGCATGACCCCTTACCAAGGTTATTTTTCAGTACATATTTATATGCGTTCAAAACAAGCGCTTGAATTTGCTTAGAAACAGTTCCCGTTATAACATTTTTTTTTTTTTTTAGGGCTTTTCCAGTAATATAACTCGACCCAGTTATTCACGTGACTGAAAGTAATCTACTACTTCATTTGCATTTACCACTGCATTTCCCTCCCACGGTCTCCACATGGTGACACACAACGAATCCCTGCACGTAATGAAACAGATCAACTGTAAGCTGGAACTTTGGCAACTGAGACTCCACGTGGAATAGACATGCGACTGTCACTTCGTGAAAACCAGGGTTGCTATTGGTCCTCAATGACAGTGTTCCATTTCTGAAGTGTGTAGATAGATTTATGACGGTCATTAGTGGGCGGTCGGGTCAGGTTCCTTTTACTCCGAACTGCACACCCTTTGACTAGACAGACTTTAAAAGACTACATTCTCGACAGGCCAAGGGCTTTGGCAGTTGACAGTTATACCCTTTGGCCTCTGCAATGCACCAGCCACATTTCAACGCCTCATGGAATCAGTAATGAGAGGATTGACATATGACGCACCACTGCTATACTTGTGCGACATCGTCGGCAAGACGTTCGAAGACCATCTCGACAACCTAAGCAAGGTGTAACAGAGACTGAAGGCAACCAACTTGAAGCTGAATGCGAAGAAGTGCCAGCTCTTCCGCAAGGAAGTTAACACTTGGGCCACATAGTCTCACTAGCCGGAGTGGCCACAGACCCGGAGAAGACACAGGCTGTGAGAGATTGGACTCGGCCAAAGGACATGAGAGAATTGCGCAGTTTCCTGGGGCTGTGCAGTTACTACTGCCGTTTTATCAAGGGGTTCTCCAACATCGCCAAACACCTCACCCGTGTGACTGAAGAACACCAGCCCTATGTGTGGACGGAGGACGCCGAAGACGCTTTTCAGCACCTGACGAAGACACTGTGCAGTGCTCATATTCTCTGGGATTCCCACAACCAGGTCGTGCCTTCATTGTGGACACCGATGCCAGCGACCACTGCATTGGGGGTGTTCTATCTCAAGTCCAGGTTGGCTATGTGCGGGTGATAGCCTACTACAGCAAGACACTATCCAAGGCAGAGAAGAACTGCTTCGTCACCCGGTGAGCGTTACTGGCGGTAGTAAAAACATTGGAGCATTTCCACAAGTACCTGTATGGTCAGCCATTCCACCTGAGGACTGATCACTCCACCCTAACCTGTCTACTGAGCTTCAGAAACCTGGAAGGCCAGACGGCACGTTGGGTTCAGAGGCTGCAGGAGTACGACTTCACCTCGGAACATCGTAGAGGGAAGAGCCACGGTAACGCAGACGCCATGTCCCGAAGACCCTGCCCAGAGGAGTGCGGCCAATGTACAAGAGTGGAAGAGAAGGAGCGTGCCGCAGCAGTCCGAGTAGTCACGGCAGTGCCTGCGGATGGCTGGGATAGCACAGGCCAGAGCAGGGAGCAGCTGGCGGATGCCGGCTTGGGGTCACTCTTGAGGGAAGTGGAGGCAGGGACAAGACCAACTTGGGAGTACATCGCACCGAGGAACGCCACCTACAAGTTGTACTGGGTCCAATGGGACTCACTGACGATGAGAGACGGCGTGCTGTTCCGGGTATGGGATTCACCTGATGGGAAGACGCAGAGGGAGCAGTTGGTACTTCCCTGAAGTAAGGTCCCGGAAGTCTTGGAGGAAGTGCACGCCGGTACTTCAGGAGGACACCTGGGAGCAAACTGAACGATCGACAAACTCCGACAGGTCTACTACTGGCTGAGGCTCCAAGCAGACGCTCAGAGATGGTGCCGATGTCATTTGTTGATGTCATGTCATGTGTTCGCGGCGAGTCGCGGACCCCAGACTAGGAGCTGGGGTTGCATGCAGCAATACAACGTCGGAGCGCCATTCGAAAAGATCACTGTCAACATAGCTGGACCATTCCCAGTGTCCGACCGAGCCAACAAATTCCTGATGGTGGTCGTGGACTACTTCAACAAGCGGCCGGAGGTGTATGCCATCCCAAACAATGTGGCAAAGACAATCACAGACTGCCTTGTGGAGCAAGTGTTCTGCCGATTTGGGGTGCCGTTAGAGCTCCACAGTGACCAGGGCACCAATTTTGAATCCAACCTGAAGGAGGAGGCACTAGAAAGACTGGGGGTAAACAAGACCCACACCACAGTCGGACGGCATGGTGAAGAGATACATCAAGAACTTAGAAGAGCACCTGAGGAAGGTCATGGCCAGCCATCAGTGAGACTGGGACATCAAGGTGCCACTGTTCTTGCTGGCCTATCACTCATCAACACACGACACCACCGGAATGATGCCAGCCAGCTTAATGTTCGGCCGAGGGTTCCGCCTCCCCTGTGATCTGGCATTTGGAAGCCCCCCGGACGCAAAACATCCAGCAACCGATTATGTGGAGAACCTGGTGGACAGTCTCCACGACATGCATGAGATGGCTCTTCAGAACACCCAGAAGGCGAGGCCCAAATGACCTTGTTGTCAACGGGCCCTAGAACACCACACACTCACTTCAGAAGGCGAGCGACCGCATGAAGACCCAATACGACAGGCAAGCCAACAGCCAAGGGTTCCAGCAGGGTGAGCTAGTCTGGTTGTACCGCCCTACCCGGACCAAAGGACGATGCCCGAAGCTCCAGCAACCATGGCAAGGACCGTACCGGGTGGTGAAGAGGATTAACGACGTGGTCTACCACATCCGGAAGGTGTCCCGAGGGAAGATGCTGGTGGTACCCTTGTATTGTCTGGCCCGCTACGATGTTGCTGTTCGTGACGACCAGCCTTGAGGGGGAGCAGTGTCGCCAGGCCATTGTTGATCGAGGTGGCAAGGCATTCAGAGGAATGAACAGTGCAGTGTGTAGATAAAAGCTCGCTGAAACGGCGGGGAGGGGAAGGAGACGGATTTCTCGAGAGTTTGCTTTGTTCTAGCCAGGTCTCGATTGTTTGAGAAATTTCTGTAATGTTAGTAAACTATGAAAAGGCAGCCCGTCCGCCAAAGAGAGTCAGTCTGTAATTGAATGCATGCAGATAAAAGCTGTGTTTGTTGATCTTGTATGTTGTATTGTGTATGTGTACGAAGCGTATTTCTACGGAAATAAAGTGCAATTTTTTGTTTGTAGCCTGGAATTTCGATTTCATGAACCCACAAAGACACAATATTATTTGGTGTGAAATTGATAGTATGCCCTTGTATGTTTATCCAGGTTTTGAGGTGTACAAATAAAAAAGAATCCTTTAAGGATATGGATGGAGTCAACATGAAAAATTAAATGCCATGGCCGGGATTTGAACCACGGATCTCCTGGTTTCCGTTCAGTCGCTCTTAACCTCTGAGCTACCATGGCCAATGTGCCGTCCTGACATTAAATTCTCCATTTGACTCATATTTCTCCGGTAGACCACTGGGGGCTCTCGCATCCGAGTTACACCGTTTGTGGCGACTTACTATTGTAAGTACTCGAGTCCCAGGCTTCATCATTTAACTTTTATTATTTTAGTTAATTGATGGAAATTTATCATTTCTCCACACTAGCCGTTTATAGGCTAATACATAGCATTGAATTTTTCATGTTGACTCTATCCATCGAAAACCTTAGCCTATAAACGGCTAGTGTGGAGAAATGATAAATTTCCATCAATTAACTAAAATAATAAAAGTTAAATGATGAAGCCTGGGACTCGAGTTCTTACAATAGTAAGTCGCCACAAACGGTGTATCTCGGATGCGAGAGCCCCTAGTGGCCTACCGAGGGAAATATGAGTCAAATGGAGAATTTAATGTCAGGACGACACGTTGGCCATGGTAGCTCAAAGGTTAAGAGCGACTGGATGGAAACCAGGAGATTCGTGGTTCAAATCCCGGCCAGGGCATTGAATTTTTCATTGACTCTATCCATCAAAAACCTTAGCCTATAAACGGCTAGTATGGAGAAATGATAAATTTCCATCAATTAACTTTAAGGATATGTTTTCATTTCTTATAAAACTAATTTAAATTTATTGTAAATAGGAAGATTAATGTAATTGGTGTTAAATAAGCATTAAATGCCTTTATGCGCAGAACGTCTCTGCACATTCATATCGGTTTGGGGTATTTTAACTTGGACGTCATATAACCATATCGGTGAAAGGTTTAAAATAACAAAATCAAAACAATAATTCCTATAAGATTTGATTTAAAATAGCTGCTTCAAAGTGAATCACAATAAAAAAAAAAGGTTGAAATAAAATGCTTTTAAAAGAAATGTTCTACAGAATGAAACGTGAAAAGGTACTTTTTCTTCAATATTAAAGAGGGGAAAACATAAAATTATATTTATTATTATAGATGAGTCTTATCTATTACATATCAGCTTCACTTAAGTATCTATATTGAGGACATGTTTCGCGTATGTAAGTGAAGCTGATGTGTAATAAATACGACTCATCTATAATTAATAATTATTTTGCTTCACTGTGGTGTTCCAATAAAGTTAAATTTCGATATAAAATTTGTGATTGAATGTTGTGACAAGGAGAGAGAAAATGCGAACAAAAAAAAATGGGGGCTGCAGAGGTAATTTAGAGTGGTGTATGTCATCATTGACTAACCTTTCATGCTAGACACACAGCTCCCAAGTGCTCTATTTGTTTTTGTCACTTACTGTATGATAGTTTACTAATATTTTCTTTTATAAACAAAAGAACAAGAAATGCAGCACTTTTCAATATAGTACAGTACACCTCACTGCTGTGCCATGTAGTACATAGAAAATGTTTAATGTTGATTTTCCCAAAAAATGACACAAATGATTTCAGTTAAAATACCATATGTTTAAGATATTTTCAAATATCTTGGAACACTTGCCGATTATATAGAATTACTTAGCGCACACAATTACAATCCATTAGTTCGTCTGTCACAGGTCTATTCCACGCTCACAATTATGTACAACACCTCTGATACACGTACACCGTCTTCCAGTCTGTTTGCTAACCCGGCGCTCCTCACGACTGCTCGCCAAGAACTGAACTGACTCATCCACTGCAGTCCTTATTTAGGAAGATCGCTGTTTCTGGAAGCCTCGCGGCTCGGAAAATCATCCCGAATGTTGCAGACGTCAGGGGGAGGGGAAAGAAGCGGCCAGCGACCAGTGACACTTTCCTCAACATCCCCTTCAGTGAACACCACAAGATAAATGGGTAGGCATGGGCTGAATGACTCCTGTCGTCCACCCAGCTGCTAGCTGGCCGTGTCTTCCGATAATTAGGTGACACTGCTCCCTCCTCAAAGCTGGTCGTCCCGAACAGCACCATCGTAGCGGGCCAGGCGATCCAGGTGTGCCACCAACATCTTTTCTCGGGGCACCTTCTGGATGCGGTAGACCACGTCGTTAATCCTCTTCACCACCTGATACGGTCCCTGCCATGGCTGCTGGAGCTTCGGGCAGCGTCCCTTGGTCCGGGTAGGGTGGTACAAGCAGACCAGGTCACCTTGCTGGAAACCTTGGCTGTTGGCTTGCCTGTCGTATCGAGTCTTCACGCGGTCGCTCGCCTTCTGGATGTTCTGGCGAGCCATCTCGTGCATGTCGTGGAGGTGGTCCACCAGGTTCTCCACATACTCGGTCGCTGGCTGTTTCACTTCCGGGGGGCTTCCAAAAGCCAGATCACAGGGGAGGCGTAACTCTCGGCCGAACAATAGGCTGGCGTCATCCCAGTTGTGTCGTTTGTAGACGAGCGGTAGGCCAGCAAGAACACAGGCACCTTGACATCCCAGTCTCGCTGATGGCTGGCCACGACCTTCCTCAGGTGTTCCTCTAAGGTCTTGATGTATCTTTCGACCATGCCATCCGACTGGGGATGTAGAGGCATCGTGGGGGTCTTGTTAACCCCAAGTCTTTTGAGTGCCTCCTTCATCAGGTTGGACTCAAAATTGGTGCCCTGGTCACTGTGAAGCTCTAACGGCACCCCAAATCGGCAGAACACTTGCTCCACTAGGCAGTTTTTTCCTCTTGGTTCGGGAGGGCATACACTTCCGGCCACTTGGTGAAGTAGTCCACGAGCACCGTTAGGTACTTGTTGCCTCGGTCAGACACTGGGAACGGTCCAGTTATGTCAACGGCGATCCGTTCGAATGGCGCTCCTATTCTGGGCCCGCGACTCGCTGCGCACACGTGACGTTGACGGCACCATCTGTCAGCGTCTGCTAGGAGCCTCAGTAGCGCTGCCGTAGTTTGTCAATCGTTCGGTTCGCTCCCAGGTGTCCAACTGAAGTACCGGCGTGCACTTCCTCCAAGACTTCCGGGACCTTACTCCGAGAAGTACCAACTGTTCTCTCTGCGTCTTCCCATCGGGCGATTCCCATACACGGAACAGCACGCTCTCTCTGTTCTTCAGCGAGTCCCATTGGGCCCAGTACGACTAGTATGTGGCGCTCCTTGGTGCGATGTCCTCCCAGGTTCGTCTTGTCCCTGCCTCCACTTCCCTCAAGAGTGGCCCCAAGTCTGCGTCCCCCAGCTGCTCCCTCCTCAGGCCTGCGCTATCCCAGCCGTCCGCACGCACTGCCGTGACTAATCGGACTGCTGCGCCACGCCGCTTCTCTTCCACTCTTGTGCACTGGCCGCACTCTTACGGACAGGGTCTTCGGGACATAGCGTCTGCGTTACCGTGGCTCTTCCCTCTGCGATGTTCGAGGTGAAATCGTACTCCTGCAGCCTCTGGATCCAACGTGTTGTTTGGCCTTCCAGGTTCCTACAGCTCAATAGCCAGGTTAAGGCGGAATGGTCAGTCCTCAGGTGGAATGGCTGACCGTACAGGTACTTGTGGGAGTGCTCCAAGGTCTTTACTACCCCCAATAATTCTCGCCGGGTGACACAGTAGTTCTTCTCTGCCTTGGATAGCGTCTTGCTGTAGTAGGCTATCACCCGCTCGTGGCCGTCCTAGATCTGCGATAGGACGCCTCCAATGCAATGGTCGCTGGCGTCGGTGTCCGCAATGAAGGCGCCACCTGGTTGTGGGAATCCCAGAATACGAGCACTGCACAGTGTCTTCTTCAGCTGCTGGAAAGCGACTTCTGCGTCCTCCGTCCACACATAAGGCCGGTGTTCCTCTGTCAGCCGGGTGAGGGGTTTGGGGATGTTGGAGAACCACTTTATGAAGCGTCGGTAATGACTGTACAGCCCCAGGAAACTGCGCAACTCTTTCTTATCCTTTGGGTGAGGCCATCCTCTCACAGCCAGTGTGTTCTCCGGGTCAGTGGCCACTCCGGTTTCTGAGACCATGTGGCCCAAATAGTTGACTTCCTTGCGGAAGAGCTGGCACTTCTTCGCGTTCAGCTTCAAGTTGGTGGCCTGCAGTCTGTAGCACATTCAGATTCTCGAGATGGTCTTCAAAAGTCTTACCGACGATGATGATGTCCAGGTATAGCAGGCAGGCGTCGTAATACAGTCCTCTCATTACTGACTCCGTGAGGCGTTGGAAGGTAGCTGGTTCGTTGCAGAGGCCAAAGGGCATAACTGTGAACTGCCAGAGCCCTTGGCCTGTCGAGAATGCGGTCTTCTCCTTGTCTCTTGGGTCTAGAGCTACCTGCCAGTAGCCCGACTTCAGGTCCAGGGTCGAGAACCACTGTGCACCAGCTAGCGTGTCCAGGGTGTCGTCAATCCGGGGTAAGGGAAAACAATCCTTCCGGGTGACAGCGTTCAGCTTTCTGTAGTCTACGCAGAAGCGCAGCTCGCCGTTCTTCGTCACCAAGACTACAGGGGAACACCAAGGGCTGTCAGACTCTTCAATCACTCCCCTGGATCTCATGTCCTCCAGCATGTCTCGTACCGCCCCTTGCTTCGCCAGCGGAACGCGTCTATGTGGTTGCCGAATAGGCTGGGCGTTCCTGGTGTCGATGCGGTGAAGGACTTTGTCCGTGCGGCCGTAGTCACTGCTACCTTGGCTGAAGACACGCTGGTATCGACTCAGTAGTTGTCGAACTTTCTCCAGCTGCTCTGCGGTCAGGTGGTCGCCCGCGCTCTCCAGTAGGCCTTCTAGCCGGGGCCCTAGGTGTTGCGTCGGAACTGGCTCCTGTGTCTTGTCGATTGCTGTTACGCTTTCCACGGGCTAGCACGTTCCCAACTCCGTCCCGGCCTGGACGTCGTGATTGGTGTCCGTTGGATTTAGCGATCTCACTGGCACCTCCTCTCGGCACGGCAACAATGCCCTGGCTACACATAGTACGTGTAGAGGCGTCTTCCGGTCCAGCATGTTCCTGGTTCTCTGGCCTTCCAGTCGCGCCGTGACCACTACCTCGCTCCTCGCGGGGACAACCACGTCTTCGTTCAAGACGACCCTGCAGATTCCAAGGCGCTCTTCGGGTTGACGGAGTATAACCTCTTCTCCGTTGAGCCGCAGGACCTTCCTGCCGATGTCGACAATCGCCTCGTGGCTCCTGAGGGCATCCAGTCCCAGAATCACCTCCTCAGCCACCTTCGCGACGAACACCCACAGACGCATGGCACTCCGTCCGAAGGTCAGCTTCAGCAGGACCTCCTTCACAGGCAAGGTGTCGCCCGATGCCGTCATCAGCTGGTACGGTCAGCTCGGCTTCCTGGATGGCAAACCCTTGGCTATGTCGGGTCTGATGATGGTCACGGCTGCCCCGGTGTCCAGCAGCACGCGGCACGGCTTCCCTCTCACCCAACCATCCTCGATGATGCTGTCATCCATCCGCCGGCTGACGGCGCGCAGTGTCACTCGAGGGGATGGTGGTGATGGCGCCGACGTGCCCCTCGCAACGACGGCCTTATACTCCCTGGTGTGGACAGTCTCTCTCCAGGTGTCCTGGCTGTCCACATCCCCAACACAGGCCACTAGGTCTTCGCCGGCGTCCCTCGGCTGGTGTTCTGTCTCCGGTGTGGCGGACACTCGTTCTCGACGTCGGAGTAGCAGTCACCTTGGCTGGCTCCATCCTCAATGCTGCCGTCAGCGCCTCGTGGATGGTTGTGTAGTCCCCGAGCATTAGGCGCTGACGTATCTCGGTGTCTCGTACCCCGTCGACAAAGGCGTAGGCGGCTTCCCGGGATACGAACTCCGGTGGAAGGTCAATCAAGGCGTTGCTAGCCAGCTGACTGCGGTAGGCTGCGGCTAGGCGGTGGTTCCCGAAACATGTCTCGAGGGCCTCCCAGATATCCTTGGGAGCCGCCGCTGTCTGGACCGCGTTTGGGACTTCCGCGGCCCGTCCCTAGAGGCTGGCTATTAGCTGTGCGGCCTCTTCCTCCGGTGACCACTTATCCCTGGCCACCGTGTCGAACCTGCGGCGGAAGACCTCGAACGTTGGCGCGCCGTAATATTTCGGAGGTTTGGCGCGCGCCGAATTTATGTCGCGCCTTCAAATCCTTCAACCTCCTGCCGACGACGGCTTCTACCATGGCGTTCAGGGACTTGGCGTTACTGTCGGCCTTTTGCTCTAGATCATTGAAGCGGTTCGCCAGGTCTTCGACGCGCTCGTCCACTTGGCCCATCCGCTTGCCCAGCTCCGTCACGTTATCTCTCAGGCCGGCCAACTGTTCTTCAAATTTGGCGTCGAGAGCCTCGTTCGCCACTTTCATTTCTGTGGTCAGTACGGCCATCTTTGCGGTCATTGTCGTGGCCAAGTTGTTGTTTGCAGCTTCCGTCTTTGCAGCGAGATTGTCATTCGCCGTCTTTATTTCTGTCGGTTCCGCGGCCAGGCTATTATTTTGCGCTTTCATTTCCGAGGTCAGTTCGGCCTTCATTTCCAACATAACATCTCCAAAATATTTTCCAGTGCCGCATCCTGGGTTGTAATGTTTGGTGATGTTGTCGTCCCGCTTCCTGACACCAGTTGTGACTTTGTGGGTTCGTGAAATTAAAAGTCCAATTGCACAAACTCAAAATGTTCTTTATTTCCACCGAATTACAGTTGGAACACTTGCCGATTACATAGAATTACTTAGCGCACACTATTACAATCCACCAGTTCGTCTGTCACAGGTCCATTCCACACTCACAATTATGTACAACTCTGATACACGTACACCATCTTCCAGTCCATTTGCTAACTCTGCGCTCCTCATGGCTGCTCGCCAAGAACTGAACTTACTCGTCCACTGCAATCCTTATATAGGAAGATCGCTCTTTCTAGAAGCCTCGCAGCTCGGAAAATCATCCCGAATGTTGCAGATGTCAGGGGCAGGGGAAAGAGGTGGCCAGCAACCAGTGACACTTTCCTCAACATCCCCTTCAGTGAACGTCATAAGATAAATGGGTAGGCGTGGGCTGAATGCCTCCTGTTGCCCAACCAGCTGCTGGCTGGCCGTGCCTTCTGATAATTAGGTGATTATTATTATTATTATTATTATTATTATTATTATTATTATTATTATTATTATTATTATTATTATTATTATTATTATTATTATTATTATTATTATTATTATTATTATTATTATATAATAATATAATAATAATTAATAAAAGTATTATTTTTCAACCCTCTAGTCCAGTCATCAGTTTATTCCTCATTATGTTCCTCTACCTGTTACCAACTACATTTACCGCTTTCTTCATATCCAAAAATGTTTATATACCTCTTCATATTGGCTTGCTAGTGTTTTCAAATCGAAGAGCATCTCAGTTATTTTTTCTTCAAAATTTCTCATTTCCTTATTTCTGCTTTATTCCTGATCAGTCTTTCATTTCTTATTTTAATTTATTTAACATGTATCATATCTTCTGTAATTCCTTTTAAAATTGTCATTACAACCTGCTGTGGTTCTGGGATGAGTCCCACTCTACCAATAATAAGTAGGAACATAAAAATTGAAATTGCTACTACTCCTTTCTTATTCTTCACTTTCAGCTAGCTCTGTTAGGTAAGTGGATTTGGACTCAATAATTCTATATCAATACATCCATTGCAGAGCTGTCCTAGAACATATTTGTTCTCTACTGCTGTTCACCAGCTTAATATATTAGATGAATTAATAAGGATAAGGTTGACTCCATCTATCCAAAACTTTAGCCTATACACAGAGTATGGAGGAACGATTAATTTCCATCAATTGACTTAATAAAAATGGTTTAACAATGACGCCTGAAAATCACGTACTTACAATAGTAAGTTGCGGCAAACTGTATCTTGAATATAAGGAACCCTAGCAGTTTACTGGGAAAAGGTACGAGTCAGTTGGAGAATTTAATGTCATGGCAGCACATTGGCCACGGTAGCTCAAAGGTTAAGAGCTACCGGACGGAAACTAGGAGATCCATGGCTTAAATCCCGGCCATGGCATTGAATTTTTCAGGTTGACTTGATCTATCCAAAACCTTAGCCCATACACTGCTAGTATGGAGAAATGATTAATTTCCATCAATTAACTTAAGAATAACTTGTATTTGCATACAGAAAACAATATTAAAATATCATGATTATTTTTTGCAGATGATTTAGTGATATGTTCTATTACAATTGGAGGTTTATCAAAAGTTTTACAAAATTTACATGCATTTTACAGAAAGTGAAATTTGAAATTAATTTCAAAAAGTTAAAAGTAGTAGTATTAGAAAATGGACACCACTGAAAATAGAGGATGTTAAAGGAGAAGAATCGGTAATAGTAAGGACATTTATTACGCAGAAAATTAAGCTAGTTACAGTGGAGTAACAAACACTACACAAATAAAAATATTTAGTAAATATTCTCCACTTATCTTAAGAAGCCGATGACAATACTTCTATTATGTTTTTTGCGAAATTAATTTCATGAGCATTTGCCGACATCTTCAGTCAACACACTTCTTTGTCAAGGATACCATGCATTTACGTATTACCAACATCTGAACACAAAACAAACCTAAAAACAGAATCAATTGCCGGTATGTGAAAATTCACTATGCAGTTTTTATTTTTTTAAATAAATATTTTTTCCCAAACTATTAAATCTATGGGAACATTTAATTGTTTTAATAATTTAACTTCGGGATTTATTTCGTGGTTAAATGACCAAAAATGATCTGCTATGGCCGATTTATCAATTTGTTTATATCTAATGTTACGAAAATGTTCTTTCTTTATGGTTTCCAAACTACGTTTCGTCTTTCCAATATAAACCTGATCACAATCTAAGCAATTAAATTGATAAATACCAGATTTTTTATTATTAGTAATTTTATATTTTTTAGAAAATTGTAATAAATTTTTAATGCTATATTTATTTTGAGGAACTTAAGTTATTCCAACTTATTTAAAAACTTTTGAAAATGTTTATTAACCCAAGGATGGTAAGTAATTTTTTAAAATTTATAATCATCTTTTATTTTTTTAAGAGTAGAAATATCATTAATACTTTTTTGATATTTAAATTTTTAAATTTTCTTTTGTATATCTTTTCTTTTTGTATCTTTTGCAGTGCCATTAGTCAAAAACAACATATTTCTGTCTAACCTAGTCCACCTTCATTTGGTTGAATAACATAAAGACCTTCAGGTGCTTAAATCTACAGTAGAAAATAAGTGACCTAAGCTAACACATGAATGTCAGAGCAAATGAGTTCTTATTTATATACAAATATAATAATTTGTAACTTGAAAAACTTCACTTATCTTTTAATAAATAATGACCGTATTTCTTACAAATTAAATAGGATCAAGATTTCGTGAATAAATCATCCACATCATCAGCTCGAACCATCAACAAACTCGTTATCACTAACGTCGCTAGATGTCACTGTTTATTTTAGCACAACCAACATCTGAAGATGAAACAAATTTAAAAACAAACTCAACTGCCATTATTTCAAAATTCATTACGCGATCACTTAGAAAATGGAGCTAGTTACAGTGAAGCAATATGTATTATACAAATATAACTATTTGTAACAAAAAACTTCACTTATCTTAAGAAAATTATGTCAATTTCTACTAAAAATATAGCAATTATAAACATAAAAGTAATGAAATTAAAGGAGGAGATATAAATTTATTAGGAGAATGTATGGGAAAAGCAAAGGAAAATAATTGCTCTAGAAAAATAATTTAAAAGGAAAATGATTTATGTTGAGACATAGATAATGATGGAGTTAAAATGTATGTGGATTAAGAGATAAAATAGTAAGTTAAAAGAAATGTATAAGATAATTGTAAGAATTTAAAATATTCCATTTATCCATCTGTCCATCCCTCCACCCCTCCCTCTATCCTTCCATAATATTGTCATTATTATTTGTTTTCATGCTCTTATACTCTGGTGATAACTACTTATTTGAAGTTGTAAAATATCTGTAATATAGTGTTAGAACCAGTGTTAAATTATAATGGAAATGTACAGTGCTGTTTTTATTAAATTCTTCATAATCTTCCTCTAGAATAGGTGGAAACATTGTTCTTCTAGTTGGCATTTGTTTGCATTTTACCTGCATGCTGTGTATACCTGTGATTTGAATTATCTCCTGCTGTTGGAAAAATGCCAGTTAACTTTTTAAACTTTCTAAATGTTCTTTTCCTTCTTGTTTATTTTCTCATTTGCTTAACTGTGATACTTAAGAACAAAATCATGAGTAAAGTTAGCAGTTAATTAAATTTAAAGGGAGTCGATTAATGACACTAAACAACACTTTAAAATTTTCCCGGAACATGTTTCAGAGACTTTGCCACCATCGTTATGGAGGTGGCAAAGTCTCTGCAACATGTTCCGGGAAAGTTTAAAGGTAAGTGTTGTTTAGTGTCATTAATCGACTCCCTTTAAATTTATTACAACAACACTGTTTTCAACACTTTCAAGAAAGGAATTAGCAGTTAATGTTTTGTCAATTTCTTTAAATTATTCAATATTCAGTTTAAATTATGAAGGATTTTTAAAGCTTTGAGGAAATTTGGCTGGAAAACGAGAAAACTAAAGCAAATGACAACTGTATTAAGTGAATAAAATGTTATTTCAATACTTAACAGTTAATGGTTACAAAAGTATGCCTGTTTAGCAGTGTAAGTTTTTGCACAACTAGAATTTTCAAGCTTCTCTGGTAATGGAATTAATTAGGCTGCTCTGCAGTTCAAATAAATGCATGTGGCAATGAATAAATTGCTTTTAAAGAATTAATAATATTTACGCTTATCTTTATTACCTTCACATCTATTCCTTTGTTAGACATGTCATAGTTTTGTAGCAAATAAACCTGTTATTTGTTTTATATATATATATAATTTACGTCCTCCAACGTTAAGTCATATCGGACGATGAATGGAATGGGTGAAATGATGCTCAAATGAGGCCAGGGTCCATAGAATTACCCGATATTCGTCTTTCAGGATAAGGGAAAACCCCAGAAAATCCTTATCCAGGTAGCTCACTCTGACCAAGATTCGAACTTGGGACCTCTTGAACATGAGGCAGGCACGCTACCGAGGCGGATACAAATCTGTTATATCAGATATATAACATTATCACAGTTATAGTAGATAACAATTTGTTGCTAGGAATGATTCAAAATAAATATATATTAGTTTATATATAATGGAAACAGGAACCCAGAACATAATTAGTATACACACTAACAGCTATGACATTACATATTATGCCTGCCTCGGTAGTGTAGATGGTAGCATGTGTGCCTCACGTTCAAGAGGTCCCGAGTTCGAATCTTGGTCAGAGTGAGTTACCTGGATAAGTTTTTCCCTTATTCTGAAAGATGAATGTCGGGTAACTCTACACTCTATGAACCCTGGGCTCATTTGAACATCATTTCACCCATTCCATTCATTGTCCGATATGACTTAACGTTGGAGGACATAAATTACAAATATATACTATATATTACTTTGCAGATTGGAATGGAGGAGATCTTTCTGTGCACACATGTGCCATCATATACCTTTTATTTTAAATTTGTTGAAACTCTATGGTGTGTTTATTAACCTGCTTATAATACAATAGGAATACTGCCAAAGACTGCTGGCCCTTTCAGAAAAGAATATAGACAATTTTAATAGATAGATTTGTAGTATAAAATTCAATATTTTATTTTTGCTGAATGTACTTGGGACACTTTAGTCAGTGTCTGGATATCATAATGGAAACTATATAAGAAAAGCACATGGCAATTAAATTTTCAAGGAGTTTTTGGAGAATGGAGTTGCCTTGAATCTTGTATGTGAACTAAAATGTCTGCAAATTCTTGGCTAGCAAAATTAACCTGATTGTTACCGGAAGATAATGTTCCATAATTAATACCTGATGATTAGGGTATTAACTGTGAGTTTACTGTGTGAATCTAACATAGCTATTCAGTCTTTCTACCAGCATTCAAATTTTAGTTATTAATTTAGTGATGTTTATATTTCATACTCCATAAATTGTAACTATCCCAGAGCTGAATCAAGTTTTGTACCTTAAGTAATGTTTCCGTTAAGGTATTTTTAATATTTGCATGGAAAATAATAGTAAATTACATTCTCTTAAATTCTTAATTTAGTATACATTAAAATTAATTCTTTACTTTGCTTCTTTGTCATGCAGAGTCTCATTTTGGAAACATATATAGGAAGAGGATTACATCCTGAACATGTAAAGCATCATTTGAAGCAGAGAACCTTTGACTTCTGTAAATTTCCTGGTATTCGAGAACTTTGCAAAATGTTCAACAAGAGCTGGTCTCTCATACGTCCAGCCTGGGATGTGGATGATGATTGGTTCAGTGTTGTCAATGTAAGACTGTTTTGTTATTTAGCAGGTCATTGTATACATGGGGGAAGGGAACTTCTTGTATTTCTTGAAATACAGTCAGTCCAGAAAGTATTTGTACACCACTTGTATGAAGGAACAATTTGTGTTGTTGCAACATAATTATTTATGAAACTTAGTAAACTTGTAAAATTA
This sequence comes from Mantis religiosa, assembly GCA_030765055.1. Taxonomy (NCBI): domain Eukaryota; kingdom Metazoa; phylum Arthropoda; class Insecta; order Mantodea; family Mantidae; genus Mantis; species Mantis religiosa. The sequence goes on from CM060952.1 coordinate 72,525,273, forward strand.
TATGGTTTGTATATTTACTTATTCTTACAGCAATTTTGCTGAAGTTTTCTAGAATCAGTAGTTTTCTACAGTTTTATTGGATGATACTGTAAATTTGGCACAAAAAGTATTCGTACACCAAAGGTTTGTAAGATTGAATACTGTGGTTATATTACAAGCTAGGTCTGCTTTCAGCTGTTTCACAGCAAGTGGTCTGCATGCATCAGTCTGACATCGAACACAGTAGTTGCGGAGGTAACGTAAAATGAGCCAAAGAGGTAAAGAAACTACACCAGAAGAAAGAAAAATATAATTAAACTACATAATGAATTTAAAACACTTTTGAAGATATCTTAGGTATCTTGGGGAGACCTCGGTCAATGATTCAGTCCATTATTGACAGAGTAGGAATCAGAAAATCTGTTCTAAATACATCCAGGAGTGTTGGACCTGAAGTCCTCATGGCCAAAGATGAAAGCAGCATTCTTCGCTGCATTAAAAGGGATCACAAATGTCTACTCCCCAGATTATTGCAGAAGGCAGGAATTAATGTTTCAGTGAAAATATATGTCCACAGTAAAGCACCTTGTCTCGGGTTGTATAAGCACATCAGGTGTTAGTAATCTACATGTTATCGAGGGAATAATGGATCACAGGAAGTATATGGGCATTCTTAAGCGATAGTTGCATCCAGTATGAAGTTGCATACGTGCAAGAAGACTGGATGTTTATGCAGGATAATGATCCACAACATAATGCTCTTAATACACAACTGCGGATATTATACAATGTTCCAGAACAGCTTCATACCCCTCCCTAATCTCCAGATGTTAATCTAATCGAACAAGTTTTGAGTATCCAGGGGAAATGCATAAGAAAAAGGGCAATTTCCAACAAAGAAGCATTGAAAACTGCTCTTTTGAAAGAATGGAACTAAATATCAAAGGCAGAGGTTAAAAAACTGGTCCATTCCTTACCAAGGAGACTAGAGGCTATAATTAAAGCTAAGGGGTACCCAACAAAGTACTGAATAGCAGCAGTTTTGTTGTATTGTATATTGTTTTTGTAAGTGTGCAATTACTTTTTGTAACTGAAAAATTTGCAAGTTAATTTTATTTTTATAGAAGTGACATTTTGTTTCTACATTGTTGCTATTTTCATATAAAATGTAAATTATTTTGAGGATGCCTTCTTTTGAGTCAGTAAACTTTATCATTGAAATACTCTCCATAATCATTTCCCTTAAAGTTTGTGTTGTATGAATACTGTCTGTGCTGACTGTATGTACCCCATAGAGGTATTGCAAAAAAAAAGGTATTAGCATTTTATTCTCTGATCAGCCATTTTTGAAGAAAAAAGTATTGTTTCCAATTAGATTGTTTATTCCATGAGAATATACATAGGTAATAGATGGTTAGAGTAAACTAATTTTGATCTTGTTTTTTTAGTAACTGTCACATTATGCAGGATTTTGAAGTAATTAATTATTTTCCTAACACCATTTTGCAGACTATTTGTTTGGAGACAAAGGCAACATTGCTAAGTTACGATAGGTGAGCTCCTGGACAGCAACAAAACAGTATCACCCTAACCAGGAGGTGGAGAGATTAGCAATTTTGTTTTCTACATTACCCTTAATTAAACCAAACACACAAATTAATGTTTTGGTAAAACAACAAATACAGTTTGGTATTAGCCTACACCAACAGTATATTGCCAAATAAGCGTTTTGCAGTTGCTAACGAAACAGCACACCATGTTTATGTCAGCTTCACAAGAAGTTTTGTCAGTATTAGGGTAACATTATACTAGTTATTTAAAATTATATTGTGAGTTGACTGAGACCCTCTGTACTCAAATTTGTGGTATAATTTTAATTATTACATTACTTCTGTGTTAATTCCAATTCAGCCTTTTAAATTACCTTTTCGTTTGTACTAGGTATTAAAACTCACAGGTTTAGTGAAAAAGAATCCAAAAGAAACAAGTAAACTATTTTCCTTTATTTTATATCTTTAATTTTATTAATAAGGTCATAGATGTTCTTTGTTTGGTTGGGTGAGAACCTGACATTTTGTAAGTAAAAGTAGTACTAAGTAGTGGAAAGGAATAGACATGTACCAAAGACACTTCCTAGAAAGAAAAAAAGTGTAAGAGATATGGTCATCAAGGTGAAAACAGATATAGAGATGGAAAAATTGAAATACTCTGGGAAAATTCTGGTTGAAAAAGAGGAATTGAAAAAAAAAATGGCTGGAACAAAGCAAAGAAAGGAGGTATACAAGAAATTAGAAGCAATGAGACAGGAGATACAGTATGTCAGAGGCAGAATGGCTGGAAGACAGTGACAGAAGGTTTAATATATCAGAGATCAAAGAAAGAAGTAGGAATGACAAAGATAGGAACTACTCAAAAGAAGATTGGGGATAAGAATGAGAAAGTTCAAGATTTGTGAGGCTTTTAGGTTTGGGAAAAGAAGAAATATATTAGTAAAACTCTAACAGATGATACAAAGTGTAAGAAACACAAAGAAAAAAAGAAAGTCATTTATATAAATAATTATATGAACAGAAGGAAATAACAGTTCATCTTGTTGAACAAACAAGTCTTTAAGTAATCTAGGAAAAAGGGCATATATTTGTAACTCTAGGCTGTGAGTAAATGACTGAGCAAAAATGGAAGTAACCAGAAGAGAGGATAATGGCAAGAATGGATGGAATGCATCAAACTTTGAGGTGCTAAAAGTGAATTTGACAGCAGAAATCATCAGAGAAGCAAAGAAGCAAATGAGTAGCTGATGCAGAGGAAGTTAACCAAGGAGAGGGAGACAAGGGGAGAAGAGGAAGGGCAGAAAAAAGGAAATGTGATGCAGTTAGGGAAGGGGAAAATTGGGTTGGTAAAGCAGTTGGCTGAAGAAGTAAGAGAACAATTCATAAAGAAACACATGAAATACCCAGGGAAATAAAATATTCAACATGGACCAAAACCAGCAGGGGAGTGACACTTCTTTAGCTCAGTATGGCAACCAGCCAGGAAAAGGAATTCCAAAATCAAACTTGGCCCTCCAGTTGATTCCTCATTCACGTAAAAATTATATCACTCGTAAGGCTAATACAGAAACAATCTGGGTGATCCAAAAGTTGACAACAGTAGAGCACATACCTGGAAGTTGAGGTATTAAACAAAATAACTGCCATATGGAATGTCAAGCATATTAGACCAAAGGTACAGAAAGTAGTGAACGATCTGAAAAAAACTAGGAATTTATATAATAGTTGTAACGGAAACTAAAAAGAGGAGCAGAGGTTCATTAAGATCAGAGACCCCATCTTTATGTATTCTGGAGTGGTAATAGAAAAAGGGGCCCAAGCAGGAATATGTATAATAGTAAATAGTTAAATTAAAACCAACTCATCTGTTTGAGTGAAAAAATAATTTTAATAGAAATAAAAACTTGGAGGCCATTACTGAATTATAAGAGCTGATGCAACCACGAAGAAGATAAGAACAGATTTTCTACAAACAATAGCAAGAATGCATAAACAAAACAGGGAAGAATGATATGTAAATAGTGAAGCCGGAGAGAAACCAGAGCAGAGCCAGAGCAAAGCCAAAGCGGGGCCAGAGCAAAGCAAAGCCAAAGCAAAGTTAAAGCAAAGATCAGATGAAAGCTATAGTAAAGTAAAATACAGTTTTTGAAAGGGCACTGATGACCATCTAGTTGAGCGCCCTTAAATATAAATAACCATCATCTTCACATAGCAGAAGAAAATGGATACAACAAAAGCCTGGTGTTTAAGAAAATCAGAAAGGCTAAACTAAAGAAAACCATTAAGGAAGCAACCTCATTTACAGAAGAAAAAATACAGCATATTCCGTGCATTCACATACCACCCAAAAACATTTAATAAATTCAAAAAGATCTTTAAGGATTGAAACATCAACTTGGCACCTACTAATAGGTACTTACTTTTAAAATTGCTAAATTCAAAAACAAAAGATGAAATCCCACCTATTAACAGATCCGGAATATACCAAATAAGTTGTAAGAACATAGGTCAAACTAAAAGAAACCTAAAAACCAGAGACAAAGGACACTTTAGAAATGTCAAAATGAAACAACAATAATAATAATAATAATAATAATAATAATAATAATAATAATAATAATAATAATAATAATAATAATAATAATAATAATAATAATAATAATAATAAATACTTTATTGTCTATAGACCTGTATGCAAGTTTCAGACATTGTCAAATTTCAATAATTACATTTACAACAGTACAACATATTTACAGTTCATCCAGAGAATACAGACATTTTTTAATCAAATAATTTTTTAAGCTAGTTTTAAAGTTACTTTCTTACAGTTTTGATTTCTATAGGTAATTTATTATACAAAATGGTTCCTATAAGATTTATATCCTTAAATACAATTTGCTTATTATACTTATATCTAGGGTAATTAAAGCTACCTCTTGTATTATACCCATAAATATCATTATTTTTAGTGGAATTCTTATTCTGTATATACAGTACAGTCCTATATATGTATAAGGAATAAATGGTTAACATTTTGTGTTCCTTAAAAGCACTTCTACAAGATTCCCCAAATTCTAAATTACTAATAATTCTGATGCATTTCTTTTGTAGAACCATCAACTTATTCATATGCACTTTTGTTGCACCTCCCCACACCTCAATCCCATAATGTAGGTGAGGATAGATAACACCATAATAAATCAGTTTTAATTCTTCACTACCTAATGCTTGTTTAAAAAATCTTAAAAGATAAATGGATTTGCTAATTTTGTTACATATACTATCTACGTGTTGTGCCCATGTTAGGCCACTGTCTATCCATATTCCTAAGAACTTATGTGTGTATTTTATTACAGTTTTTATTCTCAATCACAAGTGTCTGTTCCAACTGCTCTCATTTTGAGAGGTCATACTTCATAAATTTTGTTTTATCCATATTGCTCATGAGATTGTTCCTTTTTAAAGTAGTCTAATATTTCATTGATACCCAAAACAATTGTTTCCATTAAAGATACATTACAAGCTCTCCAAAAATTTACTGTAGTATCATCCGCGTATGATGTTATCATGGAATTTGTGGGAATATTAATGTCATTAACATATAACAGAAACATTAACCGCTTCGCCGATGACCATTTAAACCCTTCAGGGGCCGGAAACGGATATCCAATAAACAGAACAAGACATTCAAATTGTTAAATGCTGTAAAAATGCATCATGAATACAATTCCGTATCTTCCGTATTTATTAAGTTATTTAAACGAAACAAAAACTGGTTTAAAACCCATTAAAGGCAGTATACAGCTACAGTAACAATAAAGTAGAGACTACATTAATAAATCGTCGAAATTTCACTACTTCGTTTCACTGTAGCAAAAGCCATTATTTGCGCCGAACGCGCCTAATATTTGAATCATTTTGTTTTGTGTGTACACGAACCAATGTATGTATGTTTAGCTACGCAAGCGACTTCTCCGATTCAAGTTTAGTTTATTTATGCTATACCAAGTGATAGTCATAAGAGTATATGTTGCGTTATACTGAAAAGAAAACTCTCTGTCAGCATCTGTTATTACAGTGTTTCTCAACCAAGTTTCTGGTAGCCTTATGCAGCTGTTTTGGCTCAGTATTTTAGTTATTTATACTCTGTCTTTGTCCAGAGTGATTTCTTATAGCTATCAAGAGCTAAGTGAATGACACATTTGAAATTGTTAAATTTCAATGTTAACCATGTTATCCCCGTAATGTAGCAAATAAATTACCTTGCGTATGATGTATACAGGCTTCTGATATTACTGTAGAAAATCTGGAATATTTGTTGTGCGATTATGAAGGAGATGTTTAGGATATAGTTAGCAGTGACGTGTACTGGTCTACAGATGGCATGTTAGCTACTCTGTTGTTTGGGGGAAGTGGCGGATCAAATATGGCTGATGTGGATCAGCTATTACTTGCTATCCCTCCGTACGAAAAACAGTTAAATTGTAAAAAAAGTATTTTTATACCACTGGATGTAACCATGCACAATTGTTTAGTAATTTTCAGAGCTGTAAATTCATGCAAGACATTCATCTACCTGTACTTGCGCGTATAAATAGCTCGTAACCTAATTGAGTATTATAATACTCAGAGGTAAGGGGTAAGAAATTCACCACGACATCATCCCTCATACTTCAGAGAAAACACTTTCCTAAAAGCATACCACCCACAACCAAAAAAGTTGCAACCATTTCGAAAATGTCTAGTGTGTTGCAAAAAAGAAGTTCGCAAGGAAACCAATATTATTTGGTGTGAATCTGCAGATGTGCTCTTGAGTATGTGTTTGGAGGAATTTAGTAACAGTGACGTCAAAATTAATCTCATAAACTATTTGTAGTTGGTTTATTAATACTCGTCACTTACTTGTTTATATTTATGAGAGACTAGTTTCAAAGGCATTCGCCTCCATTTTCAATCTCTTTCCAACTGGCATCTGTTGTTGTCTGCTCTCTCTCTGGTGGTGGAACTATGAACTTCTTTGTCAAATTATCTACTGGTGGGATTTCAAAGTTCATTACGTGATCCTTATTTTTCCAAATGAATATGTTCTCCCATGTTGTCAATTTATTTTGGTTTATCACTCCTTTTAATAATTTTGGATTTGGATCAATGTCATGGTTTTCATTCCAAAAATGAAATGCTACTGCTGACTTATCTTCTTGTTTCAATCTGATGTTTCTAAAGTGCTCTTTGACTCTGGTTTTTAGATTTCTTTTTGTTTGACCTTCCACATTCTTTGAAACTTGTCTCTCATAAATATAAACAAGTGACGAGTATTAATAAACCAACTACAAATAGTTTCTGAGAGTGCTCTTGGGTGTTTATCCCTGTTTGGAGGTGTACAATTCAAAAAGAAACCTTTAAGGGTATCGAGATTTAACTGTATTGGAACACCACAGTGAAGCAAAATAATTATTAATTTTTAGATGAGTCGTATTTATTACACATCTGCTTCACTTTCGTACCTATTTTGAGGACATGTTTCGCAAATCATCGTTTGCATCTTCGGCTCTTATGCGACTAAAGCTTGATCCAGTGGTGTGGGTAATTCTGGGGTTGCTGCTGCCATCTGTTGATTTAGTGATGAACTTAAATGTGGGATTCTCTTCTGGCGGGATTTTCTAAGTTCATTAGTTGGTTTTTATGTTTTTCTATGTATATTCTCTCCCATATGACGAGTTCACTATGTTTTTGTACGTATTTTAGTAATTCTGTGCTATCTTCATTTTCATGATTTTCAGACCAGAAATGAGCTGCTATTGCGGACTTATCAATATTTTTGTATCTTAAGTGCCTGAAGTGTTCTTTCTTTCTAGTGCCTATGTTTCTTTTTGTCCTCCCTATGTAAATTTTTTCACAGTCTTTACACTTAATCATGTAAATGCCTGACTTTTCCTCTGGTTTTATCTTATCAGTATTATTACTGTAAAGTAGGTTTTTAATGTTGTAATTGTTTTTTGGTGCCAATGTTATATTGTATTTCTTGAATATTTTTTGGAACGTTTTTGTGGCCCAGGGGTGGTAGGTAAATTTAGCAAATCTAATTTCTTGTTTTATTGGTGTGAGAGCTGTGATCTGTTTTAATCTCTTTTGAAGTTTGAATGATTTTAGTTTTTTATCTACAAGGTTTTTTCCATATCCATTTTTAATTGCAGTTTTTAAGATTTGATGGTATTCGTTTTGATATTCTTGCTGGCTGAGGGGTAGATTTACTAATCTGTGTGTGAGACTGTTGATGGTTGCATGTTTGTGTGGAATTGGGTTGAAACTATTTGCTTTGATGTAATTATCTGTGTGTGTTGCTTTTCTATGGATACCATAATCATGAAATTGAAGATAGCACAGAATTACTAAAATACGTACAAAAACATAGTGAACTCGTCATATGGGAGAGAATATACATAGAAAAACATAAAAACCAACTAATGAACTTTGAAATTCCGCCAGAAGAGAATCCCACATTTAAGTTCATCACTAAATCAACAGATGGCAGCAGCAACCCCAGAATTACCCACACCACTGGATCAAGCTTTAGTCGCATAAGAGCCGAAGATGCAAACGATGATTTGCAAAACATGTCCTCAAAATAGGTACGAAAGTGAAGCAGATGTGTAATAAATACGACTCATCTAAAAATTAATAAATACTTTAAGGGTATGTTTACATCCCATATAAAACTAATTTAAATTTATTGTAAAATAGGAAGATTAAAATAATTGGCGTTAAATGAGCATTAAATGCATGTTTGCGCAGGACGTCTATACACGTTCATATCGGTTTGGGGCATTTTAACTTGGACGTCATATGACGTCCATATCGGTGAAAGGGTTAAGGGACCCAAAACTGACCCTTGAGGTACCCCATATCTTACTATTCCGTGTTTTGACTTTACCTTTGACAAGCACTTATTACTTTTAACATGGATTTCAGTTATCTGCTTTCTATCAAGTATGATTTACAAATTTCATAAGCTATTCCTCTTATTCCATAAGCTTCTAATTTATCTAGCAATGAAATGAAATGTGTAGTGTTTAACGTCCACTTTTACTACATACAGCACCACAGGCGGTGACACTGATGGTACATGAGATGAAGATGGAGCACCGGTGGAATGAGATGATGGGGGAAACCGGAGGTCCTGGAGAAAACCCGCCCCAGTGCCATGTTGTCCACCACAAATCTCACTTTGCGGTCACCTGGGATCGAACCCGGGCCGCCTTGGTGAGAGCCAAGTGGTCTAACCACTGAGCCACGGCATGGCTCTTTATCTAGCAGATCATGCTTGACGCTATCAAAAGCCTTTGAGAGGTCAAAGAATAGTGTGCCCACCTTTTGATTTTGTTCTAATAAACTAATGACCTGATGGATATAATCAATAATGGCAATGAGCAGTAGCATTTCATTTTTGGAATGAAAAGCATGACATTGATTCAAATCCAAAATTACTGAAAAGGAGTGATAAAACATGTTCTTGAAACATGTCCTGTGAATAAACAGTGTGAGTGAAGCAATGTGTCAATATCTTCTCGATTCACTTTTGTACAAACCAAAATAAATTGACAACACTGGAGAACACATTCATATGGAAAAATAAGGACCAAATAATGAACTTTGAAATACTACCAATAGATAATTTGACAAAAAAAGTTCATAGTTCCACCACCAGAGAAGAGAGCAGATGGCCTTAGACAGTTGGAAAGAGGTTGATAATGGAGGCAATTGGTTCCGAAACTAGTTCCTCAAAAATATAAAAATGTAAGTGATGAAGTATCAAAAACCAACTACAAATAGTTTTTTCTAGTAATCTAAAAACTTGTCCATCATGTGTGTATTACAGAAAAGCTATGACAGGGTTAACTGAAAGAAGCTATGTAAATATTGGAGGATTATAGGATCCCATTAGTTTAACCAAAGTAATTAAAGAAGTCCTGGTTATGGTATTGGATTTTTCATTTCTGATTCTAACCTAAGTTTACCTACACATGGTTTATGTGTGTTAGAACAATCACTTTTCTCTGATTGCCCTTATAAACGGAAAATTATAATAAAAAGATGTTAAAAACTGGAAATGAAGTTCTTACAAATTGTAATTTGCCATTGGGGTAACTGATCTTGAATTTAGATTTGCCGTATGATCTTCCAGGAAGTTGTGAATCAGCTGGAGAATTTAATGTCCTGCCAGTATTCTGCCCCGGTAGCACAGTGGTAGTGCAGCTGAGCATAGAGTGGAATATTTGTGGTTCAGATCTTGTCTGTAGCACTGAATTTTTCAATTCTGATTCTAAACTTCTAAATGTTCCAGTTTGTTTTAGTGTAGAACATGTTCCCGTGTGTTCTAGTGTAGTTAAGGTACAGTAAAAGAAAGTTTTTGCATATAAAAGAGTATTGTAATTAGATTTGTCAATGTAGTATACAGAAAGGTCACTTTTTAAGTTTTACATCATGAATGATTTTCATTTTTGTTAATTGAATTCTTAATTACATTCCAGGACAGAAGGGCATTAAATAATAAAGAGACTTTGTGTGAGTTTGTTATGAACACGGAAGCTGGAATGTTATCTTTCAAACATAATGGTTTGCCATTATGATCAATAAGATGAAATAGGCAATTAGAAACAAAAATTCTTGTTGTAATTGATTGTTGCATTGTCTTAGAAAGATCACCATTTTGCATTAAATTAATGATAGGGACTCGAGAATTCAGTCTTCATCAGTGACCAGAGAATATCACATATTTTCTCTGGTCGCAAGGACCTTTATGATTAGAGATGTAATACATATTATGGCTTAAATTGCTAATTGGAGTTCTGGAAACTGAACACTTTCTCTGATTTTTTAATTATGGAAATATTTTATTCAAAATATTTGGTTTATGACTAGTCAACACTTTCATTTTATTTTCATATTTTTTGTTTAATTCTTTCATTATGTTGTTTATTGATTTGGCTCTTCTAATATATGATTTGGAGTGGTACTGTTCACACATTTTGCAATAGACACATGTCTTCTAGGATTCTTGTAAAAGTGTTGTAATGATAATCACTGCAACAAATAACTTGAAAGATTGTTGAACCGGATTTGTTATACTGTGACTGTGTGGGTTCGTGAAATGAAAAGTTAAATTGCACCACTCAAAAATGTTCTTTATTTCCACCGACTTACAGTTTAACTATTGCCAATTACACAGAATTACGTAATGCACACAATTACGATTCACCAGTTCGTCCGTTACAATTTCACTTGCACTCGTAATTACGTACAATCCTCCGATGCACTCACACAGTCTTCTCGTCGTACACTAGCACGTCAAGCTGACTGACTGGATTCACTCACTGCAGCCCTTTTTATAGGGAAATCACTGTTTTCTAGACGTCTCTGGTTTCCGTGAATCCACGCGAAGGTTCCAGATGGCAGTGGAAGTGGGAAAAGAGGCGGCCAACGACAAATGACATTTCCCTAATCATCCCCCTCAGTTAGTGACAGAGACTACTGAGGTGGGCGTGGCGCGGCCTCCGATCCCTTACTCAGCAGTCGTTTGTTGTGCTTCCTGATAATTGGGTGACACGGCTCCCTCCTCAAAGCTGGTCGTCCCGAACAGCACCATCGTAGCGGGCTAGACGATCCAGATGTACCACCAACATCTTCCCTCGGGGAACCTTCTGGATGCGGTAGACCACGTTGTTAATCCTCTTCACCACCCGGTACGGTCCTTGCCATGGCTGCTGGAGCTTCGGGCAGTGTCCCTTGGTCCGGGTAGGACGGTACAACCAGACCAGGTCACCTTGTTGGAACCCTTGGCTGTTGGCTCGCCTGTCATACCTGGTCTACATGCGGTCGCTCGCCTTCTGGATGTTCTGGCGAGCCATCTCATGCATGTCGTGGAGGTGGTCTGCCAGGTTCTCCACATACTCTGTCACCGGCTGCTTCGCCTCCGGAGGGCTTCCAAAAGCCAGGTCACAAGAGAGGCGTAACTCTCGGCCGAACATTAAGCTGGCTGGCGTCATCCCAGTTGTGTCGTGTGTAGACGAGCGGTAGGCCAGCAAGAACAGTGGCACCTTGACGTCCCAGTCTCGCTGATGGCTGGCCACGACCTTCCTTAGGTGTTCCTCTAAGGTCTTGATGTACCTTTCGACCATGCCATCCGACTGGGGATGTAGAGGCGTCGTGCGGTTCTTGTTCACCCCAAGCCTTTGTAGTGCCTCCTTCATTAGGTTGGACTCAAAGTTGGTACCCTGGTCCCTGTGTAACTCTAACAGCACCCCAAATTGACAGAACACTTGCTCCACGAGGCAGTCTGTGATTGTCTTTGCCTCTTGGTTTGCGATGGCATACACCTCCGGCCACTTGGTGAAGTAGTCCACGACCACCATTAGGTACTTGTTGCCTCGGTCGGAAACTGGGAACGGTCCAGCAATGTCAACGGCGATCCGTTCGAATGGCGCTTCGACGTTGTACTGCTGCATGCGACCCCGGCTTCTAGTCTGGGGGCCGCGACTTGCCGCGCACACGTGACACTGACGGCACCATCTCTCAGCATCTGCTCGGAGTCTCAGCCAGTAGTAACGCTGCCGTAGTTTGTCAATCGTTCGGTTCGCTCCCAGGTGTCCTCCTGAAGTACCGGCGTGCACTTCCTCCAAAACTTCCGAGACCTTACTCCGGGGAAGTACCAACTGTTCTCTCTGCATCTTTCCATCGGGTGAATCCCAAACCCGGAACAGCACGCCATCTCTGGTCTTCAACGAGTCCCATTGTGCCCAGTACGACTTGTAGGTGGCGCTCCTCGGTGCGATGTCCTCCCAGGTTGGTCTCGTCCCTGCCTCCACTTCCCTCAAGAGTGGCCCCAAGTCTGCGTCTGCCAGCTGCTCCCTCCTCAGGCCTGCGCTATCCCAGCCATCCGCAGGCACTGCCGTGACTACTCGGACTGCTGCGGCACGCTCCTTCTCCTCCACTCTTGTGCACTGGCCGCACTCTTCTGGACAGGGTGTCAGCGTTACCGTGGCTCTTCCCTCTACGATGCTCCGAGGTGAAGTCGTACTCCTGCAGCCTCTGGACCCAACCTGCTGTCTGGCCTTCTGGTCGCGCCGTCACCATCACCTCGCTCCTCGCGGGGACAACCACGTCTTCGTTCAAGACGACCCTGCAGATTCCAAGGCGCTCTTCAGGTTGACGGAGTATAACCTCTTCTCCGTTGAGCCGCAGGACCTTCCTGCCGACGTCGACTGTCGCCTCGTGGCTCCTGAGGGCATCCAGTCCCAGAATCACCTCCTCAGCCACCTTCGCGACGAACACCCACAGACGCACGGCACTCCGCCCAAAGGTCAGCTCCAGCAGGGCCTCCTTCTCCACAGGCAAGGTGTCGCCCGATGCCGTGACAAGCTCGTATGGTCGGCTCGGCTTCCTTGTCGGCTAACCCTTCGCCACGTCAGGTCTGATGATGGTCACGGCTGCCCCAGTGTCCACCAGCACGCGGCACGTCTTCCCTCTCACCCAACCGTCCGCGATGATGCTGTAATCCATACGCCAGCTGACGGCGCGCAGTGTCACTCGAGGAGATGGTGGTAATGGCACCGACGTGCCCCTCTCCACGCCGGGCCTTAGTCGTTCTTCTGGTTGCTCTTCCTGGTGTGGGCAGTCTCTCTGCAGGTGTCCGGGCTGTCCACACCCCAAACACAGGCCACTAGGTGTTCGCCGGCGTCCCTCGGCTGGTCTTCTGACTCCGGCGTAGCGGACACTCCTCGTTCTCGACGTCGGGATAGATGTTACCTTGGCCGCCTCCATCCTTAATGCCGCTGTCAGCGCCTCATGGATGGTTTTATAATCGCCGAGCATTAGGCGCTGACGAATCTCCGTGTCCCGTACCCCGTCGACAAAGTTGTAGGCGGCTTCCTGGGATACGAACTCCAGTGGCAGGTCAACCAAGGCCTTGCTAGCCAGCTGCTCAATCGCCATGGCAAACTTCTGCAGCGTCTCCCCCGCCTGCTGTGACCTTGCCTTTAGCTGGCTGTGGTATGCTGCGGCCAAGCGGTGGTTCCCGAAACGATTCTCCAGGGCCTCCCAGATGTCCTTGGGCGCCGCCGTTGTCTTTACCGCGTTTAGGACTTCCGCGGCCCGTCCCTGGAGGCTGGCTATTAACTGTGTGGCCTCCTCCTCTGGTGACCATCTTTTGTGCCTGGCCACTGTGTCGAACTGGCGGCGGAAGACTTCAAACGTTGACGCGCCGTCTTGGCGTTATTGTCGGTTTTTTCCTCTAAATCATTAAGGCGGTCGTCTACTTGACCCATCCGCTTGCCCAGCTTCATGACGTCGTCCCTCACGCCGGCCAACTGTTCCTCAAGTTTGGCGGCGAGGACCTCGTTCGCCTCCTTCATTTCCGTGGCCAGACTGTCGTTCGCTGCCCTCATTTCTGTGGTCAATTCGGTCTTTATTTCTTCCATCTTCTCGGTGACGTTGTCGTTGGTCGTCTTTATTTCTGCCAGTTCCGCTTCATTTCCATCATCTTCTCCAAAATCTTTTCCAATGCCGCATCCATGTTTGTAATGTTAGGTGAAGTTGTCGTCCCGCTTCCTGACACCAGTGTGACTTTGTGGGTTCGTGAAATGAAAAGTCCAATTGCACCACTCAAAAATGTTCTTTATTTCCACCGACTTACAGTTTAACTATTGCCAATTACACAGAATTACTAATGCACACAATTACGATTCACCAGTTCGTCCGTTACAATTTCACTTGCACTCGTAATTACGTACAATCCTCCGATGCACTCACACAGTCTTCTCGTCATACACTAGCACGTCAAGCACTGACTAACTGACTGACTGGATTCACTCACTGCAGCCCTTTTTATAGGGAAATCACTGTTTTCTAGATGTCTCTGGTTTCCGTGAATCCACGCGAAGGTTCCAGATGGCAGTGGGGGTGAGAAAAGAGGCAGCCAACGACAAATGACATTTCCCTAATCATCCCCCTCAGTTAGTGACAGAGACTAATGAGGTGGGCGTGGCGCGGCCCCCAGTCCCTTACTCAGCGGTCGTTTGTTGTGCTTCCCGATAATTGGGTGACAATACTAACTTCTTTTACTTAAATTGAAATGTGGAACATGTTTCAGAAGCAATTGTTTCCATCCTCAGTCCTGAGACTGGTAACAGAGACAATTACAGAAGTGGTACATCTAGCTTTCTTGTGATGAAACTGCAGAGCTACAATGAGTTGATTTAAATATTCATTACATGTCCCTTCCTTTTAATGCTATGGGTGTTTTCCTGAACTTTTAGTTCTGTAGATGTACTGATAATTGTTGATAGAGTGACTTTAGGGTTGATATCTTGATTTGTAATAAAAATGTTTTACTGTCCCTGAGTTTTCCATTTGTTTTCCAGTAAAGCAATTAAAGCATTATTTTCTTCTGGTTGCAGTGTTTCTTTTTGTTTTTCCTGCATGCACCCAGTTACAGTTGTAGATGTCTGTCATTTCAGAGAAGATGCAAGCAAATTCTTAATTTTGTAGGGAAAAATTTATGTTGTATTTCCTAAAAATTTTGTTGAAAATATATTTTAGTCTGAGATGGTATGAAAATTTTGCAAATTGCTGGCATGGTTATTGTATGCAGAGTGTTGTGTTATTCTAATGTTCTTTTGTATCTGAAATTTTGCTGTCTTGGTCATTATGTTGAGTTTGAAACAATTCTGTTGTATTATGGAAAGGATATAGTCATACTGTTGTTGAAGTTATTCTTTGCTGATAGGTAAGTTCAACAATCTGTAGACAAGACTGCTGCAAATGGCTGTTGTTGGAGTTACAGTTTGAGGATGTTACTCTTTATGTAATTGGCTGTATAAGTGGTTTTACGATGGATGCCAAAGTTAAGTGTATCCTGTTTTCTGATTTTTTCAGGTTCAAATGTGGAAGAGATCCATCATGCTTTATTTCAATGTTTAAGTGAATGGGTTTTTCTTATACGAGGGCCGTTCAGAAAGTAAACTCCGGTTGATTGCAGAAAATTCACCAAGTTAAATAAAAATATTTTAATATATACATCTTACAACTACATCTTTGTACTATTTTTCTACATAGTCTCCATAACGATTGAGGCACTTATCGTATCTGTTCACAAGCTTTGAAATTCCTTCTGCATAAAAATCACCCGCTTGTGCCTGGAGCCAGCCTGTGACCACATCTTTGAGCTCTTCGTTGTCATCAAACCGCTGGGACCCGAGCCATGTCTTAGAAATCTGTGGAAAATCAGTAGACAATTCCGACATTGTGAAACGTCGGTTTTCACGAACTTTTGCATCAACTGTCTGAACGAGTTCGTCCGTCACCAATGATGGTCTACCACTCCTCTCTTCATCAAGAACGTTTTCTCGTCCACTTTTAAATAAACGTACCCATTCACGGACCACTCCTTCACTCATAACTCTTGGTCCGTACACGGCACAAAGCTCACGATGAATAGCTGCTGCAGAATATCCTTTGGCTGTAAAAAACCTTATAACAGCACGCACTTCACATTTGGCGGGGTTTTCTATTGCAGCTCACATTTCAAACGGCCACAAACACTAAACTAGCGTAGATACAACATTCACTCGACCATGGCTTGATGCCGACTGACCTGCTGAGTGCGTGAATGCACAGATGGCATCGCTACTCCCCCCACTACCCGCACTGTGACCGATCGGAGGTTACTTTCTGAACAGCCCTCGTAGATTTAGGAGTTTTATGAATACAATTGTGAAAACATCCTCAACATATATGAACGAAGTTTTGAAGATCAGTAAAAAGGAATGTGATGTATATTTCAGAATGACTCATGAAGAGTTTTGCAAGAAATGGAGATAAAGAATTACCCATGACTAGGACAGATGTTAGTAGAACTTGATTGTAAAACCTTACACAACAAAACCAAAACCAGTAATGGGAACTGAATATGGAGGTTAAGTCAACTAACCAAACTAAATTCTTCCTATAATTGTAGGGGACCTAAGCTATCATATAGAATAGCCAAGCAGTAAAAGGAAAGCTCTACTAGAGCTAATGAAAGAGGAAGGCCTTATTTTAAATCAGAAAAACAGCTCATATATATCCTATAATGGCATGAGCACAATCAACCTCATTTTCTACAGAATGTGTGAAGGTACCTGGCCTCAACAATTGATTCTAACATTGTCATCAGCTTCTCCACTATGCAATTATTTACCAGTAGTGACTGTTTTCGATATAGAGAAGAATACCCAATCAACTAACAAACAGAAGCAATTTTGATCACCAATTTAGATCTGTTAGAACAACACCTGAACATGGAATCTGTAAGAAATCTGATCAGAGGCAATGAGAGAAACTCATTTCTTTGTAGCAGACCAAAAACCACTAAAAGGATGCATCAGCCGTGTTCAACTCTGAATGCTTCATAGCCTGGAAGAGGGTCTTTGAATTACATGCAACGCGCTTACATGCTGTCCCAAACAAGGGACATCTTAGTAAAATATGTCCATCAAAGGAGGATTTACAGAGAACTCCTGAAAGCAAAGAAACTTCTTTGTGTAAATACATGAAGACAAAAATAATAATGGAGACACAAAAAACACCATATAGAGGCATAAAAAATAGAAGCTAGCAACTATGAAGCAACAAATACTACATAAAATATAATTATTTTATGAATAATTATAATTAAATTTATAATTACATTTTCATTAATTTTCTTAAAAGATAAGTGAAGCTTTGTTACAAATATATTTTATGTAGCACCATATAGAGCTTTAGAAACAAGTAAAACCAGATTCTCATGCCCATTCATATGATCATCTGGGATGCGCACCTCACCGCACTGCCACAAAGAACCAAATAGACCAACAAGAGAATGGATATCAGTCAAATCCACTCATAACAGAGGAAGTTCACTTAAACAATATGAAAGACAAAAACAAGAAAAGCGGCAGGTCCAGGCAATTTATCCAGTGAATTATTAAAGCATTTGCTACCAATTACACTGACCCATGTTGGACTTTTGGGCAATGAACATTCAGATAATTAGCAAAAACAGGTGCAATTTGAAAAATAAAACCTGTAAGACAAATTGAAATTAATAAACAACTAAACAACATTAAGCAACATTTTCAAAGACAGCAGAGACTTGGATGAAAAAGATAAACTAAAAGACAAGGACTATAAGAGCATTAGAGACAAAGCTGACATACAAAAATTGACAAGGAAAATTGCAGTGGCCCTATTTGTAATGGATACTGGCCATGATTGTGTTGCAGAACACTTTTATAAAATACACTGCATACCTACACCCAAGTGCACTATCTGCAAAGAGGATGTCATCATGAACAAACATCATCTGGACAAATACAAAGGTCTCAGAAGTGAGAACCTACAGACTTTATATTGGGACGCCAGGGGGAAAATGATGCAGATAAACTAATCCCCAGTGCCATTAGTAAACAACAACCAATTACACTGAACCTGTGGACTGCACTGCTTAATAAATGCTTGTAAACCATATCAATATCCGGTGAACGAAGAAAAATTATCGAAGTAAAAGGTGAAGGGAAAGGGACAGTTACATCCCAGACTCATACAGAGGAATCAACCTTGGATGAGTTCCAGAGGTCTATAGAATACGTTAATGAATAGAGTTCAAGGAGAATTGGTAGTGCAATACTCTATGAACAATAAGTCTTCATCCCAGGAAGATCCACGGAACAAGCCTTTAGAGTAGATAGAGTCAACATTAAAAATTCAATGCCATGGCCGATTTGAACCACGGATCTCCTGGTTTCTGTCCAGTTGCTCTTAACCTTTGAGCTACCATGGCCAACGTGCCGTCCTGACATTAAATTCTCCATTTGACTCATATTTCTCCGGTAGACCACTAGAGGCTTTAGCATTCGAGATACACCACTTGTGGCGACTTACTGTCGTAAGTACTTGAGTCCCAGGCTTCATCATTTAACTCTTATTATTTTAGTCATTTCTTCACACCACAGTCCAGTGGTGTTTCCAGTGGTGTATCTCGAATGCGAGAGTCTCTAGAGGTCTACCGGGGAAATATACAAGTCAAATGGAGAATTTAATGTTAGGATGGCACATTGGCCATGGTAGCTCAATGGGTTAGGGCGACTGGACGGAAACCAGGAGATCCGTGGTTCAAATCCCGGCCATGGCATTGAATTTTTCATGTTGACTATCTATTAAAGACCTTAGCCTATGTGCGGCTAGTGTGAAGAAATGATTAATTTCCATCAATTAACTAAAGCCTTTAGAGTGTTACTGGAAGCAATCATGGACATATACAAATCATAAAAGAGCACGTTTATGCAGCCTTTATTGATAACACTAAGGCATTCAATAGCGTCAACAGGTAATTAGCTGTACAGAAGCTACAGTTCTGTGCAAAGACATGATGCTTCTAGGGAACATACTACTGCTGAATGTATTAACCATAAGTGATGGGCTTACGGAATCTTGATAAATTATGGGAACAACCAAAGTGCTAAAGAGGGACTCTTTCACTCCCCTGGTTTTCTACATCCTGACTCACAATATAACTCCAAGAATCCATCAGACGTAAATGTCAGTAATCCTCTATGTCAATGACATGATTTTGTTAGCAAAATCAAGAAAGAATTTTCATCAATGAATATGGTCTGAAGAAATCCAGTTCAACATCAATATCCAAAAAACTCATGTGATGAAACTCAGGAAAGGAGGCCTCTCTCCAAAGATAAAGTGGTGTGTGGAAACTAAAATCTTGAATTCATGACTAGCGCTTTCTGTAACGGGACGCCTGCCTTTTGTAACTGTGCGATGTCACTGCACGATGGTGCGTGCATATCGCCAGTTAAATGTGTAAACTGTACTTCCACCTCTAGAGACTGCCCACAATTCGTTGAGGAAAAGGCGATTCAAGAGATCCGGGTGAAAGAGGTTTCCTTCTCCGAAGCCCGGAAACTGGCACGTACTCGCATGCCATACCTCCCGCTGTCCGCTCTTACAGCGCAGTAGCAGCTAAGCCGGTGCCGAAGAGAGTGATCGCCACACAGACCAGCGATATCCGTGAGGTCACCATCTCAGAGAAAATCATTCCGAAGCCTGCCCAAACATTCTTGTCTGCACCTTCGACGCCTACCGCTCCATCAGGCAGGAGATCGCCAGCACAGTCACCAGCTAAAGCCTCAACTTCCAAGACCGACAAGTCCGTTGCCTACGATACACCGCCGAAAAAATTTAAGACTGCCTACAAAAAATCCGATTTCCTGAAGTATACCAGCAAACCTATCAGCCGAAAAAAGAGTCCCAGGGCTCCTCCTCTGCTTCAGGGGAGGACTCTGATCGACACTTGTCATCCTCGTCGATCTCCGTCTCCTATTGTTTTAGGGCTCTTGAACCGAAGTTCTCTATCGGCAAAGGGGCCTCATCCGTGGAGGAGATGGAGATGGACCACACTACCAGGATGACATCCAGAAAAAGACCCGAAGATTCGGATGTTAAAGGGGTTAGCTCTAAACCCAAAAAGAAGTGTAAATGATTCGGCCAAATGAAATGAAATGTGTAGTGTTGAACGCCCGCTTTTACTACATACGGCACCGCAGGCGGTGACACTGATGATACATGAGATGAAGATGGAGCACTGGTGGAATGAGATGGCGGGGGAAACCGGAGGTCCCGGAGAAAACCCGCCCCAACGCCGTGTTGTCCACCACAAATCTCACTTTGCGGTCGCCTGGGATCGAACCCGGGCCACCTTGGTGAGAGCCAAACGGTGTAACCACTGAGCCACGGCGTGGCCACTGATATGGCCACCTTCAAAGTCTTCATAAAGTAGAATAAGTCTTAATCTCTTATTCCACTATTCCACCGTTCTAATGGTGATCCTACAGTGGAACATACGTGGGCTTAGGCCACATCGCCCACAGCTTGAATTGTTAGTCAATAAGCACGATCCTCTAGTCATCTGCTTACAGGAGACAAAGCTGAGTCCTTCCAACAACGGTGGTATACTCCCCTCAGGCGTATCTTGCTCCTGAAGAGGGCATTCCTGCGCACGGAGGCACTATGCTGCTGGTCAGAGATGACGTATATGTGGACACCAACATCCAGTCAGTTGCTGCACGTATAATACTGCCGATGATACCATTGGTCGTCTGCAACATATACGTTCCACCTTCAGATGACCTATCGCTTACTGCGCTACAAGCTCTGATTATTCAGCTACCAACTCCCTTTCTGTTGGTGATGGACCTCAATGCTCATCATCCTCTTCGAGATTCAGCTCAAGCTTGCGCGAGAGGCAGAATTCTGTCAGATTTCCTGGACAGTAATGACCTGGTTCTCCTGAACACCGGAGAACGTACGTTTCTCTCCGATGCATTCAACACCTTGTTGCATCTGGATTTGGCAGTATGCTCACCGCAGTTAACAGTGTCCCTACAATGGAACGTCATCTCTGACCTACACTCCAGTGACCACTTTCCGTGCCTTATTAGTCTCCTAGCACAGAACGTGTGTTCCACACGCTTGCCTACCTGGCGATTCGATCAGGCCAACTGGGCCCAGTTGGCGGTTTTTAGTTATGAGGAGCACGCCTCTGTTAACGAGCTCGTAGCACATCTTAGCGAGCGGATACTCTCCGCCGCATAATGGTCTATTCCGCGTTCGTCTCCCAATCCCCGTCGACGTCCTGTCCCATGGTGGACGGATGACTGCCGGAATGCAATCCGTTCTCGTAGGCGTGCTCTACAGTTTTCCAACGCCACCCCACACTGGAGAACCTTATTCAGTACAAGAAGATGCGTGCTAGGGTTAGGCAAGTTATTAAGGAGAGCAAACGGACCTCTTGGACTCCTGCAGGAATCGTTGTGGATCCGTTAAACATGACTAACATCCTTGGCAGTGCTTTCGCTCTCGTGTCTAGCTCCAATCATTATGCACCTGAGTTTCTCGCACTTAAGAATCAGGTAGAATCTCAAGGTTTTTGCTTTCGTTCCGGAAACCTTGAAGAGTACAATCGCCTGTTCACCATGCCAGAGCTAGAACATGCACTTTCATCTTCGCGACCATCTACACCAGGACCAGACGGTATCCACCTGCGCTTCTTACATCTCTCTCCTGAAGGGAAAGCGTTCCTACTCGAGGTCCATAACAGTGTCTGGGTTGACGGCAGTTTTCCTGAGAAGTGGCGGGAGTCCACAGTCCTACCCATTTTGAAGACTGGGAAGGACTGCCATCTGCCTTCCAGCTATCGGTCTATTTCTCTCACCAGTTGCATTTGCAAGGTGATGGAGTGCATGATTAATGGCCATTTGACGTGGTGGCTTGAGTCTCGGAATCTAACGTACAGTGCGGTTATCGTAACTGTTCCACGGTTGACCATTTAGTTTCCCTCTACCCAGATCATGAATGCCTTTCTCAGAAGGTGCCAAACCGTTGCTGTGTTTTTTGACCTGGAGAAGGCTTATGACACTTGCTGGAGGCATGGTATTCTCCGTACCCTCCACGAATGGAATTTTCGTGGCCGTCTCCCTCTGTTTCTTCGGGAGTTTATGAAGGATCGCGTCTTTCGCGTTCGTGTGGGCTCGGTTTTTTCACGGTTTTTTATTCGAGAAAATGGAATACCACAAGGCTCGGTACTCAGCGTCACACTTTTCGCCATAGCCATCAATCCTATCGTTAACTGTGTTCCTCCCGGAATTTCGTCATCCTTATTTGTAGCTGATTTTGCCATCTGCCTTAGTTCTCGGCGGAACTGTCTCCTTCAGCGCCGTCTCCAATCCTGTTTAGATCGGCTTTACGATTGGAGTCTTACCTCTGGCTTTACGTTTTCCGCCGAGAAAACCATCTGTGTGAACTTTTGGCGACGGAAGGCATTTCCTCCACCTAGGTTATTTCTTGGGCAGGACGTCCTCCATTTTGCAGTTGAGGCGAAATTCTCAAGCTTGATTTTTGATAGGAAACTCAATTGGCTATCTCACATTCCTTATTTGCGAGCTAGGTGTGACCGTTCTCTGAATCTTTTACGTATTATAAGTGACACATCCTGGGGAGCTGATCAGACTATCCTGCTGCGGTTGTATCGTTCTGTAGTCCGATCTAAACTTGATTATGGGTGCATTGTATATTCTTCGGCGCGCCCCTCTGTTCTCCGACGTTTAAATGCCGTTCACTATCATGGCATTCGAGTTGCTATCGGGGCATTCCCCACCAGTCCAGTTGGGAGTCTCTATGCTGGGGCTGCGGAACCTCCCTTATCCCATCGCTGACATCCATGCCTAAAGACACGACCCCTGCACCCATGTATCGTTCCGTATTTTTAGAACTCCAGGCGCATTTTGGGGATTGCGATTTTATCTATACGGACAGATCTAAGAAGGAACTTGGAGTCGGAAGTGCTTTAGTTTTTAATCGTAGGAGTTTTACTTTTCGTTTACTGTGGCAGTGTTTGATTTTTACCGCGAAGCTTTTTAGTCTGTACCAAGCACTTTTATACATTGAGCGGCACTCTATGCGTCGTTGCGTGCTCTGTACGGACTCCTTAAGTGCGCTTCAAAGCCTGTTGACGCTGTACAATTACCATTCTCTGGTACAGCACATCCACGATACAGTCCACTGCCTGGCACTCTCTGGCACTAGGATTACCTTTGTGTGGATGCCAGGTCATGCTGGACTGCCTGGCAATGAGACAGCAGATGCTGCAGCTAAGTCCACTATTTTATCCCTTGCCACTTTTAATCCTCTTGTTCCTTCCACTGATGTTGCCATATTTTTACGCCAGGCTTTTCATGCACGTTGGCAAGTTGAGTGGACGGCTCTGCGTGGGAACAAGCTTCGGGCGGTTAAACCCCTAGCGGTTGCTTGGGCCACCTCTGCCCGAGCTTCCAGGCAGGAAGAAATTGTTTTAGCTCGTTTACGTATCGGACACTGTCATTTTAGCCATGGTCACCTTTTACGCGATGAACCGGAACCTCTGTGTGACCACTGTGACGTACCCTTAACAGTACATCACATTTTAATCAAATGTTGGATTTTAGCCCCATTATGCACCAGTCTGTCGCTCCCAGCTACTCTCTGTGCCATATTGGCAGATAATGCACTAGCTGTGGAAGGTGTGCTAGCTTTTATCCATCAAAGTGTTTTCTGGCGCCTTCTGTGAGCGGTTTAAGGCATCTTTTGGTTGCTCTCATTTTATCCCACTTCTTTTAGCTTTTGCATTCAGCAGTGGCCGACATTTGCTTTTAGTGTTTTAAGGTTTATTTTTTAGTCAAAGTATAAACTTGAAAGAAGCGTAGGGACAGTGAAGCACAAATTAGTACAAAAGTGAATCGAGAATATATTGACACATTGCTTCACTCACACTGAGTGAAGCAATGTGTCAATATATTCTCGATTCACTTTTGTACTTTATTTTTTAGCCTTTTATTGGGACATTCAGTTTTATGTTTTTACAGTTTTAATGTGTTGGGTTTAACTGTGTAGGTATTTTACCACTGTCAGGGCACTGATAACCTCAGCAGTTGTGCGCCATTAACCCCACTACTACCACCACCACCACCACCACCACCACCACCACCACCACCACCACCACCACCACCACCACCACCACCAATAATGAAAGTCTTTGCCACTGTTATTAATTACTACTAATGTCATTGTTCCAAAATAATTTATAATGCATCTGGTTACTTTTTTCATTGATTTTGTTGGTGAAGCAGCTTGATTGATTGCCATTTGCAGTCTGCACGTGGAGCATTTTGGAGAGGTCGTGATTGTCATGACTGGGATGAAAATGCATATCCAGGTCGAGAACCATTGTATCATGATGTGACAGCAGACTATAACTGCAATGGCATATGGGGAAGAAATCCTCTTACAAATATATCTTGGGAGAAGGAATTATGTGAAAATTCAGGCTCTATTGGCATGGTTTATATTGGTGACTCTGTAGGAGCTCATTTTCATTTTCCTGAGGCCTGGATCAATCCACTACTGTTATCCAGGGTAAGTAATGAAAGAAACTGAAAAAGATAAAGCATTATTATATTATATAATTGTTCATCATTTCAGACATAAATTTTATTAATATAATTTTGAGTCGGACTAGTACTCATTTCTCCATATATTGCTAATGTTTACCTAGAATGCATTTCATTAGGATCTTCCTAACCTTCCTAACTAGGAGGATGTTAGGAAGGTCCTAACGAAACGCGTACATAAGCACTACCAATATATGGTGTATTGAGTACTAGTTTCACTCGAAATTATATTAATTTTGTGCTTCATTGTATCATAAATTTTATATTAAATATTTTACAGGAAACTTTAAGAAATTATACACAACCACTATTAGATGAACTAGACTGGCCTAATTTGGGATTTGCAACAGGATTTATGAATACTACGCAACCTCTTCTTATAAAGGTTAGTTACTGTATATATCTTCATAAAATAATGGAGTAATCAGCATCCAGCAATATTTCATTAGGTGTATAAATTATGGTCTTGTAATTGGGGTTGTAAACACAATCTTGTTATATGAGCTTTAATGAAGGCAATTTTCCAAACAAAAGCTCGGGTGTTGTTATGCAAATATTATTGCTGAACTTTGAAACTAATAACCCACAACAGGGAATTATAGTGGTTAACTGATGTTTAGAGGAATTTAGTGACAGTGATGTTCAAATTAATAAACATTTCATAGTTTTTGATAGAGTCAACATGAAAAATTCAATGCCATGGCCAGGATTTGAACCAAGGATCTTCTGGTTTCTGTCCAGTCGCTCTTAACCTTTGAGCTACCATGGCCAACGTGCCGTCCTGACATTAAATTCTCCATTTGACTCATATATTTCCCCAGTAGACCACTAGGGGCTCTTGCATCTGAGATACACCATTTGTGACGACTTACTATCATAAATACTTCAGTCCCAGGCTTCATCATTTAACTCTATTATTTTAGTTAATTGATGGAAATTAATCGTTTCTTCACACTAGCCGCATATAGGCTAAGGTTTTTGATAGATAGAGTCAACATGAAAAATTCAGTTCCATAGCTGGGATTTGAACCACGGATCTTCGTGACCATGGTAGCTCAAACCTTAAGAGCGACTGGACGGAAACCAGGAGATCTGTGGTTCAAATCCCGGCCATGGCATTGAATT
This sequence comes from Mantis religiosa, assembly GCA_030765055.1. Classification (NCBI taxonomy): domain Eukaryota; kingdom Metazoa; phylum Arthropoda; class Insecta; order Mantodea; family Mantidae; genus Mantis; species Mantis religiosa. The sequence goes on from CM060952.1 coordinate 72,550,996, forward strand.
TTTCATGTTGACTCTATCTATTAAAAACCTTAGCCTATATATGGCTAGTGTGGAGAAATGATTAATTTCCATCAATTAATTAAAATAATAAGATTTAAATGATGAAGCCTGGGACTTAAGTACTTACAATAGTAAGTCGCCTCAAATGGTGTATGTCGGATGTGAGAGGCCCTAGTGGTCTAGCGGGGAAATATACGAGTCAAATGGAGAATTTGATGTCAGGACAGCAAGTTGGCCATGGTAGCTCAAAGGTTAAGAGCGACTGGACGGAAACCAGGAGATCCGTGGTTCAAATCCTGGCCATGGCATTGAATTTTTCATGTTGACTCTATGTATGAAATGTTTGTTAAGTATAATGGTGTTTACCTAATACATACACATTATTAGGTGGCATTGCCTTTGATTTTGTAAAGCAAACTTCAATCTTTAATATGAAATTACAGCCTAACTTTGGGAAAGTTATTTTAAGATATTAAAAACAGAAGCATTATTAATAGTGGAGTATTCATTTGTTGGAGTACTGAAGTAGTTGTACTTATTTACATTTACCTTCACTTTTAAATGTTACAACACAATGAAACATTTTCAAGGGCATTTGTCCTCATCATCAGCTACTGGGTGACTGAAGCTCTCTCTTGTTTCCCCTTCCTGCTTAACTGATCATGATGCCATCTGATGTTAGGGGTGCAAAGTTTTAACACTTTGTTTAATGGTAGGATTTCAACATTTATTACAGTTACTATTTTTAATGATGTGGTTTTAACACCCGCTCCCCTCCAGATGTTCCGGAGGAAAGTGATTTTAGTAATTTTATATTTTGAACAATGTTATGATTTTTTGTCCAGTAGTTTGCTACAGCAGATGTATCTATTCATTTTAGTCTTATGTTTCTCTGGTGTTCTTTTAGTCTGGTTTCCAAATTTTTCATTTTGCTTATATAGTATTTCTCATATTTCTTACAACTAATCTGATAGATTCTGGATTTTGATTGCTTGGAATTGTATTTGTAAGAGGTTTGATTAGCAAGTACTTCAGACTGAATCTGCTTTGTCAGGCTAGTCTTATGTTTAACGTCTAATATAAGAAACCTGTTCAAATTTCCTATAATCCTAAGTGTGGTAAGTGAACTTTCTGTACTTCCAGCGTGTATTTGATAGAGGCATTACTGAGATCATTTGTGAAATATTCTTGAATTTTTCCTTTCTTTTTAGCATGTTTCCAATCTGGTACGGATTGAATTTGTTTGCCATTGCTTTTCCTCCATGTGCTGTTGTTTCAAAAACTCTTCATTGCTCAACAGAACATTGTGCATACAGTGAATCAACTTGTGAAAGTAGCTAGTTTGGTTATATCCACTTTTCTTTGTATAATTACCAAAATGTGTATTTTTCCTGTTTATTACAAATTTAAAACTGTCTATCTCTAGATATTGTGACTTTGTGGGTTCGTAGAATTAAAAAGCCGAGTTGCAGAAATTAAAAATCTCCTTTATTTTCGTAGAGATACACTGTTCAATTCTTACGTAACAACATTACATCACAGATACACAGTCTTCCAAGGTCGATCACAATAACAAACAGTGACAGCAGATTACATCCTTAGCTCTCGTTAGACAGCTGGCTGTCTCTCATTTCACAACTACAACTCCTCACTGTTTACAACAACTGTTCTGCTGGCGTGTCACAATCCCTTATATATCACATTCATGATTATCCAGACTGTTCTGTCAATCACTAGATGTTTCTGGAAAACAAGGCATCTAATGACGTAATCTGAATATTGTATCACCTTTGAGAAAGGTAACTTAATCTATGACGGCGAGTCCTTTACCTCAGTTATCGCTGCCCGCCGGCACTTGTTTACAATATCCGCACTGTCATTAACTGCTTAGCAAGGCTCATTATTACCATGAAACTTTATGCGCCGACTGTTTTCTTATTTGTGCCAAAACTTTTATGCCTTTTGCCGTGACAATATTTTAAGTTACAAAAAAGGTAATGTGTTTACTTTTATTTCAGTTATGAATTTAATGTTATTCTATAGTTTCAGTAATTTTAAGGAATCTTCCATTAACTTCTGGGGAGTTATAATGAAAATGTCATCTACATATCTTCACCAAAATTTGTAAGTTTGGGAAAAGGCTTTTAATATGTAGACTTCAAGGTGGCTCATGTGTAAGTCTTCCAAAATGGGTCAAAGTGAGCTCTGCATTGGTAAACCTTTTGACTGTTGATGGAATTTTTATTGAATTATTCTCTAAGGTTAATGACTACCCCACATTCAAGAGGTCCAGAGTTCAGATCTCGGTTAGAGTGAGTTGTCTGGATAAAAGTTTTGTGGGACTTTCTCTTATCCTGAAAGATGAATGTCAGGTAACTCTAAGCTCTATGGACCCTGAACTCTTTAAGCATCATTTCATTCATCATCTGATATGAACTTAAGTTGAAGAACGTTGATTTAAAAGAAAAAATATTGTTATCTTCTTTGTGTATCTCTGTAAGTATAGTGTTGATAATGTATATTGTTACGAGGCTGCTCGTAAGCGAACGTCGAGAGAAAGGGAAGCGCGGAGAGAAAGAGACAGATAGCACCCAAGCACGCTCAGAGAGAGAAAGAGACGGAGATGGTCTAGACGATTCTCGTTCCACTGCAAGGGTCCGTGAGGTTTCCTGTGATGTCGTCACGTGTCAAGAAACGTTGAGAACAGCTGCTCATATATAAATAGGAGTTCGCTGGGAGACGGGAGATGAACAACCCTCATCTCTACACCCCTTAGATGGAAGTACCCCACCGAACGATGCAGATCCTGCAGAAAGACCAATAACATCCACAGACATCATCACCACGCTCCATAGGATGCGAAGATTAGCACCAGGCCCTGACAACATAACATACCAGACCATAAAGGAACTCCCCATTGAAACCATTAGAAAACTGGCCAACCTCTACAATATCATAAAACATGGCTACCACACCAAGCAATGGAAACATGCTCATATACTACTGTTTGAGAAACCAGGAAAAGATAAAAGCGACGACAAAAACTACCGTCCAATATCACTGACAGCAAACCTATCCAAAACCCATGAGAAAATAATGATCTCCAGAATAACGACCATATGCAACAAGTTAAACATACTACCCAGCACCCAAGCAGTATATTGAACAGAACTCACAATACAAGACCAGCTAGTCCGAGTTATATCTCAATTCACAAACACTCACAACACCCACTACACAACAGTAGCAGCATTCTTCGATATACAAAATGCCTTTGACAAATGCTGGATTGAAGGACTCTTATACAAGCTCAACAGCTTGTATAGCTCAACAGCTCAACACTCACATTGTCCGGTGGATTCTCTTCGACAGATCAGCACAAATAAGAATAAATATACATACTCCAACACATTCGAACACAAGGAGGTACCCCTCAATGCAGCGCCCTCTCTTGACTTCTGTATATATTATACATGGCCGATACACCGCAACCGCTACACCAGTCCATAAGCCTCGCCCAGTACGCCGACGATACAGCCTACTGGGCAACCTGCTGCAAAGTCTGCCAAGCGAAATCCAAACGAAATGCAACTCAAGGAATTTGTTGACTGGACTAGGAAGTGGAGAATTGCAATAAACACCAACAAAACTCAAGTCATCCTCATAAAAAAGAAGAAAAAGAGAACTAGCAAACCTCGCCATCACAATAAACAGAAAACAAGTGAAATGTCAGCCAACCATTAAATACTTGAGAATTACTATACAATGAAGAGACTCTCATATAACACTACAAAAACATTCTAGCAAAAACCAGGCCAGTTCTACTCACACTCCACTTCCTAGCCAAGATAAACAAACGAGGACTGCCCATGCATATTCTAGCAAAATTATACAAAACTTTAATTAGACTAAACCTAACATACAGAGCAGTAGCCACCATACTACTGGCAGCAAAAGACACAATACATAGACTCAATGCCTTTGAAAGAATATGTTTGAGAATCACACATAGACTAAATTATAACTACAGAAATGAAGACCTATACAAAACAACCAAAGCAGAACCACTAGAAAACCACATCCAAAACGCCATGATCAAATACATTGACGGAGCTCACCAGAGGAGTCACCAAAAGACCCTAATCAGAACTGCACAAAAATGACCAAAATGGAAGAGCTGCCCACTGTAAAAATAAAATTATATGATGAAAAACAGGAGGAAGAACAAAAGAGCAATTCAAGAACACCTGAACATGCTACTCCGCTAAGCAAAAACAAAAGAGAAAAAACCCTATATAACCAAACAAGGAACACGAACAACATAAAAAAGAGCAATTACTGATGTACGCAAATCATAACAATCTTCTTGGGCAGAAGATACGCGGAGACGATCTGGGGACTAACTTACTATCTTAACATATATTATTCATATTATTAACAAAATATATGTATATATAAAAGAAAAAACAAACAAAGAAATATACACTTATACTTATGTAGAATTAAGTTGAACATAGCCACAAACCAACCCTTTGACACATAGCCCAAGGAAGAGCTCTCTTACATTTAACTAGGCTGAAGAGGGAAATTATCCCTATAACAGCCCTGACACGTTTGTGTCAAAATACCTTTATTATTATTATTATTATTATTATTATTATTATTATTATTATTATTATTATTATTATTATTATTATTACTATTATAGATGGGAGAGAAGCAGTCATTTGAGAGATGCGGAGCAGTGTGGACATGCGGCAGATGGACTTGAAGATTGTGTACCTGTGTGTCACATCATTTTAATTATATCAAAATTGTACAGGTGTCATTTCTACGGAAATGAAGAGTAAGTTTGAATTTCTGTAACCTGGACTTTTAATTTTACGAACCCACAAGGTCACAATTGTAACTGGCAGCAGCCAGAGGAGACACTGCAGAAGTATGTCCCGGCAATCGAGCAGCCGGCCAGCAAAGCCTTATTCGATCTCCCACCCGAGTTTGTATCCCGAGAGGCCGCCTACACATTTGTCAACGAGGTACGAGACGCCGAGATACGTTAGCGCCTAATGCTCGGCATCTACAAGACCGTCCATGAGGTGCTAACGGCCGCATGGAAGATGGAGGCGTCCAGGGTGACAGCTACCCCGACGTCAAGAACGAGGATTATCCGCTACAGTAGGGACCAAAGACCAGCCCTGTGATGCCGACAAAGACCAAGTGGCGTGTGTTGGGGCTGTGCTAGCCGGGACACCTGGAAAAAGACTGCCGACGGATGGATGACAGTCTCATCATGGACGGTTGGGTGAGAGGGAAACCGTGCTGCATGCTTGTGGACACCGAGATGGCTGTAACCGTCATCAGACCTGACGTAGCCAGGGGTTTGCCATCGAGGAAACCGAGCCGACCATACCATCTTGTGATGGCATCGGGCGACACCTTGCCTGTGCAGAAGGAGGCCCTGCTGAAGTTGACCGTGGGAGTGCCGTGCGTCGATGGGTGTTCCTCGCGGAGGTGGCTGAGGAGATGATGCTAGGATTGGAAACCCTCAGGAGCCACGAGATGACGGTCGACGTAAGCAGGAAGGTCTTGCGGCTCAATGGAGAAGAGGTGATACTCCGGAAACCTGAAGAACACCTTGGAATTCGCAGGGTCATCCTGAGGGAAATCGTGGTTGTCCCGCGAGAAGCAAGATGGTGACGACGGCGCGGCTGGAAAGCCAGCGGACCAGGAACTTGATGCTGGATCAGAAGACACCTGTGCCCTTGGTGTTCCCCTGTAGTCTTGGTGACAAAGAAGAACGGCTAGCTACGCTTCTGCGTGGATTACAGGAAGCTGAACGCAGTCACCAAGAAGTACTGTTTCCCCTTATACCGGATTGACGACACCCTGGATACGCTTGCTGGTGCGCAGTGCTTATCGACCCCGGACCTGAAGTCAGATTACTGGCAGGTAGGTCTAGACCCGAGAGACAAGGAGAAGACTGCATTCTCGATAGGCCAAGGGCTTTGGCAGTTCAGTTATGCCCTTTGGTCTCTGCAGCGCACCAGCTACTTTCCAAAGCCTCATAGTCAGTGATGAGAGGATTGACTTATGACGCCTGCCTGCTATACCTGGACATCATCCTCGGAAAGTCATTCGAAGACCATCTCGAAAACCTGAGCAAGGTGACCAACCTGAAGCTGAACGCGATGAGGGGCCAGCTCTTTCGCAAGGAAGACAACTACTTGGGTGATATAGTCTCACCAACTGGAGTGGTCATAGACCCGGGGGAGACACAGGTCTTGAGAGAGTGGCTTCGGCCAAAGGATAAGAGAGTTTCGCAGTTTTCTGGAGCTGTGCAGTTATTACCGCCCTTTCATGAAGAGGTTCTCCAACATCGCCAGACCACTCACCCGCCTGACAGAAGAACACCAGCCTTATGTGTGGACGGAGGATGCTGAAAACGCTTTCCAGCACCTGAAGAAGACACTGTGGTGCTCCTATTCTGGGATTTCCACAACCAGGCGGCACCTTCATTGTCGACACCGACGCCAGCAGCCACTGCATTGGAGGCATCCTATCCCAAGTTCAGGATGGCCACAAGCGGGTGATAGTCTACTATAGCAAGTCGTTATCCAAGGCAGAGAAAAACTTTGCGTCACCCGGCGAGAGTTACGGGTGGTAATGAAGACCTTGGAGCACTTCCATAAGTACCTGTACGGTCAGCCATTCCACCTGAGGACTGACCACTCCGCCCTAACCTGGCTACTCAGCTTTACAAACCTGGAAGGCCAGACATCCCGTTGGGTCCAGAGGCTGCAGGAGTATGACTTCACCTCTGAACATCGTAGAGGGAATAGCCACAGCAACGCAAACGCTATGTTCCGAACAGCCTGCCCGGGAGATTGTGGCCATTGCATACGAGTGGAAGAGAAGGAGCGTGCCGCAGCTGTGAAGAAAGGTCACGGCAGTGCCTGCGGACGGTTGGGATAGCGCAGGCCTGAGGAGCTGGCGGAGGCCACTCTTGAGGGAGGTGGAGACAGGGACGAGACCGGCCTGGGAGGACATCGCACCCAGAAGCGCTGCGTAAAATTCGTACTGGGCCCAATGGGAATCGCTGAAGACCAACGAGGGTGTGCTGTTCCGAGTATGGAAATCGTCCGATGGGAACACGCCGAGGGAGCAGTAAGGCCCCGGAAGTCTTGGAGGAGGTGCACGCTGGTACTGCACGACACCTGGGAGCAAACCAGTCGATAAACTCCGACAGCGCTGCTACTGCCTGATGCTCCGAGCAGGCGCTGAGAGATGGTGCCGTCAATGTGACGTGTGCGCGGCAAGTCGCGGGCCCCAAACTAGGAGCTGGGGTGGCATGCAGCAGTGCAATGTCAGAGCGCCTTTCGAACGCATCGCTGTCAACATAGCTGGACCATTCCTTTTAATTTCGGCCGAGAGCTGCGCCTCCCATGTGACCTGGTTTTTTGGGAGTCTCCCGGAAGCGAAACAGCCAGCAACCGAGTATGTGTAGAACCTGGTGGACCATCTCTATGACATGCATGAGATGGCTCATTAGAACATCTAGATGGCGAGCGACTGCATGAAGACCCGGTACAACAGGCAAGCCAATAGCCAAGAATTCCAGCAAGGTGTCCTGGTCTGGTTGTACCATCCTACCTGGACCAAGGGATGCTGCCACAACCGTGGCAAGGACCGTACCGGGTGGTAAAGAGAATTAACGACGTGGTCTACCGCGTCCAGAAGATGCCCCGAAGAAAGATGTTGGTGATACACCTGCATTGTCTGGCCCGCTACAATGGTGCTGTTAGTAGTGTCCAGTCTTGAGGATGGAGCAGTGTCACGAGGCCGCTGGTAAGCGTACGCCAAGAGAGGGAAGCGCGGAGTGGAAGAGGCAGATAGCGTCCAAGCCACGCCCAGAGAGAAGGGGGAGGGGGAGCAACTGAGGGAGAAAGAGACGGAGATGGTCTGGACGATTCTCGTTCCACCGCGAAGGTCCGTGAGGCTTCGTGTGACGTCAGGTGTTGAGAAACTCGAAAACAGTTGCTCGTATATAAATAGAAGTTCACTGGGAGGCGCACACGGGACTTCTCTTCAAGCCTTCGGAGAGTGCACATCGTCTCCTCTACGAGAGCTACCAGCGGTTCAAGAGCTTCGGAGCAAGCGAATTGCCACCATCGGGAGTGACCTCAGGGTAGCTCCCGGCAATTTCGCTAAATCTGTCAGAGAGCAGCAGCAGCAGCGTGCGAGTGAGAACCTCGCAGAAAACACCAGCCGACCATCTCCTCATCAGCCAGGTGAGGTACAGGGCCTAAGCCAACTTCCTTAAAGGCGGTTTAAAGGCGGCCTTGGGTCCGGCCCTCTGTACCTCACGCTTTTTAGCAAACCTGTGCTGTCTGATACGTATATAGCCAAGGTTAGCTGTGTACTGCACTTCGGTCCAGGGCAAAATGCCCGAAATACGAGACCAATCCAAACCGTCCACACCAACCAGTCTTCCAGAAACGGAAGCAATCCCCAGTACTAGCACTGGAATCACCCACCCTGATGTCAGGGTTCCAACCCTGACTGCAGGAAACAAACGGCCACTCCGAAAGCCTGAAAAGGGCGTAAATGGCAAGGCCAATGGGTTAGCTGTCGCCAAACAGCTATCTAGCAAGGGACCTTCCCGCGAACAACCACAGCAGGTAAGCAAAATTTCAGAGGGCGTGTCCTCAGACAACTCCTTCTCTGACGAGGAGTATTACAGCGACAGAACTGTAGTTCCAGAAAATTCATCTTCCAGGATGGATGTCTCTGATGGGGAACATAGCTCATCGCACATCTCTACAGATGTCGATGAGGCTGAGTTTCGTACCGTGATCAACCGGCGAAGGGAAAGAAGAGCCCCTCACCTGGAGACAACTGGCACGTCCAGTCGTTCTGGGCCACCCAGGAGGCTCATTCCTCCTGCGATCGTGGATGACTTCCGGGGCTTGGTAAGCTTCCTAAAGGAGGTCATGCCAACCCTGTCGGTGTCATGCAAGGTCACCAGGAGGAAGAGCCGAAATGTCTTCCAGGCGAGTAATGCCGAAGACTACCAGCTAATCTTAAGGGCACTGGACAAGAAATCCATCCCTTACTTCACCTTCGGCCTAGACAAGAGCCGTGACATTAAGAGGGTCATCAGAGGCCTACCAGTGGATTCACCGGTGGGCAACATAATCGACGACCTCAACCGCCAAGGCATCCAGCCCCGTCTGGTCAGACAGCTGACCAAAACAGCTCCACAGGGTCAGCCCGGCCCAGTCCCCATCCCACTCTTCCTTGTAATAGTGGAACGGGCCAATGATCCGGAGAGTAAGCTAGATGATGTCACAACCATCTGCTACCTCCAAGTGAGGATTGAGCCACTGAGAAGCTCTGGCGGTCCCCCCCAATGCCATCGCTGTCTGGCGTTCAACCGCTCCAGCCAGTTCTGCAAGAGGACTGAGGTGCTGCTTGAGGTGCAGTGGAGCCCACGACAAGGAAGTTTGTCCCAGGTCACCCACAGATGTGCCCACTTGTGCAAATTGCAAGGGTGCGCACGTGGCTTGCTACGGCGGCTGTCCTGCCCAAAAGGCAGTTATAGCTGCAAACAAGCCTCCAGGGAGACAGCAACAACAGCAGCAGACCTCACCAGCAGGGGCGGACCCAAGACCACTCCCATCAACCAGCTCCAGCGTGCCCACGACTCAGCAGGATGCCGATAGGCCCAGGTCCTATGCTCAAGTAGCACAAGGGGCCTCTGATGGTCCTAAAATGTTACGGGAGACACACAACCCTCCCACACAGCCACCCAAACAAAAGCGGGCCCCAGCCCTAAAAAGTACTGCCTCCAACAATAGCAGGAATGGAGGGAGGCATCCTCGTGAGCCCGAAAATCCTGCTGAACAAGAGAAGCATGGCAAACCCATGCCTCCTAGACAGGTCAGGGATGAGAGGGCAGGAGGAAGACCTGAACCCGTTCGTTCTAGAACATCCTCTCCATCCAACCATGTCGCCCAGCCAGAAACCACTCCCCTAACATCTACACTCGACCTCTCGGATGTGTTCAAGTGGCTGCAGCAGCTGCTGCAGACACATAGACAGAAGATCTGTGAGCTCGTTGTGAAGTTCTTCACTGCCACAGATCCGGCCAGCAAGATGCTGGTGGCAATGGAGGCGATGGCCCTCCTGACCGCAGGCACGCAACAGCTCCGAGATGGCACATTGAACTAGGTCACGTACCTCGTTTCGATTCGCATTTTGGAATGCATGGGGCCTAGCAGGTCAGGGGAGCGAGCTGCTTCACTTTGCCCGAGACTATGCCCTAGACGTCGTCCTAGTCAGTGAAATGCATCTCTGACCAGACTCCTGATTCCGTGTCCCGGGCTACATCTGCCATCGCACGGATCAACAGGGACATCCAGGAGGCGGAACTGCAATCTTGGTGAGGCCAAATGTGTTCCACCAACCCATCCAGCTCCCACCTCTACAAACCCTAGAGGCCACGGCCGTCAGTATGGACCTTGGCGGATTAGAGGTCTTGGTAGTCTCTGTGTACCATCCACCAAACCGGCAGTTCGTACCAAACGACTACCTATCCATCCTAGCTCTATATCCCTGTGCTATCATGGCCAGCGATTTTAATGCTAAACATCAATGAAATCATTCGCCTTATAGATGGAGACCCTCAACTTCAAGTACAGGGTCCCTGGCAACCCACTCATTACCCGTATGGAGCAGGACTGCCCTCAGTCATAGACTTCGCAATCACAAAACATCTACCATTTCATCTCACACTCACATCATTAAATGCATTACATTCTGATTACAATCCAGTGTTGACAGAGATCAACACCAGGGTTACCAGTCACGACATCTTGCTTCAAACACGAGAAGTTGATTGGGAAGGCGTCAGGAATTGCCTCCGCACTTCCATCCCGCCAAATCCCAGAATTACAAATATCCCTACCCTGGAGAATGCCATCTCATCCTTCACTTCCATCGTGAAGTGGACTGCTGACAGTCCACGCCCCGGCTCTTCTCCATCCCGATGTCCTCCCTTTGGACATCCTCCTTCTAATCCAATGATCCTGGGCAGCACGGAGATTATACCAACGTCATCACACGCCACATAATCAAGTGCTCCTAAGACGTCTACGTCAAGAGGTCAGTGCCCGACTGTGCAAGCACAAGGTGCAAGCGTGGGAAGACAAAATGGCCAGGTTGTATGTCAAGGATGGCAATGTGTGGAGGATAGCCAAAGCCCTCAGAAGTCACAGAGGTCAATACACCTCCGCAATTCATGGCACCCAGGGCCTGGCCTATGAACCCCAAGCCAAAGCCAATGCCTTCGCTGACTATCTTGAGCTCACTTTGTGTCCGAGGGATGACCCCCCAGGACGACAACTTTTCCAAACGCATCTGCTGGGAGGTGCGTTGTTTCCTACGCCACCCTCCTGAGGATGTGGAGAGACTCGCTACCGTTCGACCTAGCGAAGTCCAAGGCGCACTCCAGCGTCTCAAACCAAAGAAGGTGGCGGGGCCGGACGGGCTGACTCCCCTAATGCTCCACTATCTTCCCTTCAATGCGGTTCTCTTCCTGACCAGGATTTTCAGTATGTGCCTCACCCTTGGGTACTTTCCACGAGAGTGGAGGGAAGCCCGGGTGATTTACATATTGAAACCCGGGAAGAATCCGACACATTCTTCCAGCTACCAATCCATTAGGCTCCTTTCCACCCTCTCGAAGGTTCTCGAGAGGCTGATTCTCGCCTGCTTGTCCCCAATATTGGGAGACATTCAAGCCATTCCTGACCATCAGTTTTGTTTTTGTCCTGGGCACTCAACAGTTCAGCAAGTGCTGCGTGTGGTGGAGACCGCCGCCCTGGGTTTCCAGGAAGGCGCCTTCACGACTGCGATTTCGCTGGATGTCAAGAAGACCTTCTCCACGACATGGCATGCCGGACTCCTACACAAAATGATCCACCTGGGGCTCCCAACACAAATGATCAACATCATACACAGCTTCTTGCGACCGCTCATTCAAAGTCTGTTGCGGGGAAAACATCAACACTAAGGCCAGTGAGAGGTGGAGTCCCCGAAAGCACTGTGCTATCCCCCACCCTTTTCAACATCTTTATGGCAGATTTCCCCACAGAACCACGAGTCGTAATGGCACAATACGCTGACGACATGTTTCTGTTCCGCAAGGACAAACACATCCTCAGAGCCTTCAACCCCATTCAAAGACATCTCCGCCTAACACAACAGTGGTGCCGGCGTTGGCGGATGTCCGTAAATCCAGACAAAAACCACGCCATACTCTTTACAAAGCACCACACCCGTGCAGACTGCCCCACTTTCAGCTATCGAGGTCGAAGGATAGAGTGGTCTAACTGTCCAGTACCTAGGAGTTAACTTGGACAGAGGTCTAACTTTTTGCCGACACATCAGGGACCTTTCGGCTAAGATACAAGGAGCAATCTCTTCCCTGTACCCAATGCTGGGGTCGACCTCGATGCCATTTGGCATGAAGTTATATCTCTTCCGAGCGCTGGTAATCCCAGTGATGCTATATGCCTGCGAGATCTGGGGCATGGCAGCAGACAGCTGGATAGGATGGCTTAAACGTGCACAGAATAGAGGGCTACGGTCTATCTATTCTGTGGGACGTTATTTCCCTACCAGGTTGCTCCACGAAGCATCGGGTCTTCCATATGTGGAGGATGACATTAGGCGCCGGGCTTCAAAATTATACGCAAGTTTACCGTCACACAGAAGCGCCCTTGTTAGATCATTGGGAGATTATGACCCCACTAGACGCCGATCTAGACTGCCCCATTCCCCCGTATGGCATGCGGGCACCCCAGATAACCCAGGAGCTAATCCTATCAACAGCTAAAGCTGAGCTCCTCATAATTCTTCTAAGGCCACGCCGTGGCTCTGGCTAGACCGCTTGGCTCTCACCAAGGCGGCCCGGGTTCGATCCCAGGCGACCATAAAGTGAGATTTGTGGTGGACAACATGGTGCTGGGGCGGGTTTTCTCCGGGATCTCCAGGTTTCCCCTGCCATCTCATTCCACCGGTGCTCCATCTTCATCTCATGTATCATCAGTGTCACCGCCTGCAGTGCCGTATGTAGTAAAAGCGGGTGTTAAACACTACACATTTCATTTCATAATTCTTCTAAGCTGTTTGGCATCTAAATTTTTCCCCAACTAAAAATTAAACAACAAAAAACAAAAAATTTGGGTGCAAAGTACTGCATCCTCCCCTTCAACCTGAAGGTACATTCTGTAACCTCTAAATTTAATCCTAACCTCAAAACCTACACCACCTTCATCCTACAAACTTCAATTCTAAATCTTACCTGCAGTAAAACCCTTAATGGGTGGGCACGCAGCAAAAACCTTCTGGCTGTATACAGCCAGCCAGCACAAGCGAGGCGCAAACAACCCCCCGGGGCACTTTGCGTTCCACACATGGATAGATACACCGCTGCCCAAGACAACCGCCTGCAACACAAGACAGTTCTTTTATACCGCCCGGATGAAGCCGCACTAAGCGGCTAGGTGCAGAGCAGCAAACACCCCACCCAGGTAAACCTGGGCGACTCAAATCTTCTACTGGTCTGCTGGACGGGAGAGAGGCAGTCATTTGAGAGACGCGGAGCAGTGTGGACGTTCGGCAGACAGACTTGAAGATTGCATACATGTGTGTTACGTCATTCTGCGGATATCAGAGTCGCACAAGTGTCTCAATGGGAATAAAGAGCAAGTTTGAATTTCTGCAACCTGGGCTTTTAATTTTACAAACCCCCAAGGTCACAATATGCTGTACTCTATGGTTGTAAACATCAAGCTCCATAATTATTAGGGAATTAATTGCCTTTGTCAGCTTTTAGATATACAACTATCTTCTTGTTTAGTCTTATTATTTTTTATTCAGCCTTATATATAACTATTTGATTATGTCTGGACATTCATTCTTGGCTTTGATTTTAGTTCCAGTTTTTTACGTATAGCTATTTCTCTGCAGGGGATAAATTCCTCTTTATGCTAATGCAAGTTTTAAAACCTTCCTGAAGAAGCTTAATTTCTTTCGTTGTGAAATTCTGTTAAGTTAGTCCATCATCATCATCATCATCATCATCATCATCATCATCATCATCATCATCATCAACTCTTTGTGGTTTAGTAGAGTTCTCCTGTTCCAGCCTCATACTTCTTCCCTCGTTTTAGTGGTCTTCCTGTTCTATAACACAAAGCTTTGTATTTGTAAGACTGTAATGGAATGCAAAAGTTATTCATTCTTTGTAAATTACTTTTCCATTTTTCTCTATTTGTTTGTATTTTTTCTTGCAATGAGAATATATCTAATTCTTTCCTTATGTCTTCGTTTCTAATACGTTCTTGTCTGGTGCATCCTTTTACTGTTTGGAGATATTTCATTTCTGCCACTTGTATTTGGCTCCAATCTTTCTTTTTAAGTGTCCATGTCTCCCAACCATATAGTAAAACTGGAACAGCCATTGTCTTATAAAATTTTAGGTTTGTTTCCTTTTGGGTTTTTCTTTTCAAGGTACGAACTATTACTCTACAAATGTATTGAAACTTGCTTAATTTATTACTTATTTCTTCATTGCAGCCCAAGTAACAAGTTCCCACCTGTTCTAACACTTTATTGTTTAACACTGTCTTAGATCTTCTATTTGTTCTCCTATGAATGCCATAACCTTTGATCTTTCTACGGACATACTTCAACCATAATTTTGGATCAATTTCTGTAGCTTGTACATACTTATTTGCAGCTTATCATCTCTGTCTTGTATTATCATATCATCAGCAAAGAGTAGCATATTTAATGCATTATTTTTATTCCTAGTGGTATTTCATCCTTTAATTTTCTGAGAATATCGTCCATATAAATATTAAACAATAGCGGAGATAAATTACATTCTTGTCTTAAACCATTATTATAATATCTTTTGATAATTGTCCATTTCCTAAAACTATTTTTATTTTTGTTTCTTGATATATGTTCCTGAGTATATCTATCAATTGTTTTGGATATCCTTTCTTGTCTAATATTTGCCAGAGTCTAGTCCTGCTCACCCTATCAAAAGCCTTTTCCAAATTGACGAAGGCTATATGTGTTTCTAAATTATATTCTCTTCTCAATAATTTGGTTAATAGAAAATATATCATCTATGCAAAATCTTCCTTTTCTAAATCCCATTTGGTTTTCTAATAATCACGATTCTGTAATTACACTTAGACGTTTGTTTATGATCTTTGTATACAACTTATAGCCTGTATTTAGGAGACTTATACCTCTGTAATTATCACATACATTTCTTTTACCCTTTTTAAATATATTAATAACATGTGCATCGCACCAGCTTTTAGGAATTCTATTCGTTTTCCAGTATTTGTTGATAAAATTGAATAGTCTTACATTTAATTTTACTCCTCCATACTTTATTAATTCTACGTTTATTCCATCTGGTCCTGGAGCCTTTCTGTTTTTCATGTTTTGTGAAGATAATTGTAATTCTTCTGTAGTGATTAAATCTATAGATGTTTTAAGTATTACTTCATCCTCTATTGGCTTTCCATTTTCACCTGATTTATACCATAATTCCTTATAATATTTCAACCATTCTTCTTCAGATATATTGTTTATTCTCACTCTGTCTTTCTCTTGTTTCATTAAAGTCTTAATCACTTTATAGGCAAATTGTTGTCTACCATGTATGTCGTTTTCTAACTGGCTGATAAAATTCTCCCATGAGTCCTGATGTCCTCTTCTTGTAATTGCCTTTGCAATGTTTCCTTTTTGTTTATAATCTTTGAACATCAGCTGACGATGGGTATGCGGAGTCTTGAAACATGTCCTAATTTCAAAGGTAAGTGGAGCTTAAGCGTTTTTACAGTTCGAGAAATGGTTTAAAAAAGTTTTTATTGCCTTGATTCTTCTGTTTTATTTTGTAGGAACCTTTTATATGCTGCTTTTTTATTGTCAATTGCTTGTTTCATTTCTTAATTCCATATTCTTAGACCAATTCTTCTTCTATATTTATTTCTTGTTCCGATTGTTTCTTCTGCTGTTCCTTTGATTTTATTATATTGGACCATTCATTATATCTTATTCCTCCTCATTTGTATCTTCTAGGTGGGTATTTAATCTGTCTTGATAAAGTCTCCTGATACTAGGTACTTGATACTAGGTCCGTCCGTCCATCCACCCATCCCTCCATCCCTCCATCCATCGATCCATCCACCCATCCCATCCCATCCATCCCATCCCATCCCATCCCATCCACCCATCCCATTCATCCATCCATCCGTCCATCCGTCCATCCATCGGGACACATTCAGCAGCATAAAAATTGACATACTAAGGACTTGACCTATGTAACTAACTAGCACATCGGGTAGATGTGACTCAAAAGTCGTGAAGACAACACATCTAGGGTAAATGCCTGAAAAGTATCTGCAAGTTCGGGAGCAGAGGTGGCAGCCCCACCACTGAACTCTGCGCAACGTTAGTACTGCGGCCAGAGTGAAATTCTTACATACTGAACAGCCTCAAAATAATAGCCAGATTGAAAACATTGGATTTCGACCACAGCAAAGGAAAAAGGACACACGATTGGGAATTGCAGAATCATTAAAAATAGGAGCATGGAATGTGAGAGGAATATCCACAACGGAAGAATTAATTAAAGAAATAGAAACAATGAAGGTAACATAACTAAAAAGAAATTAAAAGGTACAGAAAAGATAGGGAAATGCATTTTAGTTTATAGTGGAGTTTCATTAAAACAAAGAGCAATTAAAGGAGTAGCAATATTAATTGATGAGAAATGGACAAAGAATTAAACACTATAACTTTATTAAGGAACAAATAATACAAGTGATTCCGTTGTTTAAGGACTATGATACAATGAAGCACAAAATTAATACAATTTTGAGTCGAACTAATACTCAATGCTCCATTTAATGCTAGTATTTACCTAGAACGCGTTTCGTTAGGATCTTCCTAACATCATCAGCTGTTGTTGACTAATGGATGCCGGTTCAGTGAACTCCTCGGAGGTGATAGGTGCATCTGTCGGTATCTTGATGAACTTGAAATTTGAATTTTCTTCAAAGCTAGTATCGAAATTAAACAATTTACTTTCATATTTCTTTATAAAGATTTTTTCCCACATGGTTAATGCAGCTGGACCTTGGACACTTTAAGTGAATTTCTCATTCTATGTCATGATTTTCCTTCCAAAAATGGTACGCTACCGCCGATTTATCTATTTCTTTATTCCTGATGTTCCTAAAGTGCTCTTTAAGCCTAATGTTCACGTTCCTTTTTTGTTTTTCCAATGTAGAATTTGTCACAGTCCTTGCAATTTATCCGGTACACTCCTGATTTTTTGCCTGTGGGTATCTCCTTTGTATTATGTGATTTCAAAAGGTGTACACTAAATTTGTTCTGCGGGGCCAAAGTAATATTATGTTCTTTGAAGACTTTTTGGAAAAGGTGTGTAGCTCTGGGATGATACGTAAATTTTCTGTATGATGTTTCATTGCTAATTGGGGAGAGAGTAGTTACTTGTTTGCATCTTAGTTGTCTTTTGAATTTGTCTATTTTCTTGTTGACCAATTCAGCACTGTATCCATTGTATTCTGCAATGTGAATGATATTATTGTACTCTTTTTGTTATATTCTATCTTTTTAAAGGTGCATTAACCAGCCTGTAAGTTAAACTGTTGATAACAGCATGCTTGTGTTGTCTTGGGTTATATCCATCTGATTTTATGAAATTTTCAGTGTGTGTTTCCTTTCTGTGTATGCCAAATTCAAGTTTATTATGTTTTCTAGTAAGTTTCAAATCTAAGAGAGGGATTTCATTGTTTGTCTCTTTTTCTATGGAGAATTTTATTGCAGGATTTTGTAAATTAAGTAGTTTTAATGCATCATCCACTTGTTTCTCATTTATTATTGCCCAAATGTCATCCACATATCTGTACTAATGCTTAAAAATTAGTGGGAATGCCTTTGTGATGTGCGTTTCCTAAAAGCTCATGAAGAGGTCTGCCAAAAATGGAGACAATGGGTTGCCCATAGATAGTCCTGATTTTTGTTTGAAAATTTTGTTATTGAATGTAAAAAAGGACTGTTCAGTGCAAATATTGGTTAATTGAAGGTATTCCTCTATGACGTTTTGGTCTATTTGTAGGGACTGAAGCCATGTTTGCATGTACTCTATGAGTTTGTCTCTCGGAACACTTGGGAACAAGGAGATTACATCAAAGGATACCATTCGGTCGGTGGGAGAAAATTGTAGATTTTTAGTTTTGTTGATGAATTCCAACGAATTTTTAATACTGTGGCTTTTGAATTTTGGTAGCTCCTTAAATTTTTTGTTTAACCATTTAGATAGCTATTTAGTTTTTTTCACCCTTTATGCCGTAGCATTTAACGGCATCACTAGTGCCGTTAGAAGTGGAATTCCATCATCCCTCTATGTTGACGACTTCGCAGTTTATTATAGGTCTGCCAACATAGATCACATTGAGCGCCAACTGCAGCTGACCATCACCCAGCTAGCAGCTTGGGCGCTTCAAACCGGCTTCCGTTTTTCAGCTGCGAAGACGCAGTGTATCCACTTTCACCGCCTACGAGGTATTCACCCGCCTCCTGATATTCATTTGAATGGCACACCCCTGCCATTTGTCTCGCACCTGAAGTTCTTGGGCCTCTACTTGGACCGACAACTCAATTGGGAGCACCACATTCGTCACCTTCGAGCCTATTGCGATCGTTCTCTTCGGGTGCTGAAGGTATTATCTGGAGCATCTTGGGGGGGCGATCGCACGGTAATGTTGAGGCTGTACCGCTCTCTGGTTCGGTCCAAGCTGGACTATGGCAGTTTTATTTATGGCGCAGCGACCGCCTCTAAACTTCGCCTTTTAGACACCGTGCATCATACTGGCATCCGCCTTGCCACAGGAGCTTTCCGCACCAGTCGAGTCGACTGCCTGTATGCAGACTCAGGCGAACCTCCACTCCATATTCGTCGCTCGCTGTTACTCTGCTCATACGTGTCGAAGTTGGCAAGTTATCCCAATCATCCTTGTTTTAAACCAGTTCTGTGTCCAGATTTAGTCCACCGTTATATGCGCCCTGGTTCTCGGACACGCCCCATGGGAATAAGATTTCGGGATCTCCTACATTCCCATGGCCTCCGAATGCCTCGCGTGGAGAGGTTGTCCATCAGCCCTTATCCTGCTTGGCAACTGGATCGCGCGCGGTTCGATCTCGCTCTTTCCAGCAACACTAGACTCGCTACTCCACATTCGGTGTTCCAACAACTTTTTGCCGAACTACTGGGCCGTTACCCTAACTATGTTCCGGTCTATACAGACGGTTCTCAGTTAGGTAGCACTACAGGTTGCGCGTTCTTCATTAACGGTGAGGCTCATAAATTTCGACTTCTGGACTCCACTTCGGTCTTCTCAGCAGAGCTATATGCCATCTTTTATATGCTCCTTTTTATTTGCAAGTTAGCTCCTGGCTCTTTTATTGTCTGCACTGACTGCCTAAGTGCGCTTCAGGCCTTGCAACAGCACACTGCCACTCACACACTGGTTTTAAAAATACAGACCCAGATCTCGCAAATGCTCGGTCGGGGATACAATTTTGTTTTTACTTGGACCCCAGGCCATGTTGGGATTTCTGGGAACGAGGAGGCGGACACGGCTGCTAAGTCCGCTTGCCGTTTGCCCCGGAGTTCAACAACTAGGGTGCCATTCCAGGACGTGCAACGTTTTTTCCGTCGCCAACTGCTATCTGCTTGGCAGCACTCCTGGACAGCTTTGGAAGGCACACAACTCCGGGCAATAAAGGAGAGCGTACAACCCTGGCTAACTTCCTGCAGGGATAACCGGCGAGCCGAGGTGATACTCACCCGGCTGAGAATTGGGCACACATGAATGACTCATGGCCACCTATTAAGAGGGGAACCGGCCCCTGTGTGTGCTCCGTGTGCAGTACGCCTCACGGTGCGGCACGTACTGCTTGATTGCCGGCAGTACGCCCGCGTTCGCCAGTCAATAGGCTTGGGAGCTAACTTGCCCAGTATTTTAGGGGACGACCCAGTGGCCGTGATGACGGCACTGCGGTTTGTTACCGAAATTGGTTTTAATAAACAAGTCTAAGTTGGATTTTATATTTGTTAATTTTAGCGATTTTAAATTATTAGACTTGGAACGGGCTTTTATGTACTTTTAATAGTTCAGTGTTATTTTTAATTTGTTGATTTTAGAGATTTTAAATTGTTAGTCTTAGTAGTGGCTTTTTTATGTACTTTTAGTAGTTGAGTGATTTTATTTTACCTTTTAGCTTAATTTGTGTATCTTTTAGATTTTAGTGTTGACTTAGGGCCCAAATGACCTTGTTGTCGACGGGCCCTTAAACACCACACACTCACTCACTCACCCCCAAAATCTGGAATCTATTGTTTCAGTTGTGAGAAATGTGAGAAGTACTGCATAGACAAAATGGGAGAAGGGGGTAATTGGAAACCAGAATAAAAGATCACCAGAGAAACATAAAACTAAAACAAATACATAAATCACTTAGCATACCATTTTTGGACAGAAAATTACAGCACTGCTCAAAATATAAAACTGCTAAAACCATTTATCTCATTATTGAATTGAACTTCTGGAGAAAAGTGTGCTTCTTTAAAAATAGTAACAGTGTAATAAATAAATTTTGAAATACTGCCATTAAACAAGTATTGAAACTGTACATCCCAACATCAGGTGGCAGAATGATCAGTCCCACCAGGAAGGGGAGGTGCTTCAACCACCCAGTAGCTGCTGATGAGGCTGAAAGCCCTTGAAAAATTTCAGATGTGTTTTAACATGTCTAAGTGAAGGTGAGTGTACATAAGTGTAACTACTTCAATACTTCAACAAAAAGTTATTATTTGTTTTGAAATAAAATCAGATCATCTAAATCACATTTTAATATCAGTATGTGCTGTAATCATTGAGATAGAACCAAAAATACAATTGTTAGTTTTAAGTGTTGCTAGATGGGATGAAACTTATTAATCACAAGATTTATAGCTCAAACCTATCTAGTGGTAAAATGCTAAAGACAATATTGCCCTTAACCCTTTCACCGATATGGACATCATATGACGTCCAAGTTAAAATGCCCCAAACCGATTTGGACGTCTATACACATCTTGCGCATACATGCATTTAATGCTTATTTAAAGCCAATTAATCTTCCTATTTTACAATAAATTTAAATTATATCGAAATTTAAATGTATTGGAACACCACAGTGAAGCAAAATAATTATTAAATTATAGATGAGTTGTATTTATTACACATCAGCTTCACTTACATACCTAATTTGAGGACATGTTTCGCGAACCATCGTTCGCATCATTGGCTCTTATCCGACTAAAACTTGATCCAGTGGTGTGGGTAGTTCTGGAGTTGCTGCTGCCTTCTGTTGATTTTGTGATAAATTTAAATGTGGGGTTCTCTTCTGGTGGGATTTCAAAGTTCAGTAGTTGGTTTTTATGTTTTTCTATGTATATTCTCTCCCATATGACGAGTTCACTATGTTTTTCTACGTATTTTAGTGATTTGGTGCTATCTTCAATTTCATGATTTTCAGACCAGAAATGAGCTGCTATTGCGAACTTATCAATAGTTTTGTATCTTAAGTGCCTGAAGTGTTCTTTCTTTCTAGTGCCTATGTACATTTTTTCACAGTCATTACACTTAATCTTGTAATTGCCTGACTTTCCTTCTGGTTTTATCTTATCAGTATTATTACTGTTAAGTAGGTTTTTAATGTTGTAATTGTTTTTTGTGCCAATGTTATATTGTATTTCTTGAATATTTTTTGTAACTTTTTTGTGGTCCAGGGGTGGTAAGTAAATTTAGCAAATCTAATTTCTTGTTTTATTGGTGAAAGAGCTGTGATCTGTTTTAATCTTTTTTGAAGTTGGAATTAGTTTAGTTTTTTATCTACAAGGGGCTTTTTCCATATCCATTTTTAATTGCAGTTTTTAATATAGACAATATAACAATAGAAGAATGTTCGGCAGTGACTGAAATATGTATACACCAAAATTATTTTGTTTTCGATGGAAACTATTATTAACAAATTTCAGGACTAGCTATGGGAAGCCCCCTATCACCATTTTTGGCCAATTTATACATGAGCTTTTTTGAAGCACATATAACTAAAGCCTTCCCTCATATTTTTAAAACATGGTACAGATACGTAGACGATATCTTTGCAGTAGTACACTACAAACAAATAGATGATGTCAGAAACTATTTGTAGTTGGTTTATTAATACTCATCAACTACAAAAACCAACTACAAATAGTTTCTGAGATTAATTTTGACGTCACTGTTACTAAATTCCTCCAAACACATATAAATAGATGATGCTTTGAAACTACTCAGCCTTCAAGAATCCAGCATACAATTCACAGTAGAAACTGAAGAGGACTATATTCTGCCTTTTTAGGACCTTAAAATCGCAAAAAAAACAATGAAAGACTGGAATTTATATTCATAGAAAAGCAACACACAGATAATTACATCAAAGCAAATAGTTTCAACCCAATTCCACACAAACATGCCACCATCAACAGTCTCACACACAGATTAGTAAATCTACCCCTCAGCCAACAAGAATATCAAAACGAATACCATCAAATCTTAAAAACTGCAATTAAAAATGGATACGGAAAAAGCCTTGTAGATAAAAAACTAAAATCATTCAAACTTCAAAAAAGATTAAAACAGATCACAGCTCTTTCACCAATAAAACAAGAAATTAGATTTGCTAAATTTACTTACCACCCCTGGGCCACAAAAAAGTTCCAAAAAATATTCAAGAAATGGAATATAACATTGGCACCAAAAAACAATTACAACATTGAAAACCTACTTAACAGTAATAATACTGATAAGATAAAACCAGAAGAAAAGTCAGGCATTTACAAGATTAAGTGTAAAGACTGTGAAAAAATTTACATAGGGAGGACAAAAAGAAACATAAGCACTAGAAAGAAAGAACATTTTAGGCACTTAAGATACAAAAATATTGATAAGTCCGCAATAGCAGCTCATTTCTGGTCTGAAGATTATGAAATTGAAATTAGCACTAAATTACTAAAATATGTACAAAAACATAGTGAACTCGTCATATGGGAGAGAATACAACTAATGAACTTTGAAATCCCGCCAGAAGAGATTCCCACATTTAAGTTCATCACAAAATCAACAGATGATAGCAGCAACTCCAGAACTACCCACATTACTGGATCAAGCTTTAGTCGCATAAGAGCCGACGATGCGAACAATGGTTGGCAAAACATGTCCTCAATATAGGTACGTAAGTGAAGCCAATGTGTAATAAATACGACTCATCTATAGTGTAATAAATTTAAATTAGATCTATAAGGAATGTAAACGAACCCTTAAAGGTTTCATTTTGAATTCTACACCTCAAAACCTGGATAAATACCCAAGGGAACATCTGCAGATTCACATCAAATATTGGTTTCCTTGCAAACTTTTTTGCGACACACTACACATTTTCGAAATGGTTGCGACCTTTCTGGTTGTGGGTGGTATCCTTTTAGGAAAGTGTTTTCTCTCAAGTATGAGGTGTGATGTATTGGTGGATTTCTTGACCCACAGAATAAAGAGGCCTCTGAGTATTATAGTACTCAAGTTCTGAGCTATTTATATGCACAACTACAGGTAGGTGAATGGCTTGCATGAATTTACAGCTCTGAAAATTACTAAACAATTGTGTATGGTTACATCCAGTGGTATAAAAATACTTTTTTTTACCATATAACTATTTTTCGTAAAGAGGGATAGCTAATAATAGCTGATCTACACCACCCATATTTGACCCGTCATTTCCCCAAACATTGGAGTAGCTAATAAGCCATCTGTAAACCAGTACACATCTAATGTAGGCTTACAAAATATAACATGTGCACTGTCCACATCTGAATTCTCCGCTTAACCTTAAATTGCCTTTAGAGGTCAGGGCTTCTTTCATCCTACTCACATATACCTACATTTGTTTCCGTGACAATGAGAGACACTAAGTCAGCTATAACTTTTTTGTGTGAAAATGTCAGTTGGTTGGATGTCAGAAGTTAGCTTACACCAGAAAATGTTTATTTGCATATATGTCTATTTGTGTTATTTTGACCACTTCGCAGAGCTGATTCTTCACGGACACCTGAAGGAAGCGGGTCATTCACTTCCTCACTGCTAGCTATGTCCTAAACACCTCCTTTATAATCGCACAACAAATCTTCCAGATTTCAGAAGCCTGTACCCATCATGTGCAAGGTAATTTATTTGATACATTACCCGGATAAGCCATGGTTAACATTGAACTTTAACAATTTCAAATGTGCCATTCATTTAGCTCTTGATAGCTATAAGAAATCACTCTGAACACCGAGAGAATATAAATAACTAAAATACTGAGCGAAAACAGCTGCATAAGGCTACCAGAAACTTTTGTTGAGAAACACTGTAATAACAGATGCTGACAGAGTTTTCTTTCCAGCATGTGTGTAGCACAACATATACTCTTACAATGATTATCGCTTAGTATAGCATAAACTAAAAGCTAAAACCTTGAATCAGAAAAGTCGCTTGTGTAGCTGTACATATATTCGTTCGTATACACACAAAACAAAATGATTCAAATATTAGGTGCATTTGGTGCAAAGAATGGCTTTTGCTACAGTGAAACAAAGTAGTGAAATTTCAATAATTTATAAATATAGGCCTTACTTTATTACTGTAAATGTATACTGCCTTTAATGGATTTTAAACCAGTTTTTGTTTCGTTAAAATAACAAATACGGAAGATACGGAATTATATTGTCGCGAACCTAATCGCGATAGTGCGGCTAGTACACACAAAGGATCTGATAGGCAGCACGGAAATAAAGAGTATGCCGGAACAAATAAATATAGCGCGGATATAAAAGACTTGATGGCACAGATAAAGTTTCCCGTCTAGAAAATTCTAGTTTCGTCTGGTGACAGAACATTCGATTTCATGATTGTTACAGAACAGTCTCGAATTATCAATAAGGTATTTAAGGTAGCGACGACTCACCAAGAGTCAGCCGTAAACAGATGTAAACAGTTGTAAAGTGTTGTAACGAGAGTTGATGTAAACAGATGTAATCAGAACGCTGTTTGTTGTGGTCATCGACCTTGGTAGATTGTGATTGTGTATGTGACGAAATTCTGCTGGTGAACAGTGTATTTCTACGGAAATAAACAATGTTTTGAATTTCTGCAAATTGGACTTTTAATTCTACGAACCCACAAAGTCACAGTTGATGTCAGGAGTGCGACATAACACGATGGAGGCGGCATTGGAAAAGATTTTACACAAAATGGAAGAAATGAAGACGGCAAATGACACCCTCGCTGCGAAGACGGAAGCTGCAAACAACAACTTGGCCGCAAAGTTGGAGATGACAAATCACAATCTGACCGCGAAGATAACCGAAATGACCACGGAAATGAAGGCTGCAAACGAGGCCCTCGCCGAAAAATTTGAAGAGCAGTTGACTGTCATGAGAGATGACGTCGCGGAGCTGGGCAAGCAGATGGGTCAAGTGGACGAGCGCATTAATGACCTGGAGGGAAAGGCCGACAATAACACCAAATTCCTCGACGACCTGGCGAGCTGCGTTAACAACCTAGAGTGAAAGGCTGATACCAACACTAAGTTCCTGAATGCCATGGTAGAGGACATCGTCGGCAGGGGGATGAAGGACTTGAAGGCCGACGCGCCGGGACGCGACACAACATCTGCGCGCGTCAAACCTCCTAAATACACGGCACGACAACTTTCGAAGTCTTCCGCAATCAATTCGACACCGTGGCCAAACACAAGTGGTCGCCTGAAGAAGAGGCCGCACAGCTAAAAGCCAGCCTCCAGGGACGGGCCGCAGAAGTCCTGAATGCAGTCCAGCCAGTGGCGGTGCCCAAGGACATATGGGAAGCCCTGGAACACCGCTTCGGAAACCACCGCTTAGCCGCAGCGTACTGCAGCCAGCTAAAGTCAAAGTCGCAGCAGCCAGGTAGCTCGCCCTGGCAATCGAGCAGCTGGCCAGTAAAGCCTTAGTCGACCTCCCACCAGAGTTCGCATCCCGGGAATCTGCCTACACCTTTGTTAACGGGGTACGAGCCACCGGAATACGTCAGCGCCTAATGCTCGGCGACAACAAAACTATCCACGAGGCGCTAACAGCAGCATTGACGATGGAGGTGGCCAAAGTGACCGCGACCCCGACGTCGAGAACCAGGCGTATCCGCTACACGGGAGACCGATATACGCTGCACAATAGGGTGGTAGTTGTACAGCTGCCGTAGGCTTTGAAGTGCACTGAGGGAATCACTTAGGATTAAGCAGTTCCCCAACTTTCGTCGACGTACGTGTAAAATTGCCCGGTATATTGTATAAAGCTCTGCAGTAAAAATGGAAGTGCTAGTGTGGAATCCAAATGTATATGGTTCGGCACCACACACATAAGCACAACCAACACCATTTGAGTTCTTGGAGCCATCAGTATAAATTACAAAATGGTCCTCATATCGCGATAAAAATTCTAAAAAACATGTGCGGATACTAGACATAGACATGGTAGATTTATCATATTTAGTCATGCCCAGATCAACGTGGGATGCTCTGCACAACCAAGGAGGGTATGTCCTCTCCCCCCTAGGATACATCTTGGGCATTTCAGTATCAAGATGTCTAAGGAGCTCCCGGAAACGAAAACCAGGTGGCTTTGGTTTAATAGAAGTGTTCCTATAACGCACATCCATGAAGGTATTAAAGAACGGCGTAAACGTTGGATGTGTGGGCATGCAATTAAGTCCACAGTCATAATTTGCTAATAACATGATGCGCCTGTACTGCAGAGGAGGTTCTGCAGACTCAGCATATAGGCTTATAACTCGGCTCGTTGGAAATGCCCCAACTGCTATACGTATGCCACAATTATGGACTGTGTCTAATCTCTTCAGCACAGATGGTCGTGCTGAACCATAAACGATGCTACCATAATCTAATTTGGAACAGATGAGTGCGCGATAAAGTCGCAATAACACTGTACTATCCGCTCCCCACATTTTCTACTTAGTAGCCGCAAGATATTTAAAGATCGGTCACATCGAGCTTTCAGTTGTGCTATACGCGACGACCAACTTAAGTTTTCTATCAAATATCAATCCAAGGAACCTCGTCTCATCTGCATAAGGTAGTAGATCAGCGCCTAGCCGTAGCCTTGGAGGTTGTCAACTCTGCTGATGCCAGAAGTTAACACAGATGGTTTTCTCAGCGGAGAATCGGAAGCCGTTTTTTAAACTCCAACCCTTAAGGTTGTCCAAGGTGGTCTGAAGACGGCACTCTAAATACGGAGTGTGCTGAGATGTACAGTAGACGGCAAAGTCGTCTACAATTAGGCATGACGAGACACCCGGAGGTACACATTTCGAGATAGAATTAATTGCAATAGCAAACAACGCTACACTTAGCACCGATCCCTGTGGTACACCGTTCTCTTGAACAAAAAGGTTCGAAAAAACCGAGCCAACCCTTACTCGGAATACGCGGTCTTTCAAGAATTCCTGAAGGAAGAGTGGTAGGCGTCCACGTATATTCCAGGTGTGCAGAGTACGTAGCAATCCTGCCCGCCAGCACGTATCATAAGCCTTTTCGAGGTCAAAAAATATTCCAACTGTTTGACAGTTTTTAAGATATCCGTTCATAATCTGTGTCGACATGGACACAAGATGATCCACTGTTGAACGGCATCGTCGAAAACCTCACTGGATGTTATTCAGTAGGTTGTGCATTTCCAGCCACCATACCAACCGCCCATTTATCATGTGTTCCATCACGTTGCAGAGGCAACTGGTGAGGGAAATAGGACGGTAGCTAGAAGGGAGGTGACGGTCCTTGCCAGCTTTCAAGATGGGTATAATGGTGGCTTCTCGCCACTTGTCCGGAGATGTGGCATCAACCCAAACACGGTTATAGACCTCGAGCAGGAATGCCTTACCTTCATGTGAGAGATGTAACATTTGAACGTGGATTCCGTCCGGTCCTGGTGCTGTCAGTCGCGATGATGAAAGAGCGCGTTCTGACTCTGCCAAGGTGAAGAGGCGGTTATAATCTTCAATGTTTCTGGAACTAAACTCGAAACCTTGAGATTCTACTTGAGTCTTAATTGAGATAAACTCAGGAGCATAATTACTGGAGCTAGACACCAGAGCGAAAGCACAGCCGAAGGTGTTATCCACGACAAACGGATCAACAACTCCTGCAGGTATTTTCAGACCAGCGATTGGCAAGTGGGTTGATTTTCCGGCCACGCGTCCTAACCTATCCCATACAACAGATGAAAGTGTACATCTGTTAAAAGATGATACAAAGTTGCTCCTTGAGATCTTTTTGCTATCATTAAGTATTTGCCTAAACTTTGCATGCGCTTTCTTGTACTCAATTAGATTACTTAGGGTAGGGTGTCGTTGGAATACTCTCAGAGCACGTCTACGAGCACGAATAGCATTCTGGCAGTCGTTGGTCCACCATGGGACAGGAAATTGACCGGGTTGGGTAGCCGAACGTGGAATAGACTGTTCTGCAGCGGAAAGAATTTTCTCTGTGATATGATCAACCAAATCATTCACAGAATCGTGCTCGTTGTAATCAAAGACAGCCAACTGGGTGTAAAGGTTCCAGTTGGCATGATCAAAGCGCCATCTAGGGATACGTGAGGGAGACACATCTTGTGCTAAGAGACTAAGAAGACATGGGAAGTGGTCGCTGGAATGTAAATCAGAGATGACATACCACTGTAATGAAACTGCTAACTGGGATGCACACACTGCCAAATCGATGTGCAAATAGGTGTTAAAGGCGTCTGAAAGGAATGTTGGCTCTCCGGTATTCAGGAAAACCAAGTTATTGCTCTCAAAGAATGTTGCAATGAGGTTGCCTCTCGAACATGCCCGAGTTGAGCCCCAAAGTGGGTGATGGGCATTAAAGTCTCCAACTATTAGAAATGGTGTTGAAAGTTGGGAAACCAGATCTTCAAGGTCAGTTAACGAGAGGTCATCTGATGGTGGTACATATACATTGCAAATGCAAAATTCGATTGATGGCAGCTTAATCCTTACAGCTACAGATTGTATATCAGATTGTAGCTGTAACGGATCTACAAATATGTCATCCCTGAGGAGCATCATAGTGCCCCTGTGAGCTGGAATGCCCTCTTCTGTTTCAATATCACACCTCAATGGTATGTAGCATCTGATTTTAAACTTGTCTTGCGGTCGTAGCTTAGTCTCTTGTAAGCATACCAACAAGGGGTTATGCCTACTGAGCAAAAGTTCCAGTTCTGGTCGATGTACTCTTAAACCCCGTATGTTCCATTGGAGGATAGCCATTGGAACTATGGAGATAGGATGTAAATGTTGGTCTATATTAAGAATACTTTAACCGTGGCCGAATCAGTTTACCCTTTTTCTTCGGTGTAGGGCTAACACCTGTTTCTTCTTCGTCGGGTTTATCCTGGCGCTTTTTCGTTGCCGTTCTTGCAGTGTGGTCCGTGTCTTCCTGGTCCATTTCTTCGACAGATGAGGCACCTTTTCCTATAGAAAACTTAGGTTCGAGAACCCCAAACCGGTTGGACACAGATATTGACGATGATGACAGTTGTCGATCTGAGTCTTCACCAGAACACCCCTCAGAAGAGGAACTTCTAGACACTCTAGAACTTTCTTTCTTGCCGGTCCCTTTGTTTGTAATCTTGAGGAAATCTGATTTGGTGTAATTGGTCTTAAACTTTTTGGGCGGTGTATCGTAGACTATAATGGGCTTGACGGTCGATGAGGTTGACGGCTTTGATGATGACAGTGCGGACTTCTCCCTCGGCGAGTTAGGTGAGAGAGGAGCCGGCTTGGATGTCTTGGTAGGCTTTCGAGCTGGTGTGGCAGTAAGGACCTTGTCTGTTATAGTAGCCTCACAATCGCTGGTCTGAGTTGCAATTTCATTCCTCGGTGCCACCTTGGCAGCTATGGAGCTGTATGTACCGGACCTTGGGACCGAGGGTAGACGAGTACGTAGGAGTCTACGGGCATCCGAGAAGGATAACTTCTCCCTTACTGGGATCTCCTGTATCGCCTTTTCCTCTAAGAAACGTGGGCACTCTCTGTGGCTGGATAGATGTTCACCAGCACAGTTGACACATTTTGCCGGGGATGTGCAGGCATCCTCATGTTTAGACAGACCACACTCAACACATGTTGGCACACCGCTACAAAAAACACTCGTATGACCGAAGCGTTGACATTTAAAGCACCTGAGTGTGTTTGGTATATATGGCCTAACCTCTATGGTCTCATACCCTGTCCTAAGCCTTTGCGGGAGGTCTACCCAATCAAAGGTCAGGAACAGGGTACAGGTAGGCACCAATTCCCCTCGCTCTCTACGTTGTACTTGGTACACAGCAGTGACACCCTGATCTTGTAGGTTCTCCTTTATTTCCTCATTTGACATTCCGTCCAACGCACAAGTGGTGACAACCCCGCAGGAGAAGTTCAGGGACTTGTGCACCGCAATTGTGATGGGATAGTTGCCCAATAACGTAGCTTTTAATAATGTTGCTGCTTGGGAAACAGAGTGCGCTTCCACAAGGAGCGTGCCGTTTCTGGAGCGAGTACAGGACTTGACTGGACCGGCAATTTTATCCAATCCCTTCTGGATAATAAAAGGGTTCAATGTCAAAAAATTCTTGCCTTCCTCATTTCTGGTTACAACTAAGTAGCGAGGACCACAAGACTCGACTACTTCTTTTCCACCTGTGTTAAATAATTTATTATTAGTAGTATTAATGTTAAATTTAACCATAATAAATGGGCTAGGTTTCATCCCCCAGTGCTCCCCACCCACCACGGAGCCCAACAAGGGGTCATCCCTCTGGGATGACAGGGCTGCACTGGGGATATAGCGAGCTCGCCGTCCCACTCACCCTGGAGTTCGGTACAATACTTAGTCCTGGCCAATTGATTACGGGTGGGTTAGTCCCTAACCTCCCATTTAGGCGAAGCAGAAGCCAAAGTAGTGTATTAGAAATGTGCACCCTCCCCAAATTCAGAAAAACACTGTTACGAGCTCAGATACGGATCCCTCAACCACCAGGACAAACCTTTCCACCGACACGGGTCTCCACGCACAGCCTACACGTGGGTGGGCATGTTGACCGTCTCCCTCAACCACGAAGAGGAGCCCACACGAGGTAGACTGTTGGCTCGGGACCCCGGGTGCGCCAAACCCGTACCTACCGAAGTAGGCCCCTGGGGACTGCAACCTAGAGCGCTCTTGTTGAACGGCATAGCGGAGAAACACCAGGTGAGATGGTTTGGGGCGCCATTGGTTACAACTGATCTTACCTCCTACGAATTGAGGGCACTTTGAACAGCAACTGGTACCTAACGGTAGTTGTAGAGCCTGAGGTACTCCCATTGCTTCAGGCATCTCTTCATACTTCAACAGGAAAATGCCTGGCCACATATTGTGAGGAATGTACAAGTTTTCTTCAAAGAGTGTTGGATACCATTGCTTCCCTGGCTTGCATGTTCGCCTGACATGTTGCCCATCGTACATACCTGGGATATGATTAGTTGGCACCTGGTGCATCATGGTCCTCCAATAATTAGTATCACAGAGTTGTGGGCTTGAATGCAAACTGTGTGGAGGGATATCCCTCAGGAACATATTCAGAACCTTTTTGATGCAATGCCACGGCGTATAGCAGCTGTAATAATGTAGTGCATGGAGGCCACACAAAATACTGAATATTAGGGCTCAAAGGTCATGTGCACATTTGAAAAGTTAATCATTTGCTACTTGTTGTGTACCTAACTTGTGGAAACAAATTTGTTCTGGTGGAAATGTGTATATATGAAGCATCTACTCAAAGAAAAGCATTTACAAGACATGCTTTCTAATCAAGTCGGGAGCCCAGAAGTCCATCACTAGATTTTCTGAAAAACTTCACAAAGTAGTTAGAAGAGTGAGACAAGATCAGCAGTTATGAGAGTGGGGTTAAACAACATGGGAAGTTATCATCTGAAACTCATACAGCACTCCTTCATACCACTAAAACTGCTTAAAGTTACAAAATTCATATTGAAAAAAATGAAATTTCAATATGTCCTTCTAGGAAAATTTCAGGCAGATCACCTAGAAGCTCGTTTTGACCAATACAGGCATATGAGCGGAGGAAATTATAGTATTTTGGTCTCAAAAGAACTTGAAAAACTGCATTCTTCAAAATGTGGTGAATTTAAAATTAAAGACATACCTCATGACATTTCAACTGAAATTCATATCGAAGATGACATAGCAGCCCTTTATATGGCACATTTGAATGCATAATTTATGAAAGTAGGAATATCAACATAGGTGAACAAAACAAAATTATGTTAATATATATTGCAGGCTATGCAACTAAGTGTTGTGCATAATTTAAAATGTGAAAATTGTAGGAAGAAGTTATGCTGTGAATGCAGAATGAATTTTGATATTCAAAATTTTGAAATCAGTGATTATTTAAGGGTAGTCGACAGAGGGTTGAAGTGGCCATTGCAGAACATATGATATAACTGCATGTATCTTAAGTATATTTCAGTGCCTAATTTCTGAGGTATATGAACAAGAATTCCTTAAGGTAGAAAACCAGAAAAACTTAAATGAAAATTAGCTACCATGTGACATTAATAGTATTGGTGCTGACTGCAATGTTAGTGATTGCAAATTAATAAATGCTGTTTCAACAAGGAAAATAATAACCAATGCCCTTTTAAAAAACTACTGCATTATTAAACAAGTTAGTTTGGTATTAACTATAAGGGATAGGCATGTGAGATCCATGAAAAGCAGAGGAGATAAATCATAGCGATTTTTGGAAGGAAGTGAGAACTAGAGTACAAGACATAGATAGGCAAGAGATACGGGAAAGTATAGAAGAAAAGAAATCTTAGAAATGTTATAAGCAATTAAAGACAGAATGGGTTAGGGAAAAATATATAGATCAATGTGACAAAACGTGAAGAGAACGCATAGCATGGATGAGAGTAGGAATAATATATCTAAAGGGGTTGAGAAGTAATGAGGTAGGGATGTGTGAATTTTGTGGAGATGAAGAGAGCTGTTCATTACCTGATATGTAAGGAGTTCAAAAATTACAAAAATATGGGATAAGAAATGGGACAGTGTAAGTAAAGAGATATTGGCATTACGCATGCTAACGGGGGTGGGAGAAAAGAAAAATAGACATATAGGAGAATATTTGAGTTTGATTTATGAGTCACTATGTTTACACTCAAATTTCACTTACTTGTTGTATAATTGAAACGTTTTCAAGATCATTCGATCTCATCCTCAGCTGTTTGGTGACTAAATGAACATTCCTCTTCTTCCACTACTACGGAGCTCCGATCACTCTGCCACCTGGTGTTAGGGGCACTAAGTTTTAATACTTCATTTAATGATAATATTTATATAGGAGAATTCTTATATAGCTTAAGAGAAAAGTGGATTAGGGTAAAAGAAGCGAAGGCCAAGAAGAAATGGCACCAAGCTGCTCAGGAAAACCAAAGGCTTATGGCCAGGGGACCTGAGTCAGTGAGTAAATTTTGAGTCAGCAATTTTCATGTATTTGTACAGGATGTATAATACTGCATGTTCAATGTTAAAGTTATTGTAGTGAAATTGTAATGGAAACTGTACAAATAAATATCATATCATATATCATAACTATAAGGGGGGAGGAAGTTGGAGATATATCCTCATTGAGAACATAAGAAGCTTGCTCTGCCACTATCAACTACAGAAAGCATTAAATTTTAGATGAGTCGCATTTTTTACACATCTGCTTCACTTTCGTGAAAGTGAAGCAGATGTGTAAAAAATGCGACTCATCTAAAATTTAATAATTTTTCGCTTCACTGTGGTGTTCCAATACAGTTGAATCTCGATACAGAAAGCATGTTTTTCAGTAATATACTAACACACAATAACCTTTCATGCAGAAATATAAAAATATAAATGAATGCATGCTTCTTTCAGTTGAATCATAAGTTACACAATATCTTTCTGAGACAAATTCTGATATCCAGTGAAGCATATTATCTTTACTTCCCATCTGTTGTGGCTTCTTGATAAGATTACATCTCCATATTGTGTCATATGCAGAATTCAGAAAGCACATATGGCTAAGGTATCCTTCTATTCTCTTAAATTTCTATACTAAGTACTTATTCACTGGTTGTATTATTGTTCTGGAAGCCAGCTTGGAATAGTGGTAGAAGATTGTAGTGTTCAAGATGCCAATTTAATCTGTCTGGAATCATTCTTTCCATAATTATTGCTTGAACACTGGTTAATGATGTAGGTCTATAATTATTTATATCATCTGCTGATATATGAGTATCTGATTTGAGCAGCATTATTTCCTTCTTTATGTTTTTTTTTCTAGCTTTTTATATACCCTTGGAATTTCAGATGATGTAAAATTTGAATTTAATGCATTGGCAATTTTTGCTTATCGGTTAATTCTTTATCTCTTTATACACTATCTCTATACACTTGACGAGGTTGAAAATGGACACAATTGCTTCCAAAAATAGTACCTCAATAATATAAAAATGTAAGTGATGAAGTGTTGAAAACTGACTACAAATAGTTTTTTTCAATTAAATACCACATTTGTTTAATAACAGTACTTCATTAGTGGTAGTTTGATTGGAATTGCATATAGCTACCAGTACTAAGAGCAAAATGAGCACATGTTCTTTCATGGGGCAATCCTGAAGCTGTGCCAGTGATGATAGAATTTATTTGGTCTGGAAAAGTTAAACAGGTAATTGTGCATTAGCCTTTATGAACTCTGAAAAGACCAGAGCAGTAAATTTTACTTTTATTAACATTGTTGGAATACAGAGAGTTGAAGCTAGAATAGACTCACTTAGGAGGCCCCAGCAACAATGACCCCGACAGGACTGTAATAACTTCCCTTATGCCCAACAATTCAACTTTTCAATGCACTGAAAATAAATATAGCAGGTGAGAGTCAGCTGCCCCTATTTATTCTTTTCTATGCAACTCGTAGTTTATAGTCTAATGTGAAAACATTAACCCCTTTAGAACAAAAGCCGTTATTGCATCTGTAATCTTCTAATCTATGTGCCCCTGGTGTTAATACTTAGAATTCTGAATAAGGACCAAGAAGCTGCGGGAACTTAAATAAATGACATTTTTTCATGCATTTAATACTAGCAAGGTGATAATGTGCGCTTTCCCAAAGAGCAATATAGAATAGTGACAGCTGGCCAAATGGGTGATACCGAAATTAAGGGATGCAATTAGTAAACAATCGTAATGGAATATGATCTGAAGCTTTCCTGGCGACGTATATGCTCTAGACGTTCTCGGGCTAAGAGCCAGGTATAGTGATGTGAAGCCATCGATGTTTCGGTAGTGTGCATCGCTCCCATTATCAGGATGATGAATGATAAGTTTTTTTGTTTTTTTCGAGTGGAGAAAAAATTCATTTATGGATTTCCACTGTGTTGGAGGGCACAGTGGGGCATGTGGGCTTCACCTCAAGGGTACTACTCCACTAAAAAACTTCCACCGGATTGGGAAGGAGAAATGTGCTGCAGTACCGCCTAAAGCACCCGTACATTCCAGGAGGTGATCTTAGCTGTCTCGCAGTGCGATTCAGCAGAGTGGGTTTCTGATGCACGGATACAGGCTTGACATGAAGCCCAGCCTGATCCACTGCTATTTTGGGTACTATTTGGTAGGATTCCAGGTGTAATTTGTTGGGAAGTTTAGGGTAATTTATCACGCCGTAGCGCTGTGTCTTAAGTTTAGGTGTTTTATTGTCACTGCAAGTAATACTTGCCAGCATGTCAGTGATTGTCTATTATATCTTACTGCTATCTTGCTAAACCTAAATATAAATCTAGTTTGCATTATCAGCATTTGCCTTTAATGATCAGTTGTAATTATTTGCCGTCAGCATCGTTAAAGTGTTTGAAAACCTTCTCAAGTCCAAGTATCTGCTTGATCGATATTTTAGAGTTGCACTCGGCGGGCGGCCTACCTATTCAATTGTAGGTGCGAGCCTGTACCACTCACGGGGAACCCTCTTTCCCCGGGGCTGCCTTGCCCAATGATTGGCGCAAGGACTTGAGGGCTGTGGGAGGTGTGTGTGTGCGTGTGCGCGTGCGCGTGAACCATCTGGAAGGTTAACTAGGTTTTCCAGATATTGTTGTAGGTCTACCTCTGGCTTCCCAAGATTGTTCTTTCAAAAAGAGACAGTGGCCTTGCGTGTTTATCGTGTGTTGTGCCATATTCCCCTAGTGCCCGTATTAGTTATTGTGGTTTATGTTCTTCTCGAGTAGATTGAAGCTGAGCCTTTTAATGAATTGCTCGATTGAATACATTTTTAACTCCTCGTGGAGTTGGTATGCCGGTACGAGTGATGGTAGCCTGGTAATAATATGAAGTATTCTATTTTGCATTGTTTGCAATCTCTTAATGTGCGTTTTGGCTGCATGTCCCCATATGGGGGCAACGTAAGTTAGGATAGGTCTAATAAGTGTTTTATATAGTGTTTTTCCCATCTCTAGTTTTAGTGAGCTGCTTGTATTAATAATTGGGTACGGTTTATTTAATTGGGCATTTGCTTTTGCTCTTACTCTGTTAATGTGTTGTTTCCACGTAAGGCTCTGATCCATTGTTACACCTAAGTAGGTGATTGTGTCCTTCCATTTGATTTCCTCATTCCGGAATGTTAGTGGCATTAGCCCATGTTTGTTGTGGCGGTGCTTGATTCGTTTAGTAGATATTATTGCTTGACTTTTTCGCGCATGAACTTCTATGCGCCATTTAGTGAGCCAGGACTCTAGGTTGGTCAATGCATTACGTAGCCTTATGGCTATTATTCTGGGTGCGGTCGATTTTGTGGCTAGTGCTGTGTCATCGGTATATAAGTACCTATCTAATAAGCAAATTGGAAGGGCCAGTATATATAGCTTCCGACAGTGGAGTGCCAACCTCGTGGAAAACACCTCTATGCTGGGGGCTCTGTGTACCGGCAGAATCTATGTTTTCTGAGCCGGTCGATTTCCAACTTCAAGGCAGGTTTCCAAGCAGAATTGAACTGCATTCCGGCATCCTGGTTCAGTGCTCTCTTCTGCAAGCCAATCGCTTCCAGAAAACTATAGGCCAATTAGCCTTCTAAATACAATGAGCAAGGTTCTGGAAAAGATACTATTAAAACGCATTAATACATACATAATAAAGAACAACATACTGATTAATGAGCAATTTGGGTTTAGAAGCCAACACTCAACAACTCTGCAACTGCTCCGACTAACCGAATAATTACAAAAGGCTTCAACGCTAATCGAGCAACAGTTGTCATCCTATTAGACATCGAAAGGGCCTTCGACTGCATTTGACACCCTGGACTACTCCGAAAACTTATAAGATTAGGGTTCGCGGACTCCTTACTATCAAGAATTATCTCTCTAATAGAGCCTTCCGCACAAGCATAGAAAATGAAACCTCCTCATTAAGACACATTAGAGCAGGAATCCCCCAAGGTAGTCTACTGGGACCAGTCCTATTTAATTTATACATCAATGACATCCTGGAAACAGTGAGAATAGATAGATACTTATTTGCCGATGACACAGTACTAGCAACACAATCAACCGCACCCAGAATAATAGCCAAAAGGCTACGTAATGCATTGACCAACCTAGGGCCATGGCACACAAAATGGCGCATAAAAGTTAACTCGCGAAAAAGTCAAGCAATAATATTTACCAAACGAATCAAGCACCGCCACAACAAACATGGGCTAATGCCACTAACATTCCGGAACGAGGAAATCGAATGGAAGGACACAATCACCTACTTAGGTGTAACAATGGATCAGGACCTTACGTGGAAACAACATATTAACACAGTAAGAGCAAAAGCAAATGCCCAATTAAATAAACTATACCCAATTATTAATACAAACAGCTCACTAAAACTAGAGATGGGAAAAACACTATATAAAACACTTATTAGACCTATCCTAACTTAAGCTGCCCCCGTATGGGGACATGCAGCCAAAACACACATTAAAAGATTGCAAAAAATGCAAAATAAAATGTTTCGTATTATTACCAGACTACCACCACTCGCACCGTTATACCAACTCCACAAGGAGTTAAAAATGCATTCCATCGAGCAATTCATCAAAAGGCTCAGCTTCAACCTACTCGAGAAGAACATAAACCATAATCAACTAATACGGGCACTAGGGGAATATGACACAAGATAAACACGCAAGGCCACTGTCTATTTTTGAAAGCACAATTAATCTCGAGGAGCCAGTGGTAGACCAACAATATCTAGAAAACCTAGTTAACCTTCCAGATGCTTTACATCGCTGATCGGAGATAAACACACTCATACACGTACACCAACATACATACTCCTCACACAGCCCTCAAATCCTTGCTCCAATCTTTGGCCAAGGCGGCCCCGGTGAAAGAGGGTCCCCCCGTGAGTGGCACAGGCTCGCACCTACAATTGAATAGGTAGGCCGCCCGCCGAGTGCACACTCTAAAATATCGACCAAGCAGATACATGGACTATGAGAAGATTTTTCACACACCTTAATGATGCTGACAGCAGATAATTGCAACTGACCAACAAAGGCAAATGCCGATAATGCAAACTGATTTATATTTAGGTTTAGCAAGATAGCAGTAAGATATAATAGACAATCACTGACATGCTGGCAAGTATTACTTGCAGTGACAATAAAACACCTAAACTTAAGACACAGCGCTATGGAGTGATAAATTACCCTAAACTTCCCAACAAATTACACCTGGAATCCTACCAAATAGTACCCAAAATAGCAGTGGATCAGGCTGGGCTTCATGTCAAGCCTGTATCCCTGCACCAGAAACCCACTCTGCTGAATCGCACTGCGAGACAGCTAAGATCACCTCCTGGAATGTACGGGTGCTTTAGGCGGTACCGCAGCACATTTCTCCTTCCCAATCCGGTGGAGGTTTTTTAGTGGAGTAGTACCCTTGAGGTGAAGCCCACATACCCCACTGTGCCCTCCAACACAGTGGAAATCCATAAATCGATTTTTCCTCCACTCGAAAAAAGAAAAAAAAATGCTTATCATTCATCATCCTGATAATGGGAGCGATGCACACTACCGAAACATCGATGGCTTCACATCATTATATCTGGCTCGAAGCCTGAGAACGTCTAGAACACAATTGTAATGGATTTCAAAGAAATTGTGTATCTTTGTTACAACACGTGCAGGTAGGTGCATTGGCTTGAATAGTTGTTTTTACAAAAGAAACGTAAGAAACAGTGTTCTTAGCAGGGTTCTAAAGGGACAGCACTTGACTCCGTTTGAATAGGTATTCTTCGGACCCTTAATAATGGCCTGACCGAGACTAATAATCACAATGGACAAAATAGTCACAAAGGAGTTTCGGATAAATAAAGAGGGTTTACGAAAGGTGACACACACACGCAGCTGTGCCCAGTAAAGACACACAGACTGTAGTTGGCAGGCCATTAAGACAGTCTTCTGGTTCTATCTTGGTCGAGGGCAGAGCAGAAGCGATGAGAAAAAATACTTGTTGATTCATACGTAACGACTTAAGTATTATCATGTACTAAGTATTCTATATACGGTCACTCTAAACAGTGAAATATTGATAAATGTTGTCGGCAACTTCGAGTTTGATGTGATGATAAAAAGAAGCAGTAAATAAATCAGTTTGAAACGGGCATTCCAGTGTCAGAACTATCCTTACTCATGCATATCCACGCATACCCTGAGAGTATCTTTTTGCTTAACCTGTACCACCATCCTTTTTTTATTCGCTTCATGGGTTAGTTAGCTGCTGGAATGTGGTGGTGCAAAGGGTATGTTTGAAACGACCTCACATTGTTTTTTTTTTTTTTTTTTCCTTCAAGTCTTTATTGTCTGTACTTTAGTTACTAATTTATTTATTGTTGCTATTGGTTCTCTTGTAAGCCAAAGACACAAGAATGACCATCCGATAATTAGGGATCTACAGGGATTACCTCACCATGTAAGTTATACCGAGCTCACCCTCCTGGCAGGTAGCAGAGACCCTTAGCCTTCAAAGGAAAACTACGGCTTTCTTTATCTTTAAGGATCATGTTTAATTTGGTGACCCATATAATCTGTACCATATCTGGTGTTGTAAACCATGTTACGTAGATGGCTTCATTTTTAGGAGCATATCGACAACATTAAAACTAATAGTTTTTGTTTCATACTTAAATCTTATGTTTTACTTTGCAGTTGTGAAATGTTTGAAACTTGGTTGAATGGATCTAGGACAATACCAATCATAATAAAATACCTACTATGAGCTATAAATTTATAGCGGTCAATGGAAAACATGGCTATTGTTGTATTTTTTAAACACCAATAATGTTATGAAAAATATTATTTCTATCATAATATCAGATTATAAGCCTCAAGAGGTAAAAAAAAGGGGGGTAGTACAATTGTTAAGCTGAATACTGATTTGAACCCGACTTGAAGTGGCAGAATGGTGAAGTAATCTGTAAAATACCATTTAGCCAACACTACTTTGAAAGGGAAGGTTCCTATACAAATAAGTAACTGCAGACCTCAAACCTCAGACCTTCACCTTGAATTTTTACACGGTTTTTAAGCTTCATACAGTGTTTTGAGCTCGTTTTGGTAGTTTTAACACACACAAAAAATAACTGCATCTGCCATTACAGTTACTGTATGAGCTAACATACAGTAGACAGAAGCGAAAACAATCTACCTAAAACTTAGCATTTTTTGACATTGCTGTACAATGAAAACATGCATTGGCTGAAGATTTCAATTCAATTGATCCCACTGTATAGATATGCCATTTTATGTTCCAATTTTATTGTCTACTGATGCATGTGATACGTTGTTACTTCAGGAAAGTGTTTAAAGGTGTGTGCAAATCTATGCTAATGAATAACATTTGGAAATATTAAAAACAGAAGCATTATTAACAGTGAAGTATTCTTCATATTTGAGTTTGATTTATGAGTCACTATGTTTACACTCAAACTTCACTTGTTGTATAATTGAAACATTTTTCAAGATCATTCGATCTCATCCTCAGCTGTTTGATGACTAAATGAACATTCCTCTTCTTCCACTACTACCACTCTGCCATCTGGTGTTTGGATTCAACCCAGCCATCATAAGGAACATGATGAAGAGAAAGGAAAACCTGAAGATAATATCAAAAAATACCACTCTCACACCTCTTAAAAACACAAATTGGCAATATAGAAAATTCACCTACCATCCATGGTCTTTTAGAAAATTTGAACGAATCTTCAAAAGACTAAACTTAAACCTAGCACCCCAAAACAAATTCAGTCTGTGGAACCTTCTAAATAGACCACTAAAAAATTCAATCCCCAACAATTTGAAATCAGGAATTTATCAGATTAATTGTGAAACCTGTGAAAAAAGCTACATAGGAAAAACTAAGAGAAACTTGTTAACCAGGCAAAAAGAACACCAGAGGAACATTAAGTTGAAACAAACAGAAAAATCTGCAGTTTCACACCATTTTTGGACAGAAAACCACAACATTGGCCACAACATTAAACTGTTAAAATCTTTAAGTACACCCATAGAATTGGATATTTGGGAAAAAATATTCATAAACAAAAACCGTGATAAAGTTATAAATTTTGAAATCCCGGCATTAAATGAAGTATTAAAACTTAGTGCCCCAAACACCAGATGGCAGATTGATCGGAGCTCCGTAGTAGTGGAAGAAGAGGAATGTTCATTTTGTCACCAAACAGCTGAGGATGAGATCGAATGATCTTGAAAACGTTTCAATTATACAACAAGTAAGTGGAGTTTGAGTGTAAACATAGTGGCTCATAAATCAAACTCAAATAAAAAGTTGGAAAACTTGTTTAAATTACTACTGCATCCTCTGTGTGTAGGTATGTTTTTGGAATTGACAGACATAGTGATTACTTGCTGTCCGGTACAACATTTATGCACTGAGTTGTCTACCCCTCCTCTATAAATCATCCATTAGAAGGCATTCAAGAAGGGCATGTCATATATGTCGCTTAGGAAATTGCATAAATTCAAAAAAAAAGAATAGGGGCAGGTGACTCACCTGGTATTTCTTATGATGCAAAAAAAAATAATAATAATAATTAGATTTATTAAACAAATAATTAGGTAACTTTTTGATGTTCCCCACTAAATCCTCATGCATCAAATTACCCAAAATTCATGTAATTGTTGCTGACTGATGATAGTGGCAAGAGACAATACTAATTTTCTTCAAACAAATTCAATTTCATTAGAAAATAGTGGAAATCACTATTTCATACTCTTATGATTGTCTTTGTTGCTTCGAAAGTACAATTTGGATGAAGTAATTTGTTACCCTTTTATTGGCTTTTTTCTTATATTTTGTCCTTTCTATGAGGTTCTGGTGAGATTTTAATCCTTAAAACTCCCCTCACTGACCAAGTTTTACAGGACATGTTGCATTTTAGACAGTTTTGGGGTGTTAATAGAAACTCAGATATTTTAGTAGAGTAAGTTAGGATGACATCACTTGTAATTAAGAGAACACAGGACATAAAATGTAGCATTTAATTTAGGAGTTTTTGTAATCATCAGTTTTCCACCAAGCATATTTAAAAATGAATGAAATTTCCCTTCCTGAAGTCTCAGCTTTAGAATGTCATCTTTTATTATGCATACTGATAAGTTTGTGTTCACATATGCATGCACAAAGTGAGATTTAGATTACTCTAATTTTGCAACTTTTGTTCTTCATAATTGGCTAAGATCATTGCAAAATATAGATTAAGCTAATTATTCAAATAATTCGGTTTGGCCTAGCCCCAGTTACTTATTCAATAAACCAAATTCTGGTGTGAAAAATCTTTGGGATTTATAACTTTGATGTAAAATTTAAATAAAAAGAAAGTGCATAGGGAAGACAGTACCAATACTGTGTGACCAATTTCAGATTGACAGTGAGTTACAACAATTTTTAACCAGCATAATTAAAATGCCATTTAGTCAATAAAATTAATATTTTGGTTGATTACTCCTGCTAGTCTACATGCCAGATTTTTAATATTTTGTGTTATGAATTTGTTTTATGCATTGCATTTCTGCAATATAATCATATATTTTACCATTTATATTTTTTAAAAAGTAATACTAAATATA
Organism: Mantis religiosa; assembly: GCA_030765055.1. Taxonomy (NCBI): domain Eukaryota; kingdom Metazoa; phylum Arthropoda; class Insecta; order Mantodea; family Mantidae; genus Mantis; species Mantis religiosa. The sequence goes on from CM060952.1 coordinate 72,594,488, forward strand.
CTATTTGATAAATTGACAGTTCTAAAATAAAACAAAAAGCAAACTCAAAACAAATCCCATTGGTATCCTCTTTCAAAACATAGCAGTAGAACTTTTATACTGTTTTGTTCATATTATGTTAATTCTGTCTATTAAAAGACAACTGCATGTGCATTAATTGGCTGTATATAGGAACGTTGTGCATAAATACAGATTTTAATCAGTTTCTTTTTAGGTGACACCATAGAAAATTTTCATTTCTTGTATCAGCTCATGAACATTTATAGTTACTCTAGCACTTGTAAATACCAGAGACATTACAGATCAGCCTTAGAGAGTTTAAAATGTACAAACTTTTCCATAGGGTTTTACAGATTCTCTCTATTTGAGACTACGTGGGCAGAATAGGTGCAACCACCGAGACTACCAGAATCTTTCCCGAAATGGAGCTTCAAGTTTTGAAGGGCTTACATATGCTGAAAGCTTGGCTCGTAACCATTCAAGAGACAAACCCTCTCTTGTTCTGTTTGCTATGTGTGGCAATGATGTATGCAATAAGTAAGTCAATCTTTTGCATGTTTTAAGTATTAACATTTTATTGCATATTAGATTAACATAATTTGAAAATCTTTGCTTCTTTTTATTCTTATTGTTGTAATTTATCTAAGACGAATATGAGTATGCAAAGAATCATTAAATAGATTAGATGTTGAGCTTTAGCATTTTATAGCTAAACTTAGAGCAGAAACCAGCCCAGAAAAATGGGTCATGGCTTTTAATATTATTATTGCAAATTAAAATTATACTTGCATATAGCCTTCAAAAAAACAAAAGTATTAGCATAACAATGGTAAAATTTACATTCCTACAGTGTAAAATGTTAGATAAAATACGTTAAATAACAATGATAGAAATAGTATGAGACAAAATGTATATTTCTATACCCATGCAAATCAAGCAAAACCCAAGAACATATTTGTACACTTGTTTTGACACTCATGTTCTTACACATTTACATAGAATTTCTATCCATTGTCACAAATGGGCTATTTCTTGAAATGCAGTCTCATAACTAAACTCACAATCATTTTTCTTTTGTTTCAAATATCAGGAAACCCAATAATTTCAAAGTAAATCTTACAAATGAAAAGATTTCAATAAAATTTACTCCAGAGGTAAATACACAAATGGTTATCGAATAAAGTTGTGGTTGATTCTGTGAAGTTATTCAAAATAGCACTCGTAACCATTATAGGAATTAGACTTTTGCATTCTGTTTTTAGTATAGTGAGCCAATTTTTCAGCATCTCCAAAACTGAGCTCCACATTTGAATTTAGTTCACCATTTGCTTGGTCCCTGCTTATTGTTTCTGCAGTCTTGTATGTAATATCATACTGTTTAATGTTTACCTAAGAATAATAAAAACCCTTGCTGATGTTAGTTTTATGTTTATTAGTGAGCCTTATTTGTTTCATAGGGATGTAGGGTATCATGGAAAATCTATCTCTCTGGGTCCTCCATATTATCTTCTGATGTGTATGTGAGATCTTATTAATTTAATATCACGATGTTAATGTTATTTTAATATCATGTTGCTTGTCTCCTCTCAAAGTTTATGCTTTGTACAAGGATGGCTGATTAGTCCTGGGCCTCACACGAAGATGGCGCCACTGGGCGAGTTTGATGGATAGCATCGTATAATTTAACTCTTTATTTATTTTTATTTATTTATCTGCCGTAGGAGTCAGCCAGACTCGTGGCATCCTCAAAAATACAGTTTCAAAGATATAAAAATGAATTACAAATATGATTGAAAATGGTACAAATTAATATAAAGTCTAATACACTAGTACATTTTAAAAATACATACAGTAAAATAAAATTTATTATTACAATTTTATATTAAAAATTAACTGATGCTGAAAGGTAAAAGTTTTAACAATATAAATTGCACTGATTGCCTAAACCTTCTGTATTTCCTTTTACACAAAATCTGTATAAAAATCAACACTAATTTAATATTTTACTTATCTGCTTAAGTATTCCTCAAGTGTATAAAAACTACCATTTATACAGAACTTCTTTAACTCTCTCTTAAATCTGTTTGTCACTTGTATACCTTTTATTTCTCCTATGAGCTATAGCATGAAAGTTATTGATTTCCCTAGTTTCATAATTATGTATTTGACTGTTTGTTTTCTGACTTATAAATTTTGTTTTTGCAAGCATTATTACTTCAAATATATATATATTGTAAGGTCAGGATATTTAGCTTTCTAAATGCATCTCTACACTAGTCAGTTTGTTTTAAACCTAACATGATCCTAACTGCTCACTTTTGTAGGGTGAAAATCATCTGTATATACTTTTTTGCACACAATTTGCCTATAGACATACTATGTTTCAAGCATCGTCACAGTCTAATTTCAAATGACAATCATTATTCACAAAATACAATTTATATGAAAAATATACAATTCATGAAACAGTTTCCATTATAATTCATCAGTTCTATATATACGTCTTTCTATTATATACATTTTTAATTCCTTTTTGAAGCTATTTCCAGGTAATGTTTTTAAATAATTTGGCAATTTGTTATAAAATATAATTCCCTTCAATAATGGATCTTTTCCAGCTGATTTTGTTTTTGTAGTAAGTCTATGAAAGTTATCACATCCTCTAGTATTGTAGCCATCTAGTTTACTATTTCTGTTGACATTATTTACATTACATTCTGTTTTGTGTACAAGTAATATTAATTTATATATATACAATGAAATTACTGTCAAGATTCGCTCCTTTCTGAAAGTTGGTCTACATGATGTTCTATTTCCTAATTTAAACATTATTCTTACACACATTTTTTGTAGTATTAGAATCCTATTCATGTTGATAATTCCACTACTGCCCCAGATTTCAATTCCATAACTGAGATGGCTATGTATTATTGCATAGTAAGCTAATTTTAATACTTCTGTATTCAAGTATTTAGAAAGATTTCTGAGCAGATATACACCACTACTAATTTTATTGCATATGCTGTCAATCTATTTGTGGAAATTCAAGTTTTTGTCTAGTTTGATACCCAAAAAGTTTGTTGAATCTTCCTGTTCCATATCTTTACCATTAATTACTACATTGTTTAGTTTTAGACTTGTTTGATATTCAAAAATAACCAATTTGCTCTTTTTTATATTGACATTTAAATTATCTTTTATGTAATTTAGAATTAAGTCAGTTTGATTTATTAAGTTTTGTTTTAACTGATTTGCTGATTTATTCCAAAATAGAACAGAAGTGTCGTCAGCATATGTGATTGTTTTATAGTCAATTGTTTCTGGTAGGTCGTTTGCATAAATCAAATATAGTAATGGGCCAGGAACAGATCCTTGTGGCACTCCTAATTTGACAGTATCATATTTTGAATAAATTTTTCTAACTATATTTCCATTTTTATAGTTTATTTCAGTACACTGTTTCAGATTTGTCAAATACGATTTTATTACTTCAAGCAATTTCCCTCTGACACCATAGTTTTCTAGTTTACCAATAAGCAGCAAGTGATCAACTGAGTCAAATGCTTTAGATAGGTCCAGAAATAAACCAGCTACCTTTTCCCCATTTTCCAGATGAGCAATTATGTGATGTATGAGTTCTATCATTGCAGTCGTCGTTGATAGGTTTTTTTCTGAATCCATGCTGTGTAGGTACTAAAATGTTATTTTTATTAAAAAATTTTATCATCTGATTAGCTATTATCTTTTCAATAAGTTTTGCTTTTATAGAGGTAAGTGTAGTTGGCCTGTAATTACTTTTTTCGCCTCTGTCACCTTTTTTGTATACTGGTCTTACAACACTGATTTTCAAGCAATCAGGAAAGATGCCTTCAGATATACAACTGTTTATGAGATTATTAAATTTTAGATGAGTCACATTTTTTTACACATTACAGTTGAATCTCGATATGTTTATGAGATGTTCGAGTATACTATCTATCACCATTACACATTTTTTGAAAAGATCAGAAGATATACCATCCCATCCCGAGGATTTTTTCGCTTTAAATCCTTTCACTATTCTTTTAATTTCCTCTTTTGTTGTGGGCATAATATAGATTGTATCAGCAACTTTGTTATTTAAATTTACTTGAGTATTATTTTGACTGTGGGATGCACCAATGAAAAATGTGTTTAATAATTTACAGAGGATTCCCTGTGAGGTTTCTCCACGAGGCCTCATCTCTCTACTATATGGAAGACGAAATTAGGCGCTAGGCTAACTTCATGTCTCAGAATACATGAGGTTTATGTAGTTTATTATCCACCTTCCCAGAGTATACACACCAGCTATAGCAGAATGTAAACACGATCTTAAAATATGCAGTGTCGTCAGCGTACATTGCAACTTTGCATCTGGCGTCCACGGGGAAGTCATTGGTGAAGAGTATATACAGGAAAGGTGACATAATAGCCCCTTGTGGTACGCCAGCCTGCATCACTCTCTCCTTTGAGGAGGAGCAACCCACTTGGACGTAGAAGCGCCTGTTTTTTAAAAAATGATGCAGCAATAGCAGTGAATTTTGGAGGCCGGAAACTCTCGGTGCAGCTTGTAAATCAGGCCGTTGTGCCAGCACCGATCAAATGCTTGATCTAGACCAGCTTGTATTCATAGTTACAGGTCAATAGCTTTTTAGTTTCTGAATGACAGCATTTTAAACAAGACAAGTGTAGAGGCTTCATGAAAATGGAGGATTTGGAAAAATGAGCAATGCTTAAATACTTCCATTTGAAAGGCTTAATGTCTAAAAGTAATCAAGGACAGTACATTGACAGACTCCCCTTCATATACAATGATTAAAAGGTGGGGTCAGAGTTTAAAATGGGACGTATGAGCACTAGTGATGAGCCTCCCTCTGAATGCCCTGTGGTAGTCACAACTCCAAGGATCATTGAAAAAATTCATCATTTAATACTGGAAGACTGCAGATTAAAGTTGTTTGAGATAGCAGATGCTGTAAATATATAAAAAAGTGCAGGTAATAATTTAAGTAGTGTTTTGGGCTTTCACAAGGTCTATGCGAGATGAGTGCCGCATTTGTTGACACCTGATCAAAACTTGCAAAGAAAAACAGTTTCTGTTAAGAATTTGGAGCTCTACCGTAAAAATCAGTTGAATTTTGAGACTGCTTATTACCTTGGATGAAACTTGGATGCCTCACTACCTCCAGAAAGTAAATCACAGTCAAAACAGTGGATTGTGCCAGATGAACCACCTCCAAAAAAGGCAAAGGTTTCCTTCGCACAAGGTTATGGCAAGTGTTTTCTGGAATGCCAAGGGAATTATTTTTGTTGATTGCTTGTAAAAAGGCCAAAAGTATCACTGGTGACTACTGCACGTGCTTACTGCATTTGTGTGATAAGAGGAAAAGAAAAAGACCTCATTTGGCAAAGATGACAGTGCTCTGGCCTATCGTTCAGTCATTGAAATAGTAAAAATGTGTGAATTAAAGTTCAAATTGCTTGAACATCTACCCTTTCGATAGATCTAGCACCCAGTGACTACCACCTGTTCCTGAACCTCACAAAATTTCTCGGAGGACAAAGATTTCACAGCACTAAGGAGGTCATTGATGTGGTAAACAGCTATTTTGAGGACCATGATAAATTGAACTACAGAGATGGTTTATTTAAATTAGAACACTGATATGACAAATGTATTAGCCTTTCTGGAGTTTATGTTGAGGAATAAAGGGGAAAAAATTGTGGGTGTGGGTGGACCCAGGACTTATCAGCCGATCCTGGTATATAGCCACAAATGCCCAATCATCTGGCTTTTTGTCTTCAGTTGCTGAGTATCTTGGACATTATCCTTTTGCAAGTCCTCAAATTGTTCTCTTTTATAAACACTTTGCATTAAATATAAAAATGAATAGATAATTAATATGTCTTCAGATTTATTTAGCCTTCACTGCTGTCAGTTTAAAGGAATGACGTAATTATTCAGAGAGCCCCTTTTCTCAAAGGGGAGATTGAACCATGGACTGGCTTTCTGATGTAAATAAACATTGTACTTTTGGTAGATGATAAGCCGGACTTGTGGGCCGTGGTCTAGTGGAAAATCTTCTTCCAGAATCATCTACCAAATGACTCCGGCCGTGAAAGCCTACGCACTTCAAACATTGTACTGTAGAACTATTTTTCACTAAGGCATTTTGTCTGTCCTTTGCATGCAAGATGGTGTGAACATCTATCACAAGACATGCTTGAACATTACTTCCAAATTGGAAGGATATAAGAGGGATTGTGTAATTATGATTAGTCATTATCAGGACAGGAACTTTGGACACCAAAACACTGGAACAAAGTGGGTGCGGGTTGCAAGACACTGACCTAAAGAACCTCGCAATCCACTGCCATCCTGATGTACAGTCACATTCCGAGGGAGGTCTGAGGTCAGACTTCGAATATTGAAATGTCTGGAGCTTTAAGGGCAGCGGAAAAAAGTTTGTGAACAAATAAACAAAAGTCCCTAATGATACTAATAGTAATAGTGTTAAACAAAAACTTCAACATGTTCTTAAAAACAATCCATCATATGCTAAATTGTTTAAATAGCAACACATATTCAAATATAAACTGTTTAAGTATGCTCCAATCAATCATGCGATGTAGAGGGAACATTCTATCCATACAAAAATATTTTGTCGGACAGTTGAACAATTTTTGGATATGAGAATTTAGAATGTACATAATTAATTGTGCATTGCAGTAAAATTAATGACTATAATTAAAATTTAAACAATATTATTTCAATAGGCCTGTGTATAGTGTTCACAAAAGAGAAATGAATGAGACCTTAGGCAAGAGCCTCTGTTATCGGCTGACTGTACATACCCAAGGTCGGAATCAGGAGTAGTGTGCTCTACAGACGTCCTTCTCCCATCCTTAGTTCTTTGTAAACAAACCTAATTCTATGGACTCGTTCGGTGTCATTATGTGAATCATTTTCTCTGTTTTCTTACTCAGAATTTTGTCAGGTCCTGAGACCAAAGATAATGGGTAAAATGGGTAAAAGATTAGACATCCTAAGATTACTAATCTGCCATTGTTAGATTTTATGTATTTCTATAAAGTTCCAACTGTTTTGTAGTTTTCATTACAACACATTATTTTGTGTGTGTGTGTGGGGGGGGGGGGGGGTTTAATTTATTCTGTGGTTGTCAGTTTTTATTTACTGCTGTAAAGAATGAGAAAGCCTTATTGTTCATACTTATGAAAAGTTATGCTACAAAAGATATGGCTGTGGTATTATCTTGAGAAGATCTTGTGAGTGCAGATGACTCAGATGCTATAGAAGTTGTGGTTGAGTTATTACCTCAGGACTCGAAAAACTAGAATCGATTGATATGTATCATGTAATCTGTGTAGGAGTTACTGACGTTTGGAACTCTAAATCTAAAACTGTAATTGATGTGCCTAAAGTTGTCTGTAACAATTCATTTACTAAAGAAATTAAGAGTACGACAACTGTAAATTCAGTAGATAAACTAATAAGTGGATCAGGGAAAGGGGGAATTAGCAATTCAGCTAAGCAAGCAAACATACATATCGTGGCACACACAGCTTTGCAGTCAATTAGCATTAAGAATTATTCATGTTTTAACAGTAATTTCATTCTAATGCATCAAAATATTCAATATGCTTCAAACAAAATCAGAGAAATTGAAATCATGTTGCATGATTGTAAACCCAATATTTTAGTGTTGACTGAACATGGTTTTGATAAAAATCAAATTACGAGTTAGCAGCAAGCTGTAGTCGAAAATCTCATAAAGGGGGAGGTGTAGCCATCTATGTAAAGAGGGGTATAAACTTGACTACAATTGACTGGATTGAAGATTTCCAGTTGGAAATGATCTTTGAAGTAGTGGCACTTAAAATTTTAATTAAAGGTGAATCATGCTGTCGCTAATGCATTGTTAAGGTTGAGGCGGCATGAGGGACGAGTTCAAAGAGACGGGCAGTGTAGTGCGGAGATAAAAGCTTGTCGAAACGATGGGGGGAAGCAGACAGATTTCTGGAGAGTTCGTCTTTCTTCTAGCGCCGCCTTGATTGTTTGAGGACATTCCAGATAGTGAGTAAGCTATAAAAAAGGAGCTGCCGCCCGCCACTGGTAGTCAGTCAGTAATTGGATGCATGTGCGTGAACAGCTGTAAAAGTGAACTCTTTTGTGGTCGATGACCTTGCAAGTTGTATGGTGTATGTGATATAATTCTGCTACTGTCAGGTTGCGAAGATGGAAGCTGCAAATAACTTGGCCGCGACGATGACCGTGAAGATGGCCGATTTAAAAACGAAGACAGAAGCTGCAAACAACAACCTGGCCGCGACGATGATTGCGATGAAGGCCGAACTATCTGAAATAAAGCCTGCGAACGAGGCCCTCGCCGAAAAATTTGAATAACAGTTGGCCGGCGTGAGGGATAACGTCACGGGGCTGGGCAACCGGATGGTCCAAGTGGACGAGCGCGTCGAAGACCTGGCGAACCGCTTTAATGACCTAGAGGGAAAGGGCGATAATAACACCAAATCCCTCGAAGACATGGCGAACCGCGTTAACAACCTAGAGGGAAAGGCCGACACCAACACTAAGTCCCTGAACGCCACGGTGGAAGACATCGTCGGCAGAAGGATGAAAGCTTCAAAGGCCGACGCGTCGGGACGCAACACATCTGTCCGCGTCAAACCGCTAAAGTACGACGGTACGTCCACGTTCGAAATCTTCCGCCGCCAATTCGACATCATGGCCAAGCACTAGTAGTCACCAGAGGAGGAGGCCGCACAGCTAATAGCCAGCCTCAAGGGACGGGCCGCAGAGGTTCTGAACGCGGTACTGACAGCGGCGGCCCCCAAGGACATTCGGGAACCACCGCTTAGCCGCAGGCTACCGCAGCCAACTGAAGTCAAGGGCACAGTACCCAGGGGAGACGCTGCAGGAGTTCGCCCTGGCAATTGAACAGCTGTCCAGCAAAGCTGAATTCGTACCTCGGGAAACCTACACCTTCCGTTGACGGGGTACGAGACGTTGAGATAATTAGCGCCTAATGCTCGGCGACTACAAAACCGTTGACGAGGCGCTAACGGCAGCATTGAGAAGGGAGGCGGCCAAGGTGACGGCTACTTCGACGTCGAGAACAAGGAGTATCCGCTACACTGGAGACCGAAGACCAGCCGAGGGACGCCGGCGAAAACCAAGTGGCGTGTGTTGGACGTGTGGATAGCCGGGGCACCTGGAGACAGCCTGCCCACACCAGGGAGAGCAACCGGAAAACCATTAAAGCCCGTCGTGGCGAGGGGCACGTCGGCGCCATCACCACCATCTCGAGTGACACTGCGCGCCGTCAGCCGGATGACAGCCTCATCGTGGACGGTTGGGTGAGAGGGAAGCCGTGCCGCGTGCTTGTAGACACCGGGGCATCCGTAACCATCATCAGACCTGACGTGGCCAAAGGTTTGCCGTCGAGGAAATGGAGATGATCGTACCAGCTAGTGACGGCATCGGGCGACATCTTACCCGTGGAGAGGGAGGCCCTGCTGGGACGGATGCCGTGCGTCAGTGGTTGTTCGTCGCGGAGGTGGCTGAGGAGGTGATACTGGGACTGGATGCCCTCAGGAGCCACGAGGCGACGGTCGACGTCGGCAGGAAGGTCCTGCGGCTCAATGGACAAGAGGTCATACTTCGGCAACCCAGAGAACGCCTGGGAATCTGCAGGATCGTCCTGAAGGAACACGTGGTTCCCGCCAGGAGCGAGGTGGTGGTGACGGCGCGACTGGAAGGCCAGCGAACAAGGAACTTGATGCTGGACCAGAAGACGCCTGTGCATGGACTCTGTGTAGTCAGAACATTGTTATCGTGCCGAGAGGAGGTGCCTATGAGGCTGCTCAACCCAACAGACACCGATCATGATGTCCAGGCTGGGACGGAGTTGGGAACGTGCGAGCCCATGGTCAGCGTAACACCCATCGATAAGACCCAGGAATCTGTGCCGAAGCAACACCTGGAATCCCGGCTGGAATGCTTATTGGAGAGGACGGCCGGCCCCCTGACCGCAGAGCAGCTCGAGAAGGTTCGGCAACTACTGAGACCATACCAGCCCGTCTTCAGCCAATGTATCAGAATGTTGTCACGAGTCTACCCGAAGGTCCGAAGACTCCAGCCTCTGTCAACCCGGGAGCAACGGGAACTGGGGTTCTTCCTTGGGGCAAAACCTTGAGTCTAAACAGCCCCCCATCGACGTCAAAGCGGATTTAAGTGAATACACTAATACGCGTGTCAGCCGCGGGTAACGGGAACACACTGCCCCCTCGAGTTCAAACCATATCCGAACAACTCCCATTCAGGGAGGTGCCTGAATGTTCGTCCCGGGGTTCCTCTAATAACGTCAGAGGTATCTCGAGTGCTAAGGGTCCGCAGCGCTCGCACCACAGCAGCTGAAGGGGACGGATCCCCTCGCCTACGGGGAGCCAAGCTAACTGTGACTATTCACCAAGGCGGCCCGGGTTTGATCCCAGGGGACCGCAAAGTGAGATTTGTGGTGGACAACACGGCGCTGGAGTGGGTTTTCTCCGGGACCTCCGGTTTCCCCCGCCATCTGATTCCACCGGTGCTCCATCTTCATTTCATGTATCATCAGTGTCACTGCCTGCAGTGCCGTATGTAGTAAAAGCGGGCGTTAAACACTACACATTTCATTTAACTGTGACTATGGCCGCATGGACCGGGTGCTCCACCGCATCGACACCGGAGACGCATACCGCTGGCGAAACCAACAGCGGTACGGGACATGCTGGAGGACATGATATCCAGAAGAGTGATTGAAGAGTCTGACAGTCCTTGGTGTTCCCCTGTAGTCTTGGTGATGAAGAACGGTGATCTACGCTTCTGTGTGGACTACAGCAATCTGAACGATGTCACCAGGAAGGACTGTTTCCCCTTACCCCGGATTGACGACACCTTGGACACGCTTGCTGGTGCGCAGTGGTTCTCGGCCCTGGACCTGCAGTCAGGTTTCTGGCAGGTAAATCTGGACCTGAGAGACAAGGAGAAAACGGCATTCTCGACAGGCCAAGGGCTTTGCCACTTCACAGTTATTCCTTTTGGCCTCTGCAACGCACCAGCTACCTTCCAAGGCCTCATGGAATCAGTGATGAGAGGGTGGCCACAGACCCGGAGAAGACACATGTCATGAGAGATTGGCCTCGGCCAAAGGAGAAGAGAGAATTGCACAGTTTCCTGGGGCTGTGCAGTTATTACTGCCGTTTCATCAAGGCGTTCTCCAACATCGCCAAAACCCTCACCCGCCTGATGGAAGAACACCGGCCTTATGTGTGGACGGAGGACGCTGAAGACGCTTTCCAGCATCTGAAGAAGACACTTTGCAGTGCTCCTATCCTGGGATTCCCTAAACCAAGTGGCGCCTTCATTGTGGACACCGACGCCAGCGACCATTGCATTGGAGGTGTCCTATCCCAAGTCCATGACGGCCAGGAGCGAGTGATATCCTACTACAGTAAGACACTGTGCAAGACAGAGAAGAACTACTGCGTCACCCGACGAGAGCTGCTGGCGGTAGTGAAGACCTTGGAACACTTCCACAAATACCTGTACCGTCAGCCATTCCACCTGAAGACTGACCACTCCGCCCTAACCTGTCTAATTAGCTTTAGAAACCTGGAAGGCCAGACAGCCTGTTGGGTCCAGAGGCTGCAGGAATATGACATCCCCTCTGAACATCGTAGAGGGAAGAGCCACGGGAACTCAGATGCCATGTCCCGAAGACCCTGCCCAGAAGAGTGCGGCCAGTGCACAAGAGTAGAAAAGAAGGAGCGTACCACAGCTGTCAAAGTGGTCACGACAGTGCCTGCAGATGGCTGGGATAGCGCAAGCCTGAGGAGGGAGTAGCTGGTGGATGCAGACTTGGGGCCACCCTTGAGAGAAGTGGAGGCAGGGACAAGACCAACCTGGGAGGACACACATACAAGTCCTACTGGGCAAATTGGGACTCGCTGAAGACAAGAGAGGGTGCGCTGTTCCGGGTATGGGAATCGCCTGATGGGAAGATGCAGAGAGAACAGTTGTTACTTCCCCGAAGTAAGGTCCCGGTGGTCTTGGAGGAAATGCACGCCGGTACTTCAGGAGAACCTGGGAGCAAACCGAACGATCGACAAACTTCGGCAGCGTTACTGTTGGCTCAGGCACCAAGTAGATGCTGAGAGATGGCGCTGTCAGTATCACGTGTGCGCGGCAAGTCGCAGCACCCAGACTAGGAGCCGGGTTCGCATGCAGTAGTACAACGTCGGAGCGCCATTCGAACGGGTTGCCGTCGATATAACTGGACCATTTCCGATGTCCGACCGAGGCAAGAAGTACCTGATGGTGGTCGTGGACTACTTCACCAAGTGGCTGGAGGTTTATGCCAAGCCGAACCAGGAGGCGAAGACCATCACAGACTGCCTCGTGGAGCAAGTGTTCTGCTGTTTTGGGGTGCCGTTAGAGCTCCACAGCGACCATGGCACCAAGTTTGAGTCGAACCTAATGAAGGAGGCTCTGGAAATACTTGGAGTGAACAAGACCCGCACAACTCCCCTGTATCTGCAGACGGACGGCATGGTGAAGAGGTGCATTAAGACCTTAGAAGAACACCTGAGGAAGGTTGTGGCCAGCCATTGGTGAGACTGGGACGTCAAGGTGCCACTATTCTTGCTGGCCTACCGCTTGTCATCACACGACACCACTGGGATGACGCCACCCAGCTTAATGCTCGGCCCAGAGTTATGCCTCCCCTGTGACCTGGCTTTTGGGAGCCCTCCGGAAGCGAAACAGCCAGCAACCGAGTATGTGGAGAAACTGGTGGACCATCTCCACGCCATGCACAAGATGGCTCGTCAGAACATCCAGATAGCGAGTGACTGCATGAAGACCCGATACGACAGGCAAGCCAACAGCCAAGGGTTCCAGCAAGGTCACTTGGTCTGGTTGTACCACCCTACACAGACCAAGGGACGCTGTCCAAAACTTCAGCAACCATGGCAAGGATCATACCAGATGGTAAAGTATAATAACGACGTGGTCTACCGCATCCAGAAGGTGCCCTGAGGAAAAATGTTGGTGGTACACCTGGATCGTCTGGTCCGCTATGATGGTGCTGTTCGGGACGACCGGCCTTGAGGAGGGAGCAGTGTGGCGAATGCATTTTTGAGGCGAGGCGGCGCGAGGGATGAGTTCAAAGAGACAGCAGTGCAGAGATAAAAGCTCGCTGAAATGGTGCGGGGAAAGAGATGGATTTCTGGAGAATTCGTCTTTCTTCTAGCGCCGTCTTGATTGTTTGAGAACATTCTGGATAGTGAGTAAGCTATAAAAAAGGAGCCGCCGCTTGTCACTGGGAGTCATTCGGTATTGGATGCGTGTGCATGAATAGCTGTAAAAGTGAACTCTTTTGTAGTTGATGACCTTGCAAGTTTTACTGTGTATGTGAAATAATTCTGCTACTGTCAGGTTGACTCAAGTGTGTTTCTACGGAAATAAAGAGCAATTTTTTGTGTTTGTAACCTGGACTTTTAATTTCACGAACCTCCTGTCACAATATTTTATTATTGTGCACTAATGTAAATGACTTCCTTAAGGGAGTGTAAAATCTTTAAAATTAATTACATAGTACTAAGAAAAACATAATAATTATGGGTAACTGAATATAAACTCATCTGCTTATACAATTGACTACAAAAGCTTAAAGGATATTATAAGTAGTTTTAACTTGCATGATGTCATCAAACAACCAACAAGAATTACTCCAACTACATCCACTGCTATAGATTATGTAATAAGCAATATAGATAATGGGAGCTACCAAGTGAGTGGAGGAGTTTTGTATATGTGACCATTGTGCTAAATATTATCAATATTACACAGAAATATTGTTTCGAGAAATAATATATACTCAACTAAGACAGACCAATGAAAAGAATCTGAGTATGCTTTATGAAAGTATGAATTGAATTGAATTAAATCAAATCAAGAAAGCTGGGATCTAGTTTATAACGAACCTAACAGTAATAAAAAAGGGAACAATTTTTTTAAAATCATAAACGTACATCTAAATAAGACATGCCCAGTACGAAAGAGTAATTTAAATAAGAGGTGAACAATGGATTCAAATCCCTTTGGAATTAAAAAAACTCAGAACAAATGAAAGATGCATTTATTTTCTACAAGTCTACAAGTCTTGTAGCCTATAAAAATAAATATACTAACTTAAAAAAAGCAGTACTCAAGTGCATTAATTAACCTAAAAAAAACATATGGAGATAAAATAGCAAACTCAAATAATAAAGTTAAGACTGTATGGAAGATAATTAAAGAAACCAGTGTTGCATACCAGGATTGTAAGGGGGAGGAAAGACTTACAAACCTAATCTACAACTGGGGTTGTAGCTATAGGGATGGTAGAGCAAAATAAAACATCAAACAGTCAACCTGAGCCGACTAACTCTATTTAAAGAAACCTAGTAATTATACAGAGTATTTCCTGAGTCTAGAAGAGATCAGGGGTGCTTTGGTAATACTTGGTGACATAATAATTTAATAAGATCTTACCATTGGTGATGTGTTGGGTGTATGGCTGGTCCGAAGAAGTATAATCTGCTGAGTCCGGCGGGGGTTATGGTATTCGTAGAAACACTGTCAGATAAACCGACATAGAGTCCCCTCTGGCATCCCTACGACGTTTCACACCGAGGGCTAACTTTACCAGGCTTAAATAGCGGTTCTACAAAAAGTCAATTCAGCGATTCCCACTAACTATAAATTTTGCATCATGCAGTTTTGCGTTATTGAGGAAATGTTTAAGCCTGTTACCTACTTAACCGTTCTTCCTCTTGATCAGCAGAACCAGCCTGGGTCACCTGTGAATTATTTCCTTATGCCAACAGACTGCCAGTCAGCGGAATTTACGTTTGACATACATTTCTGTTAGAATCAATACATGTTACAGAATACCGAAATTTCCAAATCTAACTCAGCCTATACACGTAACACATCCCCGTCGCCTAGATTTTGCTGCCCTCAGCAAATCCAAACGACTGGTAACAAAAAAAGTTTTAAATACATACAATAATAATTTACACTTACATAGGCAATAGAGCATACAAACATTTACATGTACACATTTTTTTTAAGTCATAATTGTAACACCTGAAAAAGAAAATCAGAGGACAGGAACATGGGAATGAGTTGATGCGGGTTGGTTTCGAAGTATCCCACGCTGAATGAAGTCCATAGTTCCATAGAAACATACTGTTCCACCACTATGAGTTTATAGTTTTGGGAGACACTTCACAACACTTGATCACTGAAGGGGTGTAATTACTTCTTTAAGTTTGTCTAACAAGGCCCTAGCTGTCACAAGTAATGTAACTTCAAAGAGAAAACAGTTTAATGTGCTTCCTGCTCCAGTTTGATAGTCTGTACCTAGTCTTTTAAAACAGGGAAGCTGATGAAGAACCTCGGTTGTGGCTTGCTATTTATATGATATCGTGTTCAAGCGTACGGTGCTCTTTGGTATTGCTTGGAAAAGTCTGTACTGAAGAGCCGATGAAAAGTTCGAAAGTGGATTTTATGGTTTTTTTTGAATAGTCCGCTTAGCTTACACTCGCCTACCTCAGCTGGGTCTGAGTTCTTGCAGGTGAGAACACGAAAGAGTGACTTATAAGTTATTGTATTTGAGCCACTCTAAAAGTTTGCTGGGTATAGTTGCTTTGGCTTTTACCCAGGGTTTCACTGCGAAAGCCATGATTTCGTGAAGTTGAGGAGGTCCTCTGGAAAGATTAAGTGCCTTTCCAGACGCGAGTAGTCTTGTGTGCCACTCCTGATGTGATACTTGGTCATCTGGGGTGCTTTGGTTCTCCCAGGAAAGAGTAACTGCTAGGGACCCAGGTGTCTCCTCTGCTTTCTCCTTATGGTGGTGGTGGTATTTCCTGATGCTTCGACGTGTTTGTTCATCCATGCCGCAACAGAAAAACAAATGATCCAGAGTTAGGATTGATGCACAAGAATATTTCTATGGGGTGAGGAGGGGTTAAAGTTCACGGGAATATAATTAAATGAAAGGGATTTTCAGGTATCACATTACCAACTGAATATTTCTTATATCTATTTACAAATTATTAACATAAATGGAACATGTACGGAATTTATGTGGAACCATTTTTAGAGGTAGCAGGAAAAAAAAGTTTTGGTTAAAGTTTATAGAGTAAAAAAAAAAAAAAATGAAATTTTATGTTTGCCTTATGGCTGAATAACATAAGTAAATAACCTATAAAACTGCATAGATGTTCCACTTAAGTATGGTTGTTCAATCATTAGTGATAAATTTGGAGTAAATTACAAGTATTCTTCATACGACCATTATACAATTGATTTATACATAATTAGTAGTAATATTGATAACAATTTAGCTAAAGAAAAATGGAGTTCATTTAAAGAATAGTACTTGTTATAAATTATAGGGCATTATTTACAAAAATCATGTCTAATGACTCGCCATAATAGCATCTATATACTGGATTAGACCTACGCCTAAAAATGTCTACTGTTGTCATAACATCAGTCAAATATCAGAGTTAACCATGTCTTTCTATTTTGTTACAATAAATCTTGATGATACTGGAGTAATTGTTTCTAGAGTTACATAACATACCTTCATAATACATGCTAATTGAGGTCACGTTTATACAATCATCTTACAATCTATAAGGATATCCTATGACTTTATGTTTTTACATAAATATAGCAAAAGTAACTCTGACATTTGCTGGTTTAGCACTGATTGTTTAACCAAGAGGTATAATGTTTATTTTCTTCTTTTCGCAAAAAAAGTGTGATCAAAGATATCGATAAACAATATCGATCTTATTATCTGGAGCTATGATGTACTTTACTGTCACTGGATGTTAAAAACAAGTGTTGAATTATAGTGCATTGGGTTGTCTTATAAATGAAATGTTAATTGATAATAATGAAATCTTCTCTTGTTTATTAATCCCTAACAAATTTAGGCATGCTTTTATAGCATGGTAATTATGAGTGATAGCAAAAGAAAGGGAGGGGGTTTGTAGGTTGTAGATCTCATCGTGCTGTGACCTGTAAACAGAACTTGATATAACGATTAGTTTAATCTTGGTCATTGGTCATGTCTCAGATCCATAATGGATATTGTCAAAGTAAGTATTTGAGCTATGTGCTGCCCGCTGAAATAAAAGTTCAATAAATGATAGAAAAACTGACTGGTGTAAGAGGAAGTACCCTTAGAATAGCATACCATGATAGTTATATAAAGTTGATCAGTCTGCTTTGATAAACACTAAATATAAGTCATGGATTTCTTCATCAATACTTAAAGGAGAATTGGGGAAACAGCTGAGTTCTATGACTTAGAACCTTAGGTAACACCTTAGTTAAAAAAAAATTCTGTGCTTTTCTTTTTATTTATTTTTCTTTCAATCATTTTCCTTGCTGGTGAATCATCATTGTTAATACAATTATTTATTAAATCTTAGGATTTGCGTTGATTTGTTCTCTTTCATACTAGCATCATTCTTTACTATAAGCTGATTGAGGGACGTCTCCCCCACAGCAAAAACTTCACATTCACGCTGCGCAGCTCTCATTCATACTTAAACATTAATGCAACTTTGTCTTCAAAACTTCTTTATTTACACTGATCAGTAATTATATAGCTTTAACTAGGGAAAACACTTGCGTGACAAATCCCATTTTATATTATAACAGCTTTATCTATATCAAATCACCATGAGAGGCATACACAACCTAAGGGTCTCGCGAACACCAAAGGATGTACCCTCTGTCGCTCATACAAAAAAAACTCTTATAGCTTGAAAGCTTGAAACTTGAAGATACCATGGTATATGCATACATATTCACTAAAACTGTTTCCGAAAATCTTGCGATGGATTCGGAACAGAACACATTACTAATAGAATCTATAAACACTTAAAAATAGCCTCTAAGAACGCCTCGCGGTTGTTCTTAAGGTCAAAGGGTACTACAAGCATACATTATCTTCACAAATCCTAAGCATTTGGTCACAACGATCATAACTTATAACTTTTAAGCACAGAGAATATGAGGTCACATTGAAATGATTTATAATAAAAAAAACGTGGTGTACCGCTGGTGTAGTTGTTGTTATTATTATTTTTTTTTTATTTCTCGGAAGGGAGGGAGTAAGAGAAGGGCTGAATATGTGCCTTGTCATACCGGCGAATGTTCCAGAGGAGGAATGCTGGGGAATCCATTTGCCGAGACATTGCTAAAAGTTTATAGTAACGGGAAGTAATGAGTATAACCGAATAATCATTCATAAGAGTGATGATTTAGAGAGGAATTAGTTGTCTATAATAACGGGCGAAGGAAGGGACTTTTTGCTGAAAATAGTATTAATACGTGTTAGAAATAATACCTATTCAAAACCTATGATTATAACGTTGTAGTGCTTGAAAATGTAAATAATGTGTTAGATATGAATCACGGGACTTATCCACGATGGAAGTTTGTTCTTTAGCGTGAACACGTCTGTCTTTCCTGTCGCTCAACGTTTAGCTTGCAAAGTTTCATATTTCACAGTGTAATCGCAACGTCTGTATTTTAGTTTTTGCTGGCCTATGAAAGTCGGCAGTGTGCCATTTCATGAGCACCGCGTACTAGCGTGTACAGATATGTAATTATTAGATTTGTGGGTCATTTCTACGTGTTTATAATTTTGGAAGAGACAAATGCAGTAAAGTAACAGTGTGTTAAATCGTTTTCCATCGTTTAATGGGTGGATGTCATCTTAATACGTCGCGTACTATTTTATTGAACTTAATGTGTATTATTGTGTATGTATAGAATGAAATAACGTGCTAGCTGGTCCAAGTCAGGTCAGTGAAATACCAACCATTGTAATTATAGGTTTAGAAAGATAATTTATAATCAAGAGACAGAAAAAAATTTGAATGAGATTAAGCACATCGAGAGTTGTAAATGGAGTTACATGTGAGGGTAAACGAACATTTTTCTCTGTATTTTGAGTGTGGGGGTTCGTTATTTATAAATTGTTAGAAGGTATAATGCGTTCCCAAGGTTTGGAATTGCTTAACATGAGTGGGTGAGGTAAACATTCATATGTGTAACTACGAAAAGAATTGATTCCGGTTTCGCAAGAGCGTAACGCAGAATTTAAATTTCATGTAAAGCCATTCATTAATTGAAAATTATAGATACTGAATATTACTTCAGTGCACATTTTAATAATTTTATGTATTCTTTGTCTTTTGTTTTATTTTTTTTTTTCCTGAAGTATTATGGGCTTTTCCGGGAAATTAGATTGGTCATAGGATCAGCTCATAATTATTAATTCTATAGAGCTTTTCTTTTTTTCCTTTCTCTTTTTATGAAAACAACGTACCACTGTGTTGATTTCACGGCCCTTGGCCATTAGGGATAAGGCAAAACAAAATTTAACATCTAAGAGGAGGGAAGATAGAGACCGACAGTTTTTGAAATTTGATTATTTTTTTTTATGAATTCTAGGAATTTGGATTAATAATAAGATCATCTTATTGAATGAGAATTCATATAAAATATTGCAAAAGTAGTGGAAAACCATATTGGATTTGTTGTGGTAAACTATCTAGGAGAAAGAAAATAGGGAAAAAAACATTTGAACACATTGGAGGGGGGAAAGATAGAGATAGACCTGGAAACATTTGTTTGTTTCTTTTTTTTTTCGGTTTGCTTCCATTCTTAATCATAAGGGAGTAATACTGCATGCTCAATCTTAAAGTCATTGTAATGAAATTGTGACAGGTACTTTATAACTAAATATATCAATAAATTATCAAGGTGCATAATAGGGATGTAGTCTTGATACGTGTATGATACTATCATATTTCTTTCGTCCAGTAACATTTTTAATGCGGTAGTTTACGGGACTTGTTTGTTCCACAATGCGAAATGGTCCATGATACCGATGAAGCAATTTGGTCGTTTTGCCTTTCATTCTCGTTGGGGTGAATACTTTCACTAACTGTCCGGGTTGAAATTTAATGGTGCGTCTTTTTCTGTCAAATATTTTTTTGTACTTAATTTGTTTTTGCCTGATCCTTTCCTTAGCTAGTTGACGAGCTATCTGAATGTGCTTTTGTGTAGTTTGGACAAAGGGGTTGTCCGTGGTGTATCTTAGTTGAACTTCGTTGGGAAGGGTGGGATTGCGTCCATACAAGAGGAAGAAGGGTGATTTTCCCGTAGTTTCTTGTTTACTCGTATTATATGCAAAAATGACATGTGGGAGTGCTGTGTCCCAATCTCGTTGATCCGTTGACACATAATGTGATAGCATATTGATTACAGTCTGGTTAGCACGTTCTGTAAGTCCGTTGCAGGCTGGGTGATAGGCTGTGGTAAATGACGGGTGCACGCCCAGGATCTTTAAGAGTTGTTTCATTACATCACTTAGAAACACAGTACCTCTATCGGATAAGAGCTCGGCAGGGGAACCGTGCCGACAGATAATTTGCTCTAACACAAATTTAGCTACGTGCTCTACAGAACCTTTAGGAATAGCACGAGCTTCTACCCATTTTGTAAAGTATTCAGTTGCTAGAACAATCATAGTGTTACCCTGTTTGGAACGATGAATCGGACCGATGAGGTCAATGCCAAAGCGTTCTGCGACATTATTAACGGGAATTGGCTGTAAAAGACCAGCTGGTTTAACATTTGTCCGTCCTTTTCGCCCTTGGCAAGATTGGCATGTGCGGACGTATTTTTCAATGTCTTTCTTCATCCCAAGCCAGTAATATCTGGAATTAATTTTTGTAAAAGTTTTCTGGAATCCCATGTGTCCTGACAGAGGATCTGAGTGACACGATATTAAAATTTCGTGTTTCAGCTGATCAGGGATGACCAATAAGTGCAAAGGTCCTGAACTTCCTGCATTTTTGCGGTACAGGACTCCTGATTGTAAAGTATAGGTTTTTGCCTGTCGTTGTAACCTAGGTGAGCCGGATTGGGGATTTTCTAACGTAGTTATTAGGGGTAGCAGCTTGGGGTCAGCTCTTTGTTCATTTGCTACTTGAACTGGTGTTAATAGACAAGTTGGCAAGTCGTCCAATTGTTCCACTAAATAGGGGTTGGGTTTATCCACTGGAAAACGGGAAAGAGCGTCTGCGTCCGTGTGTTTTGTACCTGATTTATAAATGATGGAATAATCATATTCCTGGAGTTTTAAAGCCCAGCGTGCTAGTCTTCCTGTGATGTCTTTTAAGTTACGCAGATAGCAAAGGGCGTGATGGTCACTTACAACATTGACGGGGAAACCATAAATATATGGTCTAAAATGTGTTAGGCCGTATACTATCGCTAGCAATTCTAGTTCCGAAATACTGTAATTTTTTTCATGCTTGTTTAGAGAACGTGAACAGTAAGCAATTGGATGCAATTCGCCATCTATGCGTTGCAATAGAGCGCAACCAATTCCTGACGTAGAGGCATCAGTATGAATTTCTGAGTAGGCTCCTGGTTGATAGTGAGCTAATACTGGGGCAGTTGTTAGTAACTGTTTTAATTTATCGAATGAGTCTTGTTGCGTTGCTGTCCACTCAAAATCTTTGTTTTTCCGAGTTAGTTCATGAAGAGGTGAAGCAATAGAAGCGAAATTCGGGACAAAACGTCTATAGAAGCTAAATAAACCAAGCACTTTTCTAACGTCACGAGTAGTCTTAGGGACTGGCAAATTTTGAATAGCTCGTACTTTATCATTGTCTGGTTCTATACCCTTAGCGGATACTTCAAAGCCTAATAATTTTATTTTTGACATACCAAAAAAACATTTTTCTGGTTTTAGTTTGAAGTTATGTTTACATAGTTGACGAAAGACTTCTTCTAAGTTTGTTAATAATTCATGAAATGTTGGAGCGAAAACAACAATGTCATCTAAATAGACTAAAGCTTTTTTATAACAAAGACCACCCAATAATTTACGAGAAATTTCTGAGAAAAACCTAGGGGCATTAGCAAGTCCGAAGCTTAGTCTGTTAAACTCATATTGGGAAGAACTTGTAACGAAGCTTGTATACTTCTTGCTTTTCTCATCAATAGGAACTTGAAAATATGCGCTTAACAAATCCAAACTGCAATACCATTTTGAGTTGCCTAAGTAACTAAGCAAATCATCTATGAGGGGTAGGGGGTAGGAAGTTGTTTTTGTAACTGCATTAAGCTTCCGATAATCTATACAGAATCTCATTTCACCACTTTTCTTTTTAACTAAGACCACGGGTGAACTCCAGGGACTATGGGATCCGCGAATAATCCCGGCATCTAGCATTTCTTTAATTTGGGAATCTATGATTTCTCTTTGTGCATGAGATACACGATATGGTTTTTGTTTTATGGGTGTCTCATCTGTGACTTCTATTTTGAATTCTCCTATATCTGTTTGGCCTAATTCTTGCAACTTTGTAGCAAATACATGACGGTATTTCTGTAATAAACTAGTCATTTGAGATTTCTGTTCGAAAGTGAGTTGTGAATTAATGTTAAATTTAGCGTTTTTAAGCTCGATGGGTTGGGAATCTGTAGAAGACCAATTAGAAGCCTGTATAAGGGCTACTTCATAAGCATTGGCAAGGGTTGTTCTAGCAAAAATAACTTTCGGTTCAGCAGTATTGTTATGTACTGGTAGTGAACATTGTCCTGCATTATCGAATAAGATAGGTGAAATTTGTAAACATTTCTTTTGCATAATCGAATCTCTGGGTTCTAACAAAATTTGTCCTGGTTTATCAAGATTAATTTTTACTGGTACGTTCATGGAAGTGAAAGGAGGTATACGAGTGTCCTGTGTACAATATGCCTTAGTTACAGTGTCAGGGTCCTGTTCTGGTTCAATTGTAATCTGAGCCAAGTGACAGTTTTGTTTCTCGCCACAGTGTATATTTACTGTGCTATCGTCAGATGTCTTAAGAGTTATATCGTAAGAAGCTAAATTAATAAGAGCTTGATATTTGTTTAAAAAGTCCATTCCTAACAGAAGGTCGTGAGCGAACTCTCGTGCTACTAGTAATTCTTCTGTAAATTGTACTCCTGCAAGTTGAAACTGAAACTGGGTCGAATGACCAACGTCTAGTAATTTGTTGTCTGCTGTGCGAAGGAGTAAACTATTAGATATTGGAAATACGAGTGACGTTACGAAACGTTCATGCACTATGCTAACGGCACTGCCGGTGTCAAACAATATACTAATCACTTGGTTGTTAGCTGCAATACCCTGAGTCGTAAGTACATTCATAGGCCGAATATGTGCAATTGTAAACTCTGGAATATTAGCTGCTACGGGCGCCACAGGTTTTACTCCTGTGACGTCCTTTGCCCGTTTGGGTGACTTTGCTTATGTCTGCAGTTTATCGCTGTGTGGCCATGTCGGTGGCATGCAAAGCACACAGGCCGTGCATCAGCTGTTCTACTGTTGGTTTGCCAGCTGGCATTTTGTTTAGCATTAGGGGGTCTCCCAGAAAAATCAGTTCCGCATTTTTTGTAAAAACCACGTGTAAAATGATTGCCAAAGTTAGCACCGCGGACGTGTCCACGAGGTGATGTACTATGTCTGTCATTGTGTGAAACTTGAAGTCTTTTTATTTGCTTCTGTAATGTTTGTACGGCTTCAGTCAACGTGTCAATGGGGTCTGATGCATTGGCATCGTTAATGGCTGATACAGGTCTCGATGTAGGTCTCTGCATTAAGTCTACACGTTGTCCTGCCAGATATCTAGCTGTTTCTATCCTACGGACAAATGTGATTAAATCGTTTACAGTCTGTGGGTTTGCAGGGAGCACTTGCTCCAGTAAGGATGGTTTAAGCCCGCGGGTAACATGACGTAAGCGTTCTCTCTCTGTCATATTGTGGTTCACTTGATCACATAGAGCTAGAACATCATAGATATATTGTTCTGTAGGCTCGGCCAAATCTTGCATTCTTTGCCTAAGCCGACATTCTACCACATCTTCGTATGCTGCTGGCACAAAAGCTTGTTGTAAGGCGGACTTTAAGTCTGTCCAGGTATACTGTGTATGTCGGGGAGCAAATGTTTTAAACCAAGTGGCTGCAGCGCCACGTAAATAACATGGTAAATATTGTGTTTTTGCGTGGTCATCCCAGCCATTAGCTGCTGCTATAGTATCAAAATTGTAGAGGTAAGCAAAAATGTCCTGTCCGAGTCTGCCTTCAAACACGCCAGGGTCAATAAACGGTCGTGCATACGGCATCATTGATAATCTGGAAGGCTTAGTGTTTAAGTCTTCTCGGATTGAGGGGTCGACTGGGGGTACTGAAGTGGTCATGGTGGCGTCGTCTAACGATGAAGTAGAGGATGAATTTGAAAGGGTGGGGGAGGTTTGTAATTTCGAGGAAGATTCAGTCAAGTCTCCTACGCTTAAACTTCTTGGTCTCTCAATAAAGTATTGGATGGGTTTCAGCTTTCGGAGTCGACGACTACTTCTTTGGTTAATTTTATGCATAGATTTCCAAAGATCTATGACATCCGAGGAAACTTCCTTAATGTCGTGGACAGCTAGGGCATATGTTTGAACTGAGTTGTCTAATGATAATTGATGTTCCCTAATGAGTTTATGAATTTCCTGACTAACGGGGCTATTACTTGGGAACTTAGAGGACAGATCCATATAAGAATGGTAAAATAATAATAAAAAATAGAGGCACCCACAGGAATTATTGAAACCACAAGTAATGCAAAATAACATGAAATCATTAAATCATACAAATAAACATACAACAATAATGCCCCTGAAAGAAAATTATATATCAGTATTCTATACACATTCTGAGAAGAAACAAGAATAAAATGTACTCTGCTGAAAGTAAGATATGATTATGTCACCAACAAATTCAAATGTCTGAACTTGAAGTTTGCATAACAAAAATTCTGATACTAGGAATTACAATAGTAAATGTGTTAATACTATAATATTCTAAAAGTATAGGCATCTTATATATATATATAAAAAAATAATAATAACTAAATGTAGAAAAATGTAATGTTCAAGAACAATTTGATAACTAAAAAAAAAAAAATCATAAGTTACGGAACTGGGTGTACTGGGGGGAAGACATAATTATCAAAAAGAAAAAGAAAATTTTATGGAGATTGGTACCGTAATCAAAATGCTAAATTAAAATACATGGGTACAGGGACCGTTATTTAAATTTGCAAATGCACACCCTGGCACTCCGCCATAAGTTATATACAGGTAGGGGGGTTTAGAGGTTCAGGGATCGAAACCATATTTCTAACCTTAAGGGTGGTAGAAACCGAGCGTCTCCACCACATGTTGCATACCAGGATTGTAAGGGGGAGGAAAGACTTACAAACCTAATCTACAACTGGGGTTGTAGCTATAGGGATGGTAGAGCAAAATAAAACATCAAACAGTCAACCTGAGCCGACTAACTCTATTTAAAGAAACCTAGTAATTATACAGAGTATTTCCTGAGTCTAGAAGAGATCAGGGGTGCTTTGGTAATACTTGGTGACATAATAATTTAATAAGATCTTACCATTGGTGATGTGTTGGGTGTATGGCTGGTCCGAAGAAGTATAATCTGCTGAGTCCGGCGGGGGTTATGGTATTCGTAGAAACACTGTCAGATAAACCGACATAGAGTCCCCTCTGGCATCCCTACGACGTTTCACACCGAGGGCTAACTTTACCAGGCTTAAATAGCGGTTCTACAAAAAGTCAATTCAGCGATTCCCACTAACTATAAATTTTGCATCATGCAGTTTTGCGTTATTGAGGAAATGTTTAAGCCTGTTACCTACTTAACCGTTCTTCCTCTTGATCAGCAGAACCAGCCTGGGTCACCTGTGAATTATTTCCTTATGCCAACAGACTGCCAGTCAGCGGAATTTACGTTTGACATACATTTCTGTTAGAATCAATACATGTTACAGAATACCGAAATTTCCAAATCTAACTCAGCCTATACACGTAACACCAGTATTAATAACAAAATGAGGGATAGCATAATCTTAAATGGAAATGGCCAAGTTGTAGAGGAACCACAAAACATTTGTCAACTCTTTAATAAATATTACACAAATAAAAATATTTGCCACTTAGGCTTCACTTATGTTAACAAATTGGTGTTCATACTTCTTTTCAAATGGAAATCGATTTCACAAACAAATCGTTTGCATCCTCAGTCCACAGAAACTCCGTTGTGAAGGATAATTGTTACCATGCCTTTCTTATGTCTTTTTAGTAATACCAACATCTGAAAACGAAACAAACCTAAAAATAGAATCAACTGTTGGTATTTCGAAATTCATTATGCGATGTTTATTTTTTTAAATAAATCTTTTTTCCCACACCATTAAATTTATCGGACCATTTAATTGTTTTAATAATTTCACTTCAAACCACTTTTAAATAAATTTTTAACCACTTTTTTAAATAAATTAAAAGTTTTTCTCTAGGAATACTAGGAAATAAGGCAGTTACATCAAAAGAAATAAGTTTATCAGTTTTAGATAATACAACACTGTCAATCATTTTGGTTAGTTCAAAAGAATTTTTAATACTTAAACTTTCAAATTTGTCAAAATTACTAAAATTTTTATGCAACCATTTAGCTAAATTGTTAGTTGGTGAGTTTATACAATTAACACTAGGTCTCATTTTATTTCCAGGTTTATTAATTTTAGGAAGGGCATAAATTCTAGGTAAAACAGGATTACTAACTTTTACATTTATATAAATTATTATATAATTATTTATGCCTTACTTCCTAGTATTCCTAGAGAAAAACTTTTTATTTATTTAAAAAAGTGGTTGAATTCAATAAATTTACATGAGGACTTAATAGATGAGTTTGTTAAACTTACTGATTTTTGTTTGGATCAAAATTTTTTCACTTTTAATAGTGAATTTTTTCAACAAACTTCTGGCTTAGCAATGGGTAATCCTTTTTCACCTTTTCTTGCTGATCTTTTTATGAGTTGTTTCAAAATTCAAATCACTAAAGCTTTTCCTTTGATTTTTAAAATATGGTATAGATATGTTGATATTTTTCCTGAAAAACAAATTAATGATGCTTTAAAATTACTACATTTACAAGATAAAGCTATAAAATTCACATTAAAAACTGAAATTAATGGATTTCTTCCTTTTCTAGATTTGAAGATGATAAGAAGTAATAACAAATTAGATTTTGGTATTTATAGGAAATCTACTCATATTGATAATTACATAAAAAATAAAAGTTTTAACCCTTTTTCACATAAATTTGCTGTTTTTAATAGTTTGATTTATAGAGTAATATATATATATATAACTCTGAATAAAGAAGAATTTAATAAAGAATATAAACATATTATTAATACTGCTTTAATTAATGGTTATAATAAAGATTTGATACAAAAGAAGATTGAAAAATTTAAATATAAAAAAACTGTTAATGATATTTCTACCCTTAAAAAAATAAGACGATTATAATTTTAAAAAATTTACTTACCATCCTTGGGTTAATAAACGATTTCAAATTTTTTTTTTTAAAGAAGTTGGTATAGCTTTAGTTCCTCAAAATAAATATGGTATTAAAAATGTACTACATTTTTCTAAAAAAGATAAAGTTCCTAATAATAAAAAATGTTGTATTTATCAATTTCATTGTTTATATTGTGATCAGGTTTATATTGGAAAGATGAAACGTAATTTGGAAATTGGAACAAAAGAACATTTTCCTAACATTAGGTATAAACAGATAATTGATGGATAGAGTCAACATGAAAAATTCAATGCCATGGCCGGGATTTGAACCACGGATCTACTGGTTTCCGTCCAGTCGCTCTTAACCTTTGAGCTACCATGGCCAACGTGCCTTCCTGACATTAAATTCTCCAGTTGACTCGTATATTTCCCCGGTAGACCACTAGGGGCTCTCGCATCCGAGATACACCGTTCGTGGCGACTTACTATTGTAAGTACTTAAGTCCCAGGCTTCATCATTTAACTCTTATTATTTTAGTTAATTGACGGAAATTAATCATTTCTCCACACTAGCCGTATATAGGCTAAGATATTTGATGGATAGAGTCAACATGAAAAATTCAATGCCATGGCCGGGATTTGAACCACGGATCTACTGGTTTCCGTCCAGTCGCTCTTAACCTTTGAGCTACCATGGCCAACGTGCCTTCCTGACATTAAATTCTCCAGTTGACTCGTATATTTCCCCGGTAGACCACTAGGGGCTCTCGCATCCGAGATACACCGTTCGTGGCGACTTACTATTGTAAGTACTTAAGTCCCAGGCTTCATCATTTAACTCTTATTATTTTAGTTAATTGACGGAAATTAATCATTTCTCCACACTAGCCGTATATAGGCTAAGATATTTGATGGATAGAGTCAACATGAAAAATTCAATGCCATGGCCGGGATTTGAACCACGGATCTGGTAGCTCAAAGGTTAAGAGCGACTGGACGGAAACCAGTAGATCCGTGGTTCAAATCCCGGCCATGGCATTGAATTTTTCATGTTGACTCTATCCATCAAATATCTTAGCCTATATACGGCTAGTGTGGAGAAATGATTAATTTCCGTCAATTAACTAAAATAAACAGATAAATCGGCCATAGCATATCATTTTTGGTCATTTAACCATTAAATAAATCCTGAAGTTAATTGGTCCGATAAATTTAATGGTGTGGGGGAAAAAATAAACATTGCATAATGAATTTTGAAATACCAACAGTTGATTCTATTTTTACATTTGTTTCGTTTTCAGATGCTGGTAATACTAAAAAGACATAAGAAAGGCATGGTAACTATTATCCTTCACAACAGATTTTATCTGTGGACTGAGGATGCAAACGATTTGTTTGTGAAATCGATTTCCATTTGAAAAGAAGTATCAACACCAGTTTAAGATAAGTGAAGCCTAAGTGGCAAATATTTTTATTTGTGTAATATTTATTGTTTCACTGTAGCTAGCTTCATTTTGTACGTAATCTTTAATAAATATTTAATTAATAATATTAAAGACGAATCTAATACCCATAATAGTATCTGAGTAATGCCAGGGATAGTATCATCCATTTTTTTTGGAAGACACATGTGAAGAAGTGGTTAAAAAGATTATAAACAAATTAAAAAATAAAGCTAGTTCTTGATGGGATGAAATTTTGCCTAAAATTTTAAAGTATTGCAAAAGGTACATTAGCTGGTGTGATTGCTTACCTAGTATATGCTTCAATGAATGATGGAAATTTCTGACACACTGAAGCTTAGTACAGTTAGGCCAATATTTAAGAATGGAAATAAGAAACAAATTGGAAGTATAGGCCAATGACTCTGACATCAGGAAAAAAAGAAGAAGAAGAAGAAGAAGAAGAGAAGAAGAAGAAGAAGAAGAAGAAGAAGAAGAAAGAAAGAAGAAGAAGAAGAAGAAGAAGAAGAAAGAAGAAAGAAGAAGAAGAAGAAGAAGAAGAAGAAGAAGAAGAAGAAGAAGAAGAAAGAAGAAGAAGAAGAAGAAGAAGAAAAGAAGAAGAAGAGAAGAAGAAGAAGAAGAAGAAGAAGAAGAAAAGAAGAAGAAGAAGAAGAAGAAGAAGAAGAAGAAGAAAAGAAAGAAGAAGAAGAAGAAGAAGAGAGAAGAAGAAGAAGAAGAAGAAGAAGAAGACGAAGAAGAAGAAGAAGAAGAAGAAGAAGAAGAAGAAGAAGAAGAAGAAGAAAAGAAGAAGAAGAAGAGAAGAAGAAGAAGAAGAAGAAGAAGAAGAAGAAGAAGAGAAGAAGAAGAAGAAGAAGAAGAAGAAGAAGAAGAAGAAGAAGAGAAGAAGAAGAAGAAGGAAGAAGAAGAAGAAGAAGAAGAAGAAGAAGAAGAAGAAGAAGAAGAAGAAGAAGTAAGAGAAGAGAAGAAGAAAGAAGAAGAAGAAGAAAGAAGAAGAAGAAGAAGAAGAAGAAGAAGAAGAAGAAGAAGAAGAAGAAAGAAGAAGAAGAAGAAGAAGAGAAGAAGAAGAAGAAGAAGAAGAAGAAGAAGAAGAAGAAGAAGAAGAAGAAGAAGAAGAAGAAGAAAGAAGAGAAGAAGAAGAAGAAGAAGAAGAAGAAGAAGAAGAAGAAGAAGAAGAAGAAGAAGAAGAAGAAGAAGAAGAAGAAGAAGAAGAAGAAGAAGAAGAAGAAGAAGAAGAAAGAAGAAGAAGAAGAAGAAGAAGAAGAAGAAGAAGAAGAAGAAGAAGAAGAAGAAGAAGAAGAAGAAGAAGAAAAGAGAAGAAGAAGAAGAAGAAGAAGAAGAAGAAGAAGAAGAAGAAGAAGAAGAAGAAGAGAAGAAGAAGAAGAAGAAGAAGAAGAAGAAGAAGAAGAAGAAGAAGAAGAAGAAGAAGAAGAAGAAGAAGAAGAAGAAGAAGAAGAAGAAGAAGAAGAAGAAGAAGAAGAAGAAGAAGAAGAAGAAGAAGAAGAAGAAGAAGAAGAAGAAGAAGAAGAAGAAGAAGAAGAAGAAGAAGAAGAAGAAGAAGAAGAAGAAGAAGAAGAAGAAGAAGAAGAAGAAGAAGAAGAAGAAGAAGAAGAAGAAGAAGAAGAAGAAGAAGAAGAAGAAGAAGAAGAAAGAAGAAGAAGAAGGAAGAAGAAGAAGAAGAAGAAGAAGAAGAAGAAGAAGAAGAAGAAGAAGAAGAAGAAGAAGAGAAGAAGAAGAAGAAGAAGAAGAAGAAGAAGAAGAAGAAGAAGAAGAAGAAGAAGAAGAAGAGAAGAAGAAGAAGAAGAAGAAGAAGAAGAAGAAGAAGAAGAAGAAGAAGAAGAAGAAGAAGAAGAAGAAGAAGAAGAAGAAGAAGAAGAAAGAAGAAGAAGAAGAAGAAGAAGGAGAGGAGGAAGAAAGAAAGAAGTATTAACATAACTTCATAAGATAAGAGCTAATGGCTTCATTGCCAAAGCCTAGCATTTGAAAACAACAACACTTCTTAAGATAAGTGGATAGTAATTAACAAATATTTTTATTTGTGTAATATGTATTACTCCACTGTAACTAGCTTCATTTCTGTGTAATCTGACATAAGTATTTGCCAAAGTATTTGAGAGCATATTAAGTAGTAGATTAATAGACTTCCTAAACAAATTTAACATGTTTTACCCTTCGCAGCATAGTTTAGAAAAAAATATTCAATAATTACAGCTATTGCTGAACTTTATCATACAATATTATTAGAATTAGAAAATTCTACAAACAGCAAGAGTATTTCTTGATTTAACTAAGGCATTCGATACTGTCTCTCATTTTGTGTTAATAAATAAGTTAGAGAAATATGGTATAAGGGGTAAATGTCTTGATATTATACAATCCTTTGTAAATAACAGGAAACAATGCACGGAAATTCTTTATATACAGGGATGTTCCCAAAACATAGTCAAATCAAATTACGAATTGGTGAAATTGGGTGTCCCACAGGGATCTATGCTAGGGCCTCTTTTATTTATCTTGTATATTAATGACCTCCCTAGCGCTCCTAATAACAAAATAAATACATATGCAGATGACACTTGTTATAAAAGTCAAAGAAAAATTCAGTGAATAAATAAATATGGAAACAAAAATTTGTAACTATTTGAAATGTAATTTGAATGTAAATCCACAAAAAACTAATTTAATTATTTTCCGACACCAAAAAAATAAATAATGAAAGTGTTAAGTTGACAGTACTGGATTTTTGGGAATAATTATAAATGAAAACCTAACATTTAAAGAGCATATTTATTACATCTACAACAAAGTCAGTACTTATTTATTTTTACTAAGAAACCTAACAAAGCACTTAGATTCTAATCTCCTAATATCAGTATATTGTCGCGAATCCCTTTTTACGACTGGCAGCATACACGCAAAAAGGGTTCACGCGGCTTGTTTACACAAAG
This sequence comes from Mantis religiosa, assembly GCA_030765055.1. NCBI lineage: Eukaryota > Metazoa > Arthropoda > Insecta > Mantodea > Mantidae > Mantis > Mantis religiosa. The sequence continues at coordinate 72,626,503 of CM060952.1, forward strand.
GAACTGATAGGCAGACAGTGTGGTAATAAAAAGCTTGCATAAGCAGTTAAAGTTAGCGCGAGATAAAGGACTTGCCGGCACGGATAAAGTTTCCCGTTTAAAAAATTCTAGTGATAATCTTGATTGACAGAGAACAGTTGATTTCTTGTTTGTTCCAGAAATCTCTCGAATTTATCATTGAGGTATTTAAGAAGGCGACGACTCGCCAAGAGTGGAGTCGCAAAAAGGAGAGCAAAAAGATGTTGTAACAGGAGTGTTGTAAACAGATGTAATCAGAATGCTGTATGTTATGGTCATTGGCCTTGGGAGATTGTGACTGTGTATGTGATGCAATGCTGCTACTGTGAGTGTATTTCTATGCAAATAAAGAACGATTTGAATTTCTGCAACTCGAACTTTTAATTCTACGAACCCACAAAGTCATAACTGATGTAAGGAGTGGGATATGCAATGATTGACGCAGCATTGGAAACGATTTTGGGAGAAGATGATGGAAATGAAGGCCGAACTGACCTGGGAAATGAAAGCGGAGAATGACAACCTTGCTGCGAAAACAGAAGCGGCAAATAGCAACCTGGCCGCAGAGCTGAAACAAATGAAGATGGTTAACGACATCACCGAGAAGATGGAAGACATGAAGGCCGAATTAACAACGAAGACGGAAGCTGCAAATAGCAGTTTGGCCGCGACAATGACCGCAAATATGACCGAATTGACCATGGAAATGAAAGTGGTGAATGAGACCCTCGCCGCAAAGTTTGAAGAGCAGTTGGCCAGCGTAAAGGCGGACGTCATGGAGCTGGAAGAGCACGTCGAAGACCTGGCGAGCCGCGTTAACGACCTGGAGGGAAAGGCCAACAGCAACACCAAGTCTCAGAACGCCATGGTAGAGGACATCGTCGGCAAGAGGTTGAAGGGCTTGAAGGCAGAAGCGCCGGGATGTGACACATCTGCGCGTGTCAAACCTCCTAAATATGACGGCGCGACAACTTTCGAAGTCTTCTGCCCCCAGTTGTATACGGTGGCCAAGCACAAGTGGTCACCAGAGGAAAAAGCCGCACAGCTAACAGCCAGCCTCCAGGGACGGGCCGCAGAAGTCCTGAACGCGGTCCAGACAGCGGCGGCACCCAAGGATATCTGGGAGGCCATGGAGAACCGCTTTGGAAACCACTGCTTAGCCGCAGCGTACCGCAGCCAGCTGAAGTCAAGGTCACAGCAGCCAGGGGAGACGCTGCAGAAGTTCGCCCTGGCAATAAAGCAGCTGGCCAGTAAAGCCCTAGTTGACCTCCCACCAGAGTTCGTATCCCAAGAGGCTGCCTACACCTTTGTCGACGGGGTACGAGACACGGAGATTCGTCAGCAGGTAGTGCTCGGCGATTACAAAACCATCCACGAGGCGCTAACGGAAGCATTAAGGATGGAGGAGGTCAAGGTGACAGCTATCCCGATTTCCAGAACAAGTATCTGCTATAATGGATACCGAAGACCAGTCGGTGGACGCCGGCGAAGACCTAGTGGCCTGTGTTGAGGGTTTGGACAACCGGGACACCTGGAGAGAGACTGCCCACACCAGGAAGAGCAGCCGGAAAACGAGTAAGGACCGTCATGGCGAGGGGCACGTCGGCGCCATCACCATTCCCTCGAGTGACATGCGCGCCGTCAGCCGACGTATGGATGACATTCTCATCGCGGACAAGTTATATTTTTGAGGTCTAGAATGTATATTGGGATATCATTCGATATCTGATAGTGACAAGGAACTTACAGTTCGTGGCCAACCAATTACTTTTTGCAATACTTGAAAAAAGAATAACTAAAACGCAATAATAAACCAAAATTTCTTTTCCATATTTTATTGGACATTAAGAAAAATTAATGAATTGAAATGTGAACAAATGAAAAGCTACAGCTAAATTATATGGGCAAAGCCTTCTTATCCAGTCTTTTGTTAATGAATTAACAATGATTTCTTTTGATATCTCTTCATGACAGACTTCAAGAATACATTACAAGAGTTCCTTCTGGATTGTGTTTAAACACTGTGGTATCCTCCAGATGGGTTTTCAGAACACAGTCTAGCTCTGCACTGAAGTTTATCAGTTCTCGAAAAATACTAGGATTGTTTGACGTAGCTGACTCATCGTGTCCTTGTAGAGCTAACTCAAGTGGGTGAGAGGGATGCCGTGCCACGTGCTGGTAGACACCAGGGCGGCCGTGACCATCATCAGACCTGACGTAGCCAGGGGTTTGCCGTCGAGAAAACCGAGCCGACCATACCAGTTAGTGACGGCATTGGGTGACACCTTGCCTGTGGAGAAGGAGGCTCTACTGAAGTTGACTTTGGGACGGAGTGCCGTGCGTCAGTGGGTGTTCGTCGCGAAGGTGGCTGAGGAGGTTATACTGGGACTGGATGCCCTCAGCAGCATGCCCTTTTAATTCTACAAACCCACAAATTCACAATATTATGGTCTTATACACCCACATTTGCACTATGGAATTGAGGTTTGGGGTAACTCAAGTATAACACATATAAACAGATTACTGATACTGCAATATATATATATATATATATATATATATATATATTAGTATTATATTTAATCTTCAATATAGAGAATCATGTAAAGAAAGCTTTGTTAATGCGAAAATCCTCACTATAATCTCATATGCTTTTAAGGTAATAATGCTTTTAGTAAATAGAAATTCTGTACAAATTAAGGATAGTCATAATTACAATCTAGAATACAATTTAACTATTATAGAGAAAATGTAAACAAAAAGGCGACAGAGAATGATCCTTTAATAATGGAAAAAATGTTGTATAATAGTTACCCAATGAGTTAAAAGCTATAAATGGTAACATGTTTCAAAAAAAGATTATAAAGTTCCTTAATTAAAAAATGCTTGTATGGAATAGATGAATTGCAAATAGAAAAAAATTGTAAATTGTAGAAAGAATTGTGCAACTGATTGTAAATAATTTTCTCTTTTTAGATTTTATTGACGATACTTGAAACTTGTACTAAGTCTGTAAGTTAATAAAGATGAATTGAATTGAATATGCCCTTTAAAATGTAATCATTCTACTTTGCTTACCAGTTTACATATAAGACACATGCGAAAGGGGTTCCAAATGTAAATACTGTGAAGTTCCAAATGTAAATATGATTTAAATCCTGTTCCATTAAGATGACTTCAAAATGTTGATATCCATCCCTTGCACTCATCCTTCGCATGACTTCTGCAAGAGGCAATTGTAATAAACTCGCTTCAAGTACCCACCTAGGTAGCGTGGTTACCTGGATAAGGTTTTTTCCAGGGTTTTCCCTTATCCTAAAAGACAAATGTTGGGTAACTCTAAGCTCCAAGGACCCTGCTATCATTTGAGCATAATTTCACCCATCCCATTCATCGTCCGATATGACTTAACGTTGGAGGACGTAAAATTGCACCAAAAAAAAAAACTCGCTTCAAGTACTGATGTGCAACTGACTGGTGAGAAAGCCTGAATGAATCTGAAGAACTGTATAATCATGATGATAATGTCCTCAAAATCACATACTTTTCATTAACATTCTTGGCCTAATATTACTTTAAGGTTTAACATGCTTATCCATTAGGTCATTTTGGACAATGAATGAAGTGGTTGAAAAGTAACTCAAATGATCTAAGGGTTCAAGAGCTTAGTTACCCAAATTCATCTTTCTGAGTTAGGGATTCCCATATCTGAAATTATGCAATTTTTAAAACATCCTATTTATTTACATAATTAATTTTCCATCTCTTTTTCCTTTAAGAAATTTTGGATTCTAAATATTTGCTAAATAGTTTTTGCTTGTTCAATAATCGGCAGTCTCTTTTTTTAATGTTTTATATAGGGCTTCTATAAATGCAGATGTTTTGGTTTTGTATTGTGGTATTTTTAAATTATGCTTTTTGGTTATATGATATCATTTGTGACTTACACATTGCAGGTTATCTTTTATATTTGTTATCACAACCTGATCATCAAAAAAATGAAGGTTCATGGATGCCCCATTTATTATAGTTTATTATAATAAATTATAATTTATTGATTATTTATAATAATTATAATTTAAAATATTTAGCCTCATTAAGATTTATTTTAAATGAAATAGACGACAATATCTAACACCACCATTAATTTTTACTTATAGTTTTCCTGATTTCATGCAGATTATAGTATTAGGAAACATGCTGGGTCTATTTGCTTTTTGTAATGATTCAGTAGTAACTTAATACACCACTTACTTAATTCATTAATGGGATATATTTTGGAAACATATGTTTCTGTTATCAACTAACTTCTGATCAGTTGGTCTTTAAAAGCACTTTTCTCAGACCTGATAAATCAAAACTGGAGGTGTCTAAATGTCCTGATTATCTGTCATCGTGCAACAGGGTTGGAATGCTTTGCATCGCAGAACATCAGGGTAACTGTGGAAATGAAAGGAATTGATCAGCTGGCTAAAATGGGTACTGAAATATCCTATGTTAGAATCTGCATACATACTGCCAAATCTCAGTAAAAATATGGATTAGTGAAAAACACTAACTGAGGTGCAAACCGACTGGTTCACTCCACTTCGAGACTTCGTACTCCAAGCATCGCAAAAGAACAGAAGAGCCCAACTAGCCTCTTGGAGGCGAGAAAAAAGGGATTGGAGCCTGCAAGAACTGCAATATTAGGATCGTGACAGGGTAAAATTGCAAGGTCACAGCAAACAGTCCCTGATACTGACTTTTAGGTGCCCTTTAAGGGTTGGCCCTCTGCAATTTGGGCTTCTTAGCACCCTTCACCTGCTCTTTCTTTCTATTTTTCTCTCTTTTTTTTCTCTGTACTGTTAGATTTACAGCAACAGGGCGTAGCACTTGTTGTCCCCCTGCTTCCCCAATACTGCCTCCCTATTGGTGGTTGTATTATGTCCCGTGATTGAACCCCCTCTAACCGCTCCTACATCACAGAATTATCGAAGTAGCTAAACCAAACTCAGCCTCTGAAATTCAGGACCAAGTAATGGCAGAGCCTGATAATAATACTGCAGCATTGCAAGAACTTGAATGCCTGCAGTATTACATAAATGGAGGTGACTTTCATGATTTCATGTATAAATCACTTATAACAGACCCTCATATGCCCTTGACTCGAGGTGACGAGCGAACATTATCGCTCGAGAAGAAGGCTAGATTGAAGTTCCTAGAAGCTGCAGACCAGCAAGTCTGTAGTTCTTTGGTGAAGGCTAACCAGGAAGTCACCTTAAACGCCTTTCGCCTTTACTCTGTATACACCGTGCTAGGGTAGAGGCCTTCTCCAAGTATATACTGCAAAACGAAAGGCTTAAGGCTAGCTCCCAACAATGGGAAGAGCACACCACAAAACCCAGAGCTACAGCTCAGCAGCATGCTCATCAACCTGAACCATTGCCCATCACAAATACCAAGGGCTCATGATGATACAGGATGATGGAACTACACCTCAGTCACAGAACAACAAAAGATGTGCAGATCCGACAATCTTAACCACACCTGTAACAGCAGCACCTCTATTACACCAGCAGCAACTCCCACACAAAATGCTCCAGCAGCCCGTTCAGTGAAAGCAACTCCAATATTTCTGAGAGACCCAAGGAATGCAAGGTATCTAACATCTTTCATAAGTACCAACCATCCTGCCATTAAGTACACTGTCCGCAACATGAGCGGCACAGTTACTTTCCTGCCAGTCACCTGATGACCATCGTGCACTCTGCAATGTGCTCACTGAAAATAACGTGCAGTTTCTAACTACACTTCTGCCAGAGGAGAAACTGCTATATGTGACGTTAAAAGACCTGCCAATGTATATTACGGAGGCAGACGTCATCACACAATTAAAGGAGCTTATGTATCCAGTGGAGAGAGTTGGGCAGCTGCATTCAAATCATAGTCTAACATCACAATTGCTGCCACACTTCAGAGTTGCGCTTAACAAAGAACATCCATAAGGAGACGAGGATGTTTAACGCTGTTATTGCCCGCCTTGGTGGCGTAGATGGTAGCATGTCTGCCTGACGTTCAAGAGGTCCCGAGTTCGAATCTCGGTAAGGGTGAGTTACCTGGATGAGGTTTTTTCGGGGTTTTCCCTTATCCTTCAAGATGAATGTCGGGTAACTCTAAGCTCCATGGACCCTGGACTCATTTGAGCATAATTTCACCCAATTCATTCACCGTCCGATATGACTTAACGTTGGAGGTCGTAAATTACAAAAAAAAAAAAAAAAAAAAAAACGCTGTTATTCGCGTCGAATCCTACCATCCATCTGCCAGACCCCTTCAATGCACAAACTGCCAGCAATTTACCCATAGTGCTGCTGGTTGTCTAGAGCCCATATGTTCCTTCTGTGGCGAACCAGACTGTGGCAGGCAGACTGCCAGAATGTGGGGTTTCCAAACTCCAAGGCCTCCTGTCACAATTGTGGCGGCGATCATTCTTGCCGTTATGCAAAATGCCCTGTGTTGCAAGAAGCTAGGGTGGAGACACGTCTTAATAAAACTGGTCAGCGCAGGGGGTTTGATGCTTCTCCAAAGGTGCCAAATCCCATGGGTCTTACAAAAGAAGCCTGTAAGGGTACTCAATACCCTGGTCTTCCACCACCGACGAGGATTCAGCACAAGTTATGCTGCCGCCCTCCAAAGTACCAAGGAAGCAGAGCAGCTTGCAGTAAACACAGAAACTGCAACTGCAGTGGAGCATACACATGCGGAGGCAGTAAAAACCACTACGCAACAGCAGAGTGGCAGTCTACCTGTCCAAACTCAAGGAGCTTGTACAACTCCTCCAGCCCAACCTGCAAACCATAAAAGCCAACAGGCACAACTGCCTAACAGGCCAGCAAAGTTGGAATACAACCACACCAAATTTACTGCCAACAAACCCAGCGGTAATACATCTGCAGTCCGCATGGTAACAGCACCACATCTAAACTTATATAATTCAGGAACGAGACAACAAGCTCCGCAACGGCAGCTGAACCACCAGGAAACAGACACAACCAACCAACACAAAACACAACTACCCAAACTCACCATCCCTGATGCTCAATTCTTAAATCTAATGAGCAGAATACCTCTTTAACATTAGGCAGATTTTGCAACTCTATTAGCTGAAGCTTTAGCCCAACGACCACAAAATATTCCCCCGGAAACAATCCTGGTTAACACAGTATTCATCTTTATGGGACACTATGGCAGGCAGCAATAATAGCCTAGTTGATCTCCTGAGCCTCAAGATAAGTTCTTGGAACGCCAACGGCCTCCAGAACAAGATTAATGAGGTTAAAAATTTCATCACAGTGAACAATGTGCAGATTCTTCTAGTGCAAGAAACCCACTAAACTTGCACTCAGAAATGCACAATCCCTGGCATGATTTCTCACTGATCTGATCGGGCAGATTGTTATGGTGGTACAGCCATCTACATTAACCGTAATGTCCAACATCAAAGAATACATTTGGCAGCCACTGCTGCTCTAGAAGCCATAGGAATCCAACTACCCACTAATAGGGGACCCATTAACATTTTCTCCCTCTACATTCCTCCAGGCAGGCAAATATCACCTACCAAGCTGGATACAGTGTTCTCCAGTGGCACACCAACAATAGCCATGGGTGATTTAAATGCCAAAAGTCCATTGTGGAACTCCTCAATTAGGATGCATAGTTGGAACAATACCTGGAATGGCGAAATCTTGCTGTACTGGCCCCATCATCTGCAACCATTACCTACGGGAATCGCAGACCACCTGACTGGTTGGATATTGCCATCCTCGAAAATATCCGCGGTCATCCAATAATCTTCTCCATCCCAGAACTCTCTTCCAACCATTACCCTCTACTATTTATGTACCAAGCATGGACAGTTTCCAAAGCACCACCAAGCAACCCTAACCCTTGCCAAACAAATTGGAAGAAGTACTCTGAAATTATGGGATCCATAAAAATCGAGACTTGTCCTTGCAACAGCACGGCAGAAGCTGAGCACCTTGCCACTGCCATCCCATCCACAATGGCACAAACTATGGACGAAGCCACTCCACCAAGGTACAAATACTGCTGTACTCAGAAACCACTTCATCCACAGCTACACAAACTTATAGCTGAAAAGAATAAAACTAGGCGACGGTTCCAACTAACACGCGATCCCTTACATAAAAGGGAATGGAACCAATTGCAGCACATTGTCAAACTTGAGCTTGCTGACTTCAGCAATGAAGAATAGGAACGACGACTGAGTACACTCGATCCCCAAGACTCATCACTATGGCGAATGTCAAAGGCGCTGCTCCGCATACCTTCCTCAGATCCACCAATAACTGATGGAAGAAGAATGGCACAATCAACAAGAGAAAAAGTGGAATTCATGGCTGAACATCTAGTCTCCACTTTTCAGCCAGCCGACTCACAAGATCAGGATCTCACTGATGAAATAGAGACCAAAGTCCAGAATTTCCTTGCCATACTGTACAGTGAGGACAAAATCCAATTAACAACAGTTGCTGAAGTCAGGAGCATACTAGACAAGGTGTGTCCTTATAAAGCAGCAGGGTTAGACAATTTGCCATATGCTGCCTTTAAATCTCTCCCGGTAGCCTGGATCAAATTATTGGTACATCTGTATAACAGTCTGTTTAAGCTGGTATATTTCCCGACTTCATGGAGACACGCCAGGATAATTACACTGCCAAAGCCAGGAAAAGACCCTAAATACATTGACAGCCACCGCCCAATAAACTTATTACCAGCCATCAGTAAAATTTTTGAAAAAGGACTGCAGTCCCGACTTCAACAAATACTTCACCATCACAATGTGCTGAGACCCAAACAGTTCGGGTATCGACGTCAGCACTCAACTTCACATCAACTTCTTCGACTGGTGGATGAAGTCATACAGGGATTCAACAACTGACACTATGTTAGAGCCCTCTTCCTAGACATTTCCCGTGCATTTTACTCAGTGTGGTATGATGGTCTTCTGCACCGTCTCATCCAGTACAACATCCCATCCTATCTAATACATCTCATGAACACTTACCTGAAAAATCTTTCCTTCCTCGTAGCCAGGGACAACATCCTATCCCAGTCCTACATCATCTACGCTGGAGTACCACAAGGCAGCGTTCTTGGTCCCCTCTTTCTCACATACATCAACACCCTACCTACCTGTACTTATTTGCTGATGATACGGCCGTCACAACATCATCCAAAAGACATGCCATTGCAGTCCAGAGAGCACAGCGCTGCGCAGACATGTTAACTGTCTGGTTTATCACCTGGCGCTGAAGATTAATGCCACCAAATCTCAGACTGTCACATTCACCCGTCGTACACTGCAAGATGTACCCAACCTCCGCCTGGCAGGAGCAGAAGTACATTGGACTACGGAGGCCACTTACTTAGGAGTCACACTGGACTGGCATTTAACATGGAAACACCACGTCAACGTGATAGCCAACAGTGTCCAGAAGAATTGCAATGCTCTACCCTCTTTATAACAAAAAATCACCCATGACCCTCAGCAATAAAGTACTCATATACAAACAAATTTTTCGACCCACCTTGACGTATGCATGCTCAGTGTGGGAAGCTGCAGCAAAGACACACCTCCACAAGCTACAGGTCCTGCACAACCGATACCTTCGCACAGCAACTGCAGCCGACTGGTACATACCCAACGACAACATACATTCCGACTTATCCTTCCCCAAAATCACGGACTACATCCTACAAATTTCCCACAGTTTCTACAGCAAACTCCCAAACAGTTTTAATGAACTTATCAGAGGCCTCAGGGAGTACGACCTTGACCCAGGGGAAACATACAAATGCCCCAGGCTAGTACTAGCAGCACCCTAACATACAAAACAAACAAAACTAATAGAACTTCTGAATTACTCAGACAATCCTAACCACTTAAACACATAGTCTCAACAACAACAAAAAAAGTCATTACATATTCACTACCATCTACCCACTGTCATTTTATCAAAACTTGCCACCATGCCAGTAAGGGACAATGTCCCGAAATGACAAAATGTCGAAGGCCCCTCCTCTGAGGAGGAGGTTCAACCTTCAACGACACCACTGTGCTATGTGTATAAACCAACTGGTTTTAGGTTCATGCAACACTCTTTCCTAATCTTTTCTCAGATTGGACAGAACATGAATAAGGAAAGTATTTGAATTAATTTCTAAAAACACAGTCACTTCAGAAAATATCTGCATAAAGTAGGACTCAGCAAGGATGAACCCATCTGTATAATATGCAAAGGGGATGAGCAAACTGCCTTACTTATCCTATTTGATTGCCCATTCCTGCCTAGAAAAGTCTCTTTCATAACCAGGGAAAACTTTAGGAAAGTATATATGTTAATATTATAAACAAAATACTGCAACTCATTTAGGGAACAATTTCTGGCAAATAGTTGACAGCATTCTTTCTAATAGGATTGCTTAATAAACTTAAGGCTGATGTGCAGATGGTTGATAAAACTTCAACAAAGAGCCTCCTGTTAGCTGTCTTTCCACCCTCCTATCTGTCGGTTAGCCTGTTTTTTATCTAATTTAATATATCTGATCGTATCAGTGTAATCTATCAATGTACCAAATGTACCAATAAATTTATATTTGTATAGTTAATTTTTGGAGTTAAGGAGAGCAAATGACAAAAATTATGAACAATCAGAGAAACATGTTGACAATTTTTAAGAAAATACCTCTTTGAATGTTACACAGAATACAATTATTTGTAACAAAATTCGCTTATCTTTAAGGAAATTGAAAATTTCAAGGAATTATGCTAATATTGTCAGTGTTATTTTATGAAGCAGAGAATGCCCTCTCCCATTACTTTAAAGCCTCAAGAAATTGGGCTTTTTGTTGATTCCTGCATCCTTAATACTGCACATATTCAAACCATCTGATTGTGAAATCCCTCAACTGCCACCCAAGAGGAGTGCTGGAATAGAAGCTACAAGTCCTCCATAAGATTACTCAAAAACATGTTCAGATTTCATTAAACGTATGGTTTGAATAAATAAATAAATACATGCATGGAAACATTTCCATAACTAATAAAATGTAAATTTTCAATATTGGATAAAATTTTCTTCATTTAAATGGATTTTGTGTATTTTGTAAAACTGGTAAACCACGGTTGAGATAAAAGCTTTTCATACAAAAAATAGATATTATTAAAATACACACTTCATTTTCTTTTTCGCATCAACCATTTCTGATGTATTAAATGTTATGATTTCAGTTTTCAACTTCTTTATAATTTGTTTAAAGTAGTTATTTGCCATTTGTGGTCATGCAAGGAATAGGAGAATTTAAAAGACAGCATATAGTGATCCACTTTTTAAAGATCAACTTCCTGAACATATAATAAAACTATTTCTGCAAAGGTTTAACATAAAGTAGGTAAAAAGTAAGCTTTTGTAAGACCAGTTTTTAGAATTTATGAAAATAAATGACATGGAAATGTAACATGGCAGATTCTCACTTTCTGTACTGTGCTTACAGTGAAAGTACTACATTCCACCCAAAAATTCAGTATCAAGAAGCCTTCTGAATCCAAAAAAAAAAGTATTTTTAGAAAAAGATCTGTGTGTGTGTGCGCGCGTGTGCGTGCGTGTGTGCATGCGTGCAGCAGGACTCGGAAATGAAAAATCCATCTTCCGAAGTTGCAACATAAAGATCATCAAGAACATTTCTCCATTCCAAACTACCCCTCACATGGAAAAATTTTCAACATGTATTTATTTTCTCAGTGATTTAGATTTACAGTAATGATGGTTATTCTTTCTAATGATTTAAAATAAAATTCTATTTACTTAAAATATTTGCATGAAAAATAACAGTACCTCTTGAATTTCTGAAAATAGCCTCTATAGCCAGTCCTCTCCATTCTGAAGGAATTTTGTACAATACTTCATCTATTAGAAATAGATAAAAGTATGCACACAGAAAATGTAGACCTTAAAATACTTAATTTATTTCACATAACTTTCCTTGTGCCATCATGCCAATTCTCTATGCCAATTGCAGTATATCTGTTATTACGGATTTGAATTCCTTAGTATTGTTGTCATGTTCTAAAGTGTTATTACTGCTCATGTGTTTAAAAAATCATCCTAGAAAGAGTATGGAAATTACAGGCTAGCATATACTAACTAGCTTTAAAGCATCTATCAATTTTGTTTCCTGTATACTCTTTGTACATACTAGGTAACATGTAATGAAACTATTTCTGCAATTATTTATTTTGATCACCATAAAATAGATCAAAATTAACTGCAGAAGCAATATAAAATTAAATGATCATGGGCACAGTAAGTCATGGATTTAAATCATTTTTTGTGTGATGTAATTGTATTATACTGCTTTTTTCAGCATGGCAGATACATTAGCATATATGACCAACGTCACTTCATTTAGAGCAAACATCTTATCTATTTTGAAAACACTAAACACAAAACTGCCTTATGGAAGTCATGTTGTACTGATTGGATTGGTTGATGGAAGTGTCATCTATCCAGAAATGGCAGATAGGGTGCACCCTTTGGGGCAGTGGCGTCAAGATATTCACTACCGGGATATGTATAACTGGTTTATATGCATGCAGATGGGACCGTGTAATGCATGGCTGAACAGCAATATGACATTAAGGAAACTGGCTTCTTTAGTAAGTAGAATATTTTATATTTTGTAAGATTTGAAGCTTTCACAGCTAGCTTTATTGATTAAGGCTTCACCGGTGATCAGCCGTGTCAAATGTATAAAAGTCTAGCTTTTGGCCACTGTGCACTCCATGGCCTTCTTCAGGAACTGAGTGACTAAAGAGGGGCCATTGTATATATTATTAACATTGTATATATTAATAATTAATAATATATACAATTGCACCTCTTTCCGTCACTCAGTTCCTGAAGAAGGCCGTGACTTTTATAAATTTGACGCAGCTGATCACCCATGAAGCCTTAATCAACATTTTATATTTTGTTATTTTGGAGCAGTACTAAAGAGGACCATGCAAAATAACAGCATAATTTCATTATAAAATTCATAATTTATGGTGAACAAATATCTAACACTGGTTTAAAGTGGTTTTATTTTGTAATATGCAATAACATGATTGAGAAAGCTGCTTCTGTGATCATTGTAAACTCCTAATTGTTTAATGCTAATATGTTAATGGTTCGCTGATTCCTGCATATCTTAAGAACACGAGCTCTTTTGATTTATGTGTTATTTTGTATGCATCTCCTTTCTTATATTATTTTAAGTGTGTTAATTAAGTGAAACTAGTCCAAATCATGATATGAGAGACCCTCTCATGATATGAGAGTATGGTGGTAGTGTAATATGTTGTTTGCAAATGCTAGGCTTTAGCAATGAAGCCATTAGCTCTCTTGCTTTCCAATATTTCTGTTTAGTGGGTCCGGCAGGTAGAGCTTCACAGGTTAAAAGATGTTCTTCAGTCATTTCCTCTTCTGTGAAACTCCTCCTGCATTCCATTGGAGAATTTTGAGGGTGTTCTGTAATTGACGTCCTGCAGATGTTCCCACTCAGAGATCCGAATAGGGGACTATTTTACCTCCAGAAAATTTATCTGAAGGACTTGTCGTGTTTTAAGTAGCATAAATGTAACCATTTTTTAAGTGGACACCAATTTTTTGCTTGTAATGGTGGTTACGTCATCCACTCACTTTAACCCCCAGTATGTCTGGAGGGCCACACCTGTCTTTGGTTAATGGGTCCATCGGACCTGGCCGGGAGAAGTTTTAAAGTCCATCGGCTTTTCTCACAAGCACCAATTGTGGAACATTTGTACACTGTGACAGGCCAGCGTAAGAGGTGAACTAGCATTTCCTCTATTTCTGATGTAGTTATACCGCTAATGCTGGGTCCCTAGAACCTCATTGGTAAAAGCAGGTTTCACCACGGGCAGGTTGAGGTTGGGATTTGGATAGGAGAGGTTATGGAATGCACATCACTATCCCTTGCATCCTACATATTACAAATCTACAAAATTGCAATCTCTCATTTCCATGAGAAGTGCGTAAAAAACATTCAATTTTCTTGAATAATTTCTTCAGCACAGTCACTATCTGTTAATACAGATAAAAACTCTCTGATAACCAGGGTTAGGATTTTTAGGTGCAAATTTCAGATGAAAAAAGGAAGGGAAAGGGTGCTCAAATAAGGTAAAAGGAGGGACAAAAAGGTGCTGGTTTATTCAATTAATTCAGCAATTTCTCTTTCCTCTTGTTCTAATTTATTGAATTGCAAACAAGTACGTCAAATTATCACTCATCAGAAGAAAACACATGAAGCTGTTACACTTCAGGACATTGAGCATCTGTACATTTTTAAAAGTAAGTCTGTTTCTTTTAGGAGATAGAATGTCTTTGTAGATGCTAAAGCTCCTTTTGACATCCACAGAAACCAGAGGGGCATGTCTTGTATTCACTCGGAATGGCAATTCTACACATGTGGCAAAATCCTCAATGTCCAAATTCTTCTGAAGACTAAACTCAAGATTTTCTTTGGCAAAGCCATTAACTGCAAAATCTTCTTCAGGGCAGAGATGAACTGATTTGTGATGTCATATTCGTTCCTTATGGAATCACAAACCTTGTGAAGGGCTTGAACCAAGCATGTAACATTCTTCAATTGTTTAACAGCTGAAACCATGTATGGAGCCTGGTCTCTAACCACAAGAAGAAGTTTTTCAAACTCGATTCCAGCAGGCCAGAGTTTTTGACAGAAGTCCATAATTGATTGCATTACTGTACTGGCATTGGCTTTCGGTAGCTAATACATTTTTAATAACATGGGGCTTCACTTCCTCCCCTGCTAAGGGAAAAACTAAAATGTTCAAAACATATCATTCCAGTGAGTCTAAGGTTTCATCCACAGTGATTCTCACATTGCAGACACTTTCTCCTTGATTCTTTGTATGGTTTCTTGGTAAACAGGCTCCATATATAGAATAAAAAGAAGTATGAGTCTACCACAGAGCTGACGATAGGGGAGAAGTCCCCAGAAACTAGTCTTCATAAAAAACTTGTAAGTGGAGAAAAGTATATACAAGGTTGACTCACTTGCCTAATTTTAGGCTCCATATAGTTTTTTCTTAAAGCACTCTCATTCGGCATTGATATCTTTCTGAATTTTTCAAGAAATCCCTTGAAGGCTGGATGGCTCACCTTATTGAGAGGAATTCCTGCTTGTGTAAGAGCTGCACACAACTCAATGTTGATTTCCTTAAAATTTTGGCTTTTTGAAGAACTCTGTTAAAACACATTTTGTAATAGAGGCTGCCACAATTTGTTTGCCTGAAGAGTCTTGTTCATTTCATGCTTAGAGCTCCAAATGTGCTGTTTGATGCGATCTCGCTGGTGTTTAATGAAATTCCTGATTCACAAATAGTACATCAAATAACAGTTCCATCTGTGTCTATGAAATCTTGTTTGAATTCCTGACCAGAAGGATAAGTCAACCACTGGACACCTTTGGCATGGTAAAATCTAGTAATACACTAAATTTATAATGTAACAAAGGACTAACACCAGTTCACTTGCTAACTCAATGTGATTGTCACACAACTCGTTCACTTGCTGTCCCCACTCTTACATAACACCGTGACAATTACCAGAATGTTCTCATTCATGCTGGAACTGCAGTCTCAGCAATTTCTAATAGCTTTGAGCAGAACCCAGAGTCATCTTGGAACTTTGTGTGTACTGTTACTGCTGTCTCTGCTTGACCTTGGAATCCGCGCAAACAGATAACTTCTGTCACAGTAACAGACTCGCATTCATTTACAGTAGGTTACTGATTCTGGTGAAATTAAAAGGATAGATATATAATGACAATGATTGATTGTGGGCTGCTTTATAGCGGCAAAGCAAGAGAAAGAGGATTTCTCGTACACAATTATTCTCCATTGTTGTAGCTGTGCTTTCAACTCCTGCACAGTGTTTACTGAAAGAGTTAGTCTTACCCTTCACATGTTCACAGTAAGCTGAGAAGATGTTAATTAAAAGTTAAATATTTTATATTGATTAAAATCATATAGAATGAATGAATTATTTGTTGTGCATATTCCAAAATTTTACAATTTACAACTTTTGGCTACATTTATTTGTCTTTACCTTGTTGCTACTGTGGCTTACATGACACCCTGGTCTTCTGCTCTGCCAGGTAGCTCTTAACCTCCATGCCTCCTAACTTAATTAGCCCCATTCTTCCCCCTCATCTTCCTTTCTTATACTCTTTACATTTCTGGCCCATTTTTCTTTTACTTTCTGCAAGAACTCACCAATTTTCTTGTCACTTCTTTTCCTCCTTTACTGTTAACATTTTTATAGCTACTGTCCTCTTCTCTACTTTCTCACATTTTTCCTTCCAAACCTTTTTTCTCCACATTGCAACATCCTTGCATTCTGTTACATAGTGTTCTATGCTTTCTTTTCCCCCACACAATTCACAAATTCCCTTTTCCCTATCTCTTATCTGTCTTCTTGCCTATAGGCAGGAAATATGGGGAAGTCTCGGAAATATGAAATCATTACAATTTACAAGCAAATAAAAAGAAATTTGGGACAAGAAACATATGTAGATAAAATCATATAGAGTAAAATGGAAGGAAACTTAAAAGAAAACAGGGGGGAAAAGGGGATTATGGGCATGGTTGGGGGAAAAGAGATAAAGGTGCCCAAAAAGGGAAAAGGGTGAATGAAAAATGTGTCTTTTGGCAACTAGAAACAAAAATTCCCACTGTGGTTTCTTTCCAAAGAGCTTAAATTTACCCCAAGAAAAAAGGTGTGCACTTAAAAATCCTAACCTGCTGAGAAGTTTTTTTACACTAGCCAAGTGAATTAAATTGAAGTGTAACACACATTTGAAAAGTTCAAAGAATAACACTTAAATTTATTAAGTTATAGATGAGTCATATTTTTTACACATCAGCTTCACTTAGGTACCTATATTGAGGACATGTTTTGCGAACATTTTCGCATCTTCAGCTCTATTGCGACTAAAGCTTGATTCAGTGGTGTGGGTAGTTCTAGAGTTGCTGCTGCTATCTGTTGATTTTGTGATGAACAACCCCACATTTAAATTCATCACAAAATCAGCCGATGGCAGCAGCAACTCTGGAACTACCCACACCACTGGATCAAGCTTTAGTTGCAATAGAGCTGAAGATGCAAACAATAATTCGCGAAACATGTCCTCAATATAGGTACATAAGTGAAGCTGATGTGAAAAAAATACGACTCATCTACAATTTAATATATGTTTCGCTTCACTGTGGTGTTCCAAAACAGTAAAATTGTGAATAACACTTTTTTTCATTAAAAAAAAATCAACAGCGCAAGTTGCCTTTGAAGTATGATTTCTAGAATAATTAAGTTGCAGTCAGAGAATTGCAAAATGATCAGAAAGTCATTGAAAGTTGTTCAAAGTTCTCATATGTCTGGTAATTCACACTGATGAAAATCTACATATTAAAGCGAATTGCCACAGTTTTTACTCCTTAAAATCCCCTCTTAACCCTTGAAATGATGAGTTATAAATTAAATCAGAGCAACTGATATATATACACATGTTATAAAGATGAGGTTGTTCACCTTTTTATGTCTGCAATTTCAGATTGATTTACTTAGTCAATTTGTTCCAGTATGCTACCTCTTCATACCTGTTTAGAGTTCAGAGTAAGCAATGGCCAAAAAGTATTTCACCTATCAATGGCTGATTTTATTGCATAATCCAGAATTTGTAGAACAGTTTGGTGATATATCACACAACACAATCTTTACCCTACCAAGCATCATTTACTTCAAATTTACACAAGTTTCTTCCGGGCTTGGAAAGCTGTGGTATGCTGGAGTTTTAATGTCCAGGCATTTTGTCCACACCTGCAGATACTCATTTACTTTAAAATCAAACCGTTGGTGTCCAGTAAGGTAATGCCTGAACTCCTAACATAACTGCAGCAATTAACATCAGCTGTGGTCATATCTATAATGAGTGTATATTTTAGAAAAAGTTCCTAGCATTGATGTTAACTGAACAAAACAGAATGACTAAGAGCAGCCAGAGAGTGCTGTAATGGGGAAATGTGTGAGGGCAGTCTAGAAGTACCCTACTTAATGAACAAAGCACAACAATTTTGGGACAAAAAAAAGCATATGTATTTCTCTACATATCTTCTTTTAGCTTGATACACCTTTTGCAACTATGTTCAAGATCTTTAATATCATATTTATGAGAACCATTGAATTCTGCAAAATAGCTATCAATTTCGAAACTCCACATCTTCATTGCTGGCAAATCTTTTACCTCCAAGCCATTTCTTCAAGTTCAGAAACAAAAAAAATCACAGAGACCAAATCTTGCAAATAAGGAATGCTTCCTCAGAAGCTTGAACTTGAACTTATTGATTTTAGCCATGACGATAATATATGAGTGAAGTGGCGCATTGTCTTGAATAAACACAATGTTTTTTCACTAGATGTAGCAGTTTTTGTTTGATTTCATCTCTGAAATGTTGCAATAAGTTTGCATATTATTTGCTATTGATTGCATTTTCTTTTTGGAAATATGTAATTTCCCCATTCAATTCACCATTTTGACTGTTCCTTCATCTCATTGATCCATATTTCATCTGTGGTTATAAATTGTTGCAAAAGCTTAGCTTCGAATGCAGTGAAGAATTGCCAAACAGTCGGCTAAAACATCCTCATGACACTACTTTTGTTCCATTGCAAATAAATGCAATATCCAATCTTGCATACAGTTTTCGGAGAAACTTTCTTTTGTGTGACACGAGAACATTTTCCAAGTCCCAAGGTGCAGGTATATGCATGCGCAAGCAGACAACCTGCAGGTTCTCCATTGCAGCCAACATGAGAAAGATTTGTAACACTTGTAGCCAATCTCTGCAAAAATGCTCCAGACATCTGTCCAACACTGGTGCAGAAAGACATGTGGATGCAATTAGCGCAGGTCAGTTTTGGAAAATACCATGTTTCCTCTCAGGTTTTATTGCTTTACAAAAGTAGCTTGCTGTCCAGCAGAAGTACCTACTGTACTATTAGAAGTGAAGGCTGTTCGTTCTGTGCATTCTTCGAATATTTAAGATTTGTTCAGTAGGTACGTTGAAAATCACAAAATGGCTCGACAAATCAGTAAAATGGACTTGTCCTTTTATTTTAACAATGAGGAGGCCTTCGTTCAATTATTATTCGATGAGGGTGTGCTGAGGACACATGTGTTCTGAATGCAATTCCGCCCTTAGTGTAATTAACTAGATAGTGTAAATTAGAGACTATTGTGTGTGTTTAGTGTAATTAGTTAGCTAGTTATTGTAAATTAGAGACTATTGTTTGTGTTTAGAGTAATTAGTTAGCTAGGCAGTGCAGTTTAGGTGCTTTGTAGTTAGTTTGCTAGATAGTGTGACAAATAAGACTGTTGGTAGCATTGCATTCACTGGATAAAGAAGGATAATTTGGCTGCACTGAATTCTTAATATAGCTACATACACAGTAAGTAAATAAATAAACAATTAAGTTATGACCTCAGTGATATTAAAAGAATGCCCCTCTGACACGAAAATGTTCTAAAAAGTAAGTAATTTGTAATTCCTTTCTTGGAAGTGTTGAAAACAGTGTTGTTATGATAAATTAAATTTAAAGGGAGTTGATTAATGACACTAAACAACACTTACTTTTAAATTTTTCCGGAACATGTTTCAGAGGCTTTGCCTCTATCCTCAGCCGGCCATCGACTCTTATTGTCAGCTGTTTTATTTACTTCTTGTGATCAGGTGGTATGATTTTCACTTCTTAAAGACTTGTTTGCCCAATATTGCAATTCCTTTCTTGGAAGTGTTGAAAACAGTGTTGTTATGATAAATTAAATTTAAGTAATTTGTAATTTATTTCTCATCTTTCCTTTTACAACATCAAATGGAAATACAAAATCAAGATTACAATTATAAAATCCATACTGAAAAATGCCATATATGATTAAATCCTGGAAATCCTATCATGTTGCCCACCATTGACTAATAATTCGGTCCCCATACACCTAACCCTATACCTTGTTTCACGTAAGCTTGCCCAGTATCTCTAAACGGTCACGTGACCTAATCACCTCTCATTGGTTGCTGTTGTGGTAATGACTGTCGTGCGGTAAAAATTAGTTCGTTATTTAACATGGTGATATATCATTATATGTTGGAAGAGAATTGTCAAATTTATATTTTCGTAACTGTTTTAATTAAATATATTACGCAACAGTTGATTTATCTGAAATGCATGTTAATTCTTAAACAAAGTAAAGAGGAGGTTCCTTTGCTCTCAAGCACATGGCACGATAGCATGTGGTTTAGCGGTAGTGGTGACATTTGTTTATAAGACTTTTATCACTGACCTTGTTTTGAACTGGATTAGTCATGCATCGCCATTCGAAAGTGCGGGAGCTAAATTATTTTATTGATCGTTTATTGTGCATGTATTATATGTATAATGGCAGAGTCTACCGCCAGTTTTTCGCTTAAGTATCGCAAGGATAATTATTTACAAACAGGCGAAAAAAGAATTGTGTTGCATGTGTTTAATGCACTCACAGAGAAGAATCCGTCTTTGTCAGTGAGAGAAGTCGATCAGCTGGGCTCTGAAGTTACAGGTGTGAGTGTTAGATCCGTAGGAACATCGCGACATGAAATTGAGGAAACAGGAAAACTTACCACTCCAGGCAAAAGCAGGAATAAACAAAAGTGCGTGCTCGGAGAAAATACGTGAAAAGTGTTGTGCGTCTTCATGTGTGTAGTTTTTCTTTAGAAACGAACTCCCTAACATAAGTAACATTTCGTCTGCTGTAAATGAGGATGCAGATTTACCAAATTTCAGCAGATTGCTTATACAGCTGGGATTTGTGAATGAAAAAAGAGGCAAGAAAAATGTGCTAAAAGACAGAGGTGATATTGCTGTGTGGCGAAGACGCTATTTGACAACCACACTGCACCGAGATACAAATCGCTAAATATACACGAAGAACACACGAAAAGTAAAGTATGGTGTGACACAACTTTTAAGACTGAAAGACAAGCATTTTTGAAAGGTATGTGTGCTGGTTTAAAAAATTCCAGTGGAAAAGGCCGAAGGCCTTTCATTATAAACTCTTTCAGTTTCATTGCTCAGCCATTCTGTTTCAATTTGCTCAGTTCATTATAAACTTGTATTTTTGCATGCCTTCATATCCTTATTTGTATGATTTTATTTATCTTCCCGGCAATTATTACGAAATGTGACGGGAAGGCACCGCCTATGGCGTATGACGCGAAAGCATTAGCCAATTAGGGTGAGGGGGAGGGTTGTTGAACGCGGAGTGATACATTTCAGCCGGGCAAGGTTATATGAAACAGAGATTAGGTTTTTGTGTATTGGAGGCCCTCTACTCCTTTTTACAGATTTTGCCATTTCACCTATCCCACTCTATATTTTTCTCTTAATTGTTCTTAGCCATCTCTCTTTAACTTTCCCTAAATAATTCCCTATATTTCTCCTGTTCTTTTCCCCTTTTACTGACAAAATTTTTCTAATTACTACTTCACCCCCCAAATTGTCCCATTTATGTAGCCAAGCCTGCTCTCCATATCTTTGTTTGACTACAATTTAATATACAATGGAAATCTGCATTCTCTTCTCCAAACAATGGACATTTATCTAGCTACTTTTCTTGACCTATACCTTTCAAGTTTCTCACTCCTGTTCTCGCCCAAGCAAAACCTTGTCGCCCTAACTTACTACATATAACTACATATCCTTCCCTCCCCCAGATTGTTTTTATTTCATTATATAATCTCAGTGAGCTTTTGTCATTTGTATTGGCAAAAATGTATTGTCTGTCAATATCTTCTAATCTTAGCTTAACTTCTTTCCAGAAGCCTTTATACCCATACTCTGCATTTATCCAGGAATGACCCATGCTTCAACACGTCATTCATTTTATGCGCCCAAGACCCACCCCAGTTACTTCTCTTTTGAATAGGAAAACATTCTTTAATAATATTGCCATCTTCCAAGTTAGTGATTCTGTATAAATATTTCATTGCCCTTGACAAGATTTTAATTTTAGTAGAATGCCTGCCTAGTTCCAATTGTGCTGCCCCATTAGGTGATAATCCCAGTATATATTTACAAAAGGATCTATGCACTCTATCAGTCTCTCTCCAAGCCTCATCTGCTCCCCAAACCTCTGATCCATGTAACATTCTATTTTCTACTATTGCTATATAAATCCTCTCCAACCATTTGACATTTATATCTGGCAGTTTACTGTAGCATGATCTTATCACCCTCATGGCCATTTTACCTTTTGCCACAGACATCTTTTTTTGTTCTTTCATCTGAACTCAACCTTGTCCCTACCTATATAGAATAAAAATAAGTATTTCAGAAAGTGCCATTGTTACTAAAATTAGGCAAGTGATTCAACCTTGTATATACTTTTCTCCACTTACAAGTTTTTTGATGAAGACTAGTTTCTGGGAACCTCTTCCCTATCGCAATTCCTTTCTTGGAAGTGTTGAAAACAGTGTTGTTATGATAAATTAACTTTAAAGAGAGTCGATTAAAGACACTAGACAACACTTACTTTTTAAATTTTTCTGGAACATGTTTCAGAGGCTTTGCCTCTATCATCGGCCGGCTCTCGACTGGTTCTCGTTGGTGTAGCTGACGATATTTTGTCACACGTCTCCTCTGGTGGCGGTTCAAGGAACTTACTGAACAAATCTTTCTGGGGGATGTCGAAATTGAATACTTTGTTCCTATTTTTTGAAATGAAGATTTGTTCCCATGTGGATAGTTCTTGTTTTCCTGATGTATGTTTCAGTAGTTTTGGTTCTGGATTTATGTTGTGGTTTTTTTCCCAAAAATGTGTGGCAACTGCTGATTTTTCTAATTGTTTATATTTTATGTTTCTAAAGTGTTCCTTTGCTCTTGTTTCTAAATTTCTTTTTGTTTTTCCAATATAAATTTGACTACAGTCATTGCATTCAATTTGATATATACCAGATTTTTTGTTAGATGGAATGGCATCTTTGATGTTTGAGCAAATTAGGTTTTTTAAGGAGAAATGGTTGACTGGTGCTAGTTGAATATTTTGTTTTTTGAAGAAGCTGACAATATGGCGGACGAGGTAACCTCTTTAAAATTTAAAAACC
Source organism: Mantis religiosa (assembly GCA_030765055.1). Taxonomy (NCBI): domain Eukaryota; kingdom Metazoa; phylum Arthropoda; class Insecta; order Mantodea; family Mantidae; genus Mantis; species Mantis religiosa. The sequence continues at coordinate 72,649,802 of CM060952.1, forward strand.
ATGATGGATTCAATGAACATTTTGGAAATAAACATGACATAAAATTATTTTTAAAACTGCAAGAGAAGAAAAGAAACATTTTTGCTAATATAAAGTTCCTAAAACTGTGTTTACGAAACAAAGTAACACCCCGATTTGTCCGAAAAATAGTAAAACAAGGCTACGGAAATCCACAACAAAGGGCGGCGGAGAGAAAAGTTTTAAAATTAGAAATTAATAAGCAATACAAAAATTTGGATGAGATAGAATTAAAACTTTACAAAATTCATTCAGTTTTAACGAAAGCGCTGGGAAACGTGATGTGGGAAAACTTTGAACATAATTATTTGGCAATCCTAAGCAAGAAAATGAAAGAAAAGACCGTACGACTTAAACACAAATTGGCCAATTTGTGCAACATGTCCTCACACAGAAATACCGGGAAAAAGTTTAAAAACATCCGGAATATCAACGTATGTCGATCAGCAATCGTCACACACGCTAAATTCAATAGTGAAATAAGTTGCGTTAACGAAAAATCGAGCACGCAAATCTTTGAAAACGTAGTAAACCTATCTAAGCAAAATTTCTCCACAAAAGAATTGGATCTTTTAAATAATGGATTAAAAACATGCGTCAGTTTCTCAAACAAAATTGAAGACTACATTGCAGATATCAACATTTCGACACAAATTCTACCAGTATCCATACAAAATTCAGTAAAAAGCCATTGTGAAAATATTTTGGAGGAAATAGAGAACAGATCCTTTCAGAAGAGAAAACATAATACCATCCATTCTTTGAAACAGAAAAACGTTAGTTACACAAAGGCAGACAAAGGCAACAAGATTGTCATAATGGAAAAATCAGATTATATTGAAAAAATGGAAAAAATGCTAACTGACAATGAATATGAAACCATTAACAAAAATCCTCTAAAAACTTGCATACAGTCATTTGAAAAAACAATAGCAAAATCAAGCATAATACCAAACAAATATGCAGTTAAACCGGATAACCCAACCTTACCTAGACTTTATGGCTTACCCAAAATACACAAACCATCCATAACAATGAGACCTATAGTTAGCAGTATAAATTCACCAACATACAAACTTGCAAAGTGGCTAACAAACAAATTCAATTCATTTCCAAAATTCGACAGCCTAAGCATCAAAAACACCTATGAACTTATAGAACACATTAAGGATACTGAACTAAAAGAAGAGGACACACTAGTCTCATTTGATGTTAAATCACTGTTTCCCAGCATACCAGTTAATCAACTCCCACCGTTGATAGAAAAATGGCTCAAATCACTTGGAATGGCATCATCTGAAATTTCAGACTACATTGAACTAACCAAATTATGCATAGAACAAAATTTCTTCCAGTTTCAAACAAAATATTATCACCAAACTTCAGGGTTAGCAATGGGCAACCCCTTATCACCCTTCCTGGCCGATCTGTACATGAGTGCATTAGAAATAAGGATCAACAAAGGTTTCCCTTGGATGTTCAAACTCTGGCAACGATATGTAGATGACATCTTTGCAATAGTACCAAAAAAACACATCACTGATGCACTAAAACTTTTAAATATCCAAGAAAAAAGCATCAAATTCACTGTAGAAATAGAAAAAGATGAGCATTTACCATTTTTGGATCTAAAAATAATGAGGAATAAAAACAGACTAAACTTTGGCATTTACAGAAAACCAACACAGACAGACAACTACATAAAAGCTAATGGCTACAACCCAAGATCCCACAAACAGGCAATCTTCAATAGTTTAGCACACAGACTGGTAAACATCCCTCTCACAGCAGAAGAATACAAAACAGAATACAACAAAATAATTGAAATAGCACAAAAAAATAACTTTCCTAAATCATTAGTGGACAAAAAAGTGAGTTTAGCAAAAAAGAAAAAGCTACTAAAGGAAACCGCAACTCTCTCAGCTACAGAAACTAATATGATTTTCAAAAAATTCACTTACCATCCATGGGCCTATGATAAATTCAAAAAAGTCTTCAAAAACAAAATATTCAACTAGCACCAGTCAACCATTTCTCCTTAAAAAACCTAATTTGCTCAAACATCAAAGATGCCATTCCATCTAACAAAAAATCTGGTATATATCAAATTGAATGCAATGACTGTAGTCAAATTTATATTGGAAAAACAAAAAGAAATTTAGAAACAAGAGCAAAGGAACACTTTAGAAACATAAAATATAAACAATTAGAAAAATCAGCAGTTGCCACACATTTTTGGGAAAAAAACCACAACATAAATCCAGAACCAAAACTACTGAAACATACATCAGGAAAACAAGAACTATCCACATGGGAACAAATCTTCATTTCAAAAAATAGGAACAAAGTATTCAATTTCGACATCCCCCAGAAAGATTTGTTCAGTAAGTTCCTTGAACCGCCACCAGAGGAGACCTGTGACAAAATATCGTCAGCTACACCAACGAGAACCAGTCGAGAGCCGGCCGATGATAGAGGCAAAGCCTCTGAAACATGTTCTGCAAAAATTTAAAAAGTAAGTGTTGTCTAGTGTCTTTAATCGACTCTCTTTAAAGTTAACTCTTCCCTATCGTCAGTCCTTACTACCTCTATTTCTCTTCTATTAACCTCCCATTTCTCATCCTTACGCAACTGTATCCTTTTTTGAAGATCACAATATTTGTTTTGTTTTCATTCACTTTCGAACCCCATTTATTGCAATAAGAATTGGCTGCCTCAATTGCTCTTCTCAGCCCTCCACTTGATATGGACCCAACTACTAGGTCATCTGCAAACAGTAGCCCCGGAATTTCTTTATTATTAATAACTGGTGAATGTACCCTACAACTTGATATCTCCTCTAAAATTCCATCGATATAAAGGTTAAATAATACTGGACTAAGTTTACATCCCTGCCTTAATCCTGCCTTACTCGATATAGATTTAGTTACTTTGTTGCCTGGAAGTTTTATACACAACTCATTCTCCTGGTATAGCATCTTAATTACTTCTATAAATGCATTACTTATCCCCTTACTGCTTATTTTATCCACAATGCTTCTCTATTAATAGAATCAAATGCCTTTTCTAGATCAATAAATATCATATATGCCCTTCCCCTTTTATTGCTCAGATATTTGTCTACAATTATTTTAATAATAAAGATGTTGTCTGCTGTTCTCCTGCCCGGTCTAAAACCTGCTTGGAACTCCGATAGTTTATTCTCCTTCTCAACCCAATTTTGCAACCTATTTGCTAGAATTCCAGTGAAAATCTTACCTAGAATAGACAATAAACTAATCCCTCTGAAGTTATCTGGGTTATTTTTATCTCCCTTTCCCTTGTAAATTGGCAATACCATACTAATCCATTTCCTAGGAATTTTCTTTTCTTCCATTATTTTATTGAATAATTTTAGCACTATTGTCCTCCTAGTTTCATCGAGTGCCCAAGCCTTCCAAAATTCTCCTGTTAGGTATACCATCAATACCACCTCCTTATTTGTTCACAAAATTCAACATCCGAGATATATCTATCTAATTCATTAATTATTTGCGGACGCCCTAACAAACTTTTTTCCTCTCTGATATAATTATCTTGTCCTAACAGAGATTCAAAGTATGCACACCATTGATCTGCGCCTATATCCTCATCTTGCCCCACATCTTTATATAGCCCTCTTACTATTGACCAAATTTTCTTAGTGCCATGTATTCTTCCTGCTTCATTTAGCATTCTGCCTATTTTCTCACCCCATTCCCTCTTTTTTGTTCCATTAGATACCTGTATGCCCATATTAGGAGCAGGAAATTTTCCCTTTCCTCTTTTTCCCCTGATTGCTGCCAGTTCTTTAATTCCTGTGCTACTCTTGCCTTCGCCACCTGGCAATCCTTGTCAAACCACTGCCTACTGATGCCTTTAGAACCCCCCATTTTCATACCGGCCCCTGCCCTTTAAACTCAAAATGTTCTTTATTCCCACCGAATTACAATCCACCAGTTCGCCTGTCACAGGTCCACTCCACACTGACTATTACGTACAACTCTCTCTGGAGCTGGCTAAAAACTCCTCTGATACACGTACGCAGTCTTCCAGTCCGTTCGCTAGCATTGCGCTCTTCACGGCTGCTCGCCAAGAACTGAGAACTGCCTGAGTCGTCTAACGCAGCGCTTATATAGCCAGACTGCTGCATCTCGAAGCTTCGTGGCTCGGACAATCATCCTGATTGTTCCAGACATCAGGAGGAGGGGAAAGAGACGGCACAGTGGCTCGCGATACCCTCCCAACCATCCTCTCAGCACCATAAGATAAATGGATAGGCGTGGTCTGAATGTCTCCTGTCCCCCACCCAGCTGTCAGTTGGTCGTGCCTTCCGATAATTGGGTGACAATATATTCCACTGCTTCTAAGGCTTGCTCTATTTTATTCTCAGTTAAGCTTTGTACCCTCACTTGTAAGATTTTACTACTCTCTGAATTCAATTCATTAACAAATGTTTTATGGAACTCTTCTTTCCACTTATACACTTCCACCACACTAAGACATCCTTCATCAAGCTTTTTCATACATCTGTTGCCTTCTCCTAACTTTAATCTTAATGGAAAGTTACAGCTTGATGTTAAAACATTTATAACTTCAAAATCTAGGATCCATTCATCAATTCCTACAGAATACATTAAATTATCTACCACACTTTGGCCATTTTTATTAGCAAATGTGAATTCCCCTTCTTTGTCACCCGCTTTCAGGCCATTAGAGATTATAAGATTATTCTCCTCACAGAAATCTAAAAGTTTCCTCCCTTCATTATTGGTAACCTTGTCTTTACTATGTGTGCTCTCTATTTCAAGTTGCTCCTTAGCTTCATCACCTGGATTAATCCACTTAACCTGGTGTTCTCCTATTCTTGCATTTAAATCACCTACAATTATTATTTCAACTTTCCCATACTTATTTTCCAACACTTCTATACCCCATACCCCATCTTAGTTTCCTAAACACTTTTGGATCATAGAATTCTGATACAGTAGGTGGGTTATACACTGTAGCAATACAGATAGTTCCCCCATTTTGATACATATCCCCTATGGAGATCCATAACACTGATCTACTTGACAGTTCTTTTTCTTCTTTCACCTTAAGACATTTATCTTTCTTTATAAAACAGCCTGAACCCCCTGAAGCTCTGCCTTTCCTTTGGTTCTTCATCCCACTGATGCTATAAAAGTCAAACCCTGGAATAGTTTTTTTCTCTACCCAAGTTTTCACAACCATCAACATATCACAAGTTTTTAGCACATTATAGATTTCCCCACTGCACACTTTCTCCCAAAGCCCCTCCACATTCCAAACCCAATGAATAATGTGAATCTCTATGCTTCATTTTTTCTTTTGAACCTCCACCTTTCTAAGTTCATCAGACTCCTGGTGTGCACATGGTCTTTCACTTCCAGAATACTTACTGATGGTGTTGACACCACTTGTAAGTTGCCTAAATTCTGCTCAATCTCTGCCGTTCTCAAACTATAGTATAGCAACGCAAAGATTTTCCCTGTAAGGAATGTGCTGTGAGACAAGGACAGCGAATGTGTGTGGCAGAGAACGCCTGCTACACAGGGAGCAGACCGTTAGAAAAACATGTGCCCTATTCACTCTGTACATTAAAACCGAGAAGATTCATTCACAAAAGTAGAAGCCATTAGAATGTTTTTGAATGGTCTGTAACTGTACTGACAGGAGATGTCATAAACCTGTCCAGGGAGGGTGTGGGAACCTTCGCCAACCCCCCTGCATCTCGTCCCTCGGAGACTTACTCTCCTGTGGAGGAGTATACTTGATGCAGTATGAGCTTCCCCCATCAGCTGATCTCCTTGCGTGTCATTTAGCTGTTTTGATTCGACTCGCTCGGTCCTGTATTCGGTCCGTACGTGTGACATCACAGGTGACGTACCTTCTCTTTCCCTCGTCAGCACCGCTGACTAGCTTCCTCGCAGGTGACGTATGCTCTGCTTCCGTAGTTCGACCACGTGCCAGTTGGACATACCTGTCGTCTTTTGCCCTCAAAATGTAGTTGCCCTCCCATGTAACGTAGTGCTGACGAAGTTCCTGTTTCACACCATCGATCCACAAATCAACCCTTTTAAATATGCTCGTTTTCCTGCTGCTCTTGCTTTCTTCATTTCCAATAAAGCTAAAGATTTCAATTCGCGCTGTTTCTTACCCAAATCTTGATCAATAAATATTTTAGTGCCTTTTAACTGTTTACTGTTCCTCAACACTTTCCATTTGAATCTCATTGATGTTACTTTCACTATTATTGGTCTTGGTTTCGGTCCAAATCTTCTTATTCTAAAACAATCCACTATCTCCCAACCTACCATATTTAGTTTAAGTTTTTGTTGGAATAGATCTTCTACATCCTGCCATACTCGTCGGTCTCTTCTCTCTTCTAATCCAAATATTATCAGGATTAGTTTCCGATTCAATTCCTCTAAATTTTCCAACCGGGTTAGTCTTTCTTTACATTCTTTTATTTCATCCTTTACTTCCTCTTCAAATTTCTCTAATGCTGTTATCATCCCGTTAAACTGTTCGCCAATCTTCTTGTCAATTCGATTTTCCATCTCCTTCACTTCTTTTATTTCTTTTGCGATATTTTCTAGCATCGCGGCTAGTTGCTCCATTGTCAGTCCGGGGTTTAGTTCCACTCCCCCAATGATTAACAAAACCCATATCACTAAGATGTACCATACACTTATTAAACATATACCAGAAGATCCCTGCTGATTTTCCTGGCTCGTTCTAAATGCATTAAAAGCGCCTATCCTAATTCTATACATTTACGCATCAATCATCTTCGGTTGCGAGGGCGTATGCTTACACGTCCGTCTCCCTTCGTGTCTGGCAGGCAACTAACTCTCTCTAAAAAGTAAAGAAATCATATTAAACATCATAGTTGTATATAAAAACATCATACAGGGTGGCGTACAATAACTCATCCGATTGAATTTTGATCCTACAAGTATACTATTGGGGCAATAGCTTTCAAATTATGTGCTCAACTTCGTGCAGTTCATAGAAATTACTCCAGATGTTACGAGATCATTGCTTCCATTTTGAGTCCGCCATTTCAGTTTGCCGTGATGGTGGACAAAGGACGGTTGACCGTAGCACAAAATACGTAGATTGTGTTACCTACTGTTCACGGCGACGAACAGTGTTACATTGACACAGAGAAGGTTTCGTGCTCTTTTGGTACACTCTGGGCTCCTGGCCCACAGACAATATGCAGATTCCATCAAAAATTTGTAGGTACTGGATCTATTTTTGAGATTAAGTGGCCACATGCGTGTGCTGTACGTTCGCCGCAAAACATTGATGATTGATTGATTTTTTTATTTATTTATTTTCAGTTCAGTATAGTGTTAAATACACAAAAGAACCACGTCATATGAATTTATACAGTTTAAGAACACAGCTATACAGGTTGTGTGATATAAATAGAATACTAACTTGCTTTAATAAATCCATACACACTAACAATAATAATAATAATAATAATAATAATAATCTTTATAAAAATAAAGTTCTAACTAGTACTAACTTTGACTCGTCTGAGTAAATCAACAAGAAGAGCCAGTGCCGAGTTGGGAATTTCACGCAGATCTGTACAAAGAATTATTCAATCCAAGCTTCGCTTGTATCCATGCAAAATGATAGTGACGCATAAGCTTACTGCGAGAGATAAGGAGTGGAGACTACAGTTTGCGAGCTGGGCAATCGAGCAAGACCAAGAGGCAATGCTACACAACACTTGGTTTTCTGACGAAGTGTATTGTTACGTGAATGATGTTGTGAACAAACAGAACATTACGTGAACCTCTGCGAATAATCCACAGAAAATCCGAAAATGCAGTGCAGCTTAGTGGAGCCATCATTGTGGAGTTACGCTGCGCCATTCCCGAAGATTTGTGTCTAAGAGTCGTCACCATTGCACGTGTGTGATTTGAAGTAAAACAAAACAGCAGTCATATAGAACATGTGATGCATAAGGTTGCAATTCCAAGCTATATTCTTTGCTTCTACATCAATAAATGACATATCTTGTCAACAAATATGTTATTCATAAAACAAATCAGGTGACTTATCGTGTGCCATCCTGTAGTTGTATAAAAAAGTGCGAAGGACTTAGAAAAAATTGCCACATCACATATTAGAAAGAAGAGCTCAGTTTTCTCATGTCCAAATCTTGAGTCAGTATGTGTTATACATAAGTGTTTGAAATGCCTACAATATTTGCTAGCTCTCACGCTTTCAGTCATCAGTCATCCAATTCTATTTTCTGGATTTTCTTCAGAATTTGTGGCATTTTTTCATTTGATGAACTACTGCAATGTTTATCTTAACATCATGTACATATGGCCTTGCTTGAACTCTGCCACCCAATATTATACTGTTTTAAAGGAGAGAGCAGACTCGTGCAGAGTAGAATCTGGCTCAGTATTTTTAGTATTAGTTGAACTAAAATCTTTCAAGTGAAAACGTTATATAATGATTGCCGTTTATATCAATTCATTTCAATACAATTCAGTTTATTAGCCATGGAATTCATACATAGACATTGTCAAAAAATTGAAAGAAGTATTAAACAACATTTACATTATCAAGATTACAATTTACTTAAACAAATTACTATTTGCACTTGAAAGCATTTGGACAATGTGTACAATCATATTACAACTCATGTAAATAGAATATTATGCAGACACTGACAGCAAATATTATCCTTCTGGAATTTTGAAAATCTTTCTTCACTGATGTATACGGCTCAGAAGTTGATGACTCAAAAATCAGAGAAAAATTACCAATAAAATATCCGAAGAAAATGAGATTAAAATGTTAAAAAAAAAGGACCATAAATTCTTTTTGTAATTTTAAGGTTCAAATTTTAAAAAAAAAAAAATATGTTTATTATTATAATTCGAAATTTTAAGTAATGTGTTCCATACATATTTATATACTAGAAAAAATGTATATATTTAGGCATACCTATCTTTTATTTAGCATTGCAATAAATAACCATTGCCATTCGTAGGTTCTCGGATTTGAACGAACGATTACCACTTGTCTTGAACACTCCTATACTTTTAAAAACTCTTCTCTACTTAACTGATGTCATGGGTGCATACTTGAAGTAGCCTATGTCCCCTGTGAAAAACCTTCATAACAACTAAAGTCAAAATGTTCATCTTGCAGAACTTTTTCAATTTTACACGACTGATGCCCATTTTCTTTTCTAATACATTTTTCATTTTCTCACAAACATCTGACCAATTTTTCCCACACATTTTTGCAAATTTTCCTCCACGCCTTTCATCTTTTTGATAACCCTCATCTCTTTTTTCTAGCCATGGTATTGTTTTTGCCAAAATTGTAAAGTTGTCACAGATACCACATGCCAAACTTCCCTTTGAGGATTATCCATCACGTCTTGAGCAACAGCTCTTACAGCATTTTCAGACTCTCTGAAAGGCATGTACTATGCATGTTATGTGAACCACTTCAGTGTAAAATGTTTTAATTGCTGTTCCCAATTTCACCAATTTCGCTGCATCTGTTACTAAAAGTAAAATAAAATATTTTCATGTTTCATGCCCTGTGGCCACAAAAGAAACATGCTTTGATCAAATAGCTTGCATATACATAATTGATGGTTAACCTTCTCAATTACTTCCATTTAAAAAAGCATATTTAAAAGAAAGTAGTGTCTGTTTTTTTTTAAGAGAAATGAATTTACATAGCATTCTGCACAAAAAAAAAAAAAGATGATACTTTCAATTCAGTTCTGTTCAAATTTATTCATTCTTTAAAATCAAATCTGTACATTATACCTTGATATAGGATACATCAGTAAATTTACACTTTATATTGCAAAGTTTAAACATCAAATATACCTAACCTACATTCAGTTACAATCTACCACAAATTGGATGTAATTATAAATGAGAGAAATGAACAAGCTAAGTAAATTCATGTCTTATGAGTATCTGGATTTGTTAAGTTGTAGACATTCCTTTACTGTGTAAAAGCAGTGCTCCTGCAAGAAAGCCCTTGCTCTAGTTTTAAACACGTTGTAGTTATCTATGCTTTTAATGTCATTAGGAAGAGAATTATAAACTATTGTACAGGAATGCAGTACTTCGTTCTTAAACATTGTGGTTCTGATTGAGGTTAAGTGTATATCCCTAATATGCCTTGTGTAATGCATCAAGTTCCTAGTCCTACTGATGAGTCTTGCATTCTTGATCACATGAAAAGAATAAGAATAAAATATAGCTGTTTAGTTTAGTGCATGCAACTGTTAAATTTACATTTTTTTCTGAATTGTATTATAAATATTGATTTCTTGAGTAAAACTGATTTTTTAAAGAATTTATGTAGTTCTGCTATAAATTTATTTACAGAGGGTATTTTTTAATTTACGTGGCAACTTAATTATACAGAACATTTCTATTGCTCTTATAAGTTCAAATTTAGGTAGTTCTTTACACTATTAGATATTTATATCTATGAAATCTTGTGTAAAGTTCTTATTGTTTCTTTATATGTTTTGGATGTTATATAAATTAATATAAAAGCATCCCAATCAGGGATCCTGGTTGAAAAGAGTAAAATAACAGTTGGAAGAGGGTGTGTTAGGTGATACATGGCTGCATTGACATAATTTAGCATTGGGAGTATGGAAGGTAGTTAGATCTAGATTAGAGGATATGGATCGTCAGACTATGTGGGCTGAGATGGAAGAGAAAAGGTCACTGGTTCTTTTAAGTATGTTTGGAATAGAATCAAGGTCAGAAAAGTATTTAGACATCTGGACTTTTTCTAGTATGTGACGCGGAAATTTTTTTCTAAGTTCTTCACACTTTTTGATATTTTTATATACAACCATGATTTTTAATATAATTTCTTTACTTTTTAGTGTAATTTCGTGTTGGAGGGCATTCTTTTAACATTATTGTTTGTTTATTTACTGAGTGCGTAAACGTAGCCATATTGAATTCAGTGCAGCCAAATTGTGCTTGTTGCTCCACTGAATGCAATGCTGCCAACAGTCTTATTTGTCCCAAAATTACTCTTATCTAGCAGACTAACACAATGTAGTACCTAAATTGCACCACATACTAACTAAACACTAACATGGTTTGAGCAGGCTAAGTTATCGCCCGATCAAATTTTGTTACTCATGCACTGCTTTGCACGTAAACAATCCTACGACACGACGATAATGGAGTGCTTCGTAGGAAATACATGTGTGAATTCGCGGACTGTATCGGACTGGTTCGACTATTGCCTTGAAGTGTGCATGATGTCAAATGACACCAAGTATACTGCAAGGGGGAAAATTGGCAGTCCCAGTCACGTCGTTCAAATCGACGAATGCAACATAGGACGACACAAGTTTCTTCGTGGGCGCTGCAGTTAGACTGTAGAGCGTATTTGCATCCCTCCTGTTGATGGGGTATATCGTCATCTGCACCTCATTCGTTTCCACGTCGATCATTCCCAAGATCCAATTGCCCTCTACGACGCGCCCACGATGAAATTTGCGTTGTCCTATTTTGCATTCATCAGTTTGAACGACGTGGCCGGGACCGCTAATTTCCCCCCTTGCGGTATACTTGGTGTCATTTGACATCATGCACACTTTGTGGCAGTAGCCGAACCAGTTCAATACAGTCCGTGAGCTCATATTTGTATTTCCTACGGATCACTCCATTATCATCATGTTGTAGGATTGTTTGTGCAAAGCAGTGCATGAGTAACAAAATTTGACCGGACGATAACGTAGCCTGCTCAAGCCATATTCCTTTGCACACGGACTGCGTCACCTATGTTTGCGGCATTTTTGCAGAGGTTGGCTACAAGTTTTACCTATCTTTCTCATGTTGCCTGCAACGCGAGAAGCGGCTGGTCATCTGCTTGTGAATACATATACGTTCATGCACCTTTGGACTTAGAAAATATTCTCGCATCACACAAAAGAAAGTTTCTCTGAAATCTGTAATGAAAAGGAAAGAGAAGCGATAGCATGGTACAGATTAGGGGTTTGGAAACTGAGAGGTCTAAGGGGTAGTGTAGTGCAAGGTCACTGTGCGATATATAGGGGCAGAGAGGATGCAGAGCATATTAAATGGGAATGTAGAGGCACAGATGAATGGAGGAAAAAGTTGATTAGGGAGAAGTGGCTGAGAAATAAAAGTATTGTAACTATAAAGGAAATGTTTTCTGATCAGAGTCAGATTACACAATTAGGAGAACTTCTATGGAAGGTGAGATCCAAATGGAAATGGTCAATTGACAGATGTTATGAGTAAGAGTTGACAATGTAAATTTTAGATCATAGGATGTATGAGATAAAAAGGTTGTGAAGGATTGGTAGCATTTAGAGGACTACTGGATAAGTGACTTGGGTCAATTCCAGTAGTTGTAATCTATATAATAGCTTGGCACTAAATAAATAAAAAGTAATATAAATTAATATATACGTATATAGCCTATATATGGCTAGTTTGAAGAAATGATTAATTTCCATGAATTAGCTAAAATAATGAGAGTTAAATGATGAAGCCTGGGACTAGAGTACTTACGATACTAAGTCGCCACTAATGGTGTATCTTGAATGCAAGAGCCCCTAGTGGTTTACCGGGGAAATATACGAGTCAAGTGGAGAATTTAGTGTCATGACGGCAAGTTGGCCATGGTAGCTCGATGGGTTAGAGCGACTGGACGGAAACCAGGAGATCTGTGGTTTAAGTCCCAGCCGTGGCATTGAGTTTTTCATGTTGACTATTGTGACTTTGTGAGTTCCTAGAATTAAAATTCCAATTTGCAGAAATTCAAAATGTTCTTTATTTCTGTAGAAATACACTGTGGTCAATCCTTACAGTAGCACAATTACGTCACATACACAATTACAATCTACCAAGGTCATTGACCACAAAAAGAGCTCACTTTCAAAACATGCCAGTTTCAATTACAATTCTCAATATGACTTTACAACTCTGTTTATGACTCCCCGCTGGCATATGGCGATTTTTTATATAATCCTCCATTGATAATTCTAGACTGTTCTAAAACAAACAAGAAAACGAATGTTCTCTATTTTCCATTTCTCACTTTATTTGTTTCGGCAGATCTTTATCTCCATGCTATCTTTGTCAGTTCCTTTGTGTGCACAAGCCGCGCTATCGCGATAACGGGTTCACCACACTATCAATAAACATTAATACCTTTGGGCAATGTACTGTTGACTGGTAAGCCAGTGAAAGTTTAAAGGTATGTTATTGGCCCTTCATGTAATCAGAATATCAGAATATTTTTTAAAGTTGCTTTTATTGTTATTGAGGAAACAGTTTTAAGATGAATACGTATACATGGCACTGGTAGTAATTTGCGTTCTCTAAAGATGTATCTGCTCTTTGTTTGATTGGGCACTTGCTTTTTAATTTTAATTATTCTCTTTTGTAGGCTGAACGCAAAGGAAATTTTGGTTTACATTCCCCATATTATAATGCCATATGAAATTATTGACAACCATAATTTCTGCTGGTGTGACTTTACTTGAAACTCTAAATGCATAGCATAAAGTGCTTGGCTTTCATACCAGATATTGAATATGACTGTCCTAAGTGAGATTTGAGTCCACCAAAATACCTAGAAATTTATTGGGCAATACTTATTAAATTTGAGCTCCATTAAGCATTACTGTGATAAGACCCTGTAAAGTTTGATGACTGAACTTAGATATACAGTTTTGTCAACATTTAATTTCAATTTATTTTTTGTAAGCCAATCCTCTAGTTAAACTGAATTTTCATTTATTGTGGATTGTAACTCATTCACATTTGTCTCATGTGCAAACATGTTTTGGCTTGTGTCATATTAGCAATAAGATAATTTATGTATGTGAGAAAGAGGGTTGCCCCCAGAATGGGTCCCTGTGGAACACCACATCTAATTGTTGTAAGTAGTAACCTCAAGATTTGTTTTCTGTTCCTTAAATATGATGTAAACCAATCTTCTACCACATCACTTATGCCAAAATCATTTAAATGTTTATATGATAAGTATTTTATGAAATTATATACATTGTCAAATGCTTTACTGAGATCAAGAAGCAGTCCCACTGTGTGCTCCCTGTTTTTTTGGCATATACTCTATGAAGGAATATAGAGACTGTCAGTGGCAGGCGACGGCTCCTTATAGCTACTCACTATTCCAGAAATTTGTGGAATGTTGTCAAACAATCAAGACGGAGCTAGAAGAAAGACGAACTCTCCAGAAATATGCCTCCTTCCACCACCGTTTCGGTGAGCTGTTATCTCCTCACTGCACTGCCCGTCTCTTTGAACTCGTCGCCCGCGTTGCCCCGAATCAACAGTGCGTTCGCGATACTGCTCCCTCCTCAAAGCTGGTCGTCCCAAACAGCACCATCGTATCGGGCCCGGTGATCCAGGTGTACCACCATTTTTCCTCGGGGTACCTTCTGGATGCGGTAGACCACGTCATTAATCCTCTTTACTACCCAGTACGGTCCTGGCCATGCTTGCTGAAGCTTCGGGCAGCGCCCCTTGGTCCGGGTAGGGCCGTACAACCAGACCAAGTCACCTTGCTGGAACCCTTGGCTGTTGGCTTGCCTGTCATCGGATCTTCATGCGGTCACTCGCCATCTGGATGTTCTGACGAGCCATCTCGTGCATGTCGTGGAGACGGTCAACTAAGTTCTCCACATACTCGGTTGCTGCCTGTTTGGCTTCCTGGGGCTCCCAAACGCCAGGTCACAAGGGAGGCACAACTCTCGGACGAACATGAAGCTGGCTGGCGTCATTTCAGTTGTGTGTGTAGCGGTAGGCCAGCAGGAACAGTGGCACCTAGTCGTCCCAGTTTCGCTGATGGTTGGCCACGACCTTCCTCAGATGTTCTTCCAGGGTCTTGATGTACCTCTGGATCATGCCGTCCGACTGCAGGTGTAGGGGTGTTGTGCGGGTCTTGTTCACCCCAAGTTTTTCCAGTGGCCCCTTCATCAGGTTAGACTCAAAATTGGTACCCTGGTCTCTGTGGAGCTCTAATGGCACCCCAAAACGGCAGAACACTTGCTCCACGAGGCAGTCAGTGATTGTCTTCGCCTCCTGATTCGGATGGCATACACCTCCGGCCACTTGGTGAAGAAGTCCACGACCACCATCGGGTACTTGTTGCCTCGGTCGGACACTGGGAATGGTCCAGCTATGTCGACAGCGATGCGTTCGAAAGGCTCTCCGACGTTGCACTGCTGCATGCGACCCCGGCTCCTAGTCTGGAGGCTGCGACTCTGCGCTCACACGTGACCTTGACGGCACCATCTCTCAGCATCTGCTCGAAGCCTGAGCCAGTATTAGGGCTGCCGCAGTTTGTCGAACTTTCGGTTTGCTCCCAGGTGTCCTGAAGTACCGGCATGCACTTCCTCAAAGACTTCTGGGACCTTACTCCGGGGAAGTACCAACTGCTCCCTCTGCGTCTTCCCATCGGGTGATTCCCATACCCGAAACAGCTCCCGTAGGGGAGGGGATCCGTCCCCTTCAGCTGCCAAAGTGCGGGCGCTGCGGACCCTTAGCACTCGTGGTACCTCTGACGTTACTAGAGGAACCTCGGGCCGAACAGCCGAGCCCCTCCTTCGGGAGTTCGGATTGGGATGGCTTCGAGGGGGCAGTGTGTTCCCGATACCCGTGGGAATCGGGTACGTCTTCGGACGGGGTTGAGGGAAGCCATTAAGTTTCCGGGTACGAGCCTGCTAAGTTAGTAGGTGTGCTAGATCACCAGGCGGCCCCACCGAGGTCATATCGGTAGTCTTCACCTTGAGTGTTGACGCGCGTAAGTGGCGTATCCACTTCCATCCCGTCTTGTGTCCATAGGACCAGATGGGGGGGGGCTTGTTAGGTACTAGGTCTTGCCCTACGGAAAGCCCCACGGAAATTGCCGAGCGCCCTTTGGGACAGCTCGGATACTCCCTGGTTGAAAGAGGCCCGGGTCTTGTTCCTACGGGTTCAAGGCTAATGGGAGTAGAACCTCTGGACTCAACTCAACCCGAAACAGCACACCCTCTCTGATCTTCAGCAAGTCCCATTGGGCCCAGTACGACTTGTACGCAGCGCTTCTGGGTGCGATGTCCTCCCCGGTCGGTCTCGTCCGTGCCTTCACTTCTCTCAAGAGTGGCCCCAAGTCGGCGTCCGCCAGCTGCTCCCTCCTCAGGCCTGCGCTCTCCCAGCCGTCCGCAGGAACAGCCATGACCACTCTGACAGCTGTGGCGTGCTCCTCTTACATTCCTGTGCATTGGCCGCACCCTTCCGGACAGTTGAGTCCAGAGGTTCTACTCCCATTAGCCTTGAACCCGTAGGAACAAGACCCGGGCCTCTTTCAACCAGGGAGTTATCCGAGCTGTCCCTTAAAGGGCGCCCGGCATCCTCCGTGGGGCTTTCCGTAGGGCAAGACCTAGTTTCCTAACAAGCCCCCCCCCCCATCTGGTCCTAGGGACACAAGACGGGATGGAAGTGGATACGCCACTTACGCGCGTCAACACTCAAGGTGAAGACTACCGATATGACCTCAGTGGGGCCGCCTGGTGATCTAGCACACCTTCTACTAGCTAAGCAGGCTAGTACCCGGAAACTTAATGGCTTCCCTCAACCCCGTCCGAAGATGTACCCAATCTCCCACGGGTATCGGGAACACACTGCCCCCTCGAAGCCATCCCAATCCGAACAACTCCCGAAGGAGGGGCTCGGCTGTTCGGCCCGAGGTTCCTCTTGTAACGTCAGAGGTATCACGAGTGCTAAGGGTCCGCAGCGCCCGCACTTTGGCAGCTGAAAGGGACGGATCCCTTCCCCTGCGGAAACCCTTCCGGACAGGCTCTTCGGGACATGGCGTCTGCGTTGCCGTGGCTCTTCCCTCTACGATGTTGAGGTGAAGTCGTACTCCTGCAGCCTCTGGACCCAACGGGCTGTCTGGCCTTCCAGGTTCCTAAAGCTAAGTAGCCAGGTGAGGGTGGAATGGTCAGTCCTTAGGTATAATGGCTGACCGTACAGGTACTTCTGGAAGTGCTTCAGTCTTCACTACCGTCAGTAGTTCTCGCCGGGTAACGCAGTAGTTCTTCTCTGCCTTGGACAGCATTCTGCTGTAGTAAGATATCACCCGCTCGTGGCCGTCCTGGATTTGGGATAAGACGCCTCCAATGCAATGGTCGCTGGCGTCGGTGTCCACAATGAAGGCGTCGCCTGGTTGAGGGAATCCCAAAATAGAAGAACTACACAGTGCCTTCTTCAGCTACTGGAAAGCGCCTTCAGTGCCTTCCGTCCACGCATAAGTTCGATGTTCTTCTGTCAGCCCGGTGAAGGGCTTGGCGATGTTGGAGAACCTCTTTATGAAACGGGTGTAATAACTGCACAGCCCCAGAAAACTGCGCAACTCTCTCTTATCTTTTGGCCGAGGCCAATCTCTCACGACCTGTGTCTTTTCCGGGTCTGTGGCCACTCCGGTTGGTGAGACTATGTGGCCCAAGTAGTTGACTTCCTTGCGAAAGTGCCGGCACTTCGCGTTCAACTTCAGGTTGGTCGCCTGCAGTCTCTAGCACCTTGCTCAGGTTTTCGAGATGGTCTTCGAATGACTTTCCGGCGTTGATGATGTCGAGCTATAACAGACAGGCGTCATAAGTCAATCCTCTCATCACTGACTCCATGAGGCGCTGGTAGGTAGCTGGTACGTTGCAGAGGCCAATGGGCGTAACTGTGAACTACCAATGCCCTTGGCTTGTCGAGAGTGCGGTTTTCTCCTTGCCTCTCGGGTCTAGAGCCACCTGCCAGTAACCCGACTTCAGGTCCAGGGTCGAGAACCCCTGCGCACCAGCAAGCGTGTAAAGGGTGTCGTCAACCCAGGGTAAGGGGATACAGTCCTTCCTGCTGACAGCGTTCAGCTTCCTGTAGTCCACGCAGAAGCGTAGCTCACCGTTCTTCGTCACCAACACTACAGGGGAACACCAAGGGCTGTTCAGACTACTCAGTCACTCCCCTGGATCCCATGTCCTCCAACATGTCCCGTACCGCCGATTGTTTCGTTGGCGGAACGCGTCTAGATAGTTGCCGAATAGGCCGGGTGCCTCCGGTGTGGATACGGTGGAGCACCCGGTCTGTGCGGCCGTAGTCGCTGTTACCTTGGCTGAAGAAAAACTGGTATCGTCTCAGCAGTTGACCCTTCTGGAGCTGTTCTGCGGTCTGGTGCTCGGCCGGCCTCTCCAGTAAGCCTTCCAGCCGGGGCCCCAGTTGTTGCGTCGGCACCGGCTCATGGGTCTGGTCGATTGGTGTTACGTTGACCACGGGCTCGCACGTCCTCAACTCCGTGCCTGCCTGGACGTCGTGATCGGTCGTGCCGTTTCACCGGCACCATTTCCTGTCTACACAAAGTCCATGCACAGGCGTTTTCTGTTCCAGCATCAAGTTCCTTCTTCGCTGGCCTTCCAGTTGTGCAGTCACCACCTCGCTTCTCCCGGAGACAACCACGTTTTCCCTCGGGACGATCCTGCAGATTCCAAGGTGTTCTGCGGGTTGCCGGAGTATCACTTCTCCGTTAAGCCGCAGGACTTCCCTGCCGACGTCGACCGTTGCCTCGTGGCTCCTGAGTGTATCCAGTGCCAGTATCACCTCAGCCACCTTGGCGGCTAACACCCACTGACGCACGGCACTGCGTCCCAAAGTCAACTTCAGCAGGGCCTCCTCCTCCACAGACAAGGTGTCAGGCGATGCCGTCACAAGATGGTATATTCTGCTTGGTTTCCTCGACGGCAAACCCCTTGCAACGTCAAGTCTGTTGACGGTTGCGGCTGCCCCGGTGTCCACCAGCACGAGGCACGGCTTCCTCTCACCCAACCGTCCGCGATGAGGCTGTCATCCATCCGTCGGCTGATGGCGCGCAGTGTCACTTGAGGGGATGGTGTTGACGGCGCCGACGTGCTTCTCGTGACTCCGGCCCTTTCTCGTTTCCCCGGCTGCTCTACCTGGTGTTGGCAGTCTCTCTGTAGGTGTCCCGGCTGGCCTCACTCCCAACACACGCCATTTGGTCTTCGGCGTCCCTCGGCTGGTCTTGGTTTTTCCGTGTAGCGGATACTCTATATTCTCGACGTCGGACTTGCCGTCACCTTGGCCGCCCTCATCCTCAATGCTGCCGTTAGCGCCTCGTGGATAATTTTGTAGTCACCGAGCATTAGGCGCTGATTATCTCAACGTCTCGTACCCCGTCATCGAGGGTTTAGGCTTCCCGAGATATGAATTCAGGTAGGAGGTCGACCAAAGCTTTGCTGGCCAGCTGTTCAGTTGCCAGGGCGAACTCCTGCAGCGTCTCCCCTGGCTGCTGCGTCCTTGACTTCAGTTGGCTGCGGTAGGCTGCGGCCAAGCGGTGGTTCCCGAAACGGTGGTTCCTGCTATTAGCTGTGCGGCCTCCTCCTCTGGTGATAACTTGTTGTGCTTGGCCACCGTGTCGAATTGGTGGCGGAAGACTTCAAACGTGGACGTGCCGTGGTAATTCGGCGCGCAGATGTGTCGCATCCCGGCGCGTCGGCCCTTAAATCTTTCATCCTCCTGTCGACGATGTCCTCCACCATGGCGCTCAGGGACTTGGTGTTGCTGTCGGCCTTTCCCTATAGGTCATTAACGCGGTTTGCCAGGACGTCGACGCGCTCGCCCAACTCCTTGACGTCCTCCTTTACGAAGGCCAACTGCTCAAATTTTGCGGTGAGGGTTTCGTTCGCAGCCTTCATTTCAGATAATTCGGCATTCATTTCAGTTAGATTGGGATTTGCCGTCTCCAACTTTGCGGCCAGGTTGCTACTTGCCGCCTGCGTCTTCGTTGTTAATTCGGTCATCTTCGCAGTCATTGTCGCGGCCATGTTGCTTGCAGCTTCCATCTTTGCAGCGAGGGTGTCATTTGCCGTCCTCATTTCTGCTGCCAGGCTATCGTTCGCCGTTCTCATTTCTTTCAGTTCTTGTAGAATCTTTTCCAATGGAGCATCCATGGTGGTATGTCCCACTTCTGACAACAATTGTAACTTTGCGGGTTCGTAGAATTAAAAGTCCAGGTTAGAAACACTAAAAATTGCTCTTTATTTCCGTAGAAACACAATTACATCACAATTACACATACAACTTGCAAGGTCATCGACCACAAAGGAAGTCCACTTTTACAGCTCTTCACGTGCACGAGTCCAATTACGAGTCCAATATATATCTTTGCCTTCCAGTTTCCCAATTCAAAATGTGTCCCACATTTTGAAGCCTCTCATATTCATCCCTAATCTCTTCATTAATAATTCCTGTATCTCTTGAAATGTTCTGATTCCTTTTCGCTCTTCTACCGCGAGAAATTATTAAGCTATATCTTCTCATAAAGTCTTTCATACTTTCCATTTTTACCATCTTCATTTTTATCTTCTCCAACTCGTTAGTTTTAATCTCCAACTCTGCATTATCCCAGTTCTTCCATTCCTATTTAAATCTCATTGCCAAACTATTATATCTTGTAACTTCTCTCGTCAGCTTTGCAGCGGTCATGTCACTTAGTTCCGTTTTTCCTCACTTATGCGGGCAGCTGTGCAGCTGCCATGTCACTTATTTCCTTTTTTCCTCACTTATGCGGGAACAGCTCTTGCACATGTGCATTCTCCTCTGTTTCCAATTAGTACTCCTGCTTTCATTTTATTTTCATTTGACCATTGCTCTGGTAAACACAAGATATCAACATCATTTGACTTCTAATTTAAAAATATATCTAATTCATGCAATTTATTTCTGAGACATCGCATATTTTGATGCATTAATGTAATTTCATATTTGAAGCTCTTCCAGAAGTCTGCACAGTTAGGTAACTGAATTGTTCCGAATCTTGCACGTTACATACCTTTGACTTCATTTCTTTTTCCCCTGACATTTCCCTGCTAATAGTAGCAGATTGAGTGAGTGGTTTTGAATATGAAGAGTCTAAGAAAAAAGTTGAATTATCCAAGAATTTGAATAAAGAAGAGCTATAAGCAAATGGAATACACAAAATATATTATACAGTAATCCAAAAAGTTAGTGCAATAGTAACAAAATTATAGAATTGTGGGCCTGAACAGAAGCAACCATATTAGCAAACTGCAATAAATATGGTAATACAGTATTCATTAAAACTCTCCAGTAACGGAGCTGAGCCATATTTCATTTTTTGATGACTTTGTATGAGGGCACTGAAATATCGTATCACACTAATTTATTACGGTATTATACAGGGAAATATGGCCTCCATGGTGCAAAAGAATGACAACACAGTACACGTACATTTGATACGACAAACCTGGGCGTAAAGACCCTCAAAGTAGTCCCTTGCTACTGTCACCTTACGCTGCCAACGATGTGGGAGGCACTGTGTACCATCTGCCTCAGCATTTGCCGCACTATGTGTCACACACAGCATTGGCAATGTCCTCTCGTGTTGCAAACCACGTACCACGTAGCGGTTCCTTAATCTTTCGAATGAGATCAAAGTCACAGAGCGAAATTTCGGGAGAGTACGGTGGGTGCTCCAATTCTTCCCATCTCCAACGTCGTAGTAGCTGCCCCACACACTCTGCTTTATGTAGTTTTGCATTGTCGTGCAGGATTATTACACTGTGCATAAGATTCGGACGTTTTTCCCGCACGCCACGTCATACCTGTTGCACCAGGAAGTCCCTATAGTAATGTGCGGTCAGTGTTCTACCATGTGGAACAAAGTGGCAAACAATGACACCCCTGAATACGCTACGATCACTATCAATTTGCCTGGGGAAGAATTCTGACGGAACTCCTGCCCCCTTGGTGATCCAGGATGTCGCCACTCTGCGGACTAACGTTTCAGTTCTGGTTCGTAAGCCCTGGCCCGAAATTCATTGATGGCAATTATTCATGACGAGAATTGATCGCTGTCCTGTTGCCAGCGTGCAAGGCGGTCGGAGCATATTGCATAGCGCACCCACCTTTGAAGTTCTGTCAGTGCATGCAGTACCCACTGCGATGCGATTTTGCATAGTTTCAGTTCATTATGCAATATCCTGTGCACAGTGCATTTCTCGATGCAACTTGCCATCTCTAACTCCAGTAGCGTCCATCGTCTGTCTTCAACCAGGAACTGCTCAATGACGGCACGACCCACGTTGGTCCGCACACTGACAGGTCTTACCAAACGTTGCTCATCACTGTTCGACACATGTCCTTGCTGAAACTTTCCTACCCACCATGCTACTGTATGGTATGGTAGGGAATTATTCCCAAGGGCTTCCACCAATTCACTGTGACATTCCATCGCATTTCTCCCTCGGAGAACGGCTATTTTGATGGAAGTGCGCTGCTCAACATGTGTTACTTCCATCCCGCACGACACTCACCAGCTGACTGTCTTGTGGAAGTTCTGCGGCATAGTGTGTATGCACAACAACAGATGGCTCTGTGATAGCTGGAAGGACAGCGAGGGCTGTGAAATCATACGTTTGTGATCCGCTCACATATCTACAAGAAAAAAAATAGTTGCCATGACTTTTGCCCCAACCCTTGTATCGTCTGCTTTCTATTTTGCAGAAGGCAGATATAAAATATTACTGAAAGAAAACCAAGTTTTTAAAATTATAGTACATATATGCAAATAATTGAGTAATGAATATTAATAATACTGTAATTGTTTTCTTTGCCATTATCGTTACTCAGCTATTAGCTTTGGTATTTATTACTTTATTTAATTCTGTTTCAGAGAGCTGGGAAACTCTCAGAGGTGTTAAGTGATATAGCAGCCAATGAAAAGTATGAAACATTTACTTTGCACTACTTGAAGAATCCATTACATAAAGTAATATGGGATTGGAAGATGGAAGGAAAACCTATTTGGAAACTAATAGATCCAGTGGATAGCTTGCATCCTAGTCAGGTATTATTTACTATATTAATTTCAAAGACTTTCTTTCACATAGCTAACAGGAAACTAGCATACCAGTAATGGAAGTCATTAATGTTCTTACCTGATTATATGTGAAATTTAACATTAGAAAATAGATCAGCTATTAATTTTGGGGGTGACATGTGATACCTCTAATATTAGGTTAGTTTTAAATTACATAGTGAAATTTAGGCTTACTATGTTAGAATTGTCATGCATTATATGATCCATTAGCCCTGACTGGCTGACTTAAACATATATCAGGAATTAGTTAATTTAATTTATATGTATATACATTGTATTTCCATTCAGTGGTAAAATAAAGCATTATAGAATGTTGAAAACTATAAAATTAAAGTTAAAAGCTAATAAAGTATGACTCAATAAGTCTTTTAATGCTTTAGAACATACTTTATTTTACACATCTACATCAAGCAGTGGTAATGTAATAGATAAGGTTATGCAGTAAATGAGTTAATAATGTTAGATTTTGTGAAATGTACATCCAAATAGCATACTGCAAAACAGCCAATTACCATTCTTATCATACACCGCAGACATGATGATGTGAATAGATGAGATGTATCTCTTGGATGGATTGTAAGCTTTGTGTTATATTCTAATTCAGTTATTAGGAGATGGATCATTGTAGATATGAAAAATTTATTACTAAATGATCTGGGTCTGCTATTTTCAGTTGTGTAAACAAACAAAGCCTAACAAGGGAAGGATTTTAAGCATTCCATTCCGTTTCTCCATTCTTTAAATTTATTCTGTTTTAGTTTACTTCAAAGCCTTAGTGATGGAGAAAGGTGTGTTTCATTGATATAATGTGAGAACACAATAGAATTTATAGTTTTGAAATCTCTGTTTACAGGAAGGAAATCACAGCAATGTGTTGCATATGTGACAAATATGTTGACCTGTTAATCACTGAGTTAAAAGCAACCCAAGTATCAAAAAGGGTAATAAATATGAAAAGGCCTTCCCTATAGAAGCTTCTTCCAAAGAAAATTAAAATTGTCTTAACTGTTCATTTTTAAATTGTGTGTGGTAAATTGATACATACAAATTAAATTTTGGAGTTAATAAATTCTTGCACAATGGGATTACATTTAAATTATTTCTACATACAACATACTGGCATGAAAGTATGTTGAACAATTTCAAGATTCTGTTTTATAATCTAATTTGCAGATTAAAAACATGAGTTGGATTAGAAATACTAAACAGCACTTCATCTCTGAACAACCTTTGGAGGTTCATTGTTCCATCAACAGAAACCATTGTACCACCAATTGAGATTCTCCAGCCAGGACCATCAACAGCACCAAGGATGAGTTGAACATATGCTGACAACAGGGACAAGTCCTTAGTTCTCAAACATGTTCAAGTACTTTGGTTTAGTTAGTGATGTTTAGTGTTTTTGGTCCAACTCATGTTTATAAATTATCAATATGCCACTGCTTCTGATACTTGTATTCAATTGTAATGGTAATTTGCAGATTTTCGAAAGTTCTGATTAAAAGCAATTCCTTTCTTGGAAGTGTTGAAAACAGTGTTGTTATGATAAATTAATTTAAATATGATCTTATTAAAAGGTTTTTCTATTAATAACAGTATAAGAATTAGTTTGTTACTGATGACATTAAGGTAATAAACTGTGCACAATGGTATATTATTTTGTAATACTTAGAATGTTCATTATTCTGGGGTACTACTCAGAATATTGTAGCACATTTTCAAAATTTCCTTGCATAGAAAATTGTGTTTCACGAAACATTTTGGGAAAATTGAAGCCCAAAGCCCAAATTTCCTCATTAATTAATTATATAGTAATTATATATAGTAATATAGTTAATTATATAGTAATTAGTGATGTTAATTATTTTAACAAATATGGAGAGTGTATTTTGCACTATTTTACTTTCTCTACTAAGCACTTAAACATATATACTAAAACAATGCTTAGTTATAAGTAGATAATGGGGAAGAGTAAAGAAACTTGGATGCATAAGATAAAATTGGACAAAAACAGAAATTGGGGAAGTGTGGGCAAAAGAAACAAAACTGGTATTTCTGGAAAGGAATTAGAACAAGAGTTGAGGATATTGAAAAGCAAGAAATTCTAAGCAGTTTTGATGAAAAAGGTCCTGAATAGATTATAGATATTTCAAAATAGAATGGAGGAGAGAAAAATACATTGTGGTGGTAACAAAGAAGCTAGAATAGGATACACATGGACTAGGATAGGTGTAATGAATTTAAGTGGCTTAAGAGGGAGTAAAGGAGAGATGCACTAAATCTAATTACTTAAATTTTAATTGGCATTATATTCTGGATACTAGATGTGAGATTTGTGGTGGACAACACAGCGCTGGGGCAGGTTTTCTCTGGGATCTCCGGTTTCCCCCGCCATCTCATTCCACCGGTGTTCCATCTTCATCTCATGTATCATCAGTGTCATCGCCTGCGGTGCCGTATGTAGTAAAAGCGGGCGTTAAAACACTACACATTTCATTTGGATACTAGATGATACTAAACAGGAAGAGAGAACTTAATACTAGAAAAATGGAAAGATTTTCCTATAGAGCTAAAAGTTAGGAAGACTTTTAACTCAAGATCATATAATATGAGGATCGGCTGAGAAGTCTTGGGCCTCACAATAAAAAAAGGCATTCAAAATTATTTTTTTTCTTATTTCTCAACTAAATCTGCAGAAAGTTTAATACATTTGTTATATTGCTGTTCTAGTTTATTTAAACCATCTCTGTAGTGTGATTTATCATGGTCCTCAAAATAGCTGCTTACCACGTCAGTACCACATCAGTAGGGTGGATGTTGAAGCAATTTAAACTTCAGTTCACATATTTCCCATTGCAATGACTGAATGATGGGCTGGAGCATTGCCGTGAACAAACAAGATTGTTTTTCTTTGACAAATATGGTCATTTTCTTTTCACCTCATGAAACTCAAATGTTGCAGTAAGCTTGCATAGTAGTCACCAGTGATGCTTTTACCGTTTTCATTTCCAAGTAATCAATAAAAATAAATCCCAGAAAATGCTAGCCATAACTTTATTAGCTGACAAAATTGACTTTGCATTTTTTGGAGTTGGTTAACCTGGCGCAATCCACTGTTTTGACGGTAATTTATTTTCTGGAGTATAGTGATGTATCCAAGTCTCATCCAAGATAATAAGTTATCTCAAAATTTAACTGTGATTTTTATGGTAGAGCTCCTAATTCTTAACAGAAACAATTTTTCGTTGCAACTTTTGATCAGATATCAACAAACACGGCACCCATCTTGCACAGCACTTGTGAAAGAACAAAACATTATTAATTTTTAGATGAGTCGTATTTATTACACATCTGCTTCACTTTCGTACCTATTTTGAGGACATGTTTCGCAAATCATCGTTTGCATCTTCGGCTCTCATGCGACTAAAGCTTGATCCAGTGGTGTGGGTAATTCTGGGGTTGGCTGCTGCCATCTGTTGATTTAGTGATGAACTTAAATGTGGGATTCTCTTCTGGTGGGATTTCAAAGTTCATTATAACTGCTATGGGCAACCCATTGTCTCCCTTCTTGGCAGATTTATTTATGAATGCTTTTGAAACACATATCACAAAAACTTTTCCAAATTATTTCAAAGTTTGGTATCGCTATGATGACGACATTTTTGCAATAGTACCCAAAAAAATTCATACAACATGGTCTTAGACTTTTGAGTATACAAAATCCAGCTATAAAATTTACATTGGAAACAGAAGAGGATTGTGTCCTTCCCTTTTTGGACATCAAGATCAAAAAAATGAACAACAAACTCACTTTTGGTATTTACAGGAAACCGACACACACAGATAATTATATTAAGAACAACAGTTTCAACCCAAAACAACACCAACATGCCATTTTCAACAGTTTAATATTTTGAATGATCAACTTTGCACTAAACAGAGAAGATTATCAAGAAGAATACCTAC
The DNA here is from genome assembly GCA_030765055.1 of Mantis religiosa. NCBI lineage: Eukaryota > Metazoa > Arthropoda > Insecta > Mantodea > Mantidae > Mantis > Mantis religiosa. Next base: position 72,676,811 of record CM060952.1, read on the forward strand.
ACATAAAAAAAGTAGCTATATCCGACGGTTTCAACCCAAATTTAGTACACAAAACAGTTTACAGACTCAACAAAACTAAGAAAATAAAAGAAACCACTACCCTAGAACCTACAGGAGAAAATGAGATTTTTTTTAAAAAATTCACCTTCCATCCATCAGCCTATAATAAATTCCAAAAAATCTTCTCAAAACACAACAAAATTCTTGCACCTTAAAATAGGTTTAATATCAGAAATTTGTTAAAAGGCCCTCCCAAAAATTCAATCACTGCCAAAGAAAAACCAGGAATCTATGAGATCAAATGTGAAACTTGCCATAAAATGTATGTAGGAAAAACAAAAAAAAATATTAACATCAGAACTAAAGAACATATAAGAAACATTAAAAATGGTGAAACAGAAAAATCAGCAGTGGCTTTTCATTTTTTGAATACTAGACATGACATCAACTTGGAAACATCTCTAATAAAATACGTTAATCACCCCATAGACCTCTCCGTATGGGAAAAAATCTTCACTAACAAAAATCCTCATAGTCATGAATTTTGAAACTCCACCACCGGACATCTTTGACAAGTACATCACGCCATCTATCAACGATACAGAGAAAGAGGAAACCACTATACAATTTTCACTAATCGAGTACCAGCTGATGATAAGAGCAAAAGCTCTTGAAACATGTCCTGTCAATAAACAGTGTGAGTGAAGCAATGTGTCAATATCTTCTCGATTCACTTTTGTGTGTATTTAATACTGCTCGTTTTTCCAAATCCTCCATTTTCATGAAACCTCTACACTTGTCTTGTTGAAAATACTGTGATCTAAAAACTAAACTATTGACCTGTAACTATGGATACAAGCAAGTCTAGAGTTAAACTATATATTGCAATCCGTCAAGCTGGCCCATGGCACCATCTCTATGTGAGGCCCAGGACTTATCAGCCAACCCTCGTATTTAGAAAAAATAAATTAAAAGAAATGGAAGAAAAGTGGGAAAACAGAAAAATGGTAAAGATGTATAAAAGAAAACAAATTTAAGAAGTAATAAACTCTCCCAGCATATATGTGTGTATATTTATTTATACACAACAAAATGTTAAGTACAGGGTTTTAATGAACTACACCAAAATATTTTCAGAGCAAGTGGAGGTATCTTAAACAAGTAATTTGAGATAGGAGACTTATCTGTTGGTTCAAATGTGGAAGTTAGGGCTATAAGTTTCTAAAGTACCAGTAATCACCGCTAATGATAACACCACTTGAGTACACAATGCAGGAAATGGAGAGACGTGTCGAAGCACTCACTCTGGTGCAATGGTTATGACATAGCTTTCAAGTGAAAGGTAAAAGAGTTTGAGTCTCTTCACTTTTTTTTATTTATTTGTTTTGTTGTTGTTTTTTAATATTTTGCTAAGCTTTTAATTCTTGTATAAATGTATGCATTTTATGGGGTAATTTCACCTTGTCAGTGCAATTAATTACAATTCTTTCTAACAAAGGTTAAATCCTGCTTAATACCTTAACATATTGTATGTCTAAATGGCAGGTGGTTTAAATGCAGAACAAACTTGCATAAAATAAAAGTAAATGCAACTCTTTACGTCAGGTGTATAGGAACTGCTCGAAATGGACACTTGCATTTTCAATGCTAAGTTTACAGTGGTGAAAGAATGACTGTCGTAATCTGTCCAAAATTCCTTGTGTGTGGCAAATAACTTCACATGGTGCTATTACTTGGTCAGCTAGGTCCTCTTCTGAGGTAATAAGTGTTTCATACTCAAGAGACTGGAGATGACCCCAGAAAAATTGAAGTATAATTATTGCACTGGCCAATCAGTTTTTAGTTACGAACCACACCATTTCTACCTATTAGAATTTACATATTAAAAAGACAAAGAAAAAATTAACAACATGACAGGAACCAAACCAATGACCTTTGGAACACCAGTTTTCGGCATTATGGATTGGGCCACCAGAACAGTGACAGAAATATCACTAAAGTAGGCTGCATAATGCAAGGTGGTAGTTAATTGCTGTTCAGTGTTATACTGACAGGTGATAAGTTTGAGATTTGAGAGATCTTGGAGTTATTAAATCTTGAGAATGCCAATAACGAGCTACTAAGAATCAATATTTCTATACTTGGGAAGCAGTTTTAAAGACATTCTAATCCAATAATTTCACCCCATTGTTTAAAAAGCTAACTTACCAGCATCTGATGCCAATCAGTTAAACGCATTTAGCCACAGATCATGCATTGCCTATCTCAAATTGCTTATATTAGTCACGTCTACAATCACTGGAATTATTTTGGTGTAGTTCATTAACACCCTGTATAACGGGAAGATACAGAAATAACTCCAAGAGAGAGTAAATTTTATGTAAAGTTTAAAGTAGATAATAAATTATTTATTTATTCAGTATACTTAAGCATCATGTTTAGCAAAAATTCCATGTTGCGATTTCCCTAAAAATACCTGTTTTGAGACTCCTGAACTTTGGAAAAGGTTTTTATTTGTGCACGCATGAGTAAAAATCTTCCATCTAAACTACCCTTGTAAAATGTTTCTAAAATTTTGATTTTATTAAAACAAATAAACAATTTAGATTAAAGTGTCAAATGTTTGACATTTTCATGAAAAAAGAAACATATTCTAACAAGAGCCTCTTAAATACTTCTTCATGCTGCATGCCTTTGGCATAACTTATAAACAATAAGAGATAGCTAAAACCTTATTACAGAAAAAAAAATCCATCTTGCTAGCAAGAATGTATGTAAAATTAGTGGGGGAGATCTTTCTTGTTTGAATTTTTTATAATATATAATAGTTTTCAATGGCTTATGCTTTTCTGAATTGGAAAGTCATTCTCTTTTTTATTGTTGTGATCATGCTAATAGAATGTAATTTCAAAGCCATACAGCCCGCCTCTTAACACACTGTACTCATTATTTATAGATTTAGAAAGTCTTTGACTCAGTTAAAACAACTAGATGGCATATACTTGAAATTTATGGAATACCTAAAACTTATAAATATTATCAAAGATAATGCAAATTATGAATGCCAAGTGTTACACAAAAGAAAACTGACAGAACCAATGCAAACCAATATGGAAGTTAGAAAGGGTGCATTTTTTCACCAATTATATTTGTGGTGGTCTTGGATAGAATAATGAGGAAGTTTACTAGCGGAAGAAGAGGAAATTTGCAGTGAGGTGTTAAGGTATCATCTAGAGGATCTAGACTTTGCAGATGATATTTGCCTGATACCACAAAGGTGCATATGGAAATGAAGTAATAAATCTTCAAGATGAAGCAAAGAAAGTTTGATTAAAATTAAACACCAAAGAAACAAAAGAATATATATACTTGCCGGTGTGGGCAGGAGAGAGACAATGAGAGAGGCTCCAGAGCGTTCTGTCCATTGTTGCTGCGAAAATTCTCAGAAGGTCTGCAGCATTCTAGAAACAATGGCTGGGGAGGTATAAAAACTGGCAAGGTGTTAGAAGTGGCAGTTGTTTGTTAGTTATTGCGACAGTCGACGATTGAAGTGTACTGCAGTGATTTCATTCATTTGTTTTTGTGCAGCAAAACACTGAATCAGCCTTGAAGACAGCTGATTGTCATTTTCACGTCTTTTTACTGATGGTGCGTTCACGTTACTTTCTTTACTCACTCATGTAAAAAATGTTCTTAAAAATGCTTATTCTTTAACTACTTAATGTCAATCAAGGTAGATGTTTTGTTAAAATGATAGTATTATGTATTTCCTTCTAAGTACAATGGGAGTAGGAAAATATGGTAGGTGTAAACAAGTCAAATCCTTGAAGAACTGGTAACTATGTGATGATTTTGACATTCCATTTTCTTTCAACTCCAGGACATAAGAAATGACTTCCAATTTGAGAAAATTCAAATAATTGGAAAAATCAAATAAGAAGGAATATTTCAGTAATGGTTCTTTCCACCAAAAAGAAAAAAATAGTGTGTTTCAATAAATTGTTGTTTTAACAGATCTCCATTGTTTATATAATACAATTTGGTCTATTTACTACAATTTACTTGCAAAAGTCATCCAGGATGAAGAAGATTTATGAGGACATTACCCGAAAATTCCAGATATACATTTCATTTGTCATGAAATTATCTTAAACATATATTATTTTACTCAAAATTGTTAAAGCCATTTTTGAGTACATCAAATTTTTCAAAAAATGTTCTATGTAAAGGGTAGTCTGCGATAGAGAGATTTCCTTGAAAATCTTTTTGTAACATCCTTGAAAGATGCTGAACTTAAATATCATGTTTGATATTTAACCAGCTTATTACTTCTTTTCTACACACACAAACACCTTTTAAAAATGCTGTTTGGTGGCGGAGGATTTAAGAAGTCTTAAAATATGTATTTCTAGTGTATCAAATTTTTTGATAGAATACAATACTTCTCTTATTCCTTTATGTAGCAGAGACAACTTTATAATAATGCTATTTGTATATTTACTTTTTCTCTGTATTTGCTTGCTTTTAGACAGCTCAGCCACTCTTAACACAAGCTTTGTGGAGTAGTCTGAAGAAGAAAATTCCAGGAACAATAGGAAGAATAAATCCAAACAACCGAAAAATTCAGGAGCTATTTGGAGATCAAGGAGGGCACTGAGCAGCAATTCTTAATTTCCTCCTAGATTAGGGAGTGTTTGATATTTTGTCCAGGAATACTAATTGCATAGAGTGAACTTGCTAACTATAGCAAAATGCTTTCATAATCAACAATAGAAGTGTAATATATTTAGGAAATGATAGATATCAACTGTAAGCCATAACTTTAATAGTACAACATAAAGTTCAAAAAAAAAAATTGATCTTGATTTTGCTGAGAAGCAACTGGAGGCTGATTTGTTTTTTCTGAAGTGCATGTGAACTTAAGTGTACAGTTTCCATGGTAGTGATTGATATATCAATATAAACTTAGCACATAATATCACTACTACTTCTATCTCTGTTTTGAGGATATTTACTCCCCCGTATTTTTACCTTTTTCTTCACTTTTTGTTTTATAATTTTCTTTAAATAGTCTAAAATTAAAATATCTCAGTTTTTTTACATTTTTGTCAGACATTTTTAATTTCAGATTTGGTTACCTTGGTATGTCTTCAAATAATAGGCCAAAGGATTTGACTTTGATAATTAGTTCCTGGATTTGTATGTAAATATATGTTTTTATCCTTAATGTGTGTACATACTTGAAACAAAGTTTAATATCGTGATCTACATCCAAAAAGTGTATTTCAGAATATTATTTCACATAAAAATGCATTCTTTGCAAAAAAAAAAAAAAAAAAAAACAGTTAAGTTGTTTTTATTTTTTAAGTTTTTCCCATTGTTATTTAGTATGTCTCATGTTGTGAAATATATTCAATTAATTGTCTACAAGTATGTATACTTAAGCCTATTCCTCATTCTACTTAAAACATAAAACTTTATTAATATAATTTTGAGTCGAACTAATACTCAATTCTCCATTTATTGCTAGTATTTACCTAGAACGCATTTTGTTAGGATCTTCCTAACATCCTCAGCTATTGTCGACTAATGGACATTGGTTTGTTGAACTCATTGGAGCCAACAGGTGCGTCTCTGTCCGTATCTTGATGAACTTGAAGTTTTGGTTTTTATCATAGTGTCGAAATTAAACAATTTTCTTTCATATTTCTTTATGAAGACTTTTTCCCACGTGGTTAATCTAGCTAGACCTTGGACACTTTTTAATTAGTAGATTTCTCGTTCTATATCATGATTCTCCTTCCAAAAATGGTACGCCGGTTTATCTATTTCTTTGTTCCTGATGTTCCTAAAATGCTCTTTAAGCCTAATGTTCAAGTTCTTTTTTGTTTTTCCAATGTAAAAGTTGTCACAGCCTTTGCAGTTTATCCGGTACACACCTGATTTTTTGTCTGTGGGTAGCTCCTTTGTATTATGTGATTTCAAAAGGTGTTGTACACTAAATTTGTTCTGTGGGGCCAAAGTAATACTGTGCTCTTTGAAGACATTTTGGAAAACGTGTGTAGCTCTGGGATGATATGTAAATTTTCTGTATGAAGTTTCATTGCTGGTTGGGGAAAGAGTAGTTACTTGTTTGCATCTTTGTTGTCTTTTGAATTTGAATTTATCAATTTTCTTTGTTACCAATTCAGCACTGAATCCATTGTATTCTGCAATGTGAATGATATTATTCTACTCTTTGATATATTCCATCTTGTTTAAAGGTACATTAACCAGCCTGTAAGTTAAACTGTTAACAGCATGCTTGTGTTGTCTTGGGTTATATCCATCTGCTTTTATGAAATTTTCTGTGTGTTTCCTTCCTATGTATGCCAAATTCAAGTTTATTATGTTTTCTGGTAAGTTTTAAATCTAAGAAAGGGATTTCAAAACAAAAAGGAACTTGAACATTAGGCTTAAAGAGCATTTTAGGAACATCAGGAACAAAGAAATAGATAAATCGGCAGTAGCATACCATTTTTGGAAGGAGAATCATGATATAGAACAAGAAATCCACTTATTAAAAAGTATCCAAGGTCCGGCTGCATTAACCATGTGGGAAAAAGTCTTCATAAAGAAATATGAAAGAAAATTGTTTAATTTCGACACTACCTTTGATGAGAACCAAAACTTCAAGTTCATCAAGATACCGACAGAGATGCACCTGTTGCCTCCAATGAGTTCACCAAACCAATGTCCATCAGTCGACAATAGCTGATGATGTTAGGAAGATCCCAACGAAATGTGTTCTAGGTAAATACTAGCAATAAATGGAGCATTGAGTATTAGTTTGACTCAAAATTATATTAATTTTGTGCTTCATTGTATCATAGTCCTTACACATTGGAATAAAACTTTCTCATAAATAGGGCCCAGACTTTTCGAAAATGCATATGTAAAATGCATATTTTGAGGGTTAGTGTATATTTAAAGGACATCATGCATAATTGGGCATTTATTTATCCTATTTAAGATCGATTACCTGAGTATTTCTGAATAAACCGAACATTTAATGAATCTGTATGTTGGACATCCCATTGGCACCACATTAGCATTGCTATTTTTAAGCCAAGTGGACCATACTTTCAGCCTGACAATACATGCAGGTAGTTAGGTGCTGCAGACCCATTCCACGAAAAGGATTTCGTACATTCCTTTCAGTGCAGTAGCCTCTAAAATTTTATGCCGATAGTACATGGGTGCTAGCCTGTTAATTATTCATCTACTAATAGATGTATTTAGTAAAAATGCCTAAATATAAGAGCAGCAGATCCTTCTTTATTAATCAGTGGACTTCAGGCAATAGGGACTATTCAAGTGATGGCGATGTGGTGTTTTGTCAAGTGTGTGAGAAGGATATAAAATGTGATAAAACTGTGAACTTCAGCAGCATTCAAAAACAGCGACACATCTCAGATCAAACGAAAAGTACAATAACTTGCAAGAAATACTTTTGAAGTCAGAAGGTAATGCATTTTATGCTGTCCTTTGTAAAATCTTCGCATACAGCAACATCCCATTGCATAAACCTCATCTACAATCATTTCTACAGAAATATTGTGCTGGACAAAAGATATGGATGAATCTACCCTTATAAAAAGTACTTATCTTTGTTAACACGTTTCTGTATTGAATTCAATACAGTCTGACATCTGGATATCAGTGGCCATACATAGCGAACTTCATAGTGGGGAAAATTATGTCCAGAAGAACCCGGCAAACCTCATTTACTTGCATGCAAAGTATTAGAAAAAACTACCCACAGCGTGTTTGCAAGATTTGTAAACAATTCCTTGCATCTTTTGTGGCCTACTGAATTGGAGAGCAATTGTTAAAGGGTGTGTGTTTTAGTCACAGATGCAGCTTCATATATGTTAAAAGCTGGTCAGTTCCTTGGAGCATTTTCTCCCAATTGTATACATGACACATGTGTAGCCCATGGGCTACACTGCATTGCAGAAGAGATACGCACTCTCTTTCCATCAGTTAACAAAGTAATATCAAGTGGCAAAAAGGTTTGAATTTATGAGTCACTATGTTTACGCTCAGTCTTCACTTACTTGTTGTTGTATAATTGAAACGTTTTCAAGATCATTCGATCACATTTAGTCACCAAACAGCTGATGATGAGATCGAATGATCTTGAAAACGTTTCAATTATACAACAACAAGTAAGTGAAGACTGAGTGTCAACATAGTGACTCATAAATTCAAACTTAAATATGTAGAATACTTCACTGTTAATAATGCTTCTGCTTTTAATATTTATGGCAAAAAGGTGTTTTTAAAGGTACATGTACAGTTGTACAAAGAACATCTGCCTAAGGTGTCTCTTCCACAGGAACCAGTTCTCACAAGATAGGGAACCTGGTTATCTGCAGTGTCATTCTACCAGGAGAACTTCAGTAAAGTGAAAGCTGTAATAATAAGTATTGTTGATACTCATACTGCATGTGTTCGTGAAGCAAAGGGTGCATTTGAATGAGAAACTGCATATCAAGATATACATTTTATCTGTGCACATCATTCTTCTCATTCAAAGGCTATTAAGTACAGTGCACGCATGCATGAGTCTGTTCAATTGATTGCCCAAACAATTTCTTCTTTAAATGCTGTCCCTGGGGAAACTGGGGAAAAAAAGTTAAAAATAAACTCAGTACGGTGTTGGACTCAAACCCAGGACTGAAGAAGATTCAAGATATCGAGTATTTAAGTGGAATCAGAAAGTCTTTGCCAGATTAATGTTCTGATGAGTCACTACCAGTGTATAAGTATTGCCCAATCACATCTGTTGATGTGGAATGATCATTTTCAGCATATAAACTTATTCTGTCGACAATAGAAAATTCCTAACCCCTGAAAACATTGAGAGACTTTTGTTAACTAATTGTAATTGGCAAGGAAAATTTGGCATTGAAAATTTGGCAAGGAGTGACACATGTATTGGTGAATTAAAATAAAATACTTTATAAGTGCATATTCTTATATTTTAGTGCATATTTTTGTCATTTTTAGTGCATATTTGCCTGCATATATTTGATGTTTTTCGTGCATATAGTTCTGGGCCCTACTCATAACCTATGAGAATCTTAAGAATTCATTAGTTAAGCCACTTATTTTGCTGATTCATTTGCATATGTGGGCGGGAAAAGTATTGAATTTTATTGTGGGATTACATCATACATAATAGGAGCTGTAGCTTTCCTGGCAGCATGAGTATTCCAGGTTCTCTTGGGCTTCAAGCTAGGTGTAGATATGGTGATGTACCAATGTTTCGGAAGCATACTGTGACTTTGTGGGCTCGTGAAATGAAAAGTCCAATTACACAAACTCAACAATGTTCTTTATTTCCACCAACTTACAGTTGAACACTTGCCAATTACACAGAATTATGTAATGCACACAATTACAATTCACCAGTTCGTCCGTTGCAGTTCCACTGTATGCTCACAATTACGTAAATTCTTCCGTTGCACGTACACAGTCTTCTCATCCATTCACTAACACGGCGCTACTTCGCTGCTTGCCAAGCACTGACCGACTGACTCAATTCACTCACTGCAGCCCCTTTTATAGGAATATCACTGTTTTCTAGAAGTCTCTGGTTTCCGTGAATTACCGCGAAGGTTCCAGACGGCAGTGGAAGGGGGTAGAGAGGCGGCCAGCAACAAGTGACATTTCCCTAATCATCCCCTCAGTGACAGAGACTGATGGGTGGGTGTGGCTTGGCTGCCTCTGGCCCCTTACTCAGCTGTCGTTAGTTGTGCTTTCCACGAATTGGGTGACACTGTTCCCTCCTCAAAGCTGGTCATCCCAAACAGCACCATCGTAGCGGGCTAGACGATCCAGGTGTACCACCAACATCTTCCCTCGGGGAACCTTCTGGATGCGGTAGACCACGTCGTTAATCCTCTTCACCACCCGGTACGGTCCTTGCCATGGCTGCTGGAGCTTCGGGCAGCGTCCCTTGGTCCGGGTAGGACGGTACAACCAGACCAGGTCACCTTGCTGGAACCCTTGGCTGTTGGCTTGCCTGTCATACCTGGTCTTCATGCAGTCGCTCGCCTTCTGGATGTTCTGGCAAGCCATCTCATGCATGTCGTGGAGATGGTCCACCAGGTTCTCCACATACTCGGTCGCTGGCTGTTTCGCTTCCGGAGGGTTTCCAAAAGCCAGGTCACAAGGGAGGCGTAACTCTCGGCCAAACATTAAGCTGGCTGGCGTCATTCCAGTTGTGTCGTGTGTAGACGAGCGGTAGGCCAGCAAGAACAGTGGCACCTTGACGTCCCAGTCTCGCTGATGGCTGGCCACGACCTTCCTCAGGTATTCCTCTAAGGTCTTGATGTACCTTTCGACCATGCCATCCGACTGGGGATGTAGAGGAGTCGTGCGGGTCTTGTTCACCCCAAGCCTTTGTAGCGCCTCCTTCATTAGGTTGGACTCAAAGTTGGTACCCTGGTCACTGTGCAGCTCTAACGGCACCCCAAATCGACAGAACACTTGCTCCACGAGGCAGTCTGTGATTGTCTTTGCCTCTTGGTTTGGGATGGCATACACCTCCGGCCACTTGGTGAAGTAGTCCACTACCACCATTAGGTACTTGTTGCCTCGGTCGGAAACTGGGAACGGTCCAGCAATGTCAACGGCGATCCGTTCGAATGGCGCTCCGACGTTGTACTGCTGCATGCGACCCCGGCTCCTAGTCTGGGGGCCGCGACTTGCCGCGCACACGTGACACTGATGGCACCATCTCTCAGCATCTGCTCGGAGTCTCAGCCAGTAGCAGCGCTGCCGTAGTTTGTCAATCGTTCGGTTCGCTCCCAGGTGTACCGGCGTGCACATCCTCCAAGACTTCCGGGACCTTACTCCGGGGAAGTACCAACTGTTCTCTCTGCGTCTTCCCATCGGGTGACTCCATACCCGGAACAGCACGCCCTCTCTGGTCTTCAACGAGTCCCATTGAGCCCAGTACGACTTGTAGGTGGCGCTCCTCAGTGCGATGTCCTCCCAGGTTGGTCTCGTCCCTGCCTCCACTTCCCTCAAGAGTGGCCCCAAGTCTGCGTCCGCCAACTGCTCCCTCCTCAGGCCTGCGCTATCCCAGCTGTCCGCAGGCACTGCCACAACTACTCGGACTGCTGCGGCACGCTCCTTCTCTTCCACTCTTGTGCACTGGCCGCACTCTTCTGGACAGGGCCTTCAGGACCTGACGTCTGCGTTACCGTGGCTCTTCCCTCTACGATGTTCCGAGGTGAAGTCGTACTCCTGCAGCCTCTGGACCCAACGTGCCGTCTGGCCTTCCAGGTTCTTAAAGCTCAATAGCCAGGTTAGGGCGGAATGGTCAGTCCTCAGGTGGAATGGCTGACTGTACAGGTACTTGTGGAAGTGCTCCAATGTCTTTACTACCACCAGTAATTCTCGTCGGGTGACGCAGTAGTTCTTCTCTGCCTTTGATAGCGTCTTGCTGTAGTAGGCTATCACCCGCTCATGGCCGTCCTGGATCTCCGATAGGACACCTCCAATGCAATGGTCGCTGGCGTCGGTGTCCACACTGAAGGCGCCACCCGGTTGTGGGAAACCCAAAATTAGAGCACTGCACAGGGTCTCCTTCAGGTGCTGGAAAGCGTTTTCTGCGTCCTCCGTCCACACATAAGGCCGGTGTTCCTCTGTCAGGCGGGTGAGGGGTTTGGCGATGTTGGAGAACCCCTTTATGAAGCGGCGGTAATAACTGCACAGCCCCAGGAAACTGCGCAGCTCTTTCTTATCCCTTGGGCGAGGCCAATCTCTCACAGCTTGTGTCTTCTCCAGGTCTGTGGCCACTCCGATTGCTGAGACTATGTGGTCCAAGTAGTTGACTTCCTTGCGGAAGAGCTGGCACTTCTTCGCGTTCAGCTTCAAGTTGGTCGCCTGCTGTCTCTGTAGCACCTTACTCAGATTCTCGAGGTGATCATCAAAAGTCTTTCCGACGATAATGATGTCCAGGTATAGCAGGCAGGCGTCGTAAGTCAGCCCTCTCATCACTTACTCCATGAGGCGTTGGAAGGTAGCTGGTGCGTTGCAGAGGCCAAAGGGCATAACCGTTAACTGCCAGAGCCCTTGGCCTGTCGAGAATGCGGTCTTCTCCTTGTCTCTTGGGTCTAGAGCTACCTGCCAGTAGCCCGACTTCAGGTCCAGGGTCGAGAACCACTGTGCATCAGCTAGCGTGTCCAGGGTGTCGTCAATCCGGGGTAAGGGAAAACAGTCCTTCCGGGTGACAGCGTTCTGCTTTCTGTAGTCTACGCAGAAGCGCAGCTCGCCGTTCTTCTTCGTCACCAAGACTACAGGGGAACACCAAGGGCTGTCCGACTCTTCAATCACTCCCCTGGATTTCATGTCCTCCAGCATGTCTCGTAGCGCCCCTTGCTTCGCCAGCGTAACGCGTCTATGTGGTTGCCGAATAGGCCGGACGTCCCCGGTGTCGATGCGGTGAAGCACTTGTCCGTGCGGCCGTAGTCACTATCAGCTTGGCTGAAGACGCGCTGGTATCGTCTTAGCAGTAGTCGAACTTCCTCCAGTTGCTCTGCGGTCAGGTGGTCGGCCGCCCTCTCCAGTAAGCCTTCTAGCCGGGGCCCCAGGTTTTGCGTCGAAACCGGGTCCTGCGTCTTGTCGATTGCTGTTACGCTTACCACGGGCTCGCACGTTCCCAACTCCGTCCCGGCCTGAACGTCGTGATCGGTGTCCGTTGGATTTAGCAGTCTCACTGGCACCTCTCGGCACGGCAGCAGTGCCCTGGCTACACATAGGCCGTGCACAGGCGTCTTCTGGTCCAGCATCATGTTCCTGGTTCTCCGGCCTTCCAGTCGCGCCGTCAACACCACCTCGCTCCTCGCGGGGACAACCACGTCTTCGCTCAAGACGACCCTGCAAATTCCAAGGCGCTCTTTGGGTTGACGGAGTATAACCTCTTCTCCGTTGAGCCGCAGGACCTTCTTGCCGACGTCGACCGTCGCCTCATGGCTCTTGAGAGCATCCAATCCCAGTATCACCTCCTCAGCCACTTTCGCGACGAACACCCACAGACGTACGGTGCTCCTTCCCAAGGTCAGTTTCAGCAGGGCCTCCTTCTCCACAGGCAAGGTGTCGCCCGATGCCGTGACGAGCTGGTATGATCGGCTCGGCTTCCTTGTCGGCAAACCTTTCGCCACGTCAGGTCTGATGATGGTCACGGCCGCCCCGGTGTCCACCAGCACGCGGCACGGCTTTCCTCTTACCCAACCGTCCGCGATGAGGTTGTCATCCATCTGCTGGCTGACGGCGCGCAGTGTCACTCGAAGGGATGGTGGTGATGGCGCCGACGTGCCCCTCTCCACGACGGCCCTTACTCGTTTTCCGGCTGCTCTTCCTGGTGTGGGCAGTCTCTCTGCAGGTGTCCGGGCTGTCCACACCCCCAACACAGGCCACTAGTTGTTCGCCGGCGTCCCTCGGCTGGTCTTCTGTCTCCGGTGTAGCGGACACTCCTCGTTCTCGACGTCGGGATAGCTGTTACCTTGGCCGCCACCATCCTTAATGCTGCCGTTAGCGCCTCGTGGATTGTTTTATAATCGCCGAGCATTAGGCGCTGACGAATCACCGTGTCCCGTACCCCGTCAACGAAGGTGTAGGCAGCTTCCCGGGACACGAACTCTGGTGTGAGGTCGACTAGGGCCTTGCTTGCCAGTTGTTCAACTGCCAGGGCGAACTCCTGCAGCGCCTTCCCTGGCTGCTGTGACCGTGCCGTTAGCTGGCTGCGGTACGCTGCGGCTAAGCGGTGGTTTCCGAAACGATTCTCCAGGGCCTCCCAGATGACCTTGGGCGCCGCCATTGTCTGCACCGCGTTTAGGACTTCCGCGGCCCGTCCACGGAGGCTGGCTATTAACTGTGTGGCCTCCTCCTCTGGCGACCATTTGTTGTGCCTGGCCACTGTGTCGAACTGGCGGCGGAAGACTTCAAACGTTGACCCGCCGTCATACTTGGGAAGTTTGACGCGCGCACATGTGTCGCGTCCCGGCGCGTCGGCCTTCAAATCATTCAGTCTCCTGCCGACGACGTCCTCCACCATGGCGTTCAGGGACTTGACGCTGCTGTCGGCATTTCCCTCCAGGTTGTTTACGCGGTTCGCGAGGTCGTCGACGTCTTCAACAATGGCGTTCAGGGACTTGGCGTTATTGTTGGCCTTTTCCTCTAGGTCATTGAAGCGGTTCGCCAGGTCCTCGACGCGCTCGTCCACTTGGCCCATCCGCTTGCCCAGCTCCGTCACGTTATCCCTCACGCCAGCCAACTGTTCTTCAAATTTGGCGGCGAGAGCCTCGTTCGCCACCTTCATTTCCGTGGTCAGTTCGGCCATCTTTGCGGTCATTGTCGTGGCCAAGTTGTTGTTGGCCGTTTCCGTCTTCGCTGTTAATTCGGCCTTCATTTGTTTCAACTCTGCGGCCAGGTTGTCATTTGCCGCTTCTGTTTTTGTTGTTAACTCGTTCATCTTCGCGGCCAAGTTGTTATTTGCCGCTTCCTACTTCTCTGTTAATTCGACCTTCATTTCCATCATCTTCTCCAAAAAAATTTCCAATGCCGCGTCCATGGTTGTAATGGTCGGAGATGTTATCGTCCCGCTTCCTGACACCAGTGTGACTTTGTGGGCTCGTGAAATGAAAAGTCCAATTACACAAACTCAACAATGTTCTTTATTTCCACCAACTTACAGTTGAACACTTGCCGATTACACAGAATTACGTAATGCACACAATTACAATTCACCATTTCGTCCGTTGCAGTTCCACTGTACGCTCACAATTACGTAAATTCTTCCGTTGAACGCACACAGTCTTCTTGTCCGTTCACTAACACGGCGCTACTTCGCTGCTTGCCAAGCACTGACCGACTGACTCAATTCACTCACTGCAGCCCCTTTTATAGTTGAGTCCAGAGGTTCTACTCCCATTAGCCTTGAACCCGTAGGAACAAGACCCGGGCCTCTTTCAACCAAGGAGTATCCGAGCTGTCCCAAAGGGCGCTCGGCAATTTCCGTGGGGCTTTCCGTAGGGCAAGACCTAGTTACCTAACAAGCCCCCCCATCCGGTCCTAGGGACACAAGACGGAATGGAAGTGGAGACGCCACTTACGCATGTCAACACTCAAGGTGAAGACTACCGATATGACCTCGGTGGGGCCGCCTGGTGATCTAGCGCACCTTCTACTAGCTTAGCAGGCTAGTACCCGGAAACTTAATGGCTTCCCTCAACCCCGTCCGAAGACGTACCCAATCTCCCACGGGTATCGGGAACACACTGCCCCCTCGAAGCCATCCCAATCCGAACAACTCCCGAAGGAGGGGCTCGGCTGTTCGGCCCGAGGTTCCTCTAGTAACGTCAGAGGTACCACGAGTGCTAAGGGTCCGCAGCGCCCGCACTTTGGGATCTAAAGGGACGAAACCCTACCCCTACGGAGCCGCTTTTATAGGAATATCACTGTTTTCTAGAAGTCTCTGGTTTCCGTGAATTACCGCGAAGGTTCCAGATGGCAGTGGAAGGGGGAAAAGAGGCGGCCAGTGACAAGTGACATTTCCCTAATCATCCCCTCAGTTAGTGACAGAGACTGATAGGTGGGTGTGGCTTGGCTGCCTCTGGCCCCTTACTCAGCTGTCGTTGGTTGTGCTTTCCACTAATTGGGTGACAATACATTGTCCCATCTTCAGGGTATGCTCAGTAAGTTAAACTGATGTTGTGCCTATATTTATGGGACAGTACATGTGCTCTGCATGGGCCAATGAGAGGCACTGAGGCATGGCCGTTTGAGGTAGATCAGAGCACAGACCTTACAGAAAACAGTCTGCTTCAGGTGACTTTCTCCGAGGTTAATTTTATGTTTCTGTGCTGTATTTGGTATAACTCTAAAGCCGAATTCCAGGCAGTATTTAATTGTAGTCCTGAGTCTCTGTTGAGATTGCATCTTTCCGTAAAGATAGCCAGTGCTTCCTTCACTCTTCATGGCCAGTAGCTCGCACTTTTGGCAATAACTTTTGTTCCGTTAAAGTCAACCTGGTGGTCCTGTTCGAAACAATGTTCAGCCAGACCTGATTTTTCTGTTTGCATCAGGTGGATACTCCTACTGTGTTCTTTTATTCTGGTGGCTATTCTTCTCCCAGTTTGTCCGATGTAAGCAACCCCGCATTTGCAGGGAATGCGGTAAACCCCTGCCACTCTCAGTTGTACTCTCACTCTCAGATGACCTCAAAATGAGAAAAAACATTTGTAAACCACTGAAATCAGACAAAATTGAAATCCTGAAGACAAATGTTCAAAATTGTCTGAATACACTTAAATAATGATATAAAAATTTCATGAAAGTAAATACTGTGAAAATTAACCTACAGTTCTCTTCCCTAAAAAATAAACAACTCATTTATTACCTTAAGTTATGATAATACCCAATTAACCAGAATACAAAATTTTTAATATCTGGGAATATTGTTTGATAAATTAACCTGTAAAAAACACAGAAAAAATAAAAGATAAAGCAACCATTTTAAGATATTAAAAAGACTTGCAGGAATTAAAGCAGGTCATTCAAGGTCTACATTAAATGCTCCTTATAATGCATATATGTGACGACCTATTCTTACTTTGAATAATTAAGAAACACGTGGTCAGGTCGAACACTCGGGAGCAAACACTCAGAGCAGAACTACATGCTTTAGCGAGAGGATGGGATCTTTACTATAATGGTTCATTGGTAAAAAGGTAGGGTAAAACTAATGAAAAGTGGAATTCACTTAAAAAGAATATTTACTACAACAAACAGATTTACAAAAGACGGCCATAACGGCCGTTTACCTGCCCAAAAAGTGGAGCTGCCTACAGATACATCCTAACCCATCAGTGGTTGACACTAGAGAGAAAGAGTCTCTTGCCTAAAGACACTCATCCAGTCATAAAGGAGGGGAGGGAGTGACGTCACCCACCACTTGTGTCAAAGAGTAAATTAATACAGTCCGTGACATCTCTCCCTCGCTTCCCCAAAGATCAATGGATACATGGATCTTTAAAACAATATTACATTAATGTTGACATAGTGTTACAGTACATTTAAACATTTCTTTTTAAAAAAAAAAAAAAAAGAAAGAAAGAAAAAGAAACCACTGATAACTGTGGTTTGATATCGAGATTCAACTGTATTGGAACACCACAGTGAAGCGAAAAATTATTAAATTTTAGATGAGTCGCATTTTTTACACATCTGCTTCACTTTCGTACCTATTTTGAGGACATGTTTCGCAAATCTTCGTTTGCATCTACGGCTCTTGTGCGACTGAAGCTAGATCCAGCGGTGTGGGTAATTCTGGGGTTGTTGCTGCCATCTGTTGATTTAGTGATGAACTGAAATGTGTTTGAGGACATGTTTCGCAAATCTTCGTTTGCATCTACGGCTCTTGTGCGACTGAAGCTAGATCCAGCGGTGTGGGTAATTCTGGGGTTCAGTTCATCACTAAATCAACAGATGGCAGCAACAACCCCAGAATTACCCACACCGCTGGATCTAGCTTCAGTCGCACAAGAGCCGTAGATGCAAACGAAGATTTGCGAAACATGTCCTCAAAATAGGTACGAAAGTGAAGCAGATGAGTAAAAAATGCGACTCATCTAAACTTTAATAATGTGGTTTGATAGTTTAGCCACAAAAAAAAAAAAAAAAAAAAAAAAAAAAAAAATCACTGGCTAGCACCCACTGAATTAGATGCCCCACCAAGGTGTTTTTGTTTCTTCTTGTTGGAAGCACTAGTCACTGTAGATGTCTGCTGTAATCAGGGGAACCATTTCCCACGCACAGTGACAGTAAAGTCTGTCTACCCAACGCAAGTGCACGGCGGCCGCTTTCTTTGACAAACCCTCATAATCGTTTTACAACATGGACCCTCCTCTTGACGGTCCTTTCTACAATGTTGCAACATTTTAACATTACCGTCTTGCACCTAATGAAACAGAACAACTAAGTTGGAAATTTGGCAACTGAGACTCCATGCGGAGTAGACATGCAACTGTCATTTTCAACAAATGGGGGCTGCTATTGGTCCCCAACGTCAATGTTCCATTTCTGAAGTGTGGAGATAGATTTATGACGGTCATTAGTGGGCGGGGAGGTCCCGTCCTTTGAGATCCCTTTGACTGGGAACTGCACACACGTTGGGTAAACAGACTTTACGTAAGGTGGTGTCGGCCCTTACTCGGCTAACACATGAGTCCACTGGAACCTGTGGTGAGGGGAAAACACCTCCCTCACCCGACGATTGTGAGTGTGCTGTAGAGGATGGCCATACACAGGTTGCTAGCAAACCTGCCAGGAAGTTGGGGGGTTGTTGTAGTTGCAGTAAATAGTGGCTAGATGTGTTATGGCTGGGGCTCCTAATGAGATTCAACTAACCAAACTGGAACAATTTTACAAGAGTATCAGAGACAAAGAAATTAATTGAAAGTGACATACAAATTTAGTAGATAACATTAGATAACATACAAAACATTGAAAAATAAGCTGTGATTACAAATAGAATACATCAAAGATTTTTGAAAAAGTGAACCTAAAATTACAATAAAGAACAGCAATATGTATGTGCACATATTAACAATATGAAAACTATGAGTGTGGCCACAGATAAACCTAATTAAGGGTACCCTTGAAAAAAAAAAAAATTGTAGTGCGCACTACCTAGATTTGACTTACAAAAATTTAACATTTTAGAAATTACAAGCAGGGTCTCACATTTTTGTTGAAGAGAAAGAATTGACAATTAATACAAAACATTTGACAATAAAGTGTATTGCAAAACAGTCACATTTAAGAAAAAAAATGATTTGAAATACAGACATTAATACAATATTTTAAAGTAATGTATTGAAAAGATTACAAATGAAAGATGAACACAGCATTCTATTGCAATTACAATCTTCCATTCAATGTATATTTAGTATACAATCAGTTTCTCACCCAAACTTTTTCATATGTTTCATTGAATAAAAAAAAAAGTTTTCTTAGCTATGGCATAAGTCGACTGTATAATGACATCATAGTTGTTTCTGATAACATAACCAATTAAACATATACATTCCCCCGTTCATGCAACATAATGCAAAGAACAGTACATTATCATATACAAATAACACATGCAAGCATGCAATTAAAATCCCGAACACTAATAAACATGCATAACATAGAATACCAGAAAATATTTCATCTCAACGTTGTTTCAGGAACCTAAGGCCCATTTACCCTGTAAAAGTTAACAAATACACACAAAAAAAAATACTATTAAATCTATCTTCACAGCATCCACAGTTACATTACAGCACTGCGTTAAAGCTACAACTGAGTGGCTATTAGCACTTTTTAAGCCTTCTTGGCTCTTTATGCAGAATTACTAAGTGGATTTAAAAAGCACAAAAAAAAATTATCCAAAATTGAAGCCAGAACTAGCTAGGAATCGCTGTTCCTAACTAGGGGCGGGGAAAAAGCCCTACCTACTAGAGCTACACATAAGAATAATCATCATGATGTATGACAAATGTTAACCATAGATAATTAATACAATACACTTCATTTGCTTAATTGCATCTATACTTTTTCCAGAACTTCTTTACGTCAAACACATAACCATGTTTTATCATCAGCATACAGATAATGAAACTTAAGTGTCCATGAGCAATCATAAATATTGGTACTGTATAAACATCAGTATATAAATAATGGTCCATATAAAGATACACCATTTAATTTTCCTAAAATGCAAATTTAGAAAAAGTATATTAATAAATTAGGTTAATTATCAAAGGATGGAAATAATCATAGTGAAAGAAAAACTACAGATTAGGGTTGTACAATGTCCACCAACTTCTCCCAAAGCACTTCAGCTGTAAAAAAAAATATATATATATATATATTCATAAAACGCTGTTGCAATAATCATTCATTACAGAGAAAAAAAAATCTAATATACATCTCTCGACACTAACGTACCACACAGGGTCATTGACACCATACATGATCTATTCTGCAGGCACATAACAGCTCCCCTGCAAAATTTCACAAACTTCTTCACACTACTTCCTCTATACTAACACTGCATTTAAGGTTACATAACAGCAAATCCTTGAAGCCAAAATAATTTTCACAGTACACACAAACAACAATTAATCCTGAGGCACTGTTCCGCAACCATCAGGATACTACATACACACTTGCAACAATTTAAAAAGAATTAAGGAAAAATTACAGCATATTTACTCCTAAAAGAAACGTTGAGTGAAACAAAGGACAAGCAAAATCAGAAATTTCACAAACTTCCAGAATAGTAACTTAGACATAACCTCCCTTCAAATTGTTTGGTAAATTTAAAACACATGGTTTAAAAAAACTATCAGTAATAACTGAAATATAACATACCTGAAAAAAAAATACATTGGAAAAAATTACTACAGAACAAATAAGTTTTAGTAAAGCCCAAAAAAAATAAACACGACAAATAAAATGAAGTGGCATCTGTTATGTTGGATTTTGTTATATAAATTTGAAATGTAAAAGAAAATTTATAACCTATAAGGGCCTACAGGATCATAATAAGGGAAAATTCTGGAAACATGGACACTTTGATGTTTAGTACATGGGGCTTGTGGTCGACCAACAATATAAGTTACAGGAGAAAATTGTTTAATAATTTGAAATGGTCCAAAATACCTATGAAGGAGCTTAGTAGATTTGCCTTTTTTGCAAATGGGAGTAAAAACTTTTACAAGTTGTCCAACATTGAATTTAACATCTCTATGTTTAGCATCATACAAAACTTTTTGCTTAAGTTGTTGAGTGATATTACAAATAGCAACTTCACGAGCCTTCTGGATATCTTGAAGAGTTTGCCGCACAAAAAAGTTATTAGAGGTGGCTTGCAGCTGAACTTGATCAGGCAAAGTGGTTTCTCGACCATACATTAAAAAGAAGGGGGAAAATTTGGTGGTATCTTGGACAGAGGAGTTATATGAAAAAATTACATAAGGCAATATAACATCCCAATTTTTCTGATTAGAATCAACAAAATGACTAAGCATATTCAAAAGGGTTTGATTAAAACGTTCAGTTAATCCATTGCAGGTGGGGTGATAAGCACTAGTGAAGTTAGATGATACAGACAAAGATTTTAATAATTCTTGGGTAACTTCACTAAGGAAGACTGAACCTCGATCAGAAAGTAAAGTAGCAGGAGCTCCATGACGAAAGATAATGTTATGTAAAATGAATTTAGCAACTTGTGGAATTGTAGCAGAGGACAAGGGTGCAGATTCAACCCAACGGGAGGCATATTCTGTTGCAACGATGATATACTTATGTCCAGAAGTGGAGCTTGGAAAAGGACCTAACAAATCAATACCCCAACGTTAAGAAATGGCTGTGACCGGAATCGGTTGTAATACACCAGCAGGTTTCCTATTAGTTGGTCCTTTTCTCGTTTGGCAACTATGGCAAGAACGAACAAAATGTTCTATATCTTTCTTCATACCGATCCAATAGTACAGAGAGTGAATTTTTGCAAATGTTTTAGCAAAACCGAAAGGGGATTTTCATGACACGATGATAAAATTTCATGCTTAAGAGCTTCTGGAATTACCAATAAATGTAGAGGACCTGTAGAACCAGCATTCTTTCTATACAAAACACCAGACTTGAGTGTAAAGGTGGAAGCTTGTCTCTGAATTTTTGCAGGAGCAGAAGTAGGATGTTTAAGTGCATCAATGATGGGAATAGGTGTAGGGATCTTTGTTTTGTAGGTCTGCAACTTCGACAGGAGACAACAGACAAGTAATGAGCTCATCTAATTGTTCTAATTCAGTATCGCGAGGTTGTAACACAGGAAAACGAGACAAAGTATCTGCATCATTATGTTTTTTTTTTCAGATTTATAACAGATGGTATAATCAAATTCTTGCAGTTTTAAACTCCATCTAGCTAATCGACCAGTCAAATCCTTCAAATTATTTAAATAACACAAGGAATGGTGGTCGTAAACAATATGTACTTTATAGCCAAAAACAAAGGAACGAAAATGTGTAAGGCCAAACACAATTGCCAAAAGTTCTAATTCTGGAACACTATAATTTTTTTCACATTTTGACAATGTTCTAAAAGCATAACCAATGGGTTTCAATACATTATCAATTTGTTGATAGAGTACACAGGCAACACCTAGACCGCTAGCATCAGAATGAAGCTCAGTGTACGCACCTGGAGTATAATGGGCTAAGACAGTAGCTGATATTAAAGATTGTTTTAACTCTTGAAATGCTAATTGCTGTTCATTACCCCATATAAAAGGTTGATCTTTCCTAGTCAATTGTATCAAAGGTTGAGCTAAGCAGCATAGTTTTTAATAAATTTTCTATAAAAATTAAAAAGTCCCAAAACTTTCCTAACATCCCTAACATTTTTTGGCATTGGTAGCTTTTGAATAGAAACAACTTTATCTGAATCAGGGGAAATACCATCCTTTGAAACTTCAAAGCCTAAAAGTTTAATTCTTTCCATAGCAAAAAAACAATTTTGTGGTTTAAGTTTAAAATTATGACTTTCTAAACATTGAAAAACAGCTTCTAAATTTGCTAATAATTCCTCAAATGTTTTGGCAAATACAATAATATCATCCAAATAAGCAAAGGCTTTAGTATACTGAAGATCACCTAGCAACTTTTCAGCTATGTAACTGAAAAATCGAGGGGCATTAGTCAGTCCTAATGATAATCTTTCAAATTCAAACTGACCTTGAAAAGTGACAAATGAAGAATACTTCTTGCTATTTTCTGCAAGGGCACTTGAAAATATGCTGATAAAAGATCTAATGAAGCAAACCATTTTGCATCTCCCAAGTAAATCAATAAATCGTCAATAAGTGGCAATGGAAATGAAGATGTTTCAGTTACTGCATTTAATTTTCTATAATCAACACAAAATCTCATAGAACCATCTTTCTTTTTGACTAAAACAACTGGCGAAGCCCAAGGGGATTGCGACTCTCGAATTATACCAGCATCTTTCATTTCCTTTATTTGTTGAGCAATAACTTCTCATTGTTTAATTGGTACTCTATAAGGTCTTTGCTTAATAGGATTTGGATTTGTAACTTTAATTTCAAACTGAGCTACATCAGTAGTACCTAATTCCTGAAGAGAAGCAGCAAAAATGTGAGTATACGTTAAAAGTAAAGAATGCAGCTGTGCTTTTTGTGAATCAGACAATTTACTATTTACATTAAAATCAAAATTGGAGCTTTCAATATAGAAACATCAGGTGCAGCAATAGAATTACTTTGCACTAAAGCAACATGATAAGCTTTTGCTAATACTGTGTTAGCAAATAATGTTTGAGGTACTGCAGTATTATTGTGAACTGGAATAAGCAAGTCTGATGAAGACTGACACAATAGAGAGGGAACAGAAATATGCTTTTTCTGCATAATAGATTCAGAGGGTTCCAATACAACATCGTTCGTAACTGGTATCATAGGTTTAATTGTCACAAAGCTAGTTGTTAAAGGGGGAAGTTTTACATCTTGCACCACAATATATTTAACAACATTTACTTCATCAGAATCATCATCTTGCAAAGGGTTAATGGCTATATCAACAAAAGGTGCAGTGGCATGATGAATAGGAATTTCAAGAGTGTTACCTTCAGTAGTGGTCATTGTAATTAAATTTTGAGTGTAATCAATAACTACACCATGCTTCTTGGGAAAATCATTACCTAAAATGAGGTCATGTGCTAAATCTTTAACTACCAAAACATTTTCTTGAAAAACAGAATTATGAATAACAAATTCTAAAGCAATACAATAGGGTGCATCCAACAATTTGTTTCCAGCAGTCCTCAACATCATTTGAATAGGTTGCAATTTAGACAAGTCAGTAACATGAGCTATATTTAAAATACTAACTGCACTACCTGTATCCAGTAGAATATTAACTTCCTTATCATTGATTATACCTGTAAGATTTAAAATCTGACCTGATACAGGAGCTACATTCCCTTGTATTGATGAGTGTGAAGAAACCTGACTGGAACGTTGCTGTAATGTTGCTAAGTATGGTCTGTTGAGGCTGGACGTTGGTCGTTTTTTGAATGAGGTAGGGAACTGCAACACACTGCCATATGGCCTCTGCTGTTACATCTGTAACAGATGACTGATGAATCGCTCTGAGACTGACGACCTGAAGCATGTGCATAAGATTTGACTATGCTGCAACTGAAAACGAGGCTGGCTCGACTGTACAGGCACTGGTGGTGGTATCTGAAACTGATTAAACTGTGTACATTACTGGTCAACTCTACTAATTAAATCTGTAATAGATACAGAAGGTGCAGCCGCAGTACTAGTGGGTGGCAACAGTTGTGGCACTGAGGGCTGGTTAAGAGTTAAGGAAGATTGAACTGTAGCATTTATATTATTTTGAGTAAGCATGTGCTGTCGACTTTGTACATAAAACTGAGCATGATCTACTCTAGAATGACAGAACTTCATCAATTGATTGTGGGTTTAGGGGAACCAAAGTCTGCACATAATGAGGTTTTAAACCTTTTAATAAATGTTTAATTTGTTCAGCTTGTATCATACATGGATTAATCTTATCACACAGAGATAACACATCATACACATAAATCATAACAGGTTCTGAATCAAACTGCACCCTCTGGTGAAGCTTCATTTCTAGCAAATCTACTGAATTTGTATTTTGAAAAGCTGTAAGAAAACTGCTAGCTAAAGTTATCCAATCATGATGTGGGTTTCTATGTTGAAAAATTTGGAACCATTGTGCAGAGGATTCTTTTAAGTAACAATCTTTGAAAAATTACAATTTCATTTCATCATTCCAGCCATTGGCTGTGGCTACCATTTCGAAGTTTCTAAGAAAATCACATGGCGATTCTGAAGAAGCACTTGTAAAATATGATGGTTCAATTGCAGGCCTAAATACAGGTGTTTGCAGTTCTGGAGCCATAGCTTGAACATTAGCACTAGAATCACTAGAATTGGAGATTTGTTCTGATTCTACCAAAGGTTGCATTGGTAAGTTAGATTGGCGCCTAGTACGCTTCGACATCATGAACTAAATAATGATCAGTAATCAGTACACAAGTTGAATTACTAAGAACAGCAGCAAATGGGAAGAAAAATTACTATTGGCCACTTTGGCACATTTATGCAGAACTACTATATGGATTAAAAAAATATATAAAAAAGTATTATTAAAATGAAGCCAGAACTAACAACTGAATCCTTCAAGTTGTTAGGGGCATAGCAGAGGTTCCACCTAATGGAACCAAACATATAAATTCCTTTAAAAATGTAACGTTTACACGTCAAGTTTTCTACCTACACTTTCACTTGTTTCACACTATAAATTTACCACGATGTGACCATACTATCAAATATATCTTAAATGAAATTTTGAAATGTCATCCTAAACATCATTTACAAAAATTCAAATATTACGTCCGAGTTACAAAAATTCTTTCAGAAAACTAACCATTCAATATCATAGCAATTATAACCTTACTTCATAGACGAACACTATTACAAATATCACGTGTAATACACCATAAATTTCCACACTATGGCACTGAAGTAATCATTAATACACAAATTCCAAAATCGTATTTTACTCACAAAAGTAAACTACCTAATATTGAGTTAACTTGAATCCAAGGAAGAACACTCAACACATCTTCTGAAATAACACATGGTGATTAGTAACTACGAATGAGCCAACATTACACAACAAAATATTACTCCTGAAATGAAAGTTAGGAAAAAATGTTACTATATATTAATCAAAATTCAGAAAACACTTTTAAAGGCACGTTATACAGAATTACTAAGGGACTGAAAAAAAAAATTATAGAGAAAACTAACAAAAATAAGGCCTGAACTTCCACGTGGTCTTGCATTTTTTTTTATACACAATTTCTACATATCAGGAAAGAATTTTTTTTTTTTTTTTTTTGTTTTTAATTTGGATTTTTACAATGAACCTTTTAAAAAAAAAATTATACACGGCGCCTAACACACCAATATGTGACGACCTATTCTTACTTTGAATAATTGAGAAACACGTGGTCAGGTCGAACACTCGGGAGCAAACACTCAGAGCAGAACTACATGCTTTAGCGAGGGGATGGGATCTTTTTTCTATAATGGTTCATTGGTAAAAAGGTAGGGTAAAACTAATTAAAAGTGGAATTCACTTAATAAGAATATTTACTACAACAAACAGATTTACAAAAGACGGCCATAACGGCCGTTAACCTGCCCAAAAAGTGGAGCTGCCTACAGATACATCCTAACCCATCAGTGGTTGACACTAGAGAGAGAGAGTCTCTTGCCTAAAGACACTCATCCAGTCATAAAGGAGGGGAGGGAGTGACGTCACCCACCACTTGCGTCAAAGAGTAAATTAGTACAGTCCGTGACAATATAAGACCAATTCTTAAGTACTGTGGAGAAGTACTAATAACATCACCTTCATCTTTCTTGATACAAGCACATATAAAATAAGTTCTTAAGATTAACTACAAAACTACTCCTGTAATGACCTTGCAAGCATTTACATGTTGTAGATCTATAACGAGTGATTTAGAAATCCATATCCTTTTAATATATTAAAAACTCTTGGGACTTAAAAGAGAACAAAAAATGAGTAAAACACAACACCTACAGTTTGAAATCTCAATTAGACTTTCTACATAGAGAAATAAATTGGATTACCCATCCAAAATAGAATCTTTCGTGCCTCGGAACAACCCACTGAACATCATTGAACAAATACAACTTTAATCTAATTCCAGATTTTAAAAAAGAAATTTATCCATGGAAGCATATGCCCTTGAAATAATGTAATGGAGCAGGAGCAGGACCAACCTGTAAATTCTGTTCTTTCTATAAGCATGTTGGAAATTATTTCACAAGCTTTAATGAAGAAATTTATGCAATTTATGCTTATTTACAAAATCTATTTGCCTGACAAATAAGCTTTTCAACATAATTTTCTTATCAAGTTTCAAAGCAGTTATTCAGGCTATTATAACAACTGACTGCTCTAAAATGGAAAAAATAAGTGAAATTTTGAATATGATTAAAGATCAAAATTTAAATTTTCCAGTGGATTCTATCCTGGGGAAATTTCTGGGAATGAGCAAGCGGATATGTTGCCCAAGGAGGGTTCCAAAATTGCTCCAACAAGGAAACAAAATATATATTCTCTATGAAACAGTTAAAAGATTAATGAAAAGCATTTTTCCTATGAAAAACCTATTGGAAGGTTCTCCAAAATAAATTTAAGAGTTCCAGATTTACCTAGAAAATCATCTGTTGCAGTGTTCAAATTAATCATAGGACATGATTCAACATTTGTTCAAGATGAGATTATGACTTCCGCACAGTGTTTTTTATATGATAAAAATGATGTAATGAACATTGACCACATAATTGTAGATGAAATTCCCCGAAATAAAGAATATCTAGTCTCCAAAGTACTGGTAAGCAAGAAGAATGAATTTATTATCAAATTTGGAACATTAGACACACACACACACACACACACACACGCACACACACGCACGCACGCACGCGCGCGCGCGCACACTAAAGTGCTCTTTGACTCTGGTTTTTAGATTTCTTTTAGTTTGACCTATGTAGCATTTTTCACAATTCTTACAACTTATTTGGTATATTCCGGATCTGTTAACTGATGGGATTTCATCTTCTGTTTTTTAATTTAGCAATTTTAAAATTGAGTGTCTATTAGTAGGTGCCAAGATGATATTTTGTTCCTTGAAGACCTTTTTAAATTTATTAAATGTTTTTGGGTGATATGTGAATGAACTGAATATGCTGTTCTTTCTTTTTCTTTTGTAAATGTGGTTGCTTTCTTAATGATTTTCTTTAGTTTTGCTTTTCTAATTTTCTTCAACACCAAACTTTTGTTGTATCCATTTTCTTCTGCTATGTGTATTATTGCTTTTTGTCCTTTGAAATATTCTTCTTTTTCCATAGGTATGTTGACTAGTCTGTGTGTAAGGCTATTTATTATTGCATGTTTATGTGTAATTGGGTTGTGGCTATTATTTTTTATGTAATTTTCTGAATGTGTTGGTTTCCTGTAAATTTCAAATTTTATTTTTGTGTTGTTCCTGATGATATTTAGATCCAAGAAGAGATTTTTCCATTGATTGTCTTTTCTATTGTGAATTTTACAGTCCTTTCATGCAGATTGAGTAATTTTAATTCATCATCTAAATGTTTATTCGGTACAATTGCAAAGATGTCAACATACGTTTACCAAACATGAGTGCATACAAATTAAAAAGGCCTTCCCATTGATCTTCAGGGCAGCTTGGCTGTCAGAACAGATACTAATCCGACCATGCAGCGAAGGCATCCCTAAGATATGATAAACACAGGCCAAAATAGCATATATTTCGGCCTGTAATACTGTAGAATAACCTGCCAGTGAGTACGATAGCCTCGTCTTAGGCCCATAAATGCCAGCCCCAGTCCCCGAGTCAGTCTTGGAGCCATCTGTGTACCAGATGGACCCCTTGACACACCCAGGAACCCGTGGGCCTTGAGTCCATTCCTCTCTGGGCGGAAAACAAGCTCTATATTCAGAGTCAAAATTATAAATAGGTTTCATATTGTCGCAACCATCGCTAGGATAGTCCATGACTTCTGAAGCCTGTTCAGTATCTCTCTGTGTCCTTTAACCAGATTTTTAAAAGACCAACAGCCCAAACTCCAGAGACAATGTGCAGTCACCCCGGCCTCTCCTTGGATAAACAAATCCAGAGGGGGCAAACCAAGCAGTGCCTCTAGGACACTGAGTGGGGTGGTGCACAGGGCTCCAGTAATCCCCAAACATGCTAAGCGTCGAATCTTATTCAGTTTGTTTTTGGTAGCCTGTGTCATAACACAAGGCCACCATACCAACACAGTATAATTGATGAGGGCCTGACAATGAAGACATAGAGCATGCATTAATAGAATGGCCTTTTGTAGTGTTAAACCAATTTGAATATATTTTTATTTTAATATTATCAACATTATTTTCCCATTTTTAAATAGGCATGCACAAATATCATCTTGCCACATTAGCAGGGCAAGATGGTTTTGATCACGGTGCACAATGACAATTCTAATAAAAGTTAAATATATTATTATTCTTAGAAAGAATAACACAGTACAGTAATCTTTTTATACATTGTTACATATTTTCAATTCAGTAATAGTGCTGTGACTGGCAGCAATGCGCATAGAAAGGGTTCGGCGCAGAGAGATAAGGGACGGACAGTGTAGCACAGAGATAAAGAGCATGCTGAAACAGATAAATATAGCGCGGAGATAAAAGGCTTGCGGAAACAAATAAAGTTAGATAAATGGAAATTTCTAGTGACATCTTGATTGATAGAGAACATTCTACAACTGTCTGGAATCATGAATGGTCGTGTATAAAAAGAAGCCGTGGCTAGTTTATCGGATAGTCATAATGGGAGTTGTAAACAGAGTTGTAAATGAGATAGTGATAATTGAACTGGAAGTTGAGCATTGTATTTGTGTATGTTACATAATTCTGCTACTGCAAGGGCTGACCAAAGTGTATTTCTATGGAAATAAAGAACAATTTGAATTTCTGCAAATTGGACTTCTAGTTCTACAAACCCACAAAGTCACAATAGTGATTAAATTGTTATACTGTAGAACATTATCATAATAAATTAGTACAATTCAAAATCAGTAGCTTTCTGTAAGAAAGGTCACAAATGACTATTCCTCCTTCAATTCTCGTGCACCATGCTTGGCATTTGCCACACTGTTTCCAGTCTTCTAATGCAGGATCAACAAAGTTCTCATTACAAGCAGGACACTACTTTCTTTGGAAGTTTGAGCTGACGACATGAATGCCAGTAGTTCGAGCTTTACCCTTTTTGTACAGGAATCAAATTTCTTTTTCTTAACAATCCCTTTTTCTGAAATTCGAGCCATTCGTTTATTTTTCTTAATTGTTCTTTAGTGCTTCTTTCTGAAACAACATTTATTTCATAGGTGAGCTTGCTAAGACGCTTGCACATTGCCTGTGACTCGCGTTTTTTCACTGATGCGCATTATGCAATAGTTTTGAAATCATGTAATATAAAAATCAAAAACCAAAACAAAATGCATTAAAACACAAAAAGAAAACACCATAGAACTCGCCCCAGTCAACTTGCCCTGATAGGTAACGTTAGAAATCTTTGATTATTATGATAGGATTAACAAGAAATAAGTATTAATAAATAGTGACTGTGATTTCTTAGCTATAAGACTATAAGATCTTATGGTGAAGATCTTGAAAATTACAACATGTCGGAGAAACAACACACACTACATCTAACACATCACAAAATGGCAGCAGGGGTCTCACTGTACAAGCTATTAATGCCTAGCAATGTGGAGCACTAGTAATATCCTTAAGGTGTGCTATCTCCTAATACAAACTTAAACTAACTCGGATATGAGAGCCCCTAGTGGACTACTGGGGACCTATATGAGTCAACTGGAGAATTTAATGTCAGGACGGCACATTTGCCATGGTAGCTCAAAGGTTAAGAGCGACTGGACGGAAACCAGGAGATCCGTGGTTCAAGTCCCGGCCATGGCATTGACTCTATCCATCAAATATCTTAGCCTATATAAGGCTAGTGTGGAGAAATGATTAATTTCCATCAATTAACTAAAATAATAAGAGTTAAATGATGAAGCCTGAGACTTACGTACTTAAATAGTAAGTCACCACAAACGGTGTATCTCGGATGCGAGAGCCCCTAGTAGTCTACCAGGGACATATACGAGTCAACTGGAGAATTTAATGTCAGGACGGCACATTGGCCATGGTAGCTCAAAGGTTAAGAGTGATTGGACGAAAACCAGAAGATCCGTGGTTCAAATCCCGCCCATGGCATTGAATTTTTCATGTTGACTCTATCCATCAAATATCTTAGCCGATATAAGGCTAGTGTGGAGAAATGATTAATTTCCATCAATTAACTAAAATAATAAGAGTTAAATGATGAAGCCTGGGACTTAAGTACTTACAATAGTAAGTCACCACAAACGGTGTATCTCGGAAGCGAGAGCCCCTAGTGGTCTACCAGGGACATATACGAGTCAACTGGAGAATTTAATGTCAGGACGGCACATTGGCCATGGTAGCTCAAAGGTTAAGAGCGACTGGACGGAAACCAGGAGATCCGTGGTTCAAATCCCAGCCATGGCATTGAATTTTTCATGTTGACTATATCCATCAAATATCTTAGTGGAGAAATGATTAATTTCCATCAATTAACTAAAAAAATTAACCTAACTCATTCGTCATCTTGCCCAGCTCGTCAACTTGCCCCTGCCTCCTCTACCTCTTGTTATAGTACTTCACGACTGAAGTTTATGGTAGTCTTATGCAACTGTTTGCACCTCTTGCAGTTCAGAGAGATTTCTTTTAGCTATCAGAAGTTAATTGAATAACACATTTGAAATTAATATAAAAATTATTTGTGGTTGGTTTATTGACACTCGTCACTTACTTTTTCATATATTTATGAGAGACTAGTTTCAAAGGCCCTGGCCTCCATTTTCAATCTCTTTCCAACTCTGCAGTTGGAAAGAGATTGAAAATGGAGGCCAGGGCCTTTGAAACTAGTCTCTCATAAATATATGAAAAAGTAAGTGACGAGTGTCAATAAACCAACCACAAATAATTTTTATATTAATTTTGACGTCACTGTTACTAAATTCCTCCAAACACACACAACATTTGAAATTGTTAAATTTCAGTTTTAAGCATGGCTTATCCTAGTATAGCAAATAAGTTAGCTTGCATAGGATGTGTATGAGCTTATGATATCACTCTAGAAAATGTGGAGGACCTTTTGCTGTTTGACACGATTTGCATATTGATGGCAAGTTTTCTCATTTTTAGAGAGGTATTGAGGATATAGGTAGCAGTGAGGAAGAAAATGACCTGCTTCCTTCAGAAGCTCATAAAAAGTCAACATTGTGAAGTGGTCAAAATAACTCTAACACAAATAGACATATAGACATAGATAAATAAACATATTTTCTGGTTTAGAGCTAATTTCTGACGGCCAACCATCTGACATTTTCACTATTTTTTTCACTGCTGATTTAGTGTCTGTCACTGTTATGGAAAGAAACGTATATGTAAGTAGGATGAAGAAAGACCTATCCTCTAAGGGCAATTTAGAGCCTAAGAGGAGAATTCAGAATTGGACAGTGTGCATGCTGTTTATAAACCTACATTAGATAAGTATTGGTCTACAGATGGCATGTTTACTGCTCCATTTTTTGGGGAGAAATAACGGGTCAAATATAGGTGGTGTGGATCTACTAGATCAGGTATTACAAGCTATCCCTCCTTAGGAAAAACAATTAAATAGTATAAAAGGTACTTTTAGACCAGCTGGAAACAACCATATACAACTGTTACGTAATTTACTGAGCTCTGAACTCATGCAAGACCTACCTGCATTTACGTGTATCAATAGCTCGCAGCCTAATTGAGTACTATAACATTCTGAAGCCCCTTCATACAGGGGATAAGAAATCCTCCACCCTAGCACCACTCATAATTGAGGGAAAAACAGTTTCCTAAAAGTATACCACTTCCCCATAATGGTATTCAAAAAAGGTAATAAGTTAAGGAAGGATGAAAAATGGAGTTGGCAAGGGAATGAAATTGAGGTGGTAAAGAAATTTAATTATCTAGGAGTAAGGTTAAACAGAAATTGTAGATGGACTGATCAAAATAAAACAGTATTAGCTATAGGGAAACTGGCAATGAAAGCCATCAGAGCATGTATAGGTAAAATACCAAGGATACAAATAAAGTGGTTGGAGAGAATATATGGGGCAGCAGTCGAAGCGAAAGTGTTATGTGGAGCTGAAATTTGGGGCGTAGAGGAAGGTTGGGATAGTGTAAATAAGGTGTATAGGAGTTTTTGCAAACTAATTTTGGGCTTACCAAGAGCATCACAGAATGTGGTTGCACAAATGGAACTAGGAAGCTATGGTAGCAAAGCTAAAATTATGGAAAGAGCATTGAAATACTGGTTCAGAATAAAAGAATGGGAAACTAATAATATTTTGAAGCAGTGTTCAGAAATGCAGCAAAAATGTATTAAAGAAGATACTTGGTATAAAAGTATACAAGAAATTCTAAATGAAATAGGATATGGGGATATGTGGAGGGATAGTAATAGATTAG
Organism: Mantis religiosa; assembly: GCA_030765055.1. NCBI lineage: Eukaryota > Metazoa > Arthropoda > Insecta > Mantodea > Mantidae > Mantis > Mantis religiosa. The sequence continues at coordinate 72,710,200 of CM060952.1, forward strand.
AGAAAGGTTTCTGGAAAAGAGTCAAAATAAGGATTGAAGACCTAGAAAGGTAGGATGTAATGGGTAGTTTAAATTCCAAAACCTCACTATGTACCTATAGAGAGATAAAATTGAATTGGGAAAGAGAAAAATATGTGGATAATTGTGACAAAATGACTAGAGAAAGCTTCACATGGGCCAGAACAGGAGCGACAAGGTTAAAAGGATTAGGGGAGGGAGAAGAACAAGGAAAGTTTATAATGTGTAATACGAAAACAAATGGTTTGTGTCATTTATTGATTGAATGTGAGGAAACAAAGAATTGGAGAGCAAAAATACTCAAAAAGAAGTGGACTATGTTACCTAGTGAAATTTTAGTTAAAAGGTTACTGAGTGTTAAATCAAGAAGCAATGAATTAGAAATAGGAAAGTACTTAGGTTTAGGGAGAAATAAATGGATAAGAAAAATTAGTAATAAGGATAATCATGATAATGTAAATTGAGGACCAAAAGTGGTAAATAGGGTCCAATAGCTGAAAACCCATGGTGTTTAGAATCTATGGGCCCAAGGAAATTCAGCAACTCAATAAAGAGTTGTAATATGTAAGATAAATATTATTGAATTGCAAATATATAAGAATTTGTATATATAATGAATAAATTTATTTAATAGATTTATTCATTCTTTCACTTCCCCATAAAAAGGTCGTGTCCATTTAAAAAATGTTTAGTTTGTTGCGAAAAAGCAGTTTGCAAGGAAACCAGTATGATTTGCTGTAAGTATGAAGATGTGCCCTTGTGTGTTTATGTTTTGAGGTGTAACATTAAAGAAGGAACCCTCTAAGGGTAAGTTCCTGTCTCTTATAGAACTTATTTAAATGTATTGTAAAATATAAAGATTAAAATAATTGGTGTTATATAAGCATTGAATGGATGTATGCACAGGCCATCTATACACATCCATATTGTTTTGCAGCATTTTAACTTGCACATCATATGACATCCATATCGGTGAAAGGGTTAATATTAACTTCAAAAAAATAAAAGTCCAATTTGGAGCCCTTTTTTATAACAAAAGTTATTTCTTCATAGCAGTTTATTCTAGAGCTCTGATACTTGTGTCAGTTATCTACTTTATTTGAATATTTCAGCAATTTGTTCAAATAGAAAAAAATATTTGAAAAAGATTTGAGTATCTCCTTAACGAGTACTACTTTGAACAAGCATGCAAACAATAAATGTAGAAATGTATTGTTTTTGCCTCGAAAGGATAGTTTCTGACACAGCTGCTGATAAGGGATACTCATCCTTTGTATTTGGCACTGAAGAACCTTCTGTCTCCCAAAAGTAATACTTCTTTTCTAAAATTACCTTAATCTGGGTTCAGGAAATGTCAAAATACGTATTTCTTGAAATCTCAATGCAGAAATTCTGTATCAAATACACTCTTATCTGTCTACCAATGTGTGTGTAAAAAAACTTAAAATGTAGCTTGAAACCTTGGAAAGTATTCTCCTTCCTTTTCTATTAGTATAGATAATATTCACCAGTTATATATGAGAGACAGAGATTTCCCATTTTATCAGGGCAAATGCTACAATATCATAAACAGAATTACATAGAAATTACAAAAGTTTATCAGCCATAAGCATTTATATAATAAATCACATAATTTTGTTATTTATTCAGAAATGGCTATTTAATATTAGTACCTTTTGTAAAGTGAATACCTATGCAACTAAATATTACAGTATATATTTAGTAATATTGTGACTTTGTGGGTTCGTGAAATTAAAAGTCCAATTGCACAAACTCAAAATGTTCTTTATTTCCACCAAATTACAGTTGAAACACTTGCCGATTACACAGAATTACGTAGCGCACACAATTACAATCCACCAGTTCATCTGTCACAGGTCCATTCCACACTTACAAATACGTACAACTCCTCTGATACACGTACGCAGTCTTCCAGTCCGTTCGCTAGCACTGCGCTCTTCTTCACGGCTGCTCGCCAAGAACTGATTCTTGGTCGCATCGTGCTTCTATTTATAGGTGGCTAAATGGCTCTACAGAATTCTTTACCATGGAGAGGAAATATATTCCGGAGACTTCGCGCTCTTTCGGATGGCAGGACGAGGGGGAAACGAAGATTCAGCCAACCCCGTGGTTTCCCCTCTCTCCACCCTGTCACGCCTCCGCAAGCGCCAGCTGAACGGCGAGGGTGCGGTAGCGATGCCATACGCCCCCCTCCACGGCCATCTCCCGTAGCCGACCGCAAGTTCGCCGATTGCGTAACACTGCTCCCTCCTCAAGGCTGGTCGTCCCGAACAGCACCATCGTAGCGGGCCAGACGATCCAGATGTACCACCAACATCTTCCCTCGTTGCACCTTCTGGAAGCGTTAGACTACGTCGTTAATCCTCTTCACCACCCGGTACGGTCCTTGCCATGGCTGCTGAAGCTTCGGGCAGCGTCCCTTGGTCCGGGTAAGGCGGTACAACCAGACCAAGTCACCTTGCTGGAACACTTGGCTGTTGGCCTGCCTCTCGTATCGGGTCTTCATGCGGTCGCCCGCCTTCTGGATGTTCTGGCGAGCCATCTCGTGCATGTCGTGGAGGTGGTCTACCAGGTTATCCACATAATCGGTTGCCAGCTGTTTCGCTTCCGTGGGGCTTCCAAAAGCCAGGTCACAAGGGAGGCGTAATTCTCGGCCGAAAATTAAGCTGGCTGGCGTCATCCCCGTGGTGTGTGTTGAGCGGTAGGCCAGCAAGAACAGTGGCATCTTGACGTCCCAGTGATGGCTAGCCACGACCTTCCTCAGGTGTTCCTCTGAGGTCTTGATGTATCTTTCGACTATGCTATCCGACTGGGGATGTAGAGGCGTCGTGCGGGTCTTGTTCACCCCGAGTCTTTGTAGTGCCTCCTTCATTAGGTTGGACTCAATATTGGTGCCCTGGTCACTATGCAGCTCTAACGGTACCCCAAATTGGCAGAACACTTGCTCCACGAGGCAGTCTGTGATTGTCCTTGCCTCTTGGTTCGGAATGGCATACACCTCCGGCCACTTGGTGAAGTAGTCCACGACCACCATCAGGTACTTCTTGCCTCGGTCGGACATCGGAAATGGTCCAGTTATGTCGCCGGCAACCCGTTCGAATGGCGCTCCGACGTTGTACTGCTGCATGCGAACCCGGCTTCTAGTATGGGGGCCGCGACTCACCGCGCACACGTGACATTGATGGCACCATCTCTCAGCGTCTACTCGGAGCTTCAGCAAGTAGTAGCACTGTCGTAGTTTGTCAGTCGTTCTGTTCGTTCCCACGTGTCCTCCTGAAGCTCCAGCGTGCACTTCCTCCAAGACTTTCGGGACCCTACTCCGGCGAAGTACCAACTGTTCTCTCTGCGTCTTCCCATCTGGTGATTCCCATACCCGGAACAGCACGCCCTCTCTGATCTTCAACGAGTCCCATTGGGCCCAGTACGACTTGTAGGTGGCGCTCCTCGGTGCGATGTCCTCTGAGGTCGGTCTTGTCCTTGCCTCAACTGCCCTCAAGAGTGGCCCCAAGTCTGCGTCCGCCAGCTGCTCTCTCCTCAGGCCTTCGCTATTCCAGCCATCCGCAGGCACTGCCGTGACTACTCGGACTGCTGCGGCACGCTCCTTCTCTTCCACTCTTGTGCACTGGCCGCACTCTTCTGGACAGGGTTTTCGGGGCATAGCGTCTGCGTTACCGTAGCTCTTCCCTCTGCGATGTTCCGAGGTGAAGTCGTACTCCTGCAGTCTCTGGACCCAATGTGCTGTCTGGCCTTACAGGTTCTTAAAGCTCAGTAGCCAGGTTAGGGTGGAATGGTCAGTCCTCAGGTGGAATGGCTGACCATACAGGTACTTGTGGAAGTGCTCCAAGATCTTTACTACCGCCAGTAACTCTCGCCGGGTGACGCAGTAGTTGTTCTCTGCCTTTTATAGCTTCTTGCTGTAGTAGGCTATCACCCGCTCATGGCCGTCCTGGTTGTGCGATAGGACGCCTCCAATGCAATGGTCACTGGCGTCGGTGTCCACACTGAAGGCGCCACCTGGTTGTGGAAAACACAAAATTGGAGCACTGCACAGGGTCTTCTTCAGGTGCTGGAAAGCGTCTTCGGCGTCCTCCGTCCACACATAAGGTCGGTGGTCCTCTGACATTCGGTTGAGGGGTTTGGCGATGTTAGAGAAGCCCTTTATGAAGCGTCGGTAATAGCTGCACAGCACAAGGAAACTGCGCAACTCTTTCTTATCCTTTGGGCGAGGCCAATCTCTCACAGCCTGTGTCCTCTCCGAGTTTGTGGCCACTCCGGTTGCTGAGACTATGTGGCCCATGTAGTTCACTTCCTTGCGGAAGAGCTGGCACTTCTTCGCGTTCAGCTTCAAGTTGGTCGCATGCAATCTCTGTAGCACCTTACTCAGATTGTCGAGATGTTCTTCAAAAGTCTTACCGAAGATGTTGATGTCCAGGTATAGCAGGCAAGCGTCGTAAGTCAGTCCTCTCATCACTGACTCCATGAGGCGTTGGAATGTAGCTGGTGCATTGCAGAGGACAAAGGGCATAACTGTGAACTGCCAAAGCCCTTGGCCTGTCGAGAATACGGTCTTCTCCTTGTCTCTCGGGTCTAGAACCACCTGCCAGTAGCCCGACTTCAGGTCCAGGGTCGAGAACCACTGTGTACCAGCTAGCGTGTCCAGGGTGTCATCAATCCGCCGTTCTTCGTCACCAGAACTACAGGGCAACACCAAGGGATGTCAGCCTCTTCAATCACTCCCCTGGATCTAATGTCTTCCAGCATGTCTCATACCGCCCCTTGCTTCGCCAGCGGAACGCATCTATGTGATTGCCGAATAGGCCGGGCGTCCCCGGTGTCGATGCGGTGAAGCACTTGGTCCGTGCGGCCGTAGTCACTGTTACCTTGGCTGAAGACGTGCTGGTATCGTCTCAGCAGTTGCCGAACCTTCTCCAGCTGTTCTGCAGTCAGGTGGACGGCCGCCCTCTCCAGTAAGCCTTCTAGCCTGGGACCCAGGTGTTGAATCGGCACCAGCTCTTGTGTGCTGTCGATTGCTGTTACGCTCACCACGGGCTCGCACGTTCCCAAATCCGCCCTGGCCTGGACGTCGTGATCGGTGTCCGTTGGCACCTCCAGTCTCACTGGCACCTCCTCTCGGAACGGCAGCAATGCCCTGGCTACACATAGTCCGTGTACAAGCGTCTTCTGCTACAGCATCATGTTCCTAGTTCTCTGGCCTTCCAGTCACACCGTCACCACCACCTCGCTCCTCGCATGTCAACCACGTGTTCGTTCAAGACGACCCTGCAAATTCCAAGGCGCTATTCGGGTTGACGGAGTATAACCTCTTCTCCGTTCAGCCTTAGGACCTTCCTGCCGACGTCGACCGTCGCCTCGTGGCTTCTGAGGGCATCCAATCCTAGTATCACCTCAGTCACCTTCGCGACGAACACCCACAGACGTATGGCACTCCCTCCCAAGGTCAACTTCAATAGGGCCTCCCCCACAGGCAAGGTGTCGCCCGATGCCGTCATCAGCTGGTATGGTCGGCTCGGCTTCCTCGACGGCAAACCCTTGGCTATGTCCGGTCTGATGACGGTCAGGGCTGCCCCGGTGTCCACCAGCACGCGGCACGGCTTCCCCCTCACCCAAGCGTCCGCGATGAGGCTGTCATCCAACTACCGGCTGACGGCGCGCAGTGTCACTCGCGGAGATGGTGTGGGCGGCGCCGACATGCTCCTCGCCACGCCGGGCCTTACTCGTTTTTCCGGCTGCTCTTCCTGGTGTCGACAGTCTCTCTCTAGGTGTCCCGGCTGTCCACACCCCCAACACAGGCCACTAGGTCTTCGCCGGCGTCCCTCGGCTGGTCTTCTGACTCCGGTGTAGCGGACACTCGTCGTTCTCGACGTCGGGGTAGCCGTCACCTTGGCCGCCTCCATCCTCAATGCTGCCGTCTTCGCCTCGTGAATGGTGCTGTAGTCACCGAGCATTAGGCGCTGACGTATCTCGGTGTCTCGTACCCTGTCGACAAAGGCGTAGGCAGCTTCCCGGGATACGAACTCCGACGGAAGGTCAACCAAGGCTTTGCTAGCCAGCTGCTCAATCGCCAGGGCGAACTCCTGCAGCGTCTCCCCTGGCTGTTGCGACCTTGTCTTCAGCTGACTGCGGTAGGCTGCAGCTAGGCGGTGGTTCCCGAACCGGTTCTCCGGGGTTTCCCAGATATCCTTGGGTGCCGCCGTTGTCTGGACCGTGTTTAGGACTTTTGCGGCCCGTCCCTGGAGCCTGGCTATTAGCTGTGCGGCCTCTTTCTCCAGTGACCACTTTTTATGCCTGGCCATCGTGTCGAACTGGCGGCGGAAGACCTCGAACGTTGACGCGCCGTCGTATTTGGAAGGTTTGACTTGCGCCGATGTGTCGCGTCCCGGCGCGTTGCCTTCAAATCCTTCAACCTCCTGCCGACTATGTCTTCGAACATGGCGTTCAGGGACTTTGTGTTGCTGTCGGCCTTTTCCTCCAGGTTGTTTACGCGGTTCGCAAGGTCTTCGACGTCTTCCACCATGGCGTTCAAGGACTTGGCGTTGTTGTCGGCCTTTTCCTCTAAATCATTAAGGCGCTCGTCTACTTCACCCATCTGCTTGCACAGCTTCGCGACGTCATCCTTCACGCCGGTCAACTGTTTCTCAAATTTGGCGGCGAGAACCTCGTTCGCCACCTTCATTTCCGTGGCCAGACTGTCGTTCGCTGCTCTCATTTCTGTGGTTAATTGGGCATTCATTGCAGTCATTGTCGTGGCCAAGTTGTTGTTCGCAGCTTCCGTCTTCGCAGCGAGGTTGTCATTCGCCGTCTGTATTTCTTTCAGTTCCGCTGCCAGGTTGTTGTTTGCCGTTTCCAACTTCTTCACAATTTCTCGGTGATGTAATTTGCCGTCTTCATTTCCGAGGTCAGTTCGCCCTTCATTTCCATCATCTTCTCCAAAATCTTTTCTAACGCCGATTCCATGGCCGTTATCCCACTTCTGACACCAGTTGTGACTTTGTGGGTTCGTGAAATTAAAAATCCAGTTGCACAAACTCAAAATGTTCACCATCACCAGCACCTCGCTTCTCTTGGGGACAATCACGTCTTTCCTGAGGATGACCCTGCAGATGCAAAGGCGTTCTTCGGGTTGCCGGATTATCACCTCTCCATTGACCCGCAGGATTTTCCTGCCGACGTCGACCGTCGTCTCGTGGCTCCTTAGGGCATCCAGTACCAATATCACTTCAGCCATCTTCGCGACGAACACCCACTGACGCACAGCATTCCGTCCCAAGGTCAACTTAAGCAGGGCCTCCTCCACAGGCAAGGTGCCGTCATAAGCTGATATGGTCGGCTCGGCTTCATCGTCTGCAAACCCCTGGCTACGTCAGGTCTGATGATGGTCATGGCTGTCCCGGTGTCCACAAGCCTGCGACACGGCCTCCGGTTCACCCAACCGTCCGCGATGAAGCTGTCATTCTTACGCTGGCTGACGGCGCGCAGTGTCAGTCGAGGGGATGGTGGTGATGGCGCCGGCGTGCCCCTTGCCACGACGTCCCTTACTCGTTTTCCGACTACTCTTCCTGATGTGGGCAGTCTCTCTAAAGGTGTTCCGGATGGCTACACCCCCAACACACGCCACTTGGTCTTCGCCGGCGTCCCTCGGCTGATCTTTGGTCACCAGTGTAGCGGATACTCGTTCTCGACTTCGGGGTAGCCGTCACCTTGGCGACCGCCATACTCAATGCTGCCGTTAGCGCCTCGTGGATGGTTTTGTAGTCACCGAGCATTAGTCACTGACGAATTTCGGTGTCTCGTACCCCGTCCACGAAGGTGTAGGCCGCTTCCCGGGATACGAACTCCGGTGGGAGGTCGACTAAGGCTATGCTGGTCAGCTGCTCCATTGCCAGGGCGAACTCATTGCAGCGTCTCCCCCTGCGACTTTGACTTCAGTTATCTGCGGCAGGATGCGGCTAAGCGGTGGTGTCCGAAGCGGTTTCCAGGGCTTCCCAGATGTCCTTGGGCGCCGCCGTTGTCTGGATCGCGTTCAGGACTTCTGCGGCCCGTCCCTCGAGGCTGACTATTATATGTGCGGCCTCTTCCTCTGGTGAATACTTGTTGTGCTTGGCCACTGTGTCTATCTGGCGACGGAAGACTTCGAAAGCTGTCGCGCCGTCGTAATTAGGAGGTTTGACAGATGTCGCGTCCCGACGCGTCGGCCTTTAAATCCTTCTACCTCCTGCCGACAACGTCGTCCACCATGGCGTTCAGGGACTTAGTGTTGGTGTCGGCCTTTCCCTCTAAATCGTTAAGGTGCTTCCACGCGACCCATCCGCTTTCCCAGCTCCGCAACGTCATCCCTCACGCCCGTCAACTGCTGTTCAAAATTTGTGGCGAAGATCTCGTTCTCCGCTTTCATTTCCGTGGTCAATTCAATCATCTTCTCTAAAATATTTTCAAAGCAGCTCCCATTGTCGATTGTCGCACCTCCGTCACCGATTGTGACTTCGTAGGTTCGTAGAATTAAAAGTCCAAGTTGCAGAAATTCGAAAGGTTCTTTATTTCCGTAGAAATACACTTTGGCCAAACCTTACAGTAGCAGAATTACCTAACATACACAAATACAGCGTGTAAGGTCGTTAACCACAAACAAAGAGTTCACTTTCAAAACACAGCTGCAGGCACGCGATTATAGCTCTACTCATGTCTCTAGACGTCTATGGGATGTTCTCTATTCACTGCTCCAGAAATTACCAGATGAAGCACGAACGTTTCAATCATCTGACTTTATCTGTTTAGGCAAAGCCTTTTATCTCCGCGTTGCACTATCTGCCCCTTTGTGTGCATCGGCCGCCAATCGCGACAATATGTTCCTATATGCGGACGACATTGTTGTGCTGTCGAGTAGCAGATATGAGATACAACTAGGACTTGACAGATTACATGACTGGTCGAAAAGAAACCGCTTAGATATAAACGTAGTTAAAACAAAGGCCATGAAGAGGAGGAGAGAATATCTTCAAAACTGCCATATGTGAAACTGACAAGCTGCAAATTATAAACTCCTTTACTTACACCGCAGGTATCCTTCACTAAGCATATAGAGGAAACATGCTCCGCAGCGATAAAAGTCATGTTTGACATAAAAAAGATACAGGAACTCTGTAGGCACAACGCTACTACTTCTCCACATCAAAACACCTGCAATCGCGTGATTAAAAGATAGAAGTGTGCTCTGGATCAAAATCAATGTCATTCAACATTGTGTCTGGCGACACGTGTCAGGAAATGACCTTGAATGGAGGCATAAACGGGAGGGGAGATGGGACGAGGACCACGTGAGACGTTAGAACCTGGCTCCGGCAACCCCTGCAACTTAAACTGCCATATTAATTTTTCCAAGGCTCTTAAGCTGTCACATTTATATACGATAATGTGTCATTAGTTATTTTAAAGGCACTTAAAGCTCCCTTATTTCGACAGCTTCATACATGTCAAGGCGTTTATGTTTGAGATACCGCCGGACCCCTACTCAACAATATCAGTGGTTCATTGAGATTCAATATTGCACCTGTTACTGTGGAAACAGCAGGAGTGGAACTTTCTCAGGATGATTTCAAAGCATCTCCCTTTAGAAAGGACATTATCTCGCTAGCTTTCATCAGGAGTATTCATGTTAAGCCAAAGAATGTAAATGATAAACTATATTTTAGTTAATTGATGGAAATTAATCATTTCTCCACACTCCCGGCCATGGCATTGAATTTTTCATGTTGACTCTATCCATCAAATATCTTAGCCTACATACGGCTAGTGTGGAGAAATGATTAATTTCCATCAATTAACTAAAATATTAAGAGTTAAATGATGAAGCCTGGGACTTAAGTACTTACAATAGTAAGTCGCCACAAACGGTGTATCTCGGATGCGAGAGCCCCTAGTGGTCTACCGGGGAAATATACGAGTCAACTGGAGAATTTAATGTCAGGAAGGCACGTTGGCCATGGTAGCTCAAAGGTTAAGAGCGACTGGACGGAAACCAGTAGATCCGTGGTTCAAATCCCGGCCATGGCATTGAATTTTTCATGTTGACTCTATCCATCAAATATCTTAGCCTACATACGGCTAGTGTGGAGAAATGATTAATTTCCATCAATTAACTAAAATATTAAGAGTTAAATGATGAAGCCTGGGACTTAAGTACTTACAATAGTAAGTCGCCACAAACGGTGTATCTCGGATGCGAGAGCCCCTAGTGGTCTACCGGGGAAATATACGAGTCAACTGGAGAATTTAATGTCAGGAAGGCACGTTGGCCATGGTAGCTCAAAGGTTAAGAGCGACTGGACGGAAACCAGTAGATCCGTGGTTCAAATCCCGGCCATGGCATTGAATTTTTCATGTTGACTCTATCCATGATAAACTATAATTTGTCCATCTGGAATGAGTACAATTTCTTTCCCCCATATCGAAACATGCTCCAGAAGGCATCCCAATCTGTGTGAACCAAGGATGGCAACCATTTATATGGCTTTTTCATGGCATCTGCAAGAAGGATGTTTTTGAGCCGAGTATGAGTCTAATTTCGAGGCACCCCTTTCACAAAGAACATTAATTTGTGGCCTCGGTGTCTGTCTGGAGAAATGGTTTCAATAAAGAGCTTGCATATGCAGGAAATATCTTGTTCAGGATCTCTCGTCCACTTTTTTTGGTAAGCTTGTGCCACGCACGTTTCTTGGAGGAGACAGCTACAGGACTGCGACGTAAAAAAAACTGAACTAACCACCTTTCTTACACATAACACTAATCACAGAAACACACCTTAAAAATAATTACAAATTTAATATCCCGTGTTACACCACGCACCGCACCGACAGGAACCAATTTTACTGTGGCACGGCAATAATAATAATAATAATAATAATAATAATAATAATAATAATAATAATAATAATAATAATAATAATAATAATAATAATAATAATAATAATAATAATAATAATAATAATAATAATAATAATAATAATAATAATAATAATAATAATAATAATAATAATAATAATAATAATAATAATAATAATAATAATAATAATAATAATAATAATAATAATAATAATAATAATAATAATAATAATAATAATAATAATAATAATAATAATAATAATAATAATAATAATAATAATAATAATAATAATAATAATAATAATAATAATAATAATAATAATAATAATAATAATAATAATAATAATAATAATAATAATAATAATAATAATAATAATAATAATAATAATAATAATAATAATAATAATAATAATAATAATAATAATAATAATAATAATAATAATAATAATAATAATAATAATAATAATAATAATAATAATAATAATAATAAATACAATATAATGGATGCCATTGTTCAATTACCGCAACTACAAAGTCTTGAAACCACCAGTATTCTGATCACCCTGGATAACAGTCGAACGCTTATAACTTCGGCATATACACCCTCCCCCAGACCCTAAACCCAGCAGATATATTACTCATAATGCGGCAAAATAACAAAGTACTAATCACGGGGGATCTCAACGCAAAACACCTAATTTTGAGCAACAGTTAGACAAACCCTGCAGGAAATTCCTTACTACGACTAGATAATCAAACCGAATTCATAATACATTCACCAGAAGAACCCACTTACATACCCTTTAACAGAACAGATAGAGCCGACATACTTGACATGACGCTGTCTTGCAACTTAACTCGTTCGCTTCACCTTCAAGTCAAGAATAAACCGACCACATTCCCCTTTTAATCACACTAGAAGGTAATGCGGCTCTAGTCCCGCCAATTAAGTGCCCAAACTACAATAGAGCAGACTGGGAGAAGTTTGCTAACACTATAAGAGAGAACCTCCCTACAATCACACTTAATTCTAATAAAAACGTGAACAAGGTCGTGAACCAATTGGAGCAGGCAATAAAAGCTGCAACGGCAACATCAGTGCTCACAAGCCAACCCAAAACAATATTTACTCAATTCCCTAAAGATATAACCCCTTTAACAACAGAGCAAAACCGGTCAGACAAAAATGGCAAAATTCAAGAGACATAGTGGACCAAGAATATTACAGATACCTAAACGCACTGTTACAGCAAAGAATTTCAAACCACATGTCCAATCAATGGCAACATACACCTGAGAATCTCAATCATGAGACAGAGTCAATGTGAAAGGTAGCTAGCTGCCAAATCCGCGAGTAGGTACAAATCTCTCCCATACACTAGCTACAAAAGGCAGATAAATTAGCGGATGCACTGCAAGGAATCCTAACTCCTAAAGCCAGTCCGTCCTGCCCGCAGTTCGCGGAGAAGACGGAAGCGGTAAAGAAAGACTACAAAGAACTATCAACACACAATAACGTCAGAAGAACATTTCACAGTGAAATTAAATGGACAATTAAACATCTCCCCAAGCAAAAAGTCAGGACCGGACAGAATCCCAACGGTAGCGCTCGCCAACCTACCGGAAGACGATATAAGGCTACTAGCTGATATGTCAGTTACACTCTCGAAAAAGGGTACTACCCCGACATATGGAAGGTAGCCAACGTGGTACATTTCCCAAAGAAGGGGAAAAACCTCTAAAACCCGCTAAACTGCAGAACAATTATGCCTGATTTCACCAAAAGATATTAAAATCGACGATAACAAATGTAACATAACAATTGTCACAGCGCTAACAAAACTTAAATTTCTTGCATTTCACCAACCTACTTTCAGAAAATGTTAACAAACGCGTGCCAACGCCAAGAGACTTGTAAATATTACAGCTATAGAAGGCTATGGATAAGTCATATTTTCTAAACGTACTGCGAGCGCTTTTGTTTTCATTTTCGTCTGCACACAGCTGAAAAAATGGCGGGTAAACAAAATCGTAAACATAAGTCCTAAGACAAGTTTCTCATGGAGAAACAATTGTTAATTGAATTGGTAACGAAGTATAAGGATATCGTGGAAAATAACAGGACGGATGCAGTGAATATAAAAGAAAGAGATGTTACGTGGGAAATAAATGGAAACGCATTTAATTCAAATGCATGTGTCACTACTAGAAGCACAAAACAACTTCGTCAGTATTGCGTAAGTTTGAAACGAGTTAAGAAGGACAAGTGACGTGTGACTTGAACATTTCAAGACGGCAGGTTTTCATTGTATTATCCACATAATAAAGTCGCAAAGTTATTAATCTTGAAGCAAAGGCGGGATTGGCATATTCATTTCGATGCATGTTATAACTCAATATTTACGTAAATTTAAAACAGGAGCGAAGATGAACAAGTGACGAGTGACTTGCAGGTTTCAAGACGGGAGGAGGACAGTATATATTCCTCACAATCAGTGAATAATAAAATAGCAAAGTTATTAATACTTGAAGCAAAGGTGAGATATGCACGTTCTAATGTCTCTTGTACCTCCGCAGTAATCTTCATAGCAATTTGTTTCGACAGTCTATATCTCTGTAGAAAATTTTCTTCTGATAGCTCCTCAAAATCATTTCTCCTCATAGGCCGTACTCTATTACGAATGCCATTTAGACGGTCTAAAATATAGCAAATCGACATTAATAGGCCCGCCTCGGTAGCGTAGATGGTAGCATGTCTGCCTCACGTTCAAGAGGTCCCCAGTTTGAATCTCGGCCAGGGCGAGTTATCTGCATAAGGTTTTTCCGGGGTTTTCCCTTATTCTGAAAGACGAATGTGGGGTAACTCAAAGATCCATGGACCCCGGGCTCATTTGAGCATCATTTCACCCATTTCATTCATCGTCCGATATGACTTAACGTTGGAGAACGTGAAATAACAAAAACAAACAAGACATCAATAGCTGCGTTCACGCCCACCATCCTGACTATTTACAATTAGCTGGATGCAGACTGGAACCTGTGTGCTCCTTTTGCTGTGAGTCAGATCATAAGAGAGCAGAGTGCCAAAGATAGGAATTACTTGATTCAAGGTCAGCTGTTACAACTGCGGTGGTGATTACTCGTGTAGGTATGCCAAATGCCCTGTTTGGCAAGAAGCAAGGGTGGAAATGCACCTAAACAAAAATGGGCAGCACACATGGCATGATGCCGCTCCTAAGGTGCCAAATCCCATGGGTCTCCCGAAAGAAGCTTTTAAGGGTACCCGTTACCGTGGTCTACTACCACCAACGAGGATACAGTATAACAGCTACGCTGCTGCCCTCCAAAGCAACCTGCTGTAAATACAGCACCCACAACACCTGCAAAGGAACTTCCTTCCGACAACAAACCTCAGGAGTCCTCGACCACACTGTGGAAAATAAATCCACCACTGCAACAGAAGGCAGCTAGCAGTTCTGCACATGGCTCTACTTCCAGAAATATGACATCTGTTCATTCCAAACCCTCACCGCCTTCTTGGGACACGGAAACCGGCCCAACAATGCCAGCCAGCTCACCACCCACCTGCATCTACCATCCCCTCATCACCAATGCTCTGCTCTGCTATCCCTGATGCTCAGTTTCAGGAGCTCATGGATAGAATACCAACTGAGTTGCAAACAGACTTTGCAATAGCTTTGGCTCATGCACTAGCCCAACGACCTGCTACTGTACCTCCTTCAACCATTTTACACACCGTGTTTACCTTTTTGGGACAACATGGCGGACAGCAATAAGATACTAACTAGCATTCTTAGCCTAAAAAGTTGCTCCTGGAATGTCAACGGGTTGAAAAACAAGTTAAAGGAAGCTGCAAACTTCCTTGCAGTTTAATAAAGTGCAGATCTTCCTGGTCCAGGAAACACACTTATCCAGTCATCAGAAATCCTCTATCCCGGGTATGACCTGCCATAGGACTGAGCATGCTTATGGATATGGTGCCACGGCAGTATACATCAGCCACACCTTACAACACCATCGACTTCACTTGCCACCCACCGGCGTACTAGAAGCCACAGTCATCCAAATGTCCACCAATAAAGTTCCGCTAAACATCTCTGTTTACACACCACCAGCAGGCCTTTCAACAAAAGGGAACTGGATACGATATTCTCTGCAGGCTCACCCACAATAGCTATGGGTGATTTCAATGCCAAAAGCCCACTGTGGAACTCCACTATCCGTAATCCCAGAGAAGTTCTACTTGAGCGTTATTTAGAACGACACAACCTTGCTGTACTTGGTCCTACATCACCCACTATAACCTATTGGGACCACCATCCACCAGGTAGATTGGATATTGCTATTCTTCAAAATATCCGCTGTCACCCCCAAATCCTATCCATCCATGAACTTTCCTATTACTACTACCCTCTCCTCTTTCTCTATCAAGCCCGTGCAACTGCTAAGGCACCCTCTAACTCATTAACTCCTAGCTTTACCAACTGGAACAAGTACACCGAAATAATGACATAGTAGCCTGTAGAGATAAATCTTTGCAATAGTAGAGAAGAGGCAGATCAGGTCTCAGCCATGGCGCAAGCTACTCCATCAAGGGCGTGCAAATTTCAGTGCACAAAAACCTCTTCCACTTCAGTTAAGACGCCTCACAGCTGATAAAAACAAAACTCTACGCCGATTTCAACAGACATGCAATTCTCTTCACAATCATGAATGTAATCGGCTACAACATCTGGTCAAACTTGAGCTAGCTGGACATATTAATGAAGAATGGGAGAGAAGATTGTGCCCGCTAGATCCAGAGGACACATCCCTTTGGAGAATGTCCAAAGCGCTCCTTAATATTCCTTCAGCAGACTCGTCAGGAAGGGACAAGGTAAAAGTTTTGGCTCAGATTTTAGCCTCTAGCTTCCATCCGGCAGAGTCAATAGATGATGCATTATCGGAAGAAATTACAGCTGTTCGTAGTTATCTTAGTGTTCCTCATACGGTACATGAAGCTGTATTAACATTCACGGCAGAGGTTAGATCATCAGTTCTGTACGGCAGGAGCTCATACGCTGCTTTCAAAGCACTACCTCAATCCTGGTTCCATCTCTTGGTACACCTCTTTAACAGCTTGTTGTTTCTGGCCTACTTTCCGACGGCATGGAAATATGCAAGAATAATGACACTCCCAAAGCCCGGAAAATACCCAAAACAACTAAACAGTCATAGGCCTATCAGCCTTCTTTCGTCCATCAGCAAGCTGTTTGAGAAAGTTGTTCATCTGCGTCTCCAAAGCATACTGGATCAACACCGGGTGCTACGTCCTGAGCGATTTGGATTCCGGAGGCAACATTTCACAACACATAAGCTCCTTCGCCTTGTGGACGAAGTGGTAAAAGGGTTTAACAACCGGCATTACGTTGCAGCCCTCTTCCTCGACATTTCCCGAGCCTTCGATTCTGTCTCGCACGAAGGCCTTCTACATCGTCTCATCCATTAGAACATCCCATCCTACCTCATACACTTAATACAAAACCGATCCTTTGTGGTTCCGAAGGACGATATCCTGTCCCAGTCCTACGCCATAAACGCAGGAGTACCTGCTTTTCCTCACTTATATAAACACCCTTCCAACCCTAAGAGGCTGCAACCTCTACCATAACAACTGCGTCAAAACGACATGTTATCGCAGTGCAACGGTCTCAGCTGTTTGCTACTATGCTGTATGCATGGTTTGCAACCTGGCGGTTAAAACTAAGTGCTACTAAGTCCCAAGCAGTCACGTTTACCCGGCGAAATCTACAGGACGTACCCAACATACGTCTAGGAGGTGCAGATATACCCTGGTCAACGCAAGCAACCTACCTTGGTGTTCTTCTGGACATGCGCCTTACCTGGACGGAGCACATAACATCTATGGCTAATAGACAGCAGAATGGCTATGTTATATCCTTTATACAACGCAAATCACCAATGGCTCTTCCAAATAAGCTCTTACTTTACAAACAGGTACTAAGGCCGGTATTTACCTACACCTGCCAAGTCTGGGATGCTGCAGCCAAAACCCACTTCTCCAAACTCCAAGTCCTTCAAAACCGTTACCTCCGGACTGTAGTTGCAGCTGACTGGTATATCCCTAACGAAACATCCATTTAGACCTATCCTTCCCTAAAATATTTACGTCCCACATCTATCCCATAGGTTCTATTCCAAACTCCCAAACGATTTCAACAACCTCATCCGTGGACTTGGAGAATACGATCTCGATCTTGGAGAGACATACAAGAGACTCAGGCTTGTGTTAGGACCTTCTTAAAAACCGTAAGTCATCAGCATATTCCCATATACAACATCTACAGCTCTGCCTTAACCAACATCTCTAAATCCCTAATTCAATCACCACCACTAACCCACCATCATTAATAAAAGAACAACTCCTCAAAATGCCAGTAAGGGACCTAGTCCAGGTATAGCAATAGTGAAGGACCCTCCTTCAACGACCCCATGGCTGTGTGTGACTTAAAAACAGAAATTTGGTTTGTTCGTTTAACAAGAGATTTAACACGAGTGTTAAGCTAACACTTGTTGGTGAAACGCGATTTTTGTTATAATTATTGCTAAGCTTGTGTTAAGTTTTAACATGTCTTTGTGAAATCGAACATTAGCCTATTAAGCGTTCTTGGTAAACTCCTCGAAAACTTTTTATTAAAATGATTGAACAGTCCATTAATTAAACAAAACATAAGAATCCCAGAGCAGTTTGGATTTAGAGCCAAACACTCCACAACGTTGCAACTGCTCAGAGTCACAGAGAACATAACTCACGGATTTAACGCCCGCCTCGATAGCGTGGTGGTAGCATATCTGTCTCACGTTCAAGAGGTCCCGAATTCGAACCTCGGTCAGGGTGAGTTACTTTGATAGGGTTTTTTCGGGGTTTTCCCTTATGTTGAAAGACGAATGTCGGGTAACTCTAATCTCTATGGACCCTGGGCTCATTTGAGCAACATTTTACCCATTTCATTCATCATCCGACATGACTTAACGTGGAGGACGTGCATTACAAAAAAAAACTGATTTAACATACGCAAATCCACAGAGCCAATCTTGATCGATGTAGAAAGAGCATTCGGCAGAGTGTGGCACGCAGGGTTATTGAAAAAGCTTAAAACACTGAACATACACGATATACTAATCAAACTTATAGCGAACTATCTACACGACCTCAAATTTCAAACCAAAATTAACAACCACTTATCGCTCCCTCGCCCAATCAGAGCGGGAGTTCCTCAGAGAAGTATATTGGGGCCGATTATCTTTAATATAACCATGAACGACATTCTAAAATCGGATAACACAAATTTGTATATTTACGCAGACGACACAGCAATTGTGACACAATGTGCCAAACCAGAGTTCATCCACCGGAGGCTTCAAAATGTTCTAAATAACCTAGAGAAATGGTTCACAAAACGGCCAAACAAAACGCAAGCCGTATTATTTACTAATAGTCTCGGCTACAGATTCGGAAGCAAATAACTACCCCAATTTTCTATATTTTGAAAAAAATATCGAGTGCAAGGACACGGTAACTTGGTTTAGACCACAGGTAAATACCAGATTCTCAACTCCGTGGTAAAAATTGAAGACGAATAGGGCGCTCCTCCTGAACCTTTCAATGCCAGATAAGCGAACTAACCAACATGTCATCGGTAATGCAGTGAGCTTCTATTTCGACCGAGCTATGGTACATTCGCTTCCCCCCCCCCCCCCCGCTGCCGTGTTCTGCGACTGACACCAACATCTTTCGTAGCTTAATCTCGTGCACTAATGAATAATTTACGACACACTTCATTTATCACATATTAGCATAATACGCGCTAAATATGCTGAGTAAATGTGTATAAATTATTCATAATTGTGCGACATGTGACTTCGAAAGAAGTTGACCAATTAAATTCGGAAAAAAAGGCCTCAGAAGCCACTTCCAAACTTGATATTTTTCCTGTTGCCACTAAGCATTGTAGCCGTTATATTCATGTAATACATGAATAAGTAGGTCTTTAAGAAACAATTGATGCTGTCGAGGTTACACATAACGCCTGTACTTCCTTTCCCTGAAGTGTGAATTCCTAAGCTTTTTACTGTAATAATTACAAGAAAACCTGACACTGAATCACTGCATTCTGCAGGTACTGGAAAACAGAAAAGGATATCACAAGGTTATGAGTAATGCAATTTCTTTTTACACAGAATAATGTTGAAAAATTCCCTGGAAGGAAAGTGTCAAAAAGAAAAAAACAACAAAAAACGAAAAACATTACTAAAGAAATGTATATATAAATTGTAAGTGAAGATTCAAACAACTATGTACAAAAAACAGA